>OZ024872.1:12059330-12761830 GCA_964017185.1 Rugalucina vietnamica
GTTTTGCTATTGTTTTTTTTTTGTAGAAATTTCCTTTGAAATATATCTTGTAATTACAAGAGATGGTTGTTTTCTGTTTTGTTTTAGATACGTAGGCAATCATGCCATGAAATAAATCAAAAGGAAGAAAATCAAATTTTTATATTTGATTTTGTGTTTACCATCCACGAGCAAGAGCAGAGCTAAGGTCATGTCTGAAAAGCAGACTTCCAGTTCTTTCACCAGTAACATACATCACTAGCACTCTTTATACCGCTTATGCCGAATAGACTTTTCCATTGTTATCATTTGGGTGAGTCCACTCTCATTATTAGGGTCATTAGGATTTGAAATTGTTATTCCATTTTTGGATCTAAGCCAACAGAATAGCCCAAAATGGGACACCGCATTGTGCGGCGTCACATCTGGGGCTTTACTGTTTGACTATGTCCCATAAAAATGATGTGTTTATCTGACAGCAGAAGAGGGATAAATGTCCTTAAAATCATTTTGTACCCATATCTTCAGAAAAATCTCAGTTATTAAGGCTGAAAGAAAAATCTGTATAATGCATGGACATGTTTTTCCAACAATGCCCAGTGTAAGACAGCAAGTGACAACTGTTTCTTCGGATATGCACGGGGACCCAACTGTTAATCGTGATTATTGATGCGACGTGGAATGTTATGCATGCTATTATCAAGTTTCGAATGCGTCGGCGAGATCGTTACAAATGCGACGTTCCACATCCTCTGCCCGTGGATTGTAAGAAGCACATGTTTTGCTCTCGTGAAAATAAACAAAGCCGAGTTTGCAAAATTGGCGTCCACTATGATCTGCAAAATTCTTCTATGTTCCTACTTGAAGTCAATTGGAATACTTACAGCACTTGTGTTTTTCAGCTAATGGTTTATAAAGTTGACATGTAGATACAATTTTGCCACGGAAACTCATTACATTCTTAAATTCCTTTTGTTTTTCTTTGTCTTGGTTGTAAACTAAAAAGTAACACAGTTCTGTGGGTGTCTTTATTGAAATTTGTATCCAAACGGCTTTGTAAATGCACATTTATTTACTGAGCGTTAAAAACAGTAAGATAAGCATCTTTTGTATGCATCGAAGAAGAAGGGACGTACTACTAGAATGAGTCATGGAAGAATTAGCATTTTTGTTGTGCTCTTTCAAAAGTTATTTACGTACGTGCAGAAGCATAATGAGTGCCTTTATCAAGAGAAATATTGCATGGCTTTTTTCCTTGGACTACATGCACTTCTTTGAGCAAGCTTCAAAGCATATACCACTTTTATTTTGAATGAGATCACAGAATGGGGTTTCTGATTCAGCTTTGTCAACATTCGAGTGACTCAACTGATTTATTCTTGCCTCGAAACAGCAAATCATTTTCGGACATATCAGTGACAGAGCTTATATGTTTCCTTACATGAAATGAATCTAAGGCTAAACTAAATAATTTTTGATCATTGAATATGGGTGGCTTCATGAATTTCTGATAAGCAGGGTTTATGCGGTTTTAGGTGCGGTTGCGAGGCAGTTTTCCATTGGAATGGTGTGTTATACAAGAACAGCGATCAACTCTGGTTATTTCACTGCATTAACATTAGACAAGTCTTCGGGAGCACTTTGAACCCTCAGCCTTGGGCTCAAACAACTTTCTCCAGCCTCTGCAAGTAAAATTACAGTATAAAAACCATGGTTGACCCCTTTAACATGTATCTAAAAATATTTATTGGAGAAAACGCATCACTGTCTCCATATCGCAACATTTGCTATTTTATTTTACTGAATCATTGGTCTCATTTTTCCACAATGAATTTCTGTGTCGCATATTAATTTTTAACGTCTTCGATGCATACAACAGATGCTTATCTTACTGTTTTTCATGCTCAGTGGATAAATGTGCATTTACAAAGCCGTTTGGATACATATTTCAATAAAGACACCCACAGGACTGTGTTATACTTTTTAGTTTACGACCAAGACAAAGAAAAACAAAAGGAATTTAAGAATGTAATGAGTTTCCGTGGCAAAATTGTATCTACAGGTCAACTTTATAAACCATTAGCTGAAAACCATAAGTGCTGTAAGTATTCCAGTCGACTTCAAGTGGAAACATAGAAGAATTTTGCAGATCATAGTGGACGCCGATTTTGTAAACTGGACTTTGTTTATTTTTGTGACAGCAAAACATGTGATACTTACCGTTCAAGGGCAGAGGATGTGGAACGTCGCATTCGTAACAATATCGCCGACGCATACGAAACTTCATATTAGCATGCATTAACATTCCACGTGGCATCAATAATCACGATTAACAGTTGGGTCCCCGTGATATGTTTCAAACCTTGACAGAATGTATAACACCATTGGTGGGCTTGAATGAGTGTAACAGCATGAAGATATCCTTTGCTTTCACTCTATCCCAGTCCATATTGCACATGGCCAGCCGCTGGGTCGCGTCCGGAGCCCGCTCAACATTCTGGTCTATCTCACCCCATTTATGGTCTAACTCTTCTACAAGAAACAAGAAATTTTCTATAATAGAATGTTACAGTTAGGAAACAGAGGTGGGCATACAATTGAAACATGTATTGCAACATAATTGTCATGTATTTAATGAACATCTTTTTCAGTCTTGCGTGATGTACTCATGTTACAGAATGGACTTACTGTGAATCTTAATGCATATACATGTAATACAAACATGTTTGACATTAGTTAAATATATAACAGAAGCTATATTTACCTTTTGTGCCTAAACCACTGTCATTATCATCACTGTCATCATCATCATCTTCACTGGAACTACTCTCTATGTTCCCCTCACCTCTAGCAAAGTCAGTGCTAGCATCACCTGGCCACAAAAGAAAAAGCTATCCTATGTGTAACTGCCTAGTACATCAGGACCTCTTTACAACATGCTTCGTTACAACATGGTTTTGGATATAACACTGATCATTGTTGGACCTAAATTGGTCATTTTAAACTATATTTGCTATGTGTCTATAAATTTTACTCTCGTTATAACATGGATTGGATAGCTACATGTAACAGGGAAATTGTCTTGGACCCCAACAATAGTGTTATAAAGAGGTTGAGACAATTATACTGGACATTGATGTCAATTGAATTTGGATCTGTTGTGTGCAGCATTGCAACAATCTTATAAACTAAAATTGACATGGCTGATTCCGATATGAGCCGCGACGCAAGAAAACCGGTCTTCGGGGTTTCCGACCAGGTCCGACACAAACCGACCTGTACAAGCTCAGAAAAGAGCTAGAAGCTTGAAATTTCGGATTTAAGTAGAAGAGGAATTGTACTATCCGTGTAGCGAAAACAAAGGCGCTGATCAGCTTCGCGGTTACCGCGAAGCTGATCTGCGCCTTTGTTTTCGCCTAGGCAAAAATCCGGTTTTCTCACGATGCGGCTCATATCATCATCAGACATGAGCAGTGTCATGAGAAAACCAACATTTTGCATAAGTGAAAACAAAGGCGCAGATCAGCTTCACAGTTACTGCAAAGCTGATCAGGGCTTTTGTTTTCACTTCAAGGATAGTACAATCCCTCTACTTTCTAAATCTAAAATTTCCAGCCTCTAGCCATTGTCTGTGCTTGTGCAGCTCAGTTTGGGACGGACCTGTTCGGAACCCACATAGTTGGTTTTCTCATGATGGGGCTCATATCCATCACGATGTTACCTTTGTCTTGTGAGCTTTCATCAGAATCTGAATCCACAGCATCTGTATAAAATTAAATAAAGAGACATGATTGAGGACTTTGTAGTTGCTTGATTAATGAGTCGAAGAATTTCAAGCTTAAATGTACTGACTGAGCAATGATCAAATCAGTGTTATTCAAAATTATCAGGGATTGACCACACACAAGTCTGATTTAAAGATAAACAAGTAGCCCAAGGGCAACGATCGCTCACCTGAGAGTTCAAGAAATACAGTCACTGGACTAAAGAAAAGTAGTTAAAATTTGGCTTTGATTGGTCAAGCGGTTTAAGAGAAGAAGATCTTTGAAAAGTGTGTATGGACGACGGACCGGCCAAGGTCAAGAGATGACCTTGACCTAAATTAATCATATACCTTCATCTTATCCATTAGTTGTTTTCATCTATCACTTTTCAGGTTTAATAATAGTTTTCAAAAAATCCATAGTTTTCACTTTTCCCATGTAAAAGCCAATTTTCCAAACTTGACCTTGCCGTAAAATAGGTCATGCCATAGCAGGGCCATGATTTATATACACATTGTAGTACTTGAGTCATAGATGCTTCATGCCAAGTTTCATTGAAATCGGTCCACCGGTTACAGAGAAGAAGATTTTTGAAGGGTTTTTACCATATATGGGCATGGCGGCCATCTTGGTCCTGTATCCTGGATTATTTATATATACATTGGTTACAACTTCTTACAGATGCTTCATATAAAGTTTGGCTTTGATTAGCCAAGCCTTTTCAGAGAAGATCTTTGAAAAGTGTGTATGGACGACAGACTTGCCAAGGTCAAGAGATGACCTTGACCTAAATTAATCATATACCTTCATCAATCTATTAGTTGTGTGCATCTACCACTTTTCAGGTTTCAGGCTGCAATAGTTTTCATAAAATCCATAGTTTTCAATTTTTCCCATGTAAAAGCCAATGTTTCCAAAATTGACCTTGCAATAAAATAGGTCAAGGTCATTGCAGGATCATGATTTATATATACATTGTAGTACTTGAGTCATAGATGCTTCATGCAAAGTTTCGTTGAAATCGTTCCACTGGTTCCAGAGAAGAAGATTTTTGAAGGGTTCTTACCATATATGCGTATGGCGGCCATCTTGGTCATGCATCCTGGATTATTTATATATACATTGATTCCCACTTCCTACTGATGCTAGGACTAGTCAACAAACATTAACGTAAAAACAAAACTCAAATATTTCAAGCGAAATGGCAGAAATTGCAATTTTCCGCTTTTCGTCTTATAAGTCAATGGAAACTTTAAGTTGCCATAGCAACCAAAGTAGTGGGACAAGTACAATAAAAAACACAAACTTTGTAGAGGCTAATATCATAAGCATGTATGCAAAGTTTCAGATTCATCCGCCTTACAACTTCTGAGAAGAAAATTTTTGAATATTTTTTCGAAAATTTACCCGTTATGTTGCTATAGCAACCAATGAATAAAGCGATTTTGACAAAAGTTGCCTAAAACGGGGAGGACTACTCAATAAACATTTATGCAAAAACAAAATTTCAATATCCTCAATGAAACGGCAGAAATTGCAAATTTCCACTTTTTGCCTTATATAAGTCAATGGAAACTTCAAGTTACCATAGCAACCAAAGTAGTTGGACAAAGACAATAAAAAACACAAACTTTGTACAGGCTAATGTCATAAGCATCTATGCTAAATTTCAGCTTCATACCCCATACGGCTTCTGAGAAGAAGATTTTTGAATATTTTTTTTCGAAAATTTACCCTTTATGTTGCTATAGCAACCAAACGAATAAAGTGATTTTTACAAAAGTTGCCTTAAACGTGAAGGACTACTCAATAAACATTTATGTAAAAACAAAATTTAAATATCCCCAGCCTGACAACGGAAAATGCCAATTTCCAATTTTTCTCCACACAAGTCAATGGAAACTTCAAGTTGCCATAGCAACCAGAGTTCTTATCCGATCAAGATAAAAAACACAAACTTTCGTTCCCCCTACCCATGGATGCTCCACATAAAATTTGGCTTTGATCGGCCAAGAGGTTTCAGAGAAGAAGATCTTTGAAAATGTGAACGGACGCACGCACGCATGGACGGACGCCGGCTCGACTACCATACTATAAGCTCCCCATGAGCCTTCGGCTCAGGTGAGCTAAAAAGTAGCCCAAGGGCAACGATCACTCACCTGTGAGTCAACAAGTACAGTCACTGGACAAAGTAATTGGGTATTTTACCATATATGGGTATGGTGGCCATCTTGGTCACGTGACCTTGAAACCCTACTTGCATCAGCAGAAGTGCTCAAGTCTGGATTGTGTATCCTCTTTTCTGCCATTTTGGTTCACTTGAAAAAATCATCTAACAAGGTCAGGGTCCTATAATGACTGCCGGGGTGGGGCCATATTTGACCTCAGGGGCATGATTGGCAGGATTTATGTAGAGCTCCACATGACATTGTTGTAAATCAAATATACAAGCTTTGTGTCATGCTGTTGCAGAGAAGATTTTTTCATATATTTCCATTATAAGTCTATGGTAGATAATGACATGCCTGGGGCACCCAGGGGCACCGTTGGCAGCATTTATAAAGGAGAGTATCATACATTGGTCCACACAACATATGAAAGCTCTGGGCCATATGGTTTCAGAGCAGAATTTTTTATGTTTTTCCCATGACGCCCCCGGGGTGAGGCATGCATGGACCCCAGGGGCACGGTTGGCAGGATTTGTAGCAGGATTTATAAAGAGGACCACTTTACATTGCTACACACAAAATATGAAAGCTTTGGGCCTTGTGGTTTTGGAGAAGAGGATTTTTTTAAGTTTTTCCCATGACGCCCCTGGGGCGGGGCCCGTATGGACCCCAGGGGCAGGGTTGGCAAGATTTATAAAGAGGACCACTATACATTGCTACAAACAAAATATGAAAGCTCTGGGCCTTGTGGTTTCAGAGAAGAAGATTTTTTTATGTTTTACCCATGACCCCCCGGGGCGGGGCCCGTATGGACCCCAGGGGCACGGCTGGCAGGATTTATAAAGAGGACCACTAGACATTGCTTCAAAATAAAATATGAAAGCTTTTGGCCTTGTGGTTTCGAAGAAGAAGATTTTTTAGTTTTTCCAATGACGCCCACGGGGCGGGGCTGGTATGGACCCTAGGGGCACAGTTGGCAGGATTTACAAAGAGGACCACTATAAATTGCTACAAACAAAATATGAAAGCTCTGGGCCTTGTGGTTGCGGAGAAGAAGACTTTTTTTTTATGTTTTACCCATGCCCCCACTGGGGCGGGGCCCCTATGGACCCCAGGGGCACGGTTGGCAGGATTTATAAAGAGGATCACTATAAATTGCTACACACAAAATATGAAAGCTTTGGGTCTTGTGGTTTGGGAGAAGAAGATTTTTTAAAGTTTTTCCCATGACGCCCCCGCGGCGGGGCCCGTATGGACCCCAGGGGCACGGTTGGCAGGATTTATAAAGAGGACCACTATACATTGCTACAAACAAAATATGAAAGCTCTGGGCCTTGTGGTTTCGGAGAAGAAGATTTTTTTTTGTTTTTCCCATTGTAAGTCTATGGGAGCTAATGACCCCCGGGGCGGCACCATTTTTGACCCTAGGGGCATGATTGGCAGGATTTATATAGAGGACCACTATACACTGCTACACACAAAATATTAAAGCTCTGGGCCTTGTGGTTTCAGAGAAGAAGATTTTTTTTATATTTTCCCCATGAGGCCCCCGGGGCGGGGCCCGTATGGACCCCCAGGGGCACGTATGGCAGGATTTATGAAGAGGACCACTAGACATTGCTACACACAAAATATGAAAGCTCTTGGCCTTGTGGTTTCAGAGAAGAAGATTTTTTTATGTTTTTCCCATTGTAAGTCTATGGGAGCTATCTGTTGCCATGGAAACCAGAGTTCTGATCGGACCTGGCCCAAAACCTAACACAAACTTTCCCCCTCCCCGATGATGTTTTAGATAAAATTTGATCACGATTGGCCTTGTTGTCTTAGAGATATTCAAGTTTGAAAATGTGAACGGACGGACGCACAGACGCACGGACGGACGCCGGCTCGACTACTATACTATAAGCTCACCTTGTGAGACTTCGGCTCAGGTGAGCTAATAATGCAATTCATAAATCTGATTGAAAAAGCAACGTACAATTTTTTTAAGAACAGATAGCAAATCAATCTGGGTCCTGTTGCATAAACTAAAGCTGTCATTTAACCTTAAGCTGCCATTAAATTCAAGAACTTGATTGGTTAAGATGGCATTAATTTTCTGCTGCATAAAACAATTTAAGGTACTTCCATAGCTACATTAAGTAATGACAGCTTTAAGTAGAAGCTTATGTTGATTTACTTACACATTCGTGAAACATGGGCAAAGCTGTCATTAGGTTAACTGAGTTTTATGCAACAGGGCCCTGCAGATCATTTGTATCAGACCACTTTTATTTTCCTTTGACTTCTAAGCTTACCATTTTGTTTGTTTCTTTTCTTTTTCTGTCTGTCTTTCTGTGACTTTTTCTTTCTATCATTTGTTTTCTTTATCTCTTCTTTCAAATCATCATCATCATCATCATCATCATCATCATCATCATCATCATCATCATCATCATCATCATCATCATCATCATCATCACTGTGATCTTCAATGTGCCTTTTGGCTTCTGATTTTTTGCCTGATAAATGACTGTTTATATTGCTTCTGTCTGCATCAGCTGCAATGATAAAAACATTCATTTATTGAGGTAATAGTTAGGGGGAGGGTAACCGGTTAAATTAATCCATAAAGTAGATAAGACACATGAAATTCCAGATTTGATAAAACTAAGGTGCTAGCACTGAACATGAATGCAAAGCCTGTTTAATTTCTCTGAGATACTTGAACACAAAAGTCTAACTTCAATGGGCATTGGCTAACTATAAACAATTGAAGGCATCTGATGGATAAAATAAGCCCACTAAAACCTGTTTTGAGCGCATGCAGACAAGACCCTTCTGATTGATGCCTTATAAGTACTTGTAACTAAAAAGTAAACATAACAATTTTCTTAAACAATACACATCCCACAACTGGGCAGTAGTGCCATAAATAATAAGAGCTGTCGCAGGACAGCGTAGCTCGCCTGACTTGTGCTTTGCCACTAAACTTATCAAAATCTATGACCAGGCCATGACTTTGACCTCAAGTTCACCCAGGGTGGGTCATAATGGTACAGTATAAAACTTCAGACCAATATCTACCAATATGCAAAGTATGAACTTGATCAATGTACATGTTCAAGAGATATAGACTTCTAAAAACTTTAACCGAAAACTTTAACAAAAAAATTCTAAGTCTGTGACCTTGACCTCAAGGTCACCAAGGGTGGGTCATGATGGTACTGCATAAAACTTCAGACCAATATCTACCAACATGCAAAGTATCAACTTGATCCATCAACATGTTCAAGAGATATAGACTTCTAAATACTTTAATGAAAAAGTCACTAGAGCGCGAAATATAGGTCAAGATCAATGTGGGTGCAAAGTCGGGACATGGAGGAGAAGCCATATGCAAGGTTTGATGGTTGTAGGCTTTATAGTTGATGAGATATTAAGGGTTGGCTTAAAAAATGACAAAGTCACTGGAGCATGAAATATAGGTCAAGGTCAGTAGGTCAATGTGGGTGCCGAGTTGGGACATTGAGGAGAAGCCATATGCAAGGTTTGATGGTTGTAGGCTTTATAGTTGATGAGATATTAAGGGTTGGCTTCAAAAACGACAAAGTCACTAGAGCACGAAATATAGGTCAAGGTCACTAGGTGAATGTAAGTGCCGAGTCCGGACATCGAGGAGAAGTCATATGCAAGGTTTGATGGTTGTAGGCTTTATAGTTGATGAGATATTAAGAGTTGGCTTCAAAAATGACAAAGTCACTAGAGCACGAAATATAGGTCAAGGTCACTAGGTGAATGTGGGTGCCGAGTCGGGACATCGAGGAGAAGTCATATGCAAGGTTTGATGGTTGTAGGCTTTATAGTTATTGAGATATTAAGAGTTGGCTTCAAAAATGACAAAGTCACTAGAGCACGAAATATAGGTCAAGGTCACTAGATCAATGTGGGTGCAAAGTCCGGACATCGAGGAGAAGCCATATGCAAGGTTTGATGGTTGTAGGCTGTATAGTTGATGAGATATCAAGGGTTGGCTTAAAAAATGACAAAGTCACTGGAGCATGAAATATAGGTCAAGGTCAGTAGGTCAATGTGGGTGCCGAGTCGGGACATCGAGGAGAAGTCATATGTAAGGTTTGACAGTTCTAGGCTTTACAGTTGATGAGAAACTAACACAGCATCTGAGCATTGTACAAAGGTGTTCTAGATATTGACCTCTAGCCCCGCCCCCAGGCACGACCCCACAGGTCCCTTCACACTAAATCAGAGGACCCTCATATGCAGCAAAGTTCCAAATATGAATGATTTCTGGTCAGTGACTATCAAGATATAACAATTTTAAAAACTTTAACCGAAAGTGTGACGCGGACGTACACGTAAACGTACACGTAAACGTACACGTAAACGGGTACGACCGAGGTGACAACAATAGCTCTGTGCACTTCGTGCAGGCGAGCTAAAAATAATCATACCATAATTTTCTTCCTTTTTATTTTCTTCCTCATCTGAGTCTGATGAACTCTGATTGTCATCGTTATCATCATCATCATCATCATCTGACAGATCATAGTATTTCTTTAAATTCTCGTTACTCGTCAAGTTCACAGGACGTCCTCGCTTGTCCACAGAATATTTCAACTTGAACCTTTTGTCTTTGAACATAGACTTGAATCGTTTGTCTATCTTGACTTTCCTCTCACCGCGAGGGATTCTCCTGTACCTAGGATCCTTGGCAATATGAGCAAACCTCTTATCTTTGAGCACCTCATCCATCTTAAGCTAGTGAAAAATGCAATAGCAAATTTTACATTTATTACATATATAACAACATTTGCACATTCTAGACATTTATACAACACTATGCTGTGTCATGAGATAAACTCTAAGAAAGAGACACATATAGTAATCAAGACAGTCAAAGAATTTCAAGACCTTTAATACTCATATTAGGTGACTATGTAACAGATCTGTGGCGCTCGGTAACAGAAAGAAAAAGAGGTGGGGGTGGGGTGCAGCTAGTTCCAGAAATGTGTTTTTTGTTGACAGGGAATCTACTTAAGCCCTAGATGAATCCTGGTCAAGTCGGCCTTGGGTCAAGTTGGCCCGGGTCAGCTCGGCCAGGTCAACTCGGCCTAATGCATATGTTCAAGATATGTTATATGGAATTATGTTTGTTGATGGGTATACTGATACTGAAGGATTGTTCAAATGTGGAGAATATAAATTTTGTATCCTTTATATTCCAATATTTCGCATATTTTTCCTTTTATTTTTATTTTCATTATATGTTTATCTTTACGCGTGGCTTCTACATTCATTTTAATTTTGATGCAATTAATTGCACTATATTTGTGGTAACCAAGAAAAAATTAAAACAATAATGACTATTATTTCGTTAATTGCTGTTCTTTTTACCTATAACATATTAGCAAATTAGCATCTTTCAAAATTGGTCAGGTATACAGGTTTGTGTGAATCAAAACCAATTAGTGGACTGCTGTCTAAATAATTTTATCACAGGGGGCACTTAGTACATGCATATCTCAATAATCTTCCTATATTACAAGAGTTATAAAAAAATATACAAACACAGTTCCAAACATTTCCTTATCAAACAATATAAAACATCAACAGGCCGAGTTGATCCGAGGCCGAGCTGTCTCGGGGGCCGAGTTAGTACCAGGCCGAGTTGACCCGCTTCCCCCTAGATGGCTTATTATTCTTCCCTCGCATTCTTGTTTTTCTACAGCTCCGGTTGATTGTGAATAAAACAGTTGAAATATCAAGTAGATTACAGTCATGTCGAATCTCCAATGCTTCCATAACTTGTCAAGTTTAGTTTTGAATCCCACTACTGTAGTGACTCCAACTGTTTTTTCAAACTCAACTTTTCTGCTCAGCTTTTACAAAAATGGTGTCTCCAGTCCTCTAGAAATATAGAATTACATCACTTTTCCACAAAGATGTTCATTTAAATGAGAAACTATTGCCTTGACAACAGCCACACACACTAAAACCTTCACTCTTGTTGACAATGACTGATAGTCTCAAACCAAAAACAAAACCTTGCAATTTATTTTTACTTTTATTGTTCTATTGCAAAGCATGGCATAGAATAGTTTTTAAGTATTCAGACAGCCAAACTGAATGCTAGAAAATTGTTCAATTTGAAAAGTAATAAAAAAAAATCAAAAGGTCAAATAGTCTCAGAGCATGGGTCAAGCAGTGACTGTAAGTGACCTCACAGGTTCCCAGCTATGCAATGGACATGGCCACTGAGCAAGGTACCAAATCCAATATGGCCACTGTGCAAGGTATGAAAATGAAGTAAACAAAATTTATTTTGGCCTGCGCTTCATTGTGCTGTTATGTATTCATTTCAAAGTGGTCAGATGTTGTTTCTAACATACACAGCTTAGTTCTATCACATACGGATTGATTCGGAATGATAATAAGAAAAAAATCAATTTTCAATCAAGGTCATCGCAACAGAGATAATCATTGAAAATGGTACTTGCTGATGCATTTATCCATTTATTGATAAAATCCACAAGAAAGAAAAACATCAAAATTCGATTTTATATCAAAACCACACACTTCCAGTTGACACAATTTGACTAAGAAAAAACTAAGGATTATCCCGCCTGATTTCCGGATACCCGGATTTTACTGAAGTCACTAACTACTGTCTTAGAATTTATTAAACTGTTCCAAACTGGGATAGTGAAAATAGGTTTGACCTACTTGCAAAAGGTCATGAAACCAAGTCCACTGAAACCTTGACTAGCAAAAACAGTTTTATTAGTGGTCTGAAATTTTCCAGTATCAACATAAACAGTATAAGAGGCAAAAAACTTGAGTTGTTGGCCTTCATTGATTTTCATCAATCTCAGATTTTGGCGATTCAGGAGACAAAAATTGACAATTCCATATTAACGTCTGAATTATTTCCGGAATCTTTTCCATACAGCGTGTACAGAAAGGATAGAACCTTAAATGGTGGTGGTGTTATGCTTCTTGTGCACAAGGACATCCCACATATGCCCCTCACAGAATTGGACAATGACTCAGAGTCAGTTTGGGTCAAACTTTTTGTAAATAAGAAAACTCACTTTGTGGCTAGCTGGTATCGACCACCTGTCGATGGTCATTTACCAGTATCGGACAATGGAAATGAGTTATTGAATTCCCTGGAAAAGTTTGACAATTTATTTAGAGAACAGCTTGACAAAATCAAAAATATTAATAAAGGCAACAAACCCCCCTTAATTCACGTTTTAGGTGATTTCAACTTTAGAGATATTGTATGGCCGGACAGACTCAGCAAATCTGGGTCATCATTGAGTCAGACGGAGGGTCAGATTTTGATAGATATCATGAATGACCACGGTTTGGAACAATTAGTCAATTTCCCCACCAGAGAAAGAAATACTTTGGACTTAATTTTGACCTCTCTTCCTGGTCAGTTTGCAGACATTCATTCCCCGGATAAGCTCAGTGATCATGACATTGTTTCTGGCACTTTGAAAATTGCTATCCCCCCAATAAAGAAACCTAGGAGAAAAGTGTATCGTTATCAGAAAGGTGATTATGAATCTATGAGAGCAGAAACACTTAAATTTGCAAAGGAAAGATACTTCAACGGTTACTCAGATACTCGGTCGGTCCAGGAAAATTTCAATCTCATTACATCGTTTATTCAGGAATCGGCAGATAAACATATCCCCTCAAAAACTAGTCGCTCAGTTTCCTCTGTCCCTTGGATAACACCTGAAATAAGGAGGAAGATTCGCAGAAAAAATGCAACTCATGCAAAAGCTAAAAAGACTGGTAGTGCAAAATTTAGATCTAAATTTGAATCTTTACGGAAAGAGATCAAAGCTGATATCAGGAAGCAGCATGATCTTTACGTGAACAACTTGGTAGGAGATGTTAAGGCTAATCCTAGAGATTTTTACAGGTACATAAACAGTCAGAAAAAAGATACCCAAGGTATTCCCCCGTTGAAAAAGAGAAATGGAAGTGGAATTGCACAATCCGAATTTGAGAAGGCGGAAGAATTTAATGGTCAGTTCTCGGATGTTTTCACTAAAAGTGAATACAAACAGGTCCCTCTTATGGATAGATCTGCCCCATTCATGCATGATATTGTGGTCACAAAGGAAGGGGTGACCAAACTTCTCAAAGGTCTAAACCCGTCTAAAGCCTTAGGGCCTGATGAGCTTCATCCCAGAGTCCTAAAGGAACTGGCTGTGGAATTAGGGCCGGTATTCGCCCATCTCTTCCAGCAGTCAATTGATACAGGTGAAATTCCTAAAGAATGGTCTCTTTCTAATATTTGCCCCCTGTTTAAGAAGGGCGACAGGTCACTTGCCCGCAATTACCGCCCTGTTTCTTTGACATGCATTCCTTGTAAGCTTCTTGAACATATTGTATGCTCAAATATTATGGCCCATCTTGATGAACATGAACTCTTGTCGGACAGGCAACACGCATTTAGGAAATGGCATAGCTGTGAAACTCAGTTGACTACAGTGATAAATGACTGGGCCAAAATCTTAGACAAAAAAGGCCAGGTCGACACTTTTATACTCGATTTTGAAAAGGCTTTTGATACTCCTCCCCATGAACTCCTTAAAAGCAAGTTGTTTAGCTATGGAATAGGTGGAACAACACTGAATTGGATAAATGCTTTCCTTTGTTTCCGACAACAAAGGGTAGTGGTTAATGGTATTAAATCGGATTGGGCTCCAGTTGTGTCGGGTGTCCCTCAGGGCACCGTTCTCGGCCCCTTGCTGTTTTCCTTGTATATAAATGACATCTCAGCAGACAATGAGTCTGAAATAAGACTCTTTGCTGATGATTGTGTTTGCTATCGTGAAATCAAGAATGAAGAGGATACATTGAAACTTCAGAGAGACATTGATCGTTTAGGCAGTTGGGCTAGGAAATGGGGAATGAGATTTCAACCCGTCAAATGCAACATGATGCAGCTGACAAATAAACGGTCTAGTAAGATACAGGCTAACTACACCCTTGAGGGCACTGTACTGGAAAACGTTGAAAGCATAAAATACCTGGGTGTAACTATCACAAATGATTTGAAATGGAATACTCATATTTCCAATGTCTGTACAAAGGCTAACAGAACTCTCGGATTCTTAAGGAGAAATTTGTATTCTTGTCCCCCAGATGTGAAAGAAGCAGCTTATAAAGGACTGGTGCGGCCGATCTTGGAATATGGAAGCTCAGTTTGGGACCCTCACACTCATGGCCTCCAGGAAGAACTGGAAAAGGTACAAAATCGTGCGGCAAGGTTTGTGACGGGAAATTATGTTTTTGAAACTGGGAGCATGACTGGCATTTTAGGTCAACTGAAATGGGAATCTCTTAAGAAAAGGAGGAAGGATAGTAGACTCATATTGCTATACAAAGGTCTAAAGGGTAAAGCCAGAATACCCACAGATGACCTTATCCCAAAGAATAGGCGTTGTAGAAATCAACACTCCTTGGCTTTTCAGATACCTTCAGCTAGCAAAGAAGCGTACAAAAGTAGTTTCTTTCCACAGACTATCAGGGACTGGAATGACCTCCCTGATTCACTTATCTCCTCTGCTGAAATGTCTGATGACTGTGTGTCCAAGTTCGCTACACTCGTGCGTTCAAGGGACTAATTTCTCCCCCATCCGAACCCCCTGGTGAAATAATGTCATTTGGCGTGTCACCAGTAAACTATTCAGATTCAGATTCTCAAATTGGCAGAGAAGACAGTGGGGGGGGGGGGGGTTGGGCTACTTGATGGGCTCTCAACAATCTGGCCCATTAAATAAATAAGCAATTTCTGAAAAAGCAATCCAATTATGTCAAACACTCACCACTGAATACGAAAGGAGAAATGTGCCTAAAATTTTCGTGAAATTTACTAACCGGAACCGGAAATTAGCTAGTGCCATATTCGTCGTGCAAATAATTTCGGCTCAGCTCGACCAAGTCCGGGTCAACTCTGCCTACAATTGTTGTGAGTTGTTTATTGCTAAAGAAAGGAAGAAAGCAAGAAACTTTCTTATATTATAGGCAGTGGCTAGGGATACGGTACCGTATCTTTAGCCTGTGGGCTAGGGATACGGTACCGTATCCCTAGCCTGGTGGCTAGAGATACGGTACCGTATCTGTAGCCTATATATAGGAAATGGCTAAAGGTACGGTATAGATTAAAATCGATAATATAATATTTTCAGGTGAGTTTTAAGTTGAATCATTGCAAGCATCCTAAATGGCTAAAGGTACGGAAGACTAGAGACACAGACTTAAGAAAACAATGTTAATGTTTTCAATTTTATTCAATTTTATTTCTAACCCCGTGGAACGTAATTTTCAATTTTTATATTTGAGTGTGTGTTTGTGCAATATCACCATTATCTACAATTATTTGACCGACATCAAAGGATATAAAGCCAACTCGCAGCATGGAAGTTTCTAACGATGCGTGAAGGTAATAACAAGATAATATTAGCCTCAATTAGTTGCTTAACTATCAATACGATGTCCGCGCCTCAATGTGCCAACAACAAACAAAACAGTAATGAAGTGTTGATTTATTTTGTCCTACCGCTAAGCCCCTGAAGTTAGACATTGGCATTGTTTTATTTGCCAATTATTATTCGGCGAATGCTTTTAACTTTTGTTATGGTTAAGTAAGTAACTGCAGTATAAAACAATTATTATAAGCTATTACTCAATTCAATTGCCGTACAATTTTAAAACATGCATGCAAATCTTGATTCATACCGTCAGAATGGCTCGTAAACTTCACATCGGACAAAAGTTGAAAAATTTCAAGCATTTGGAAGTGCTATTGAGCGCTATCAGAATGCCGAAAGCGTTCAGTTCTATGAGAGAGAGAGAGAGAGAGAGAGAGAGAGAGAGAGAGAGAGAGAGAGAGAGAGAGAGAGAGAGAGAGAGAGAGAGAGAGAGAGAGAGAATTGTAGAAAAGGCGCAAGTGCGTATTTCGTATAAGTTGAAAGAAAGACTAAAAATACTATGAGGTTACATTCAGGTGTATTCACGGCGGCAAGAACTTCAAGTCTCGATGGACAGGAGTGAGAGAATCTATCTACGAAAAATATGTTTGAAAAACATGCAAACCGTCTTTGTCTCGTACGTTTTTAGTTGTTATATATATGCATAATTTCCCAAGCAATTAGAAACAATTAACGCTACTACTGTTAAGATTATTGTGCATGTGTAGAGTTTGCCCAACCATGAAACTGTGAGAAAAGTAAGACACCCGTAAATGTTTATTTTTCTGATTCATAAGGAAACTTGCAATGCTTCAACTTAAAACTCATCTGAAAATATTATATTATCGATTTTTGATCTATACCGTACCTTTAGCCATTTCCGATATATAGGCTACAGATACGGTACCGTATCTCTAGCCGCCAGGCTAGGGATACGGTACCGTATCCCTAGCCCACAGGCTAAAGATACGGTACCGTATCCCTAGCCACTGCCTATATTATATGAGTCTCATTTTCACCAGATAAGATCAAACTTGACTTTTACGGGATTAGAGGATCTACACATAAGTGGATCGACTCGTGGTTTTCTGAGCGCTCTCAAAAAGTGGTATTAGATGCCTCAGATCCAGTCCCGGTTCTATCAGGTGTCCCGAAAGGATTGGTCTTGGGTCCGGTCCTATTTCTTATTTTCATTAATGATCTTCCGGATAATATCAGGTCATCTGTTCGGCTATTTGCTGATGATTGTGTTTTGTTCAGGAATATCAAGTCACCATTGGATTGTCAGATTTTTCCGCCTGGGAACCCCCAGGGAGGGCCTCACCCTAAATCAGGAGCCGTAAATTATTCACTTTTTGCATAATTTACAATGGTTTCCGTACAACATAGTAAAGATCTACAATATTGAGGAAAGACCCCGAAATAAGGGAGTTTCTTTCACAAGGAGCTTCGCCGCTCGGTGCGACGACATCATACACCTTTATTAATAAAGATGAATGAATGAGAAATGTCTGTTTAATCTGTTCATTAAGGACAGGCGTAGACTGGATGTTCCCATGATCGGTGTTACGTAAAACCTCAACATTCACGAAAGTGGAACGAGGTATCGAAGTGTAGCGGAGTGAAGGTTAGCCAGCTGATCTACAATCAGAGGGCAGGCGTAGTCAGTGAAATCATTTATCAACACGGTATCTCGAACGTTTCAATGTCATTTTATAGCTGTTGCCGATACCGTAGATAGCGCCTTAGTATGCTATTGGTCTCTACACAAACATACTGACCACTGGATAACCTTTCCTGATGATTTATGCAAATTAAGCTTGCGAATTCAGATTCCAATTGACGGCACATAGAATAGAACAGAACAGAATATTTCACCATCCTCTCCCATAAGAGCGACGCTTCGCTCCCGAGTTGACTCACTGGCCGAGTTGCCCCCGCTTCCGCCATTTTGGGACGAAGCCACCGCTTCTGGCGTGTGGACCAGTAATGAAGCGAGAAAATGTGTCTTGCTCAAGGACATAACGCGGCACCCCGGCGGGGGTACTATATATTTGTCTTCGGTTTCCATTGTGAATCGAGGCAAGATTTGCAGCTCGGCCATCCAATGCCATGTTTTGAGATATCTTGGGTTTCAGTACTAATCGGTGGTACTGTAAGATAACAAATGCTAAACAATTTAAAAACATTGGAGGAAAACTTTGGCTTAATGTGCCCATTGGCGATGATGAACGCATTGATACCTTTCCTGGTAATCCTTTTACATCAGGAAACATGTCCGTGAAATGTATACCCCATTTAGCCTCACTTTTATATACAAAAAAATGGGGTTTGCTATTATATAGAAAAACTGGGGTTTGTATTTTTTTTTTATTTTTGATCCAAAACATACATTGTGGGTACTCGTTAGAACCGCCTCTCTAACATGTACACACAATGTATGTGTTGAGCAAAAATATTCAAAATTGCAAAATTTTTCCGATGAAATCTTCATTTTTTTCTTCTGAAAAGAAAATAAAAAAATCTCTGTATAATGCATCGGCGTTTTCGTAATGAGAAATTCAGACTTAAACCAAAGTTGACCTTTATGCTGAGTGATATTTCGCTTACCAGAGCTGCCTGCTCCGCTCCTACCCTCCCGGAAGAGGTTGGGGTGCGAAAGACATGAAAAATGTGCTGTCAAAATGACAATGCTTTACCTTAATACTGAATCCCCAGAGCTGCTTTGCAATAAAATTGACTTTTATGCTAAATAAGTGTTAATGTTTTTGGATCAAAATAGCCCTAAATAATGGAAACTGATTTGGCCCAACAATCTATGTTGAATGAGTTTTCCTGGACTGGTAACCGACGTGATCAGAATGCTTAGTTGTCGATTAGTTATGTTCTGATCAGAGTTGACCACCACGTTTCAAATCAGATCCACTAAGACCTACTTGTCCCTGTCCTGGCATAGGTTGACTGATATCTTGAAGGCAGTATTTCACCTTACGACGGCGAAATCTTTGAAATGACTGACCTCTTTATCCAGCTGATCTGATAATCTATTTAACTTATTATATTTGCGAAAGACAATGTCATTATGAGATTAAACGGTTTTGTTGGTCAACTTTTCTTCCGGAAAGAGAAAGGTAATCCGGCCGAGAACCTATATGGAAAGCATAATATAAGATACCCCTTTGAAACTCTATTTGCTCCATCTAGCGTACTTCTCCTTTCCATGCTACAAACCATTCACTTAAAAAGGTACAAGTAGGCAAAGATCAGGAAAAGGCGCAATCAGCAAAAGATTCCCACTTCAAAATCCGAGATGGGAAAAACTAAATTAACAATCAGGTACATATACCATGAAAACACATCGTAAGCCGAATGAGCAGCTATTTTCCCAATAGGTGGCCACTCAGTTACCTAAACCTAACTAAAAATATGAAATATACATAAGGCGCCAACAGCACAAAACTTAAATCACCAAGACATAAAACGAAAGAACCACCACAGAAGTAACCACCAAAAGAATTAACTGTACATAGCCTATTAAGGGACCGGTCATTATTTATGCCCAGGGGGGGGGGGGGGGGGAGTGGAGGAAATCTCACTATTTTGCATTTTTTTCTGGGGACCCCCTCCTTTGTACTGGTATTTTTTTCAAGACCCCCCCTCATGTCTTTATGTTTTTTTAAAGTCCCCCCCCCCTCTTTGACAATGCCCCGCATTGTATTTTAAAGCCCCCCCCCCCCCCCAATAATGTCCACTCCATATAAAACACACACACTCTCCATAAAACAGCTCATTTAATATGAGGTTTCAAAAGCAAGACAAAACACCAAACCTGAGGACCATTGGTCCTGAAATCGCTCACCTGAGATTCGGTCTTGCATGACCTTTAGCTAAGGTCATGTTGGTCAATGTAAAAAGTAAACTTGACCTCTAATACTCAAATAATTAATGAAAATTTACCTTTTTTGGGGCCCCAGCAACCAATCAAAATAAGGTATTAGGGCAAAAGTAATATAAAACATAGAGGACTACTAAATAAACATTTCTGCAAAATCTCCAATGAGACTGCAGAAATAGCAAATTTTCACTTTTCCCCATTATAAGTCTATGGAAACTGAAAGTAGCCATAGCAACCAGAGTTCTTATCTGACTGGAACAAAAAACATTTTTTGTAGAGGCTAATGCCAGGAACATGTATGTAATATCAGCTTCATTAAGCAAACAGTTTCTGAGAAGAAGATTTTTAAAGATTTTTTTTTAGAAAATTTGCCCTCTTCGGGGCCCCAGCAACCAATCAAAATAAGCGATCAGGATGAAGGTCATCTGAAACATAGTGCATTACTCAAAAAACATTTCTCTAAAAATAAAATTCAAATATCTCCAATGAGACTGCAGAAATAGCAAATTTCCACTTTTACCATTATAAGTCTATGGAAACTGAAAATTGCCATAGCAACCAGAGTTCTTATCTGACTGGAACAAAAAACATATTTTTTGTAGAGGCTAATGCCAGGAACATGTATGCAAAGTATCAGCTTCATAAAGCAAACAGTTTCTGAGGAGAAGATTTTTAAAGATTTTTTTTTTCGAAAATTTGTCCTTTTTGGGGCCCCAGCAACCAATCAAAATAATCGATCAGGATGAAGGTCATCTGAAACGTAGAGCACTACTCAATAAACATTTCTCTAAAAATAAAACTCAAATATCTCCAATGAGAATGCAAAAATTTGCAATTTCCATTTTTTCCATTATAAATCTTTGGGACACAAAAGTTGCCATGGCAACCAGAGTTCTTATCCGATCTGAACAAAAAAACAACATTTTTGGTTGCTGTGGATGCTTTATGCCAAATATCAAAAGTTTTGGCCACACAGCTTCAGAGGAGATGTCATTTGAAATATTGGACGACGGGCGGATACCTACCTAACCTATGAGCTCACCTTTGAGCCTTCGGCTCAGGTGAGCTAAAAAGACAGATTGGTTCGCAAGAAAATTAAGACTGAAAATACCAGTGTTCTTAAATATTTTAAGCCGATACCAAGTACGTCTGCAGTAAAAGAGGAGGAAGAAGAAAAGGAAGAAGACGATGAAGAAGAGGAAGACGAAGAAGAGTTTGAGAGTGAAAACAGTGAAAGCTCAAATCAAGACATTTAAAATGAACTTGAAGTAAAATATAGTGATTGATGGAGTATCAAGTTAGATGTTTGGACAATATCCTCACATTAAAGTTTTATAATGGTTCAATATCTAGGGTCATGTTATGATTGTACAATGTCTACTTTCAAAATTAAAAAAAATCAAGCCTCTTCTTATCTTCTGTAGCTGTAAAGCCTGGTTTGTTGGACTGGCTTAGAAGCTCCGAGGGCAGATTATTTCGTGATGAGGGTCAAATGAAACAAAACAGAAAACAATAGAATCAATGTTTTAATAAAGTTTTGATTTATGTGTACTATCCTTTTTTTTTTTTTTTTTTTTTTTTTTTTTTTTTTTTTTTTTTTTGTCCAACTGACAATATTCAGGGCCCCCCAAACGACTTTAATCATTATTTTTCTAAAGCCCCCCCCTCAATCAAACTAAAATTATTGGATGCCCCCCCCCCCCTTGCCGAGTGAAAAATTTTTCAAATCCCCCCCCTTCATTTCCTCCACTCCCCCCTGGCTATAAATAATGACCGGTCCCTAACCATGTAATAGGCTCTGTACAGTTTCTTCTATGTCCCCGGATATTCTTTGGCGTGTTTACATCAATTAAAAGTCAGTCCGAAAAATACCCGACCAACTTTTCATAGAATATACATAGGCGTCAAAAGCATATGCATTTGCTTTAAAAATCGATGCTGAATATGTAAAGGGAAACAAAAGATGACGTCTCGATTGCAATGCATTTTAAGTTACCGTATCAGACCTCATATTAACATATATAGACAAGAGGGTGAAAATTCTTATAACCACCCTGCAATGATTTCGACTATTTAACATGCGCACAATTTGATACCTAAAACGTTTTATTTCAATGGTGGTGCTAGTGCTATTAAAACATATTTTATCACTCTCTCAGCAATATAGTTTTTACATCAAAAATGCTATGAAATGGCGCTCTTTGGAATGAAGAACTATACACATCAATTAAGATAGGAAAAATCAAAATTGTTAAGGTCTTCAGGGTAACCCTACTATTTTAAATTTGTCAAGGGATTAATGGCCACAAACGCAGAAGCACTACTGTAATGCATAACACTGAGTGCAGTAGATGCTTAAAATCATGACGTATTTCAATCCCCTCTTAAACTCCGAAGGTTTGAAAGTAATAAATTGCAAGCTCATAATTTAAGGTTAGTTCGATGTAAAATTCTTGGGATGATATATTTAATCCCAAAACTTAATGAAATCGGCCAAATAAGTTCAGATTAAGCTGTCTTCAGAACAAGATTAACATTTTAAGTATTTTAAACAAAGACATTATTGGAACTAGGTCTGTTATGTTTAAGTTCATAATATAAAAGCTTTTAAATCGTTCATGACGTTGCAGCAGATTAATAGTTTAGGCATAAACTTTCATAATCTAAAGAACTATGTTACGTGTGAGATATTGTGTTCAAAATATTGGGGTTTCTGTTTATTTTGTTTAGTAAGTTTATTTATTTGCTTTCAAGACGAGAGACGTACTGTACATAAAACAATAAATGTATAAATAAATAACAAAAGTGACGACTGTACGTTAATTCTTCGTGAAGTTGGCGAAATATTAACATGTGCAATTGTTATTTTACTTGGTGTTATCCAGTAACCCTCGTTTGTATCTCGAGTTGCTATTAATGGATTCACTGGTATATCACCGAAGTTAGTATTGTATTCTGTTACTTTATGTGACATCATCTGTCCAGAAATACCTTTAACAAGCAGTCACCTTCAATGAGATGTTATAGGTTCGAATGAACATCTTGTTGAATAAACACTGATTGCCTTTATTTAATATGCTTCACGGATTTTTCTTTCAGAAAACTTTGATTAACTGCCTGCGCTTGGAATGTAGAAGAGACCACTTCGCACCGACCGGAAGTCAAATAGCCAGCATCTACAAACAAAATGGCGAACGCGGCAAACGTATTGCCTGATATAGATGAGCCCAAAATGAGGACATTGGGAAAACAGTTAAATAGAAGTAGAAAGGCATCAATTATTTATCATGATAAAATGAAAGATCAACTTGACATATACAGTAAAAGTATGGAAAAGGCCAAACGAAGTTTGGCGGGAAAATATCAGGTGAACTCGATTAAGTTGAAGAAAAATCTGGCGTTTACGCGCGGAACGCAGAAAATTCTGCGCAGACGAAGAGAGCAGACGTTTTGGGAAGATTCAGAAGAGTATCCGTATGGAATTTACGAAGGTGAAAAATTAAGTTCCTATAGACACGAAGTGGAAAATATCATTCAGCACAGACATCCAAAGGAACGCCGGCTGCGTAAGGTCGAACAGTACATGCGCACCGGAAAAGTGACAGGTCGTATTCTTGATGAAGAAGACGCTCGCAGTCAGTTTGAGACGCTTATGAGTAAAGACTACAATAAGGAGAAAATTTCGTCAAGTTTAATTCGCAGAGAACATCCGCTGGGAATGACCTTCCTTAAGGATAAGGCACTTCATACATCAAGTCCTCGTATGGTTGCGAGTCCTCGTATCGTTGCAAGTCCACGTATGGTACCGAGTCCTCGTATGGTGGCGAGCCCTATGGACAATAAAAGCTCACGTGGTCTGTATAGCGCGGAATCGGAGAGTGTATTTGACGGACATTTAACACCGAAATCTTCACCAAGTAAACTTACCTTACCGCCTATAACGGCCGGAAAGAATTTCGTAAAATACAGCAAAAAACAGCCGACAAAGTTTTCTTTGCCGAACTTGCAGATTCGAAGAGCAACGAAAGCAAATATTCTGCCTGAAGGTGTGAAAAATAACTATTCTGAAAGATTTAGTAAACGACGAGCAACTACATTCGTGTGATAGTTTCGTACGTGAATACATTCGCGTCACGGTCAATGTGAACATATGTTCTGGACACAGGTTAGACAGACTTTGCTTGCTCACCAGATAAGGCATTCTTGGACATCAGATAATAGGCCTACAATTCGATGCTCGAACAGGTTTTTTTTTTTCATCAAGCCATGATTGTCTGAATCTGTGGTAATGAAGACAGAGGACCCAACACAAGTTTAAGTTACTAGCATAACTGTCTGTCAATCCGGTCGCAATTCAACATCACACCCAGGAGTCTCGTAATGCCAAACCGGTACCCTTGGGAAAGCTTTGTCTTTCAGTACTTGGTACGCCTCATATTCCGCGCTGAAAGGTAGCCAAATGAAGAGTGGAATCGCACCAACTTCAGATAAGCGTGCTAGGACTTTGTAACACACTTCGGTGGTTTCGGTCATTATCTGTAGAACTTTACATGCACCATGTGGTTCCTTTAGTGATGACAAACTCTTTATTTGTTACACGTTTTGTAAGCCAGCCTGGTAGATGAAAAGTGCTTTTTTTATATACGCGATACCCATCTACAATTTATATTATCACCTCTTTCTGTTTAATGTGAACTATAATTGTTAGATTTGTAACTTGTTTTATTGTCTAAATGGCAAGAAAAATGTTTGTTCTTATTCTTTTCAACAATGGATACTTAGCATCAATCATAATTCAGGGGTTATTTAATTTTTCTTCGCCTTTTCGGAGAAAAAGTGAAGGGACATTGCTTCCCGCGTTCTGTCCCTCTACACTGTCATTCGTCCTTGGGTACTTTGTGTGCAAAACTCCAACAGTATCGCGCCGATTAATTTTCAAACGTTACAGATGAAATGACCTTGGTCATACCTCGCATATGCGTCCCATTTGGATATTTGTAGTGCTCCAAAAATACTAGTACCTTTATGATTTATTAAGCATGCAAGTTGTGTGCTTATTGTCTAAAGATATGACATAAAACAGGAAGAACCAGAACAGAACAAAATGGTTGATAACTAATTCGCACGCTTTGGCAGCACGCCAGTGTTTTAGGTTTAAGACACAATGACGAATACAATTAGTAAGGGCATCACCCAACCTCTGTTTGTTAGCGATGTTGTTATATACAGATAAAGAGCCATCGTCGTTCTTATTATAGTAAATCGGTTATTTTATGTTTTGGATGACGCTTTGACGAAGGAAGGAAGTAAGTTAGGCATCCATTATGCGAACCGAACATTATTTGTTTCACGTCCTTTGAATTACATCTGAATCCAAGGTGACGTGTTTTAAAAGTGCTGTCCATTCTAAAGAGATGATTTTCATTCAATAATTACTAAATGCAACTTTGTGTAGGTATTAAAATTATGTCGTTTTGTGTTGCCTATGCCGCAGTTGGCTATATCACTGTAGGCTCCACAGAATTTATTACCTCGCGGATCGGTTGAAGAAGACAGGGCTGGTAATTCTTGAATGCATATTTTTACAAAACCTTTACACACCTCAGGAAATAGTTAGTCTACATCAGGAAATAGCACATATAGTTTACAAGGTCATTGTATCAACATCGGCGTTCTAAAAAATGACACTGTTGATCTAGCATCGCCGATTTAACTTTCAACTTCGATGTAAGCCACGTTTTCCCCAATAGGATGAGGTAAGGGCCCTATAAAATCGGTTTAAGCCCCCCCAGTTATTATATATTACTGTTCGTTTTAAAGCGATACTTCAGTTACATGGTTTTACTTGTTTTGTGTTTTGGCGTTGAATTTTTGTGCTGCTTACACCTTATTTTACTGAGTTCAGTTCAGGTAACTGAGTGGCCGCTTATTGGGAAATAGCTGGTCACTCGGCTTGCGATATGTTCTCTAGGTATAAGTGTCTGATTGTCAATTAGTTTTTTCCCACCTCGGTTTTTTGGAGTGGGGAATTTCTTTCTGATTGCGCCATTCTCTGATCTTTGCTTCCTTTTGCCTTTTAAAAGATTGCTCAAATCACTTGATGTAAGATAAACTTTATTATATTTTATTTATCGTATATCTTTCTTATACGGGACAACTAATTGTTTGGTAATACCGAAAGTGTTTTAGAAGGTATTTGTCTTCTCGTCATCCGATAAGATACCCAGAAAATGTACTCCTTATATTTCTCACATCTATGCTATTCGAGAAGTCGATCACTCTCACCCATATAACATCTCCAACATTCAGCGATACTAATGCAAAGTCAGAGCTTTGGTTCTGACCGTTAGATGAAGAAGCGGCAAATAACTTGACAATAACGAGTTGACCTTGGTCCACGATCTCCGCCTTAATCCATCCGTTGAGTGGACTAGTTATGCTTCCGCCAATGAAATAAACACCCGACACTGGAGCAGAGAAATAGCCAGTGGCCGGGTTGTAGCCATTTTTTATGTTCGTTAGGACTGTACCAAACTTGAGTGTTGCAGGTCGAGCTGGGATGTACATGTTACCTTCCATGCTTGCAGAAAATGCCACGCGACCATTTGAGTGAAACGGACTATTCGTTGTCTGACTGAGGGTCGTTGTTGACGTGTTAATCGATGTAGCATATGGATAGGGTGCTATGGTAACCGTTGGAGTCGATGTCTTTAGTTTTACCGAAGACGATGTATTTGGTGTTGTTGTCGACGCCTTGGGGTTTATTGAAGTCGGTATATTGGACACTGTCGTCGACGCATAATGTTTTGTTGACGTCCATAAGTTGGACGGTGTAGACGACATGTTGCGGTTTGGTGAGATCGATGTTTTGGACATTGTCGACGAATAGTTGAGTTTTACCGAAATCGTTGAGTTCATCGACGTGTTGTGGTTTGGTGAAGTCGATGTATCAAGCATTGTCGTCGACGCATAGGGTTTAGTTGTCGTCGACATGGTCGGTGCTATCGATGGGTATGTAGTCGGCTTTCCTAAAGTCTTCGTTGTGTTTCTGGATGTAACTGTAACAAACAAACGCTCTTGCAGACTTTGTTGAATTTGTAATTTAAGATTTTCGAGAGTATATATGTTTGTGACTATCTGTACTCGTAACTTAAAAAATGAACGCAGTTAATTCATTTAGAACTACAGTTAAAACAATTCTACATATAGCTCTCGAAATTCTTAACCCGGGGGTTAAACAAATTAAAGCTACATAATCAAAAATGCAGTTCATACATATAACACTTACATTTTGTAGTATTAGATGTACTATTTGTAGCAGATATCGACATGATATAGCATCTTGTCTGGCCATCCTTAGACCTGTTTAAAATATCAACGAGAAAACAAGCTTCGTAAATACCAACCTAACCGCCTGGCGGCTTGATCTCTGTTTATATGACGTTGCGTAATAATATTATATCACCGATACGTTCGTATTTGCCACATTTCTTATTATGACCAACTTCTGAAGGGACAAACACATTTGACAAAGGATGGTATTCAGCACAAAAATACTTAAACGTACATTAAATATAAATTTTGAAACTTTGCCTGAAAGTATACGTATCACCTATTATTTCTTAGATCCCTTAAAGCGTAGCCAGCAGTGGTCATGTTAAATGTTGAGTTAGTGTGTGTATTAAAATTGACGTAAAAGTAAATAGACACTCTTACGCAGAAACGAAACAAAAGCGATGGTCTCCTGTCTTGTTGGACAAAAACGAAGCTTCCGTGATGCATGATGTATGCGTCGCTGTGGGAGGAAATATTGTCACTGCTTGTGACGTGGTGTACATTTCCTTGCTTAAAAATGAAATAAAGAAAACAAATAAGAATTAGAAACATAAAATGCAAATGAAGAGACACTATGACAGTGCATATGTCATTGCTTTTTTTACTTCCTAATCCTTTGTTCCCTATTCATTTTATACAGTTAAGGTTCAAATATATATACAATATACAATATGTATCTCTTTTATGGTACATGTATATGATCTAGTGGCACCACTTTCTATTTTATTGGATGTACCATTTCCGCTTTGCCACTGTCCCCAAAAGGGTTTGCAGTGCCATCACTAAACTTATACACTGGACTGTTTTAACAATTACACTTTCATCATGCGTCTCTCAATTACATGTTGTTAACCCTTAGTTACATTAAATTTAAAGATCTCGCTCTCCCTCTCTCCCTCTCTCTAATGGCTAACCTTTATTATAACACATTGTAGAGGAAGCTTCCCATGAGATACAACAACTACTAGTTATTGTATATTCTCTCTGCAATATTTGTCATAAATTATGATTCTTTTATGCTCATGTTGTTGAAAATTTAATGTCAAATAATCATTTGTATAGTGCGGTAACTTTGACTGTGCCACTTTATTTCTGACATATAGTGTAGTCAGAGGTAAACCGACAAGGTCAAAGCAATCGCATTATGAAATGTGTAATAATACTTATAATAAACAAGAAAAAGATTTTAGAAGATCTGATATAGGGTTACTAGGATCAAACCATTATATTTTATTTACTGCTGAAAATTTAGAAAAAAAAAATACTCACCAAGGACGTTTTAATGTAGTGTAGAAGATTAAATAGCATCTAATATTCCGTTTGCATGTAAGTCTTGATTCGCCTAGAAGTGTGGGTTGCTCAAATTTTACAAGTGCCTAGAAGGCAAAATATTCAGATGATGATATGAGCCGCCTCATGGGAAAACCAACAATCTGCATAGGCGAAAACAAAGACGCAGATCAGCTTCGCTACTCGGATAGTACAATTCCTCTTCTACTTAAATCCGAAATTTCAAGATTCTAGCTCTTTTCTGTGACTATACAGCCCGGTTTGTGTCGGACCTGTTCGGAATCCACATTGTTGGTTTTCCCACGAGGCGGCTCAATGTCGTCGTGATACATGTTTCTGATCATAACTGCTAAGAACGCTTCATACATGTAAATAGCAAAATAACTGGTAAAACATCAGCAATTTATTACCAACAAATAAGAGCTAACAAATTAAGCCATACTCATCGGGTTAAAATATCGGATCACAACAGATAAACTACAAGCCAGTTTGACGTCAACTTTCGTTTCAATGACATTCGCAAAATTTCTCATTGTATGTATATAAAATAATTCAAATACCCTAAAATGCGTACAAATTCGTTTGTAATGAAATTATTGAGACTTACCCGACGGTTGTTAAATACTTGAGAGTGAGCCACAAAGTGGGCTGCAAAAATGCAAGACACATTTATTTCTCATTTCGAGATTATCAGCAGTGGTTGGAAAGGTTGGCTCGTGGTGTGTAGCTTCAATAAATAACATAGCTATTCGGTGCTGTAACAGTGTATCTGATAAGTTGAATCTCCATGATCTTCTACTAAGTTCGTCAGAGACTCTGAGTCGACTCTTCGGCTAAGCGGATAGAGCATTGGATTTCTGTCCACGGGCTCCTGGGTTCGCATCCCATCAGGAACATGGGATTTTTTCCAAGCTACGTTTTGTTTTATATCTTAGCTATAAATTTCATATTTGTAAGACGGGGATCGTCTGGACTTAACCTAATGGGTCATAAAGTCATAAAATGATAAAATATGTGTGTGTGTGTGTGTGTGTGTGTGTGTGTGTGTGTGTCAAGATTATCTGCCGTGGTTGGAAATGTTTTTCATATTCGTAAGACATACATGTACATGTATCTTACAGTTACAGACTGATTTACGAGGGCATAAAAGAAGGACATGAATATAATAAAATGTAACACGAATTAAAACAGGGAATTACAATGAAAGCTATTTTTCATGTGAATGAAAATAAAACAAACATCAAAATTAAAATAAACACGCAAAGACAGACCAAAAACGACGTCTATAAAACAACAATGACTTCCCAAGAGTGGCAAAAAGTACATTTTGATAAAGCAACAATATCACATCAGGTGTACCATATCAAAATATACACTACGTCACTATAGGAATCTCCTGGTTCTAGTGTACGTATTTGCAGGCATTCTTTCGCATTTGTTTGGAGCGAAAAATGGCACACCAGCTTGTCTTCGTGGTTTTAAAGATAAGCAGTTGCAGCAAACTATATGCAAGCATTTTAAAGACAAGGACTGCGGTACAGCATTTGATAGCTGTCGTCGAGTCTACATTTCCCATTTAAATAAAATACTTTAAACACTTTAATCTATTAAATATACTTACAATTGTATATAAACACCACTTCGAAGCATCTTTGATCTGTAGTGTTCGATAAACTGAAAAAGAGTTACGATGTTTGATAAAAACTGCAAACTAGAAATACCTCAGCAATCGAGATTTAAACAATACATTGAAGAGGATCTTAGAAGTTTAAGAATAAAGACACAAACTATACTTTTAGAGACGTCCTTGATTAACATAATACATTTAGCGTCATCACAGACATTTAACTGAACAAATACGGAACTAGCTTGTTTGTGTGTTTGTTTGATTTGTGGCTGAGCGTTCCAATAAACAGCAACGGTCATGTCGGGATGGGCCTACATTTTATGGGACTTCTACCAATCATTAGGATGTCATGGCACGCAAAATGTACTTGAAACTATTACCACTCAAGTAAACCAATATGGCCCATATGGATGGTTTGACTTGAACCACTTTTCCTGGACAGACTCAGACATTCTGAGTGGTTAAGCAGTAACCAGATGGTCAGTTAGACGTTTATAAGTTTTGCGAGGAGGCAGAAGCAGCCTATTTATTTCTCTGGGCGGACGCCCGGAGACTGTTATAGTATAATCATCTTCAGAACTTTGTTGTCACTAACATTTAAAACATCCAGGTACCTTTCAAAAGCCATTAGGCAAAGCAATCTTTTCCCACTTGCAATAGCATGCCAACCTTGTCCTTTCGATAAAGTAACATTCGCAGTGTATAGATGATGAAACCTGGATAATGGTGCCGCTCGCAAAGAACTAACGGATGTAAAATTGACTATGTCATCAGATTGTTTGCTCACTGTTACAACCGATGTTGAACTGAAAGCAAATTGCATAAAGCATGCCATTGTATATCACCGTTGAAAGAAAGTATAAATACCGGAAATGCATAATAACCTTTGTATGTACGAGTATATCCTAATAATTTGTTAAAGGCGGAGCTTCTATAGAAAAATTTGTGGTACTAACTTACTTTAATTAATTATAATTCTTAATATTGTTTTCACCCATTATGTTGTGTTGTTGTAAATATGTTAACTTGTTTTAGAGGGCCCTGCTGGTGTAATATGATATAGAGATCAAGGGAGTACCACAATGAGTAGATTATCATATCTCAGCAGGGAGCAATTAAGGAGCCCTTGAATTGGATGAGACACTGTCAGTTGGTTTCATGGAACCTGATAACTTGTGCAGTTAAACCACCTCCCATTACAAGCAATATTGATTTCATTGTTTTTCATCTTTATTGACAAGTTTGCAAAATGACGTTGTCTAATCAATATTCCAACGACTTTGCTTTCCTTGAGCAAGTGAAACATTTTGTCATGGATTATTCACCGTTTTCTTACAACTTCACATTTCAAAAGAATAAAAAATTCTTGTGTCATTTGCTACTTCAATTTACACGTTTCATATCCATGGAGACAAGCATTAATTTCCAAAGGTGTGTATATATCCGTTAAGACATATTAAAGTAAAAATGATAATATTGAATATGATTAAACAAGTACCTGTGTGGTGTTGTTAAAAATAGAGGGATAATACATGGGTCGCGTGTGTAGAAGTAACATATCAGAGAGCTGGACTCATTAGGTGTTGGTGGAGCAAACAAAATCTGAAAATGCACGTAGAAAGAAAAGAACCGATCAATACAATACAAATAATTTCTTCGGCAATTGAGCATAAAACAATGCTTATACACTGCTAAAATATTTGAAAGAATATTGCACCTTTTCCCATATAACACAATGTTAACTAGTCTGGTACCCTACTCGTTCACTATCATTTTCAAAAACGGGAACCGTACGTGACGACCGGGAATCAGGCTACTCTAACTTTGGTTCAATTAAGTTTTTCACGATAATAGGACTTCAGATTTGGGAGATGTAGATTATACCGTATATGAGCATGGTAGCTATCTTGGTCATGTGACCTAGACCATTTATACAAATTTTATTTTTACCGTACCGCAAGGTGTACCATAATAGGACTTCAGGTTTGGGAGATGTAGATTATACCATATATGAGCATGGTAGCTATCTTGGTCATGTGACCTAGACCATTTATACAAATTTTATTTTTTCAGTACCGCAAGGTGTACCATATCGCTCTCTCGTAGAAAACTTTGACATACTTATATTCACAATAAGACTCGACTACCTTAGATGATTGTAGGCCTCCAGAGGCTGGAAATGAAGAAACATGAAATTAATCGTATTGCGAGCATTTTTTATCAGCTGGATATTCATAATACATTTTTTTAACAATATCCGTTTTTTCAATTGCTACCACATGCTTGTATGTGTGAAAACAAGATGCAAGTCAATGCTAAACAACCTGGAGAATGCAAAGAGAGAGCTAGTTATTCTACCTTTGATTACATGGATTTATTCCTTAAGGTGCATGGAACTGACTACGGTATATTATTGTGACAGTGATTCGAATTTTCATTAGCATTGTATATATTAATATTAGACCTGAGCATACAGCTGTGGTTCAATCATGTTGGCGACATTATTATTTATTTCTACCTGTTTGGCATCGTTCGCCCTCAAACCCATAGTTGCACACACATACACCTCCGTCTGAGCATACACCGTGACCATTGCATGTGCTCGCACTACACCCAAAAGCTTCAAAAGATAAGAATTATAAATACACTGTTATGTGTACTGCTATTTAAAATGCAATGAAATCATGTCAAAGGGGAGGGGGTCTCATCAGCGCCCACGCACCCATTTTTTCTTGCTTTGCGTGGTACAAGCCTCATCCTAAAACTTAATAAAATGAGTTGTTGTGAAAAAGCTTTCTCAAAGTGTCAAAGGAGCAGCCCGACTTACTCCAACTTTATAACCATATCTGTCTTATACTTTGCCAATATTTTATCGCTAGTTTAATTGTATTTAGAACTAAATAAAATTCCATGTAAATTACTTTGATACCATTTTCACATTTAAACAAACAGATTTTCTATGGAAACTGAAATTTAAAACTTGAAATTTTAAGAAATAAATTTTTGAGAGTGACAAATTGTCTCTCAGATTTTGATATGTTCTAGTGCTTGTCAACCTATTCCCACCTTGGTATTTTGGGTGGGGTTTGGGTTCTGACTGCATCAGTTCATGGTCATTGCTTACGTTTTACCTTTTGCACAAAAAAAGTCATCAAAGGATCACGAACGACGGACTGGTACATACTCAAACCGGAGCCTTAAAGCTCAATATAATCTTAAACCAACTGGAGCAGTTCCATTAGATAAGTTTACATATTACCCTAAAGAGGCCCCTAAAGGATAATACCTGTGCTGCTACACTTTATTGGGTTTATGGCCCTTGATAACCTGTTCGCAGTAAAGTTATCTGACTATTCAATAGTTTTTTTTTTCCTTTTCGGGAGCCCTTACTTGTAATCAGTGTCATTTTCAGTTCCATCAGTTTTCTAATGCACCGTCTGTTATCACTGACAAGCCAATTGCATGCAATTCATAAGAATATAGATATTTAACTACCAAACCTACCCGATGGACACAATAATTTTCCTACGTCTTGTCCGCTGCAAAGATCTAAAAAAAGATAGAACATGTATATTTTTTTTTATTTTGCCATCTCCCCGCATTGGTTCCATTTCACTTAGACCGGCCTTGAAGTTTACCGCTTTGTCAAATGTTACATATCTTATTATTTTTCCCAAGTATATTTTGCAACTTTATATGCAACTTTTGAGGAACTGAACATTATAAGCAATATGCTTCCATTCAGATCATTTCATCATGAATTTGTATTTGTTATTGTACTTGTATTTTGTAAAGTTTGAATAAATATGTTTACATTAACTATATACGGTCAATGATGAGATTTCAATAACCCAAACTTTTGAATGACTTGGATCTGATTTTATACCAACATTCTTGTAGGTAACTTGTAGACACCATACCAAAGCGATTTCAACTCATTTACGCCCGTTTGAGCGATGTCTTGTTTTATTGTTATTATTTATTTATATATATCTTTTTTTTACAGTATACATTTTTGCAAATTGAATAATAATAATAATAATAATAATAGTCTAATTACGCCACTTAAATGCTTCAAACCCATTATTTAGAATAACAAAATATTACATGACCACAGACAAAATGTACCTACAGTGCTGAACAATGAGCCCCTTCAAAAGCATTTAAGTTTATTTTTTATTTGAGTCTCATGTTGATATACATTATTACGAACAAATATATACATGTACATACAACAAAAATAATAATATCAACCTATTCTATACAGAATTATAAGATACTATCGTTGTTTAGAAAGCCTAAAACATATATTATACAAAAACGACAATAACATAAACACTGGTTGCTTCCTTGGTCCCGATATAAAAAGGTTTTGTTTGACTTTTTGGTAACAGATTTTGTTCTACTTCTTTGACACAGTAAATATCAACAAAACAGAGTCGTCAATAACATAAATCGCTTGATTTATATCACTGTTTAACGAATCAAATTAAATCTTATTATTAAAATTGCATTCAAAGCACAATATTTTGACTTGAAATTCTTTCAGTGACGTCATAAATTAGAATCAAATCAAATCTTTGACCAAATTCTAGGAATTATTGTAGAAAAAAATCTTATACCGGAATCAAACAAAACCCAATCCTATACAAACAAAACATTTTATATCGGGACGAAGGAAGCACCCAGTGATAAAGCATGTTTGTTATCTAAAGTATGAAACAAAATACTTTGGAATTCATACTTAAAACATCATGATAGTACGCATGTATAAACGACACATCAGGAAAACAAGTCCGTGTAATATATACCCCTTTGAACCCCACTTTTATATAGCAAAAGTGGGGTATGCAGGGGTATTCCTATTTTTCTTATTTTTGCTCCAAAACATAGATTGTGGGTACTCGTTAGAACCGCCTCAGCGAGGCGGTTCTAACGTGTACCCACAATCTATGTTTTGAGCAAAAATAAGAAAAATATCAAAATTTTTCTACTGAAAATTTTCATTTTTTATAACTTTAAAAATCTCTGTATATTGCATGGGCACGTTTTCCTAATGATATGAGTCAGTCTGTATGCTTTTTTCCAAGACAGAGGGCCCGTGGCAGAAACCACTGTCCAGACAGCAAGCCCTCCGCCCCGACAAAGTTTCCTCTTAATAAATATATAATAAAATGTATTTGCAGTGCTATAATAAACAAAGGCAAAAATAGATTTAAAGGTTTTATAATACAAGGTATATACAATATATAATGAACACAGACAGATAACACGAACCATACATTAACGGCTTCGTGTCCTGCATTACCAAAACACGCGGACCCAAACCCCATATATTCTGGTATGAGAAGCTGAAGGCACCGCAGAGTAGACGGCATGCGTCGAGAAACAGTCTTATAGGGAGTGGTCTTACAAAGGTCGCTCCCGACGCACACCATCCATGAGTGAATGCACTCGAAAGGGAGTTGATACTGAGGTCAGGAAAATATATTTCGGTGAATTAATTCAGGTTAGAGACCATGAAAGAACTGACACTGAAAGTCAGGTAAGGATAGCAATTTATCATTTCAATGAAATGTAATGAGTAAATTACACAGCGCCAGAAATAACAAACAAAAGTATGAACCTGGAACAATAAGTGATACAATGATGATAATGTATTTACCAACCTGATGAACAGTTAACTCCCTCAAAACGTTGAAAGCAATCACAAGTGTAAGAATTAGGTCCGTCGTTTTGGCAAACTCCTCGTCCTTCACATGGGTCAGTAGTGCAGTTCGTAAGGATTTCTGTTAAACGGCACAAGTTAGAAACTATTACATGTTCAGACAGTATGCTTATTGCAACCTCAAATATTGTAAGCACAAATTAAGGTTTCAAAATGTTTATTTATTTGAATAACGTTGTTCATCAATAATGCGAATACCTGTACCATAAATATTTGTAACCAAGCTTATATCCCGTCTCCATATGACCTTAGCTGTTGTGGGACGTTAAACCTAAAATCAACCAACCAAAATTATATTGTTAAAATATAATTATTTATCAGTTAGGACATCTACTGACAAAATGGAAAAAGCCAATAAATGCCTAAAATTGTTGGGTAAATTTCTAAAACACCTAATTTAAGCAAATTCTAAAAATGTATTTTTGGATATAATTGTTAATTGTACAAAAATGGATTTGGCAGCGTTCCCAAATGCCAACAGGTAGACTCTTGATTGGTTGTACCTTTCCAACTATTTACAATTTCTTACAAAGTTAATGTTCATGGAGCAAAACAATAGTTTCCTATGTATTTGACTGCAAGTTTTAGCTATAAACAGATGAAACATGATTGATGTTGACGATAAAAACAGTTTTGGCTTTGTTGTTATTGCGCATGCGTACCATTGGAACATGTTTGAGGTCATTCAGCTTCCAATCACGCTTTAATACTAATGCTCCACGGTCTGGTGAACATCGCCCCCCCCCCCCCACTAAACCAAGCTTCTCTCTAACATATATCGTGTAAATACGAGGGTGGGTCAGAAAGTTCTCTCATAGGTGTTATAACTTTTGTAAATAGGCATGATAGGTTGCTGTATTATACCTTGATTAAAAGGGCTACATTTCTCCTTTATAATGATGCGAAAATAATGCCCGAAAGAAATAAATACTAAGAAATATACGCCTTGAAAGACACCTGGGGTAAAACCAATGGCACGTTTTCTAGAATTTGTGAATATTATTGTGTGCGTTTCAATAACTACTGATCATATTTTCTTCAGGGGCTCGTTTCACAAAGCGTTTTAAGACAAATTTTATCCTAAGTTTGAACTTAGGACTAATTTCGGGATAAGATTTGTCTCATCCTTAAGATGTCCTAACTTTAGCCCTAACAATAGGACTCAACTTATGATTGAACTTATTTAATAGTAAACTAAAAATGGCGGACGTTTTTATGTGAAGGGAAAACACAACAAAATATTACCAAGACCGGATCCGAACTCGGATCGGCTGGACAGAAGACAACATAGCTTACCACAGAGCCACCGAGTCATATTTTTATACATTGGTTCAGTATTGATAAAGTCCAACATTTTATTTTAGTTTGTTTGTTTGAGTTAATGCTTAACGCCCCATTCAACAGCTATGTTTAAGCCGAGACGTTGCCTCCTATTCATGAGGCGTTCATACAAAATTTGGATGTCATGGCATCCAAAACATGCTTCAAATATACTCAGTCAAACTTGTAACGCAACAACGATTTATTTGTTACGTTATACAGATAAACTTTATTTCCACTGGATTAGATTTAATTGCCGTGCGATTGACACATCTAACAACATCTGGTTGTAACATTCTGTATTATGCGTCTCAAGAAATTAATCATTTTTCACGATCCAAAAGGAAGACTGACTTCCAGAATCTCTCAGGAGTCGCATGCCACCAAAATAACCACTTTGGCCAATCTCATTCGAGCTCAATGGTCCATACTCTGAAAGCCAAACTGTACCCTACTAAATCATAGGCGATTGCTGACCAGCATATATATGGTAGACTGTATTACATTTCATTGAAAAGCGAAAACATGCCATAATCGTGATGCGTTGTGTTTGGCTCAGTATAAAGTACCAAAGTAAGGCTTATGTGTATGGATGGTTTTACCTAACCACGGTTTCTAGGCAGGCTCAGACCTGAACGGTTCATCAGGAAAACATGTCCGTGTAATGTTTACCCCCTTGAACCCAACTTTTATATAGCAAAACTGGGGTTTGCAGGGGTATACCTATTTTTCTTATTTTTGCTGAAAAACATAGATTGTGAGTACTCGTTAGAACCGCCTCGCGGGCGAGGCGGTTCTAACGTGTACCCACAATCTATGTTTTGAGCAAAAATAAGAAAAATATAACATATTTTCTACTGAAATTGTTCAATTGCCTAATCAGATAGCCAGTCAGTAGCGTATAAGCTTTGCTTGGAGCGGTACAAGCAGCCCATCTATCATTTCTCATGGCCCCAATGGGTCCATTTTTATTTTAACTGCAAACGTCATGAACAGTAGATCTATACATAATTGCTAGGATAACTCGACCTAAGTTCAATATGGCTGATTGACTATATTTCCCCAAATGATAAACAGATCGGCCGCACGATGCATCAGGTACCTGATTGTTAGTTTGTTTTTTTCCCACCTCGGGTTTTTGGAGTGGGAATCTTTTGCTGATTGCGCCTTTTCCTGATCTTTGCCTGCTTGTACCTTTTTATCATACAGTGTATAAGGCAAACACTCGTGTTAAAGAGATATGGTTTCGATTTGCAGACGAAATAGCCTATAGCATTACAATGAAACAGTTGGTAGATCTAAGTGCATGTATTTATATTGAAATAGAAAGAAAAAATAGAAAAAGAGAGAAAAATGGATTCGATCTCGGATCGCCTGGTTCATATTATGGCAAACATACTAATTAAATTACTTGTATAGATCCACTGAGCTATGCTAAATCAATTCTATTATTTAACATACTTGAAACTAACTGTTTGTTGTGTTTGACCTTGAATTGAGATAAATCTTATGAACAAGTCACAACCTCAAACATAAGACAAGTCTTACCGTTAAGATAGATCACAAGTCACTCTCAGAGTAGTCTCGATCATAAGATAAGATATGTCATAAGAGAGCTTCGTGAAACGAGCTACAGATTTACAGTGATAAATAATAGTATATTTAGAAAAGCTACCGTTATCGATGATATGCTGACTTTATAATAAAGCGATATACATGACGCCATTAAAATACTTACCCCTATAGCATTTCTGGCACCGCTGAACCATTATATACGCTTGCTTTTTTATGAGTTTACTACAGGGCACACTAGGATGAAACAATAAAATGGTTAAATGCATTGTAAGGTCCCTGGTCTACATGTAGATGTCAATAAATGCCCTTTGAATTTAAACAGTACTTTAATACCTGTACAACAAGCCAATTCAATATTTCCATTTGCAATAACTAAATTAAATTCAATTGAATAATTTTGATTTTTGCAGGATATATTCATATCTGTTTGAAAAATATATTGCATGGATTATATTTTTTCGAAGTCGTTTTTTTTTCAAATAATATTCACAAATTCAAGAAAAAGTGCCATTGGTTTTACCCCAGGTGTCTTTCAATGCGTCTATTTCGAACAATTTATTTCTTTCGTGCATTCTTTTGGCATCATTATAAAAGAGAAATGTTGCCTTTTCAATCAAGGTATAAAACAGCAGCCTATCATGTCTATTAACAAAGTTATAACACCTATGATAAAACTTTCTGACCCACACTCGTATATACTACGTGTCTGCAGTAAAAAGGATTTGTTGGGTCTAGTTTAAAACTAAAAATAGTAATGGTCCCCACTTTTTAATTTCCAATCGGAAATAAAATGACCTTAGAGTAGGTTCCAACGAAGGGCATGTGCAACAACAACAAAACCAAAACTGGTTTATGTTGACAACATCCATTTTGCTTCGATTTATAGCAAATAATTGCAGTAAACTACATAGGAAACTATATTTTTGCTCGACAAACATTAGCAGTATGAGAAATTGTAGTTCTTTGGGTGGGTAGCCACATCACCTGTTCCACAGTCAGTTCCACTATAACCAGCAGGGCAATGGCATATAGCTCTGTCAACACTAGAGGCCAGTGGGTCACAAACACCACGAATACAAGGATTGTTTAAACAGACTGTGTGATCTAAATGAAAATATAAAAAAAATTAAGTTTTTTTTATACATGTATTACTGGTCGTTCCAAGGCGATACTTCTTTAGTGGTTCGAATTGTTTTATGTTTTGGCGTTTTTGTGCTGTTTGCAGCTTATGCACGTTTTCATATTTTAGTTAAGTTTTGGTAACTGAGTGGCTGTCTATTAGGAAATAGCTGCTAACTCGGCTTGCGATATGTTTTCTTAGTATACATACCTGATTGTTAATTTAGTTTTTCCCACCTCGGTTTTGGAGTGAGAATTTCATTTTGATTGCACCATTTCCTGATCATTGCCTACTTTAACCTTTAATAACCGTATTAACAAATCCGGTTGACCTCCCGTATCTACAGGTTGTCAATATACATGTTCATGTTTTTGCTTCATGCTCGCAATTTAGTTAATTCATTATCATTCACCAAAAGAAGATGCACGTGAGTACACAATGTTATGATTATTTTTTTTTCTCACAAGTAACATTTATCATGTTAATCCTATCATCGCACGAACACAGAGAATAATAAATATGATATTATGCACTCAGGAAAAATGATAATAGAGACAGGCACCGGTCACAATAAATAGGTTATCAGAGTCAGAGCTCGTTGATACGTGCTTGTACTTTGTTTATTGGCAACGAGAGTACTCGCGTAAGTTAGTGAAAATTCAAAATTTTTAATGAATCCGAAATAGTCAATATTGACTCCATGCTTCATTTATGTATGTATGCAAAACAAGCATTTGGAGAAATACTTAACGTACAGAAATTAGTGATAAGAGGGCTTCTTATTTTGACAATGGTTATCATATAATTATTAGCTTGTTTAAATGTGTTTCAATCAAACCAGACAAATGGATAACTTACTTTGCTGGTCACAGTTCTTTTCAAACCAATTAGACCGTGAGCCGCAAATGCAAGTATAGTCATTTTCATTATCAGTTTTTCTCTCACAAAGTCCGGAATTTTGACAAGGAAGCGCAGCACATGGATCTAAAATAAGACATTGAAATAAAATGTCACACTTATTAAATCAAACGAATAAAATGGGCATTAATCTATCATTAGTCTCCCCGTACATCATCCATAGTGCAGATTATATTATTTCTTTCGGTCCTTTGAGATCAGTAAGAATATTCAGAGAATTCAAAATTGTATGTTAAGAGCCATTTCAACAAAGTTTTTATTAATTTGTCCCCGATTAGGAATGTGTCTTTGATTTAGACTTTCCTTGTGTATTTTTGAAATTGAAGTATATTATCCGGCTATCGTTCCCGCTTTATAAAGGGCCACTGATGAGGGTTCAGTACCCGAAATTGCGCAATATGTAGCACATACTATCTCCCTCAGAACATTTCACTGCTTCCAAAGGATCAAACTTTTATATTTTATTTCCTTCAGGTGAATGCAAATGAGGTTGTTTTCTATTTTGATGGATAGAGATCTTCTGCTTGGAGTACTGTTCCAGGACAGGGTTACTACACCAGTACATGCTCCTGTAGTGTCAATAAGACTGTCACCACAAATACTAAGAATTCATAAATCATTAAACAAATGGTTTAAATAGGAGTACAAATTGTACCCATCTTGATTTCGAATATTAAACCGTATATTTCTAAGTTGAATAGAGGGACAAGGACACCATGGATTATCTAAATATATTAGTGTATAAGAAAGACAATATTTCCGCCACGTTCAAAATTCATATCGTGTATAGTCTGCTGACAGCATACGATTCTTTTTTTGTTATTAGGCTAAGTAAAGCGTATATTAATACTAAATCAAAGAGTACCGTGCTTTTCATAGGCTCGGGAAAAATCAACCAATCAATGAGCTTTGTTTATCCTAGTGTGCATGATCATTTGAACAACTATGACGATAAATGATAAATGATAATACCAAATGTCATGAAAGTGGCCCACATGTTCTGGATAACAAGATGTTTGAGCATTTGTGAACATGGTTGGCATGTTGAGCATATGGCCCGAGTATTCACGAATGAAACCACCCTACTAATGGAGGCTCCACACAAAAGTATGCTTTCATCTGCAATGCAGTTTCAGGGATGAATTTAGAAAATTTTTGACATATGGCGGATGGTTCAATGTCAAGAGATGATGACATTGGCCCTAATTAGATGTGGTAGGACAGCCTTCTTTTTTGATTTACCAAAATGTTTCCTCTTGTTAAATACACTGAAAAGCTTTAAAACGCAAAAATTGAAATTCAAATGTTTTTTTCATATTTGTAATACTTCATTTTGTAATGCAATTTAGCACACATAAACATTGATATGTATGCAATCTATATGTTGTGAATTTCGTATCAAAATAATGAGTAATGTGAGAGCAACAGTCTTCCCCAAAAATTAAGTAACAATGAGCATGACTACAATTTGCCCCTTGTCACACAGAGCATCGACAGTTTTGCCAGTTGCACTGATTGTCATGCACTGATGCTAGCTTCCATGAATGGTCATGGCCGACGTAATTTCGACGTACTATAGCGCCGTGACGTCGATTCTCTAGAGAATATTCTCTTGACTTAAAAGTGTCGGTTGATCAGACCGGCGTCAACATAGCCTGGGGGACCGCTGGGGTACCGAATAGTTGAAAGATTGCAACTTTGACGTCACGTCACGCCACATATACGTCATCAAGTTTGTAAAACTCCAATGGTGCCAGATTATTCATTTTCGAAGACCCGTAGAATTATCAAGAAAGAGACAAAACTAAAACTAAAGTATTTTCATATATGGATTACTACAAGCTTTATGTGAAATGGTAAAATATTTTTCTTCATTAATTCAAAGTGACACCACATGACAAAAAGTGTAAAATAGTTTTTTAGTGCTGGGGTGCTCAGTGCCTTCAAAAATGTCGGTTTCATGTAAAAATAGAAGTAGATTACAGTTACCGACCCCTTTCACCTGTTAAGTGAAGACCAAAAATGCCGTTGGTGCAAAACTACTATTTTTGCATTTTTAAAGCTCTTCAGTGTAGTACATGTACATGTCATACTAGCATGCGTTTTAAAGTCTTTCGGTACCTTTTCATTATAAAAAAACAAACACTGTTTCGCGGTTTCAGAAATGAACTTTGAAAATTGATGACGTATGACGGACGGTTCAAGATCAAGAGATGACACTGACCATAATTCATCAAATTCCTTCATAAGGCCCATTGGTTCTTTGCATCTAGCAACTCTCAGGCCTTTGACAGCGATATGTCTTTTTTCTGAAAGTCCGTGTTGTTTTCACCTTTTCCCCACATAAAAACATACATTTCCAAACTTGACCTTGCCATCATTTGAAATAAATAACTATTATGGGCTGGAGTCCAAATACTACATACAAAGTTTCATATCGGCCTACATGTACCTGTTCTTGAGAAGACTTTTCTGCATAGTGAGCATGGTGGTCATGTTGAGAATGTGACCCGGTTTTCGAGAAACAAATTCATTCCACAAACACATGGAGGCTCTACCTAAAATTTGTCTTTCATCGCCTATGAGGTTTCATCGAAGAATTTTAAAGCTATGGACTGACGAAGACGGACGGACGCCGGCTCCAGTTCCATCCTATAAGCTCATATTTTTATGCTTTAACATCTGATCATTTCAATTCCAAATTTCCACGAGGTCCACTTTCCTTGTCCTAGGAGGGTCTTACCTGTAGGTTGTACGTATACTTCGATACAAGTTTCATTACTTTGTTTTCTGAAACAGCACCATATAGGGTAATCAAAAATGTTGCTATGATATTTAACAATAAGAAAAACAACAAATGTCGGACGATTTAGAATCTTGTATTTACAACATTTACCAGTACAAATTAAGTTCGGTACAATATGAGGCACTCATTCCGCTTACTTAAGTTTTTGTTCTTCTGTTTGATATCGATTGCCTTTTGGTATTGCGAGCTAATTTCACAAGAAATGCATTGTTAAGATAGTATGTTCAAACCTTTGCAGTCGAAACTCAAACTGCATTAAGCAAATGGACATACAATAACACTCGATTGCAATGCAACACATGAAGGCTTATTGTGTACATGTATTTTTCCAAAAATGTCTGTTCGTTCACAATTACGAAATCAACATCAGGAAAACATGTCCGTGAAATGTATACCCCCTCGTACCCCACTTTTATATAGCAAAACTGGGGTATGCAGGGGTATACCTATTTTCATTATTTTTGATCCAAAACATAGATTGTGGGTACTCGTTAGAACCGCCTCGGCGATCAATGTTTTGAGCAAAAATATTAAAAATATCAAAATTTGTGCTTCTGAAAAAAATCTCTTTATATTGCATGGGCAAGTTTTCGTAATGAAATTACCTCTCTGAATCTTCTGCCATCATACATATGGTACCTAAGCCTGATTTAGGGCTTTCAAAGAAAAGGTCAGACTTAAATTCGTTAGGGCCTTTCTTTTTCAAAACATTAACATGGGCTTCAGCGACAGTCGATTGTGTTATGCTGATGTTTGTTATTCTTCTGAAATTAAAACAAATCGTTATCATAAGTTTAATGTGCAAACAGTGAATATTCGTTATTTCGTCTGAAATGTAGTTATATCGATATCGATATGACGCGATTCGAAATAAAAGATACAAAATAAATGATAGCAAAGAAAACTTTTGTAATGGTGATAAATCTAGTCGGTAGTTAGTACTAGAAGAAACATAGTGAATGAAAAAGGTTTTTTGATTATTTTGGCTAAATTCGCTAATAAGACGAAGAACTTACGCACTGCCTTCGGTCATTATATGTAGAGGTATCACGCAAGTAACGTTTATGATACAGAGAGCATCTTTGTGCTGAGGAACATTGAAAAAATATGGGAGTCTCTGTAATTAAATAATTATACATTTTTCTTTAATTTTAAAGCTTCTTCTACTTAAATTATAAAAAGGTACAAGTAGGCAAAGATCAGGAAAAGGCGCAATCAGCAAAAGATTTCCACTCCAAAAACCCGAGTTGGGAAAAAAACAAACTAACAATCAGGTACCTATACCATGAAAACATTTCGTAAGCCGAATGAGCAGCTATTTTCCCAATAGGTGGCCAATCAGTTACCTTAACTTAACTAAAAATATGATAACATACATAAGGCGCCAACAGCACAAAAATATTAAAGTTTCCTCTCGTAAGTATAGAATAAGTTAAGGACTTCAATTCATTAATATTCGCAAAGTTGCGAATATCTTTGTCGTGGGATTTCGTTTACTTCTTGACGATTGACATTGACCTTGTTTATAAATGGCAAAATCACATTAGATCATTATTAATCTTATAAGGCACTGAAAAAAAAATAAACATATAACGGCGCTGTTTTTAAAACATTGTTACTTATCATACATGCAAATACTTTCAGAAATATTCTTGATCAATGCAATTCATTAGACTTCAATTTAACTTAGGTTTACAAATCATTTCTGAACCGCAAATCCTCGGGAACAGAGAGTCGTTTCGTTGGTTTTGCTATATCCACAATCCCAAACCCAGACACGAAGCGGGAAAGTAAAATGCCATACAGTCGTAAGTCATCTATTAAATACTTACGTCGGAAGCGTGGCTTATACCTCTGATCTTCTTGTCTGAAATAGATTATAGTGAATGGAGACAAAAGATTTGAGCAACATACAAAAATAGAATAACTCAAAGTGATAAAGAATTTTTCAGCAAAGTAGCTTAGCATCATTCAGACATGTGCATACAAATGACTTGAAACTGAAATCATTTTTTTTTGCAATGCCAATTTTTATTCTTAAATATCAGTTGCATCTAGAGCAAATCAGTGTCGACTCTTGCTTTGCGCTAGTCCGACAATCGGGCTTTCGTTCCGTTCACTTCATTTATTTTGTTGGTCGTGAACTCCACTGACGCCCGAATGGCGTATGTTTCATTTTGGATCAAAATTTCACCCAGTGCCCATTCATCGAATAATATTGCATTCGATCGGATGATTTCCAAGCAACAAAAATCGAAAATCACTCAAAAAGGGATTTATTTTCACGATTGTGCCATCAAAATTCAAAGATACCATTCACAAAACGTGATTTATTGACATTTTTTCAAGACTGTCTCTTTAAAATGTAAATAGCGTCACGTGAGCGTTGTCCGGTGCGAGCAATAATTCGCTCCCAAAGAAATTTATCTGCAAATTACTAAAAGCCGGAACAGCGAAACTCATTTTATTTATTTATCTATTTATTTATTAGTTTATTTATTTTTATTAATTTATTTTTTTTATTAATATTTTTATTTATTTATTTTTTATTTATCTGTTGTGTATTTCCTTGCAATTGGGAAAATATGAAAATTTAGGGCTACTTTTCCGTTCCGGTAATACCGGAACGGAAAAGTAATACCGGGTATCATGACGTTTTGGACGTCATTGTAACTTGTTCCATAGTTTATTGTTTGAATTGATGCTTAGCGTCCCAGTTAACAGCTACGGTCATGTTGGGACGCCGTCGCGGCCTCCATTTTATGGGACTTTTATTTATCCAAAATTAGGATGGTATGACATTCAAAAAAGTGCTTCAGTTATAACCACCCATGTAAACCACTAAGGCGGTATGGATGGATTGATTTCAAACCACTTTTCCTGGGCAGGCTCAGACCTGAGTGGTTAACCAGTGATCTATCGTCAGTCAGTGGCGTATAAGCGTTGCCTGGAGGAACAAGAAGGTCGTCAATTTTTATTAGGCCCACTGGGAGGTGGCCCGTTTCGGAGCTTGTTGTTTACATATACGGTGGCCTACAGAAACGCACGCAATCTATATGTGTTGACAAGCATGATTAAATAAAGGAACATTTTCGCCAAATAAATAAATAAATAAATAATAATACCATTTTTTTTTTTTTTTTTTTTTTTTTCGTCTCCAAGTAGTATTTGAATAAAATGTTGTAGCAAGGTATGACATGTTTTGACAGTCTGAATAAACATTCGCTTTATATATAGGGGTCGGTGATGGACCGGGATTGAATGAACCACCCCAATAAACCATTTGATTTTTATTTATTTATTTATTTATTTATTATTCAGTTTAACGTCCCTTTCAATATTATTTCAGCTCGTATGAGTAGATGGGCGAAAACGAAGGAAAATCCGAGACAAAATCACCTGTCTCACCAGCAAGCAGAACTTTGCTTGCCTCATATGTGGCACCAGTCATTTGTATCCCTGGCTCTCATAGGGCCGGGGAATAGCGGGGGTTTTAACTTTTCAATTTTTAAAGCCAGGCTAAAAGTCCGGCACTGCAGGGCCAGATGTGTGGTAAAATCCCTGCTAAAAGTCTCGGCGCCCCGGAGGCTGACACTAACGTGGAACAACAGCTAGGAGTTGTTCTGATGAAACTGAAACATGAGAAAATTGCTCCAATTTGCGCATGTTAATGTCTAGGTGCATTTGCAAATCAAATACGTACCATAAAACTTTAATCAAAATGTTAAAAACACCATTAATATCTTATTTGAATTAATGTGACCGTATATTGATAGGAAATGAAAACCCTGGCTAAATTCCCGGCACTGCCGGGACTCATCAGAGGTTAAAGCCTGGTACTTTAGCCCCGCATTGTCCCCGCTATCCCCGGCCCTAGGGGGTCGGAATACAAGTAACTGGTGCATAAGCAGAAATCAAACCAAGACAAATCATGGGATGCTAAGGATGGAAATTTAGATGCAGTCATGCTCATTATTGTATTAATGGACTTCAATATGTGAATGAGTTTAATGTTATACGGCCCTGGCATCGTGACTTTTCCCTCTAGACGAACACTGTTACAGAAAACGTGGCATATCTTCCCCCACCATACGGCACACCAAGTTTAAACACTGCTTTTATAAGAACCGTTGTGATGCAAGCCTCAAGCACCATACTCATGTAAATCATTCTTGTGATTTAAAATGGCTCGTTCTTTTACTGTACAGTGCAGATTTATAGTCAATATTTTTTTTATCTTATGTTTTTGTTACATGCTGTCATCCTGTAATTATCTCTTTCGTAACTTTGATTTTTCGTTCTGATCCTAATTTATACTGTATATATTTATATTTGTTGCTTATTTGCTTGTCTGAGTTCAATTAAATATAGTTTAAACCAATATTTAATATGTTTTTAAATTCCCACAGAAAACGACCCCTGAATGCTGATAAGGGGCCTCACTTAATCAGAAAATAATGTCAAGGAGAGAATTTCGCTGCATGTGATTCGCAGGGGAGGTGGGGTGGGGTGCAAAATTGCTTCTGGGAGCAAAACTACACCCGGGTTCAAATACTGTACATGAACACGGCTTTATTTATTTGTTTGAATTGATGCTTTATGCCCCAATCACCAACAATGGTAATGTCGGGACGTTACCTCCATTTACGGGACTTCTACCCAACATCATGACACTCAAAATTTGCTTCATAAATATAACCACCCAGTCAAACCATTAATGCTTAAATGTATGGATGGTTTCACCAAAACTCATCATTCTCAAGGCCGATGCCGATATGCTTAAACCCAACCCCGTCATTTGAGCATGTCTGTACGCTTAGCTGCAACTGTACAGAATCATTAGCTGCAAGTCGCAGAAACACAGTCATGACAAATGTACGATTAGCTGCAAATGTAAAAATAATTTATCATATCTGAATTTACGGAAACAGCCCGTTGATTTGCATTGTTCTCAGAATACGCCTAATACTAATTGTATTATAGCAAGTGATAAACAATGCCTTCCCAGTTGTTTTGCGTTGTTCTCAGTTGATGTATTTCAGTTTTTCACGTTTGGAAGACAAAATCATCAGTGAATTTTAAAATCAGTACTATGTGAGTATGCATATGAACCGTTTGCAGAAATCATTGATCATATCGTTATAAAACAACCACAATATAAATTCACAATCAAAAAGCTTGTCAGAAAGGACCAAAATAAACTTCCATGTGTCGACCTGAATTGTTAAAGATAATGGGTGTTTTATCTATATGGATCCAACAAAAGGGACCATTAAAATCTTATAACAGCTACGGACAAGGCCCGCATCCAGTTTCACAGGGTTTGATACGCACATCAGACAGAAAAGCAAGAGTTTTTCCGACGATTCACCCTTTAAGAGCCCAATTTACCTGTCACATTTTTTTTCATAATATGACCGTACATATTATAACCGGACAGAGTATTACAAAATGCAGAAGTGTGTGGCAAAACACCTGGACAGGAAAGAGAGCCAAAGTTACTGAGATTGACAGGTCCTTTGAATAACAGTAAAGGTAGTCTTTGAGCTTGCCTATACTGTTACCGTAAATACTTTCAAAGAAGCAATTGACAGTTTAGAAGAAAGAAACTAGTATATGGAACTGAACTAGACCATTATTATCATCACCATTAGCATTGCAACCACATTCACAATCATCATTATCATCATCAAAATAATTTTCACAATAGAATTCAGTATTTTTACCTATTTTATGAGGATTCCTCCTTAAAAAATCAATACTTCCTTTGACAGTGTTTATGGTACGATCAAATACATGTACAACATTTACTGTTATGTTTTAAGGACATGTCAATCATCTAACTTGGTCTCTTTGATGTTTAAATTTTTAACTGGATATGCCACTTCCCAGTAGGACTGCTTTTGTTTTGCCACACACTTCTGCAATTTCTAGTAACCGTTTCCAAGACATTGACTAAGGAGAGTTCATGTGTTCGACGTCTTGCTCAAGAACACAAAATAACGTACCAAGGGGTACCAACCCTGAACCTATCGATTCGTAGTCGGATGCTCTAAGATTTTGACACCAAGCTCTCCATCAATTTTCGTAAAATCACCCTTATTTCTGCACGGACAAACAAACACTCACACCGGTATACACTACTGCAAATGTAAGTTTAGCAATAAGGTAATGTCGTAACGATCGCATGGAACAACGAAGCCTCGAGGCTGCAACATGGCCTACTTGCAAATAAATCAGTATGTAAGTGTCCCTGCTGTTTCTGTTACTTAATCGGGTAAGCTATTACTGGCTTAATAACAAACCCATTTCATCTAAAATGGATTGTATCATTTCCTTACATTCACTGTGTTACGACTTTCATGCATATTCATTGTAAAGGCAGAAAAGAAAATGGGAAGAAAAAAAACAACAACTCAGTTACCAAAAAAAAAAAAAAAAAAAAAAAAATCTGTAGTCATCTAATTCGCAGCTAATCGTTCAGTTACCGTTAAAAAACCTAGCCGTACAATCATCTAAATTACGACATGTATAAAAAATACTACGTGGAAGTAACTAGTGAAGGAAAAGTCTATTTCTTCTCACGGTTCTATCTAGTGATAAAGTATGAGAGAATAAGAGAGAATAAGCAGCTGATTTGGTTTCGTATATGGGTGCAGCTTCCAGTTTGATCGACTGTACGACGGCCCAGTCTGTTTGTTTTGGTGTTGAATTTTTTGTGCTGTTTGCTTTTTATATACAATCATTCACAATTTTTATGACAATGCATTTAGCTGAGCCTGGGTAACTGAGTGGTCTTAAACTGGGACATAGTTGCTTACTCGGCTCACGATAAGCTCTCTTTGTATAAGTACCTAATTAACAATGTAGTTCTTTACCACCACGGTTTTTGGAGTGGGATTTTTCTGATTGGGCAATTTCCTACTACACTTTTGAACAATGTAAATTACAGTCATAATCTTTGGCTCCATGTTGCCAAATCTATAGGGTCACTGAAGAGGCTTAAGTAGCCGAAACCATGGTATGGCCCATCCCCTTTCTCATTAATACATGTATGTTCACTGCTCTTAAAGGATCTCACTTAAATTTTCATACCTGATAACAGATTGATTTTACATATTTTTTCTTTCAACATTTTTTCAGCCATATTGAGACCAGTAGTCTGCGGAGTTAATGTGCCTTGCTCAAGGACACAACACGATGCTGCGAGTGAGGATCGAACCCAATACCTCTTGATTCGGAGTCTAATTACGTTATTGCCATCACGCTCCCCTGTATCTTTTGCCATATGTATCTTGGTCGTACAACCTTTCGTTGCCCTTTCCCAAGGGGACTCTATATGAAATTTGGCTTTGATTGCCAACCAGTTCCAGAGGCCTGTTTGTTCAAATTTATGTTTTACATCCCAGTCAACAGCCATGGTCATGCCGGGATGTTGCAACCATTTCATGGGACTTTTACCCAAAATAAGGGCCATTGCATCTAAAAGGTGCTTCAAAACCAAGTAAACAACTACATGTATTGCTTATATTAATGGATCGTTTTAAGTATAACACTTTTTCTGAGCAGGCTCAGAACTTTTTAAGCCGTTAACCAGTAATCAGGAGGTCGGCCAGTAAATTAAGCTTTGCCTGGAGGCACAAGCAGCCCATCTTTTTCTCTCTCCTGAAATATGCGGGGCCTATAATCATTGCGTTTTTACACGATGGAGTGACACACGCCCCATCATAGGCATACTATAAGCTCACCTGGTGAGCCTTCAGCTCAGTAGAGTTTAATATAGGGCAATGTGCCTAACAAACAAGAAAGTTATTTTTTTTTATTTTATTGTCATACATTTAATGTTGAAGGTATACAATAACCAATGGTATATTAGTCGATGGTTTAACCCTAATAAGGTAAAATATTTGCTGCTTTAACAATGATACTTTTTCATGCTTGCTTTTCAAAATAATAGCTAGGCATTTTGGTTGCCTGAAAGCCAGCCTAAATCTGACATTCAAACAATTGAACGATTAGGTTGCAAGTGGTTAGCCTTATTTTGCAAAATTATAAACAAGTATCTGCAGTGGCACAACTTTTATCATAAAAAAGTCATAACAGCTAGAATTGTCAAAAAATCTGACTAGCACAGCCCTACTCAAGCATTTTATATCCAATAGGACTTCTTGAATACCATATTAGTTCAAATAAGCACATATATTCATAATGTTTCTCATTTTCTTTTTGCAAGTTTGTAAAAGCTATTAATGAGTTACAGTCCTTGTTCTACAAAGGAATTTTGGATTTGAATAAATTGACAGAAATGGTGCTTGTCCTTGTGTCCAAAACCACTGCTCCGCATCTATGGGGAAGGTCCGGGATTGCTATAAGCCCCACCCCCAGGGGACAAACTGGATGCTCTTTGCCATGCATTACACAATAGAAAATCTGCCTTGTTTGGGTCAGGATGTCAAAACCCTGCCATTTCCATTGCACTGTTTAGACAATAAAAAGTAATTGCCGCACACTTTAGCCCGCCTATCCCAAACCCTTCCAAGTTGGTGTGTGTGTGTGGGTGGAGGGGGGGGGCGTGGCTACAAATGACTTGTGCAATAAATTGAAATCAAAATTACCGTATTCGTTCTAATAAGCGCACATGCTCCAAAAAGCGCACACCCTGGTCGTTTCGAAAAACGTGTGCATAAGTGCACACTGCTCAACTAGCATATTGGTATTTTACAGAATTTTTACACAAAATATCATATTGGTCAGCCCCTAGAAAAGTGGGAAGCTAGCATTGTAAACATATTCACACCCAATGGTCAAACGCTATTTGGAAACGATTTGAACACTAAAATGACATCAAAATTGATTATTTTGACATGTTTATTTTGTAAGTTAATGTGTTGGTTTGGTTCATAGTGTGCGCTTATTAGAATGATATTTTGTTACCTAAACTTTAAATCATTTTGAAAAGTTAAGCACACTGTGCGCTAATTAGAATAAATACGGTAATCTAGAAATGATTGTTTGTAAAATGCTATGCCCCCAACTGTATGATTGCCCTTAACCTGGTACAATTTTTATGATTCATTCATTTCAATTGTATAAAGTGAAATTTCCTGGTGTAGCAGCTGTATTTCCTCTGTTTTGCCCTTGTTCCAGAAACAGAATGCTGGCTTTTTGTAGGAAAGTTGAAAATAGAGTAAACAGTTCATAATTCTGGAATTCTGTCTCAGTTTGACAGAAACTTCTTAACATTAATTCAGGTGATCCACTCAGACTACTCTTCAGCCCCAACCAGTATACCAATATGAAGCCTGTAGCTTAAATACATTTTGAGATATCTTTTTCAAAATTTGGTTTCAAAGGGACATAACTCAGAAAAGGGGAACAACATGGACACGAAAAAAATATGGGGTCAACTTTTTTTTTCATGAGGAATCTGTATATCAAATTTCACAACCCTAGCATTCACCATTCAAAGTTTCAAATTTCACCAAAAAGTAGAAAAATCAATCAAAATTCTGTAATTTTGTCAAAATTTAAGGAAAAGTTCTCAAAAGTTAAAAAGGTCAGTATGCAAAATATGAAGGCTCTATCACAGACATATTTTGAGATACAATGAATCTTGCACACAAAATTTTGTATTCAAAGGGACATAACTCTGCAGCTAAAAATATGGATCAGTTATTTTGCATGAATTTTCAAAACCATGGCATGCAACATTCAAAAGTTTAAAAAAAAAGTGACAAACAGACATACACACGCACTCACACACAGACAAGCCAAAAGAAATTTGCCGTTCCAACTTTTCCCAAGTTAAGAGCATAATGATTTATTCATAATCATCATATGTAAGTTTTTAACTATGTTAGGAAATGTTCAATATTTTGTATGTTCTTATAATAAAATGTTCCATCTGACACAGATATATACATGTAGGCAAATATTTCTAATCAAATTAATGAGGAACAGGTATGACTGTGAATATAAAAGAAAAAGAAATGGCCTATATTTTCTTTTTGGAAAAAAGTAGTTGAAATAATACTGCACATACTTCTAAGCCAGGTCATGGGAAAACTAACATTTGGCATATGCAAAAACAAAGGCGCAGATCAGCTTCATGGTACTGTGAAGCTGATCACCACCTTTGTTTTCATTACAGGGATAGTAGTATAGTACAATGCCACTACTTTCTAAATCTAAAATTGTCAGCCTCTAGTCAGCTTCTGTTTCTGCACAGCCTAATTTGTGTCAGAGCTAGTTGTTGGTTTTCAAATCAAGAGTGTTAATTGCTAACTATCAAAATGCCACTGGTGCCGAGGGCCAACTGGTCTCAAAATCTACTGGCACTCTGAATTTTCAACTGGCCCAACTATTCTATCCATGTCGAAGTTGTTTTGGATACAGAGGTCAGCACATTGCAAGACAAATATAGAACAAACAAATTACGATGATTTTTTCGTCTAAACAGTTGGCCAAAACAGCACATAAATTATTTGTACACAATACTAATATTAAATGTAGCCAGTCACTGCAGTAATTATAAGTCAACAGCTTTCCAACACTACATTCAGTTGGTTAAACTATTTACATCACACTTGCACAATCGCTTTGAGAATAAGCAGCACCATTTCGAACAAACACTTTTTTTTCTGAAAAATTCAGCTGGCCGGGAGGACCAGCTGCACCACATTTTAACTGGCCCAAGACCAAAATTTACTGGCGGCCAGGGCCAGTGGGCCCCCTCTTAAATCAGAGGACCAATGGTCCTGTAAATGCTCACCTGAGATCTGGTATATGCTACCTCAGCTGACCTTGCCATAAAATAGGTCAAGGTCATCCAGGGGTCATGATTATATAAACTTTGTAGAGCTCCAATCACTGATGCTTCATGCCAAGTTTCAACATCATAGGTCTTCCGGTTCTGCCGAAGAAAGTTTTTAAAGGTTTTTGCTATTTATAGCCATGGCAGCCATCTTGGTCATGTGACCTTGACCATTAACATAAACTTTCATTCTCCCTTCCTAAGAATGCTCCACATGACGTTTGGCTTTGACTGACCAAACGGTTTCAGAGAAGAAGATATTTGAATATTATGGTAATATACATGTATATATAGCCCAGGGGCAGGGGCAGACAACCCCCTGGGGACATTTTTTTCCATATACTGAATCTTCTGTCCATTTGCATACTCCCAGCAAGTTTCCCCCATAATGGCATTTAATTACATTTTACTAATTTTCCCCATTCAAATACATGGGCAAAATATGTTGGCCTGGCCATAAAATAGGTCAAGGTCATCCCAAGGTCATGATTTAAATAAACTTTGTAGAGCTCCTGTCCCTGATGCCAAGTTTCAAAAATCAAAGGCCTTCTGGTTCTTGAGAAGAACTTTTTTAAAGGTTTTTGCTATTTATAGCCATGGTGGCCATCTAAGAATGCTCCACATGACGTTTGGCTTTGATTGGCCAAACGGTTTCAGAGCATAAGATCTTTGAATATTATGGTAATATACAGTACACCGTATATTGGGGGTGGGAGCAGACCTGCCCCTGGGGCCTATGGTCCATTTTTTCAGAATCATAAATGTTCTGTCCATTTGTCCATGTCCATAAAGTTTTTCCCTTCAAATGACATTTTGACAATTTTCCCCATTCAAATGCATGGGCGACATATGTTGACCTTGCCATACGGTAGGTCAAGGTCATCCCAGGGTCATGATTTATATAAAATTTGTAGAGCTCCTCCCCCTGATGCCTCATGCCAAGGTTCAAACTCATAGGACTTCTGCTTCTGGAGAAGAAGACTTTCAAAAGTTTTTGCTATTTATAGCCATGGCGGCCATCTTGGTCATGTGACCTTGACCATTTATATAAACTTTTGTTCTTCCATCCAAAGGATACTACATAAAAAATTAGCTTTAATTGGTCAAGTGGTTACGGAGCAAATTAAGTTTTACATTTAATTTGTAAATGATCTTTAGCATTTTTATACTCACAACACTTCATTGACTCAACATGTTGTCTGTATCTACCAACTTTCAGGTCACAGGCTACAAAACTTCCTGAAAAATTCAATGTTTTCAATATTTTCCATTGAAAAGCCTATGTAACCTAAATTGAGCTTGCTGTAAAATAGGTCAAGGTCAACCAAAGGTCATGATTTATATAAACTATGATGGTCAATGAGTCCCCAATGTTACATACCAAGTTTCATTGAAATCTATCCACCGGTTACAGAGAAGAAGGGTTTTTTTATGGTTTTTACCATGTATGGGCATGTGACCTGGACCATTTATATAAACTTTCATTCCCCTTTCCTAAGGATGCTCCACATGAAGTTTGGATTTGATTGGTCAAGCAGTTTCAGAGAATAAGAACTTTGAAATTGTGAATGATGACAGACGGACGCCGGAGCATGGCCATCCTATAAGCTCACCTTTTGAGCTAAAAAAAAGCCCTGCAAATTGTGTGTCCACAGCTACTTGTTGACCTTGTTGATCCCGCAGGTCTTCTTGCTCTGTGCAGGCCCATAGCTGCTTCTAAAATGTACTTGGTTGATTCCGAATGATGCTTTACATCTGTTAGCTGTACACTGTAGTAGCTGCACTTCAGGTGCTGAAAAATGGCAAATAATTCTTTATATATGAGCCTATGCATGAGAAAACCAACAATTTGGGTATCTCACCAAGCCCGACACAAACCAGGCAGTACAGTCACAGAAGCAGGCTAGAAGCTTGATATTTCATATTTAAGAAGGAATGTACTATCCAAGCAGTTACTGCGAAGCTGATCTGCACCTTTGTTTTTGCCTATGCAAATTGTTGTTTTTCTCATGCAGTGGCTCATATCATTTGAATGTATGACTTTGTTTTGAAGCTTTCTGATACCATACACAGAAGTAGAGATAATTTTGCAGATTGAAACCCTGACTGCAGAACTTATTTCTTACTTTTATATGTTAAAAGAGATAAAAAAAAAAAAAATAAAATAAAAAATAAGATTTTTGTCAAGTTGAAGAATTTGAAGTTCTTGAAATTGTTTTAAACATGATTTATGAAGCTTACTACTAAAAGCTAACAGAACTTACAACTTACAAGAGTAGATATTGACATCATAATGCAATGATTTTATTCCATAAGCTCAAGGCATACATATAAAATTTGAACAAATTTTTTTGTTGGATTCTGTCCTGGACCAGATACATGTATTTGAAATATACATCTACATTTATGGAATTTATTGAAAATATTTATCTGTGCCAGATCCTGTTATACCCAAAAACTTCAATATCAAAAGTAATTGAAGTATACTTACCATCAAATGAAAGTACATGTAACTTTCTCATTCACATTGACTCACATAATGCATTGCGTGCATTCAATGTCGATACATCCGTGTCTTCAATATGGCATCCTCTGCCTTTATGCCAAGCCTTCCACTGAGTCTACAATGTATATGAAAACAGAAATGGGTAGTGTAATTACAATCTGCACAAATTCATAAGTTCTTGCAATGGCAGTCTAGATATAGAGACCACTTACCTCTTTCAAAATAAACACTATTTCTGGTAAATCTTACAACGTCAGAATGCCCTCTTCATCAAAATGATGTTAGTTATTGGGTTGAGTGAAAGACAGTGAAACACACAAAATCAACCAACACAGGGTATAATCAAATGGTACTAGTCTACCTATGCTGTCATTCAAGATAACTGACATGATACAACTATCAATACTAGATCAGCATGTTTTTGCATGTACATTCATGGTAATTGTATGGCTTGGGTGATAGCATGTTTGTTAGGGGTGGGGAAACATACACAATGCTCTGTTGAATTAAAGGGTCTCAAAATCAGCAAAAGAAAAACATGCCATACATATACCTTTCACAATGAAATCTCCAGTTCACAGAGATGTTGGACTTCCTTCTTGAGCTGCTGCTGTCTTCCATACATTAATCTGAAAAGCCAACACAGACTGATTAGTTTGAATTATCTGAATTTGCATACTTTTCTATACAATCTGCATAACACTTAACATCAAAGTGAGCCGCATCATAAGAAAACCGACATTTTGCATATGCAAAGTGTCAAAAACAAAGGTGCAGATCAGCTTTGCAGTTACTCCTGTGACATTCATATTTAATGCACCAGTCATTTGTATCCATGCCTCCTCTGGGGCTATCCCCCACCCTTCCCCGTAGGTTGGGGGTGGACAGTGGGTACAAATGACTGGTACAATAATGTGACAGTGTTTAGGTGGGAAATTAAAACCCCTGCACATCCCCAACACTGCCAAGACATCAGAGATTAAACTCTGGTACATTATCCCCCTATGTCCCTTCAAGGTTGGGGGGGGGGGTGGGGGTTAGGACGATGGACCCTTTTCTGTGACGTGTGACTGGCCTTTTTAAAGTCTGTGATTTTTTCACTCTGTGATTTGTGACAGGGGTATTTTCTGTGATGTGTTAAACACAAATTTAAATCCCTGTGATCTGTGATTTGTAAATTTTGAAATCTGTGAATTGTGATTATCATCATTCCTTGTGATTGTAAAACCAATTGTCTAAAAGTGCATTAAAATCCCATCCCTGGACCTCAAGAATAATCAAATTTTCTAATGTCGGGGGTGATCTGCCGAACCCCTCTTTCAACAATAAGTATACCCCATCTCATATCCTTTGCAACTTGGCATCATGGCATTTTGTGGCTGACAGGTCTGATGAATAACAGAAATAAAGCTATTGCACTATCATGCATAGAATTACCATTTTCATTTGAGGTTTAAGACTATATTTTAAAGCTGTTAATATACTGACCAACACCAGAATAAAATACTGATGCATATCATATTAACGTTTAAATAGAGGTTTTTGCTATACTTTTTGGGCAGTTTATAGTAAAATGATTCCATTTTCCTCTGCACCACTATGAAAAGGCAAGAGTCTCTACCATACATGTAATGTAAGGCTAAGATGGTCTCATTTTACAAGTAACTATGAAATAATGCGTTAAAATGGCACATTCCTTTGATATGAATAGTTATCTTTTAGTAACTGAGTCAATACAGTGCAAAAACATTGGCAACATTGCTGAATTGTCTGTGATTACGAAAATGGATTGTCTGTGATTTGTGAAATCATCATTTGAAAACTGTGATTTGTGATTTTTTGTTTTAAATCTCTGTGATCTGTGACCAGACCCCCTCTAACTCCATTTATTTCTGGCCCCAGGGGGTGCGGGGATACAAAGTGATACATGTATCATTATTGGGGATTCAAGGGTAGTTCATGGTGTCTGCTCCACCTCAGTCCAACCAACACACTTTCCAAGTCTGATTCTGTATATTGGAGTGCCTTTCAGCGTAATGGGTAGACCGAAATTTTTTTTGATTCAGTTTAACATCCCTTTCAAGATTATTTCAGCTCATATGAGATGGGCCAATCAGTAGGTGGGGTGAAAACGGGAGAATCCAGAGAAAAAACACCCGACATGCCCACAAGTATAACTTGGCGTGTCTCACATGTGGCCAGAGCGGGGCTCGAACCCATACCAGACACAGCAGTGAGATGATCGAATGGTTAAGTGCAGTAATGAAATGTCAGCGCTCATGACCACACAGCCACGGGGGCCTCCGGAGTCCCAATGATGGACAGCCTGCTCCGCCTCACTTTGAGTTTAAATACGCTAGATCTAGAAAAATTATTGAGATTTTGAAAAAAGCAGTTTCTGAAAGAATGTGTAGAGACAGTAGGCCTATTTTATGGAAGAGTAAAAAAATCAATAGCAATGTCATGGATGGACTTTGTGCTTGGCATGGGAGATCGTGAATCCGCTCCTGGATTTTGAGTGGGTCTTGCTTGTGCCCTAATAGCACACATCAGTTTTGTCTTCTATTTATTAAAGAAGAATCGAAAATTTGACAGGAAAAAAAAAAAAACAACAAAGTTCAGAATTTCTGGTTTTGTAACTGGAATTGCGTCAAAACGTGATTTCCTTACCTCATCAACCACTGTAGCCTGTGTCAAATCCAAAATGTAACATTTCTTTGAGCTAAATCATTGTGAAATTTATTAAAACATTGAATAAAACTGAACATTTGTCGTTTCATCGATTCAATTCGTCTGTGATGGCGGCGAACAAAAATGAATGGGTTAAATTTAGTAGTCGCACCGAACACGTGACTTTGTTAGCAACGTTATCGAAAAGCCGCGGCGGCGGAAAAATAATCAAGAGGTAGTCCTCTTTTAAAGGGGCCTTCTCGAAAAATAATTTGAATCACACTCTTTCAAATACACACAAGGCTGACCGAAGGATTTTTTGAGTTGGAACCAAAATTTCTTTTATGAGAGTTGCTTAGTTACTTTGCTAGAGGCGCGCATTAAATCTCTGCGCGGATTTTGATCCATTTTTGTACACAGCAATCTACAAGTCGGACAAAGCTGGAGAGAATGGTACCCGGCTCGGAGGCGGCGGACGACTTGTAGATCTGCAGTTAGCTTTGCGCCATCCGTGCTTTCTTTTAGCGTTAAAGGTACTTTATCTTCAGAAGTTGCCACTTTGTTGAGAGACATCTTGTTGCGTTCCACCAGATCACATTAAAAGCGTTTTCCCTCCTGTTATTTTCTGAAGAAGGTTTTGTTAGAATTGAGTCCTCCGTAAAACCACCCATCATTAATATTCATTTTATATTGACCATTCAAATCTGCACATTAGCTAACGGTCAATGACTGTTGACCAACACGTGGGTTAGACAAACAAACCAACACGTGCTTTTTACAGGTAAATACAGGTGCAAAACCACAATGTTTGTCTATGGAAATAGGGTGGGCGTGGCTATACCTTGCTGGCGGAGGAGTCAATTGACTGATCAGACATATTTAAAACATGGTCAACTGATCTTATACAACAACACTTTGTGGAACTTGCAGTGTTACATTTAATGGGTACAACTAAAGCAAGAAAATTGTAAGAAACATTTACTCGCCTGTAACATGTATGATAAAGCATTTGTCATTTGCCGACTCAGTCCTGAAACAATACAAAGAGGACATGTCAATAACTCTATGTGAGAAACGCTATTTTTTTAAAAACCTCTTTGTGCTTGTGATGTACTCACTGAGCATCATTAAGCGTTGTATCCAAGCTTTCTGCATGGAGGCATTTTTCTTTTATAGAAAGAAACAAAATGTATAGTAGTTTAGGTTTTGTTTCTATTTTGAGTCGTGCAAATATAATCGAAATGCCCTTCTTACATTATTTACCACGATGATTAAGTTTACGTTTATGGTCAGATTTGTGATGAAAATCATCTTAGGATTCATCCACTTCATCTTAAGTTTGGTCTTTGTAAAGAACAAGACCGTCGCCAAGGTTCTCATAATTAGTATCCGAAACAAATGTCTTACCCGTTGTTGTCGACTGCTCGTACACAAATAATGTGGTATCCAATATCGGATGTACTTGGTTCCCACGACAAACTCACATATTTGACGCCATGCCTTTTGGTATCGCTCATCACATTTGATTGTATCACCCTCTCGCCACCTCGTGCAATCACAGAGAAATTTAGTGAGCTGAAAAAGGGAAATTATTATTATTTTGATACAAGTATATTGAACGCTTGACAAAGCAGTATAGTTCTAAATTACGACGAGTTCTTGGAATAATATCTCAAGTGTTTGAGCTGTTGACATACCTACTACTCAAAATATGATGGGTGTCACTCTTATTTAAATACGATAAAGCACATGTCTCACAACCAAATCATCATTGTGTGTGTGTGTGTGTGTGTGTGTGTGTGTGTGTGTGAAAAGCGCGGTTTTGACGTAACTCTCAAAGACTTGGGAGTTAATAAATGTTTTGTCACTTGGAGATCAGCCTTTTCGCGATGTGGTGGTTTGAAAAATTGTAAAGGAAGAAGTGTACCTCCTTTGCAAAGTATTTTGTGTTATGTCAAAATTTAGTAAAGGTCAGTTGAAAAAAAGAGAAAGTTTAACCTAAAGTTTTTTTTTTTTTTTTTTTTTTTTTTTTTTTTTTTTTTTTTTTTTTTTTTTTTTTTTTTTTTTTTTTCAAATTGATGCCCAACAAAGATATTTAAGCAGTTTGAAAATGTAGCGGTTACAATATTAAAACATGATACTAATCGTTAAAGTTAAAGAAATATATAAGATATAAAAGCTAAATCCTTTGGAAGCAGAGAAAACATTCAAAGGGAGGTAGTATGGGCTATATTGCACAATGTCGGGCAATTGACCATATTCAGTGACCTTTTAATATCAAAATAAATCTGAGGCAAACCGGCGGCGATAGCCAGACTCGTACACTGCAGTTTCAAAAAAAAAATATTCTTACTGACTTAAGAATACCGAAACAAAAATATAATCTGCACTACGGATGATGAACGGAGATACTGTTTGGGGCCACTACTCGGAACACCTGCTGCAGTAATAACAAATAAAATATAAAATCTACATCCTTTGGAACCAGTGAAAAAGTTAAATGGAAATAGTTTGGGCCATATTGCGGAATTTCGGGTAAAAAGTATATTACTTATTTACAACTGAGCAAAAACTGTAGACATAAATGCATCGCGTGAAAATTAATGACGACCTACCCATGTCCATGCATTTTGCAATATACATCTGTCACCCATATTGTGTCAGCATATAGATAGAATATATGGCTGTCTTCTTTCGTCGGGCTTACGAACTCTGGTCCTTCTAGATTAGCGTGAACTTCGACTATAAACTGAAACCGAGTGGATTATTGATTTATAATAATAATAATAATCTAAGAAACTTCTTCTTTCACCCCATTTTCTGCAATTTTTCAGAGAATTGTAGTTGACAGTTAAATTTAGGGCGTAAGGTAGATTAAACTTGAATATTACACAACTTCAAAATAATTGCACTGGATCGATGTTTATTTTAGCAGCAGTAGATATGCACAGGGTATTCTATGTTAGTCTTCTTGCATTTGATGCGCTAGATTTAAAATTTTGGGATGTTTTATGAAATAGGGTGTAAGAAATAAAACAGCCATAAAAAGGCTTAAAATGGCAATTTTCAAGTAGTTGGTTCTCTCTTATGCACACTACCCTATATATTTCATTCCTTCATTCGAACAATATTAACAAGTACTAAGTTATGTGAAAATACAAGAAAAAGTTTGAATCTACAAATGTGGGTTTTGCTCATTTCAAAATATTGATATTTTTCGACTTTTCAAGTATGGGGATAAGGTTGTAAAACGAATCGTAACATTTTGTCATCCACTGTATGTTGCACATTTTATATGTTTTTGGTCCCGAATAGTCTGCGTTACGCGAATATTATGACTTTCGAAAGCATTCTTGGTGTATTTTTGTTCAAGACAGGTATATTTCAAAGATTTGAAAATATAAGTAAATTTACTAAATTTAAAACATGGTGTTCAGAGGTTATAGCTTGAAAAAATGCACACTACCCTTTACTAATTTTGTTTTCAAATGTCCTGTGTCGTATTTTGGATTAAAAAGAGGGGTTAGAAAAGGTGTGAATACTTTTTCATTGGCAGAGAACATCCTTAAGTCCTCTGGTAACTTCTTTACTGACAGTTTCAATGCGTTTCTGCTGCGATTTGTCTTGATCTTGACTGTTTGTTCGTTTGTTTCTGTTGTGTTCATCATTGGCTTTGGTTCATGCTAGCTGGATGGTTAGCTTTGTAGGAAAGAGTTAGTCATCTTGCTCTTATGTGTCACGGGCTTGTTGGAATTTGAGCAGTGTCTTGTATTGTCATTTTTCCTGGTTTGTGGGACGGGCTCCTTAATTTACCAATATCATAACTTTACCTGGACACTAATCGAACTTAAGCTGAACATTCCTGAATTAATAACGTTTTGGGTATCGTTTCCTGTGTATATTGGTCGTTTGTTGAAATCTCTCACCGATAGTAAAACAGCTGCCGTGTCTTGATCGCGATAACCAAGTGATGTCGAGGCATTTATCTTTACTGAACAGTCCTGCAAATATAGGCAGCGTCCGAAAATAAAATGTGTGTTTCTTATCATTTAATAATAATATAAAATAAAAAAGTATTGTAGAAATCGTATAATTCACGTATATTGGGCGTTCGTAATGCACTCAGGAAAACACATTGCTTTGAAACAGTTTTGAAAAATACACATCTCTGTATCATACTATGTCACAGAATTCCGTTATATTCAAAATAGTATTTCAACTCGAAAAATGGAGATATCTTAGAAAGGGGAGCTAAATCCTAACTTAGGAATCGGATTTGGCCAAAACTTTATATAATTAAAGCTGATGTGTACATCCTGGTTACACATAAGTTTGAACAGGATCAGATCAATAGCTAACTAGATAACTAGAAAATAAGCAATCATTGTTTTCGCCATTTTAACCCTATGGGACCTATCCGTTGCTATTGTAACCAGAGTTTTGATCCATTCCACCCGATATTCTAATAATACATGTATGTTTGGTCTGCTAAATATATGTGTCATGTGAAATTTGATGGCTCTGGGTTTATTGGTTACAGAAATTTTGCATCTTTCGTTGTAGAGTTTTTTTTTCTCTACGGGCAGGGCAATTTATACCAAATTATTATTTCCATAATTCTACATTGTCATTGGTGTTGGTATAATATTTTTCATGACATTATCAGTTCTGAAGACTCAATTCCCAAATATGATTTTAAACTTCCAGAAATATGTGATGTCATAGAGAAATGTATGTCTTACAGACAAGACACTTTTTTGTTGCATTGTCCTCAGTAATTTGGGATATAAATTGCTATCCAGTGACACTAGAAAGCCATGTCACTGGTTATTAGTACCAATTAGGTATGCCCAAATATTGTTTTTAACCCACTGTAAGTAGTATTGGACGTAACAAGCTGACTTATCTGGCAGGTCATTCCTTTATCATTTTAAAATATCTCTTTCAGAAGCATTTAAATTAGTAATTTGGCATAACTAAAATAAATAGTTGTGGCCTATTCATATAAACGGCAAAATAAAGAAGATATGATTGCCTATTAGCCACAGACTAATTTGTATGCACATAGATTGTCAGTTTCAATCACCTTACACATAAAAAGAAGCAATATTCAAACGAAACAGTATAACAACTGTTTTTGGGATGTTTCTGGTTATTTAAACTTATTCTGTGAAAGAATGGTTTGTCCAATCAACATGAAACTTTAGGCCAGTGAGAGATACTTGAGGTTATTCGGCGCCCAGGGATCTCCATCGTCGGGCAGCTTACTCAATCTGTGAGTCCTGGTTTTTTGATTCACCAGGATGTTAATCGTGATTTATTTGTTTGTTCTTGATGATTCATTGACTAGTTAGTGATTCACCACGAGGACCGAAGAACTAACTAAATGTTATGAACCACTGCAGAAGCTGAGGGTGAGGTTATGGCCATGTAAAACCTGTTTAAGCCCGCCAGTAACTTTGTGTTACTGATCGTTCCAAGGCGATACTTCTGTGATGGTTCTTTTTGTTTTATCTCTTTGTGTTAAAAAGTTTTGTGCTGTTGGCGCCTTATGTATGTTTTCATATTTTTAGTTAAGTTGAGGTAACTGAGTGGCCACCTATTGGGAAAATAGCTGCTCATTCGGCTTACGATATGTTTTCATGGTATAAGTACCTGATTGTTAGTTTGGTTTTTTCCCACCTCGGTTTTTGGAGTGGGAATCTTTTTCTGATTGCGCCTTTTCCTGATTTTTGCCTGCTTGTACCTTTTGATCCTGACATCCTAATCAGCTTAAGTATTTTCGTGTTGAAGTATTTGTTACACAACTGCATTACACTTGATAAATTTAAAACTTTAATCTGATCTTGGCTGAGCCGATGGCTAGCGCCAAACGGAGGTAATGCACACAACATAACACAGGAAGGCTCGACTCATGTTCATTCTAGTACTACTAAAATGATGCGATTCAAACGTGTACCAAAAATCTTTGTTGAGAGATGAAAGAAAATAAGATAATAAATATCAACTGAAAATTGTCATTTTTACAGCTAAAAAAATAAACTGACGTGTATTACATAGATATGTTTTCATATTAGCTTACATCTTCGATAGTGACCCCAGTCAAGGAGTGCCATGACATTTCGTAGCTGCCAGCTTCAACGTACAGTGATTTTCCACATTTAACATAGTCACCGTCCGGATCAACGGCTGCTATCTTCAAAATTGTCTCTTCGTTAAGTTTTATCCTGAATGTGAAATAAAATCGATGAATCGAAAATGAACTATTTATTTATTTATTTATTTATTTATTTATTTATTTATTTATTAGAATACCAGAGCCGAAATGCTCACAAGGTGAGCTAATAGGATTATGGAGCATAGTTGTTGGGGGAACGGCAGCACTCAAGGAGAACCTCAGATGGCCCAAACGCTTGACAAATAAGAAATAAGTCTTGTTAAAAGTTCAGAGTTTAATAAGTATTTATATTTCCAACAAAAATGTAAAATAATCGTACAAAATAGACCGTATAGTGGTAATTAATCTAAAACATAATCTGACTTCTCCCAGTAGTAGTAGTAGTAGTAGTAGTAGTAGTAAAGATTAGGCTTTTAACGTCATCCTGGGCCAAACGGACCTTATATACTCTCTGGCCAAGCGCCCTCTATACTATCAAGGCGCCATCTACTTACGTCATGGATTGCCAATCAAAATAAAGGTCAGTCACTCAGCGCCACCTATATTTGTAATGTACTAAAGATATAAAGCAATCACATGGCAGCTGAATGACGTAGAAGTTGACATTTGCTAAATATTGGCAGCTAATAAGATAATCACAGATATTCCTAGGTTTAGTGCCAAAAATGTTATCTTTATTTATATAGCATACTTCATTTGTCAACCTGGTATTTGGAGGTGTTAAGAAGTTGTTTATCAATAGAGATGTCAAATACCAGGTGCCTAAATGTCAGTCACGTTCTGCAAGTTTCATCATCCAAAACAAAATATATTGTACTAAACATGTGACTGATTATGCAACTATGTACTCTTGAAGATGATACAGGGTATAACATATACATGTAGCTAATAAAGCTCATTAGTAATTAACACAGTTAACAGCTTAATTATCAGAGGTCGGCAATGACTTTGTTATAATAACCATGGTCCGATGTCCGCCCGTCCGTCGATCGTCCGTTGTTGTCCACCATTTTTAAATATCTTCTCCGAAACCGCTTGACCTATTGAAGTTCATTTTCATGTGTAGCTTGTTTGGGAAGGGGAAACAAAAGGCGGCATAAATGATTTAGGTCACACGAGCAAGATGGCCGCATTGCCCATCTATGGTAAAAACAAAACACACAAAAAAATAATAAAATAAAAAAAAAAATAAAAATCTTCTTCTCCGGAACCAGCGAACCGATTTCAACGACACTTGGTTTGTAGTATCAAGAAATCTGGCCCTCATACTTTGTATTAATCATGATCTTGGTCTAACCATTACATATTTTGAGGCAATGTCAAAACTGGTCACATGGGTTTAACAATGAGAAAAATTGGATTTTAGTACATTGGATTTTAGTACGTTTTGTAGCATGTGACATGCAGACATGTTATTGAATAAATGCAGTTATGTGAGTATTCAAGGACAAAGTCATTTCTTGATCAAGAAACGACCTAGGTGGAAGGTCATTTACATATATATATATATATATATATATATATATATATATATATATATATATATATATATATATATATATATATATATATATATATATATATATATATATATATATATATATATATAGTAACAGTACAACTTAATCATGATAACTTTAATTCCGTTGACATTTTGCTAATCAGCTGAAGTTATACTTATATAAAAGTGACAAAACCTTTTTATCGACAAGTAGTTTGGAATTTAACTGAAGCTTATTGAAGTTAGGTGATGCTGTACCTGTATAATGGCTTGTATAGCACTTGTGGACAGGCGTTGAGTTTCTTTGTATCATTCCTTGCCTGAACAGGATCGATTTTCGTTTGTAAATGCCAGGGGATATTGATGCCCTGTTTGGTTAGATTTACCCATGAACAACCATCAAAGCTGGAACAATATAATATGCACTTTGAAATTATATTCGTGTTCCTTTGTTGATGAAATTTAGAGCAATATTGCGATATCATTGACAATAGATGCATGTACATCAGTGTATACGTTGGTCAGACTGCTTCAGATAGAAATTTTTAAGGAACAACATTCTGACCATGCCAATAGAACATGTCCACGCACTTCATAAGACATTTGACAAGTATCTTAAGAGAGTAGAAACTCCTCCGCTAATGTTTACAAATAGTTTTCACAACAGGTAAAGCGGCAAGGTCAAATCAATAGCAATATACGCCCCTTCATGTGTAAAGCAACAGAACGGAAATGTACTCAACCGAAGAAAATAGCGGTGTAAGAAATTGAAAATATTTGGGAAGGTTCAAAAGCCAAGAGTAATCTCGTTTTTATACAATTTCCATGTAGTTTATTTTTAATGTAAATATACTCATCAAAAGAAGTTTAGCAACAGTTAATATTTTTCTCAATTTAAAATATTGTCTAGTATAGGTATTTATCAAATAAACTTTTAAAACTTAATACCATCTTAAAGGGCTGGACTTCCTGAATAACAATTCAATATTTTTTCTTTAAGAAATTAAATAAAAATGTGCAAAAATGCATGTTTTTGTAAACACCAAAATTTGGGATGCAGCAAAAAGCCCACAACTTTATTTCTGGGCTTCCCACCCCGAATTCGTTTTACATCCTCATTCGAGATACTGAAAGCAATCATTTAAAGCAAAAAACTAAAACTTTATTTTTTTTGACAAAAACACTATTTTTGACAAAAAATATGGATTTTTGAGATTTTGTCTTAATTCTAAGATAAAGCTTAGTAACTCATCTCTCCATTAAAATGGGTTGTTTTTCTTTCAAACACAGCATGTAGGACCCATTAATGTTTAACTTGAGGTACTGGTTTTCAACCCATCCAAATTCAGAATTTTTAAAAAGCTGCATATCAAAAAAGTACTCATGCAACATCTTTGACATGAGATTGCCTTTAACAGAAACAAAACAGGCGGCAGGTTTTGGTGTCAAAACATCTCATAGTGATCAAAAATTGAAATGAATTTTGATTTTACTCATTATTTTCAATATTTATCATTTTTTCTCAAAAATTGCAATTTTGTCAAAAAATGATTTTTCATTAAAATTTTGAGATTTTTTAAAATTGTTTTTAGGCTTAATCATTAGCTTTGGACCTCTTGTGTGTAAATTTGGAAACAAATATGTGCTCTTAATGCTGTGGCAGTTTTTGTGGATTTTTTTCGATTTTCCAATTTTCAGCATTTACACAAAATGGGAATTTTCAATGTTTTCTAAAATCGTTTCCGCAACGATTTTTGGTCTTATCACACACATTATCAAACTCTTTCAGATTGTGCAATATCAAAAAGCTAGGTTTAAAATTGTTAGTTAAAATGTCACTTAAAAATTAAAAAAAAATCTAAATGGCGCTAAACTTCATTTGATGAGTATATGTGTTTTAAAATTTACTCCTCGACTTAAGAATTTTAGGGATTTTTTTCGCCCTATCCGTAGAGATTTTTAAGCAAATAAACAGCCAGTGATTATAAATTAGGGGTTTTAAAAATTCATCAGGAAAATGTCCATGAAATGTATACCCCGTAAACCCGAGTTTTATATAGAAAAACTGGGGTTTGCAAGGGTATACCTAATTTTCTTATTTTTGATGCTAAACACATACATTGTGGATACTTGTTAGAACCCCCTCTGTTCAAAAATATTAAAACTGTCAAAACTTTTCTGGTGAAATTTTCTATTTTCACAGTTGAAAAAATCTCTGTATATTGCATGGGCGTGTTTTCGTAATGGACTCCTCGATAGTAGGCTTTTAGAAACAGTTCTCGCAATATCATCTAGTAATCAACGGATAAATGATTTACGGCACTTTGTCCAAACATTGTTTCGGCAACTTAGAGATTTTGCTCCACCACATTAATTCAAACATCTACTTCCTGTAGTTTATAGTTGACTATTGCCGATAGTGGTTCTGGGCTGTTTCTTATCTCGGCATGTTCTATTTTCTAGCCTGGCCTGACCTGGGCTGACCTGATCTGATTATGTAAAATGGTACAGCAGTTAAATCAGCGGTATAACACTTGGGGCAAAGCCAGACCAGACCAAAACTCTCTGGAATAAGTGAAATAATCGCAAGATAGTTTTCTCAAGAAACATTATGCGTATAATTGAAGTAGTGATAATGGAAAGGCCAAAAACAGAACTGTCTTGGGACTATATATGGGCAATGAGTGCAGCATGTTTATAGATTTTTTTTTCAATCATATTTTGGCCTAGCCCCTAGTGTTAGATGTTACATCATTTTACATAATCAGACCAGGCCGGCCTAGGCTAGGGTAGGCTAAAATTAGCACATGCCTCTTGTCTCTGACTTTCATTATGCATTTGATATTTTAATAGAGAATATTACTCGAGCGTTGGAAATGACAACTCATGTTAGATTTATTTTATTTTATCATATGACTTTTTAGATAGGAATTTATCGCCTTCCAGGGCTGGGGTAATTGTATTCAGTAATCGTGATTTACTTTATAATTAAATACAAAGTACTCCCAAGTAATTATAATAATAATTTTGCGCAATTCTACGAAAACTTCCCATATATTATACAGAGATTGTGTCAGCTGTAAAAATTGAAAGAAAAAAAAAACTTGATATTTTTAATACTCTAGGTCAAAATATTGATTGTGGATACACTTTAGAACAACCTCGGCGAGGCGGTTCTTACGAGTACCCACAATCTATATTTTGGATCAAAAATAAGAAAATAGGTATACCGCTGTAATCCCCAGTTTTACTACATAACATTTTTTGCCTCATTATAGTTAACTTTGACAGCTTTAATATATTTCCCCTTTCCTTGCTGGGAAATTAAAGAAATTCGACACCGATTAGCTCTGTTCGACTTCGTATTAAACGAGCCTTCGGCGAACTTGATAAATTTCATATGAAAAGACCACGAGTGTAAGATTCGTTTAACATATGGCATTTGAAATAGGATTTTATAGCCATCATATTCGACATATTTTCGATTAAAATTTACATGTTGTTCAGGACGTCGTGCGTTAGGTATTCCCACAAAAGTGATAATACCCGAGTGGTCATATCACTTTTTATAGCATGGCGTAAAGCTACAGTCACACTGTCACGTTTCGAGGCCTACGTTTCACTACGTTTCTGAAACGTAGCAATACGGCAATATACGTAGAAAAACGTATTACAACGTAGTGGAACGTATTACATACGGCTATATACGGCTGTATACCTGGCCCATGCCACGTTCGAACTAAAAAAAACAGTTCGAACGTGGCACTCTGATTTACGTAGCTTATACCTAGTAAAACGTAGTAAAACGTAGCAAAGCGTAGTCGAATCGTAGTAAAACGTAGTACATACGTAACAAATACGTACTAAAACGTAAATTACAACCCGGTGGAACTCTACGTATCAATACGCAGGGACTACGTTTCAATACGTTTTACTACGACTTGCTACGTCATAATTATGATCAAATACAGCAATTAATGTACAGCTACGTTCATTTATTAAATATACCCCTGCAATATTCAGAAATGAATTTACGACTCTTCTTGTTTCTTTTTTAAAATCGTCACTGGCGAGAAATGGACAGCTGGGGAGTTTGTTTACATATTTTGTTAAGTATGAGGGTAAATGTTCACTCTGAATATAAAACTTCAAGAACTTGTGATACTGTATGCCTAAATTGATTACATAATATATGGAGCCCAATTTTTAACTAAAATACGCTGAAGATATTCGAGTTTCAAAGATTCCACACAAGGAACCATGATTAATGATTCGTAACTATTTGTAACGTAAGCCCCTGTCAGACTAGGAGGCGTTTCCGTGGCGTTTGCACGGCGTTCTTAAATTTCCTAGAACGCCTCGAGAACTCCAAGAAAAATAGTTTTGTTTGTGAAAAAAAGGAAGCCGTGGCGTCCTCATCGCGTCCTCGCGGCGTCCCCATCGCGTCCAAGGCGTTGCTACGGAGTTCACACGGCGTTCTACAGCGTTCATGGCGCTTGCACGACGTTTTCACTGCGCTTTCGCGGTGCTCTTGGTGTACATGTATGCACTGTGTTTCCACAGCGTTCGCACCCCGCATTCACGGCGTTCTGACACTGCACTGACGGTTTGTATCTAAAACAGAAACCAGTCTAACTCATTTGTACTTTTGCTTTCAAGATGATCCTCTAGCCTCAGCTCTGGCATCTGTGTGTGAAAATGACCATGCTGAAAATGTCTAGCTGCCTCCAGCCATGGCCAGACCCAAAACATTCTACGTCTTTGCGCCCTCCTCCATCTGCGTCTTCGCAGAGCTAGGTGGGCAGCATCAGCGGCAATTTGTATCTGCTGTGCTTGCAAATACACAATTAAAAAACCAGATTGTTATTCGATAGACAAAGTGAAAAATATTCTTAACTGTGTATCTCATTTAAATATACGACTCGACAAAAGTTTAGCATATTCTATTTTTAAAGTGCGAAAGTTAAATGCCCGCAAAATATTTCAAAAACATAAAGCAGATTCGCACTTCACGGATTAAGAAAGGAAGCATGTAGCATGTCGTAGCAAAGAACAAATGAAAAAATTATCTCCGATTTTTAAAATTTATGTGCTACAATATGCATTACTTTGATAATAAGCCGTATTTCTAAAATCTGAATCACCCAGATCAAGGAAGCGTACGTTGGAACAACCTGTTACATACAAAAAAATGAGAGCTGAAAGTTAAACTCTGACATTTCTGGAAAGAACAAAAATGTATAGAATGTATAGCAAAATTGCAATGTTAAACATTTTGAAAATAAGTTTGTCGCTAATGATGTCTAATGTCTACATCTCAAATGATAGGATAATGATGTCTATACCACATTATTATTCTGTCTGTGGACTAAAGATTTTACTAAGTTTCGCTTTTAGTGCTTTTTAAGACGGTTTTAAAAAATGTGTCGAAAATCGCACTTTCAAAGCAGTAGCCTTCTTTTGTCATTCAGTATCTAAATAACTGCCGATTTTGAATCCGAAAAAGCACTGGTTGTTTCCGCTGTAACCATGGTATCGAAAAGGGCGATTGCGTCAACATATTTATTCGCTGAGGTAAGGTTTTACCAGACGTGTTTCCTTCATTTTAGACATATAATTATGCTAAATTTTTTACGAAGAGTATAGTATTGCCTTTGTCATATTCATCTATTTTTGTGTTTTTATCATAAAACGCTATTGGACGCGGTAGAAACTCCACGCGAGCGCAATGAACGCCATGAAAACGCCTTGCAAATGCGGTAGAAGCTCCACGCGAGCGCCATGAACGCCGTGAAATCGCCATAGACGCGCCGTATAAGCGCGATGGAAACGCCGTGAGATCTCCATGGACGCCGTATGAACTCCGTGGAAACGCCATGAGCTACCACGGCGTTTGCACTACGATCTAACGGCGCGCCCGCGGAGTTCCTGGTGCGTTGATGAAGTTCTCACTTCGTTGTCATGGCGTCCCCACGGCGTCCCCACGGCGCTCTTATTAGAACGCCGAGTGACGGCGTTTGTTTTGAACACGCCGACCCTTGGCGTTCTAAGATTTCCCACGGCGTTCGATGGAGTTCCCACCGCGTTTCTACGGCGTTGGTGGCGTTTGAACTGCGCTCACCTCGGCGTTCTGCATTTTTGTAGAACGCCACCCTGGTGTGACAGGGGTTTTATCAAAGAATAACCGTTTTCGTACCAAGGCTGAAAATCATGAAACTGTATAATGAAACTACCCGCGTATTGCCAAAGGTGACTCCCCAGTGCTTTAAGACATGCTTACCCCATGAAGGAACCCATATGCTAGGTTTCTTTGTATAAACATCATGGTGGAATATTATTTTTCTAGCAAAATAACACTGATGAGTTTAGTTTCAAATTTTTACAAGCACTTTACCGCGAAATTCTAAAATGCACATTGAATGAAAATCAGAGTGTAACTTTGTAAATAGCACTCATAAATGCACCAAATTTTCAATTTTAGTACAAAAATGGTTATTCTTTTACAAATCATAAATAAATCGAACCCTTAACCATGGTTCTTTGTGCAATCTTTGAAACTCGAATATTAGCGAATGTTTGTTAAAATTGGGCTCCAAATATTAAGTAATCAATATAGGCATACAACATCACAAGATCTGGAAAATTTATATACAGAGTAATAAATATTTGCTCTTATACTTAACAAATCATGTAAACAAAATTCTCCAATTGTCCATTTCTTGCCAGTGACGACTGTTCAAAAACATGAAGAGTTTTCAATTTATTTTTGAACGCAGCTGTACACTGAAAAAAAGTTATAAGAGGCCACTTTTCAAACTCATTTTTGTTTCTAAGCCATGTTCAAAATTGCACGATTTTTTGCCAAAAGACGTGTCTTTCAAGTAAGTAAAGTTCCAAAGTGTAAAGAAATAATTTTCTTTTACTAAAGGCGTTTTTGGGGTAAAAATGCAAAAATCAATGTTTTTAAATAAAAAAATTGGATACAGCATACCATTTATTGAAATATTAGGAACGGGTGTCATCAAAGGGGTCGTTACGGCTCGGAAAAACATCAAACATTCGAATTTTCTGTACTGGTAGAATTTTTATGCATTTTTAAAAATCGCCAATTTTGAGATTTTTTGGAAAATTCAAAAATGTGCCTCTTAAACATGTTGACCCCTGTTAAATTCACTTGATGAGACCTGGAAATGAGAGATATAACTCGACTGAACTGTTTTAGACCATTTTCGAGGACCAACAGGTCAAGGCTGCCGCACACTTCCGGTTTCAATGCCAATTTTTAACGAAGAAAATAACACAATTTGTGGACGATTTTTTTAATTTTCAAAGTTTTTCAGAGTCTAGTATTTGACCTAAATAATCGCTGAAAATTTCAATGCCGTGCTGCTGATAATAATGCAACTGGAGAAGAACAAAGTTGGTATGCAAAATGCATACAAAAGCTGAATTCCTGTTATTCAGGTTGTTGTCTTCTTGCATGTACAAAACAGAAACGAAGATTCTTATTGCAGCAACACTTTTGACTTAATTTTATCTTGCATCATGGCAGTCAGTAGCACTTTCAAATAAATTAAAATGTAAAAACACAACGTCATAATATGACACTTAATTTGATGTTAATTAAGTGTGACTTTTTGAAATAGGGTACCTTTACACATGCTTCGTCTGTGTGAGAAGTATCACGCATTTTGGAATGCAGAAACTCACAGAGCCACTGTTAGACATTGGTTTATTCATATGATCATGAATTTTAATTGATCGTATTTTACTTTCTGATCTAGAAGAAAAAATATGAGGTGGCCTCTTATAACTTTTTTTCAGTGTATGTGTCGAAATTGCTGACCGAACACTTTCAAATTCTTATTTTTCGACCATTTCTGAGCTTTTTAGGAAGTTAATTGGCAAGGGTATAATGTTAATAACCCTTCGTTTAAAGTGGAAGGATCGCGGCATCCATCTTTGTTCAGCGAATTTTCTAATATTTATTTTGACTTGAACATTATCCAGAAGAGGCGTGGTCAGTAAAAGACCCGCGTTATGGCTTGTGGTGGTTTAAGTTGCCAGAGTACGCAATTTAAATTCCATTTATTCTAGCCATGTACAAGAAGGTCCAGACTGAGCCCAAAAGTATGACTGACCTCCATCAACTCATTGAGGCAGCTGTGACATGCTGGCATTAACGCTTGGATAAACAAATGGTTCCAAAATCATAATCATGTCCTTCTGCAGAATTTTTTGACTTTTTGGTTTTGGGGTTAGCCAGTTCGTCACGTCGCCAAAATCAAGCAAAGTGAACTAATTTTTATGGCAAACTAACTGCGGTCTCGCACGAGATCGCATATATAGTTGAACAGGATCAGAACGTGCGTCTTAATCGACCATTGTGGACTGGTTTTCATTAGAAATGACCTGTGGGTATAAGAATCGTGAACCAGGCAAAAGACCAACAAGCGGGTGTCGATTAAAGGCAAGCTCTGCAATCCGGAATAACTCGATTTAACTAGCTGAGGGTGAGGTTAGGCGCCTGTAAAACCGGTTTAAGCCCGCCAGTAACTTTGTGTTACTGATCGTTCCAAGGCGATACTTCTGTGGTGGTTCTTTTTGTTTTATGTCTTGGTGTTTAATTTTTGTTTTGTGCTGTTGGCGCCTTATGTGTGTTTTCATAGTTTTAGTTAAGTTAAGGTAACTGAGTGGCCACCTATTGAGAAAATAGCTGCTCATTCGGCTTACGATATGTTTCATGGTATAAGTACCTGATTGTTAGTTTGGTTTTTTCCCACCTCGGTTTTTGGAGTGGGAATCTTTTTCTGATTGCGCCTTTTCCTGATCTTTGCCTACTTGTACCTTATTGGTCACCCTAAACACCGTAATAATGAAAAATGTTTTATATGATGCTCAATGAATAATGGTTACATTGTGATACTTTGCATTAAAATACATTAGAATATTGCGCCATTCAACTTTTAGATATAATAACGATTTGAAGTTGTTGTACATACTCTATATCTTCATAGGTGATATTGGTTTCAACAGGTATTGAAATCTTCATAAGATCTTGTTCCCATTGGTCAGTCTCACTCACAGACAAAACGGTCTCGTGCAATCCTGTTCGGACGACGTTTGTCAAAGAGTTTTGGGAATTAACTTGGTCAGGATGTTTGATCTCCGAAACCCAAGTCCCGAAGTAAGTCCAATCCCCCATTTCGCTCTCCATTTGAGACCGTGTTTGTTTTGTGAGAGATCCAACAGATGCTTTGCTGCAAGTTTTACCACATGGTCCCATACCAAGGCGCCAACCAGTTAAAACATCTAGATTCATCTATGAACAAGAAACATCTAGACTTTAAAAAAGATAATTGTCGAAGATTAATATCTGTTCTGCAATAGGGTACAGGATGCATGATGTACATTTTATTTATGATTTATTCTGAAATATAAATTGTTGACAGTGCATAGAAGCTCAGTGATGTAGTAGGTAGTAATACCTAAGCACAAGATATATAGTTTTGGGACTGAAATCCATCTTTGACGGACACAAGACTAGTTTGCTCTGTTGTTGAAATGACATCACTACCTTAGCCTGACAGCTAAACGCTCAGTGAAAAAAACTGTACCTATTCGTTTTAACGTTGACAGTATTAATGCATATATACCTACCCCAAAATTCCTGGATATCAATCTGATGGAAAAAAAAAAAAAAAAAAAAAAAATCGTTATTGTGCGGTGAGCCCTTAACGGGCGGAAACAACTCGTTCTGTGAAGCAGCACCTTTGATCCGAACACGCCTATATTCAATGGAGAAAATCCGAACGCATCTTATCTACGATGGCCTGCATGGATCATAAAATTTCAAAATCTACAGATTTTTTATTTTAATTTTTCTTTGCAAAAGCTTTCGTCACACAAAAAGTGATTAAAATGAATAACAATAAGGATCAATGATGACTTGTATAGTAAAACAAAAAACATCATCTTAAAGTACTTTTTAAAGAGATGCAGTTTGATGCCTTTTTCATCTTCCATATGGAAAAAACCCGGATGCAGGTCAAAAATGATCTGAGATGTCTTTGACAAAAAAAAAGCAACAAGATAATTATAAAAAGGGAAATTCAACTCATGGTGACCGCTGCGTGTTTTATATGTACCTTTGATTATAGTGGCATAATTTCTTGATACGCCGAAGAGCGCACTGCTTCTGTTGTCTAAGAATTTACTAAGCGCTTTATCTAGAAATTAACTAAATAGAGAAAAATAAACGCTAATTTTAGTCTAAAATGACATTTTTATCCAAATAAAATCAAATTTTACCTTAAAATAATTGCTTTCATAATCTTGTTTTCATAATCTAGGGTGAGAGGCCCCCCAAAAAATTAATGGTATTTTGTCGGCTTCCCGGGGCCAAATTTTGGTGTTTAAAAAAAAAAAAAAAAAAAAAAAAAAAAAAAAAAAAAACATTTCTACACGTTTTAACTTTTTTTTTTCAACACAAATTGTTATTCACCATCAAGCGCTCTTTACGAGTGTCAAGTTTTTATCAAAGTTTATTCGAAAAATGTAAGACTGGTGATTATTTTGAAATAAGAAAATTATTACGTGGAGCAAAACATTTTTATGAGCATATTTTAATATCATTTAACACACAAACAAAACATTCAGTTAGTTGAGTTCAGAGAACAAAGACAGTGTCTTCAGAATGTTTGTGCAAATAAAACATAATGTAACCCAAGACAGAAAAAGAAAACGAACAAAAGAATCGAAATAAATGAAAACAAAACGGAATGAATGAATGAATGAATGAATGAATGAATGAATGAATTTAGGAATGAATGAATCGGCAAAAGGAAGAATAATGCAAAATACAAACCATCCATTTCCCCCTGACATCAACCGCTGTATAACTTATAGATCCACCCATGAACTGTCTATATGCAGTATAATCGTTCCAAATCATTGGCGGCGGCTTCCCGGGGTCATAACAATTTGAACTCACTTGTGAAATGGTCAACAGACCGATGAATGTCTTTAGTTCAATCATTTTTCCCTAAAATATATTTATATGAAAGTCTTACTTACAAACATTATTGCCAATGCTTTGATGCCATTTTTCTTAATATTGGCTGGAGTGTGCCATCGTGGAATTGTATCGTATTTGTTTTGAATAATAAATGAGCCACCTCGTGGGAAAACCAACAATGTGGTTTCCGAACAGGTCTGACACAAATCAGGCTGCACAGTCACAGAAGCAGGCTAGAAGCTTGAAATTTCGGATTTAAGAAGAAGAGGAAGTGTACTACCGCGGTTACCGCGAAGCTGATCTGCGTCTTTGTTTTTGCATATGCAGATGAATCGAAATTGCTTGCTTTGATCTTTTTTATTTAAACAATATTAATAATGGAACATACGTGGGATTATCAAAAATTACGTGGACTTTTCTTATAACTTATGATTACGAGTATATGACTCGATTCCACTGACACTTTCAATCCACATGGACCCATGTAATATGCAGCAGTGTGCAAAATTTTATCAGAACTCCTTCATCCGTCACAAATTTATTGTGAAATCATAGTGAAAACACACACTTTTGCCATCATGGAGCACTCGGATGACGTCAGTGACGTCGACACAAAAACACTGATTTTGAACCACAAAATTTGCTTTTAGGGCTACTGATCTTTACATTTTTTTTCTGCACAAAGTATGTTAAAATTTGTCCACTATTGGAGCATGGTTTAAATAACCAATCTGTATAAAATTATTAATGTACGTGGGATTATCAAAAATTACGTGGACTTTTCTTATAACTGGGGATTTTTGTTACCCCCTCGTATTGCCTTGATTTGAGAATAAATTTGGACTGGGCATATTGATGCTGACTTTTTACTTTATGATTTAGACGTTAGAACATTTTGAATGACCGATATGAATTTCTGATATTTATTTGGGTCCTATTTGTTCAAACTTGCATGCAATGTTTCATTTACAATGCTTTATCAAAGGACCTTTTAGTTTTATCGGCGGCAAATAAGAAATAAGGGAATTGTACAATATTGCCGGTTGAGCTGTGTTGCATGAAATTCAGACATTGCTTAAACATTCTGAAAAAGCAAACATGTATAATACATGCCTTAGCAAAACAAGGTAGGTGCACAACCGGTCCACCGTAATTTTTGAGTAAAGCATAAATTGTTTTGTTATAGATTCATTAAGACTCATGGCACGTTTGGTTATGATCTGAAAACCCCTTTGGAAGTAAACGCAAAAAATGCGATACTGCAGTGCCAAGCTTAACGTCATTTCTGACGTGCTCCGTGATGGGGAGGATGGGGTAAGTAAAACCATCACCAACTGCTAATAAAACACTTCAGATCACAAACCTTCAGAATCTAGTGGATTTAAGCAAGTTCATCGTCAGCTAAAATTTGAATATGTTTGCCTGAACCGTTGTCAAGTTACGGGAAAAGTCCACGTAATTTTAAATAACCCCTCGTATGTTTTAAATTCTCTGACTAGAAAGCCTCTTCTGTCTCAGATCCAGTCAGTATTGAAAGGGAAATAATATTTTTAGATTCAATATAAAGCTTTTAAAAAATGTTAATATAGCATACTAATTGTCGGGACAATATGATCGCGATGTGCGGCAAGTGGTGGTTTGGGCCTTGTACGTATCTCATCTAATATTTATCAGAATTTAATACTTTCGGTATTCATCAGATTGTCAATTTTCTAATCTAAACATCCGTACATCACATGCTTTAAAACTTTTGAAAAAAAAAAAGTTTTTATGAGGTTTGAATATACGCCGGGATATGCATCTTTGAAAGAGATGGGTGTGGGAAAATGCTTATAGCGGCTTATAGGTGACTGAGCGGCCACCTATTGGGAAAATAGCTGCTCATTCGGCCTACGATATGTTTCCATTGTATAAGTACCTGATTGTTAGTTTGGTTTTTTTCCCACCTCGGTTTTTGGAGTGGGAATCTTTTTCTGATTGCGCCTTTTCCTGATCTTTGCCTACTTGTACCTTTTTAAAAGCGTGGAAAGACTTATCAATTTATACATTATCTTATTTAATAATCATTTCTCTTTTCAAAAATCATTTTATTGTCATTCTAAGTATATTATTGGAGATGTACTAGACAATTATGTTCCAAACTTTGAAAAAAAAATATTTGGTTGCAACAAAAAAAACAAAAAAAATTATTTTGCCCTAGAATGCGTATATTCATTTTTACCTTTCAGTTTTCTTAATTTGGCAAGTAGCTTGTGGATACATTTACAGTTTAAAACACATTTGGTTGACATATTTTAGAACTGTTCCGTGAAAGATGAAATTGAAAATATTTCAAAAAGTCTTTTTTTCTGATATTTGAAAATCGATAACTTTTTAAAAAGCATGGTTAGCCCCACATTTTTTTTTTTTTTTTTGCTTTTTTGGTAGCAGTCCACCTATATTTTAAGCTGTCTTAAAATTATAGGTTTATTTATCAACAAAAATTGGTATCGATCCACCTTAAAGCAGTAGACTGAAAAGGGTAATACCAAACAGAAACTAATTGCATGTGACTCTTGGAGTACATGGTTAACGGGATGCCAATTGTCAAAAACTAATACTTGTATAAAATTTACCTGTATGAAGAAAAATGACAATTTTACCAAGGAGACTGGATATTCTTGACACATTCTTGTATGAGTCATTCAAACATCGAATACAGATTATTTTATGCCCAAAACCTCAGCTCTAGAGGGCTCAGCAACATGCTTATCAGCATTGTACAAGGTACTTCCTGGTTTGGTTCCGTTTTCATCCGTCTGGCATGCTGGATAAATTTTACTAGAAGCTATCGCCATAAACATGATCTCCAACTTCTTGACTACAATCTTTGAAAGTATTTTGAACAAAAAGTCACTATTTTGGGAGAAATCATACTATTTACTGTATCTGCTGTAAAAGGTTTTCAGCATATATGATAAATACCATGTTTTCCTCAAGAAGAAATAATCTCTGAGTGGACAAACTTTCAAAGATTGTTGTCTGGCTTTTGGAGATCATGTTTATGGTGGTAGTTTTTAGTAAAATTTATCCAGCATGCCCGACGGATGAAAACGGAATCAAACCTGGAAGTACCTTGTACAATGCTGATAAACATGTTGCTAAGCTCTCTAGAGCTGAGGTTTTGGGCATAAAATTATCTGTATTCGATGTTTGAATGATTCATACAAGAATGCTTCAAGAATATCCAGTCTCCTTGGAAAAATTGTCATTTTTCTTTATACCGGTAAAAATTATATAAGTATTAGTTTTTGACAATTGGCATCCCCTTAATACAGTTTGCATGCTGATCTATCAGATTTATTGATTATTTTTATAGGGATAATTACATTTATTTTATACTTAGCAGTGAAACCGATGTATATCAAAAATGGATTAAAGTGATATTTTCACTGCAGAATTGATATTGATATTTTCACTAGTGATTGATATCAGCCGATATTTTCACTGTAGAGTTTGGATTACTTCTGACGTTTCCATTCACTTGACGTCATTAAATGTGCCTCACTTAATTCAAATGCCTATAACTCCGTTATTTACGAACGAAAAGATAAAGTGTGGGTATTCATTTTCTTAGTTAGAACGTTAGGAACAATGTGGTACCAAAATTATTTGTGTTTTCAAAAAGTTTTGTTTTTTGCATTTTCACCATTTGCTTTGTGAATAGGAAAATGCCCGTGTATTGTATAAAATAAAAAGAAAATTTACTTTTTATCGGTAAATACCAAATATATTTCATCTCGTGACTTGAAAACATCTAAATTTTCACTCGTGCCACACACTCGTGAAAATTTTGATGTTTTCAACTCACTTGATGAAATATATTTGGTATTCACCTCAAAAAAGTAAATATCCTCTATGTATCTCCAATGCAATAAAATCGAAATAATCTCAACATCCCTCAATTGTTTCACGTAATCAGTGCTGCCAGAAGTTGTGTATTCTTTTTTACATGCGATAAAACATCTTCAAAAATGGCAAGTAAAACACAAACAAAGTAAAATACGTACATGCATTTCATATATCACCTGGCCATTTCAGCTCATCCATATAATGAAAAAGTTCGCAAATCGCCGTGTCACTTATCATTCTCTCAGGTCAACATCATATTGGCAACCAGCGCATTTACCTTTTTTTATCTGAACTGCTTCTTTAAGTTCCGTTTGTACTAGGTAAAAGTGTAAGCTATTTATTTTTGGACAAATCTTAATGCAAAGTACATGAATACCATGTAAGTTACTTACTTTACAATTCATTGCCTAGTAAGGGATTCACCTGTAAATGTTTTGAACCACTGCAGAAGATGAGGGTGAGGTTAGGACCCTGTAAAACCGGTTTATGCCTCCAGTAATTTTATATTTCTGATCGTGCCACGTCGATACTTCTGTTGTGGTGTTTATTTACATATTTTAGTTAAGTTTGTGTAACTGAGTGGTCGCCTATTGGGAAATAGCTGCTCACTTGACTTACGATATGTCTTCTAAGTATATTTACCTAATTGTCTATTTAGTTTTTTCCCACCTCGGTTTTTGGAGTGGGCAATTTCTCTCTGATTGCGCCTTTTCCTGATCATTGCCTACTTGTACCTTTCCCAATTGGCGGCCACTCAGTTACCCGAACTTAATTAAAGCTATGAAACTGCACATAAGGTTCAAACAGCTCAAAAATTCGACTCCAATACATAAAATAAATAGAACCACAACAGAAGTATCGCCTTGGAACGATCAGTATTATAAAGTTCTAGAAGACTATTTTTGTCTATTCGTGAACTACATTTAACGTGTATAAAATATACGCATGAATATGCACAGAAAAGGCTCAAACCGTTCATAAATCGACACTCCTATTTAAATTTAACCATGATTTTACCTTTAATTCACTTTGATAAGGTGAGGCCAGTTACAAATTTACGTCTTTGTTAAACAGTAAAATTGGCACGATCATGGTAGATAAATGCTCATCCGAAGGTCTGATAAAAAGTTATTATATCAAAAATAATGACAGAATTGTCAATAATCAATATCCAGTTATCACATAAATGTTAACTCATCTTGGGTATCCCTAGTGCAGCCTTGCGATCCTGCGATTTAGGGGGCTTAAATCGCGGAGAAGCAATATTAAAATACCATTGATTTCCTTTTACTTGAAATCTGAACATTGCCTGAAAATAAAATTAAACCGAAAACAATGGGATACATTAGATACTTGCTTCTTGTAGCATTTGTTTATAATTTGTGTGTGGTTGGTTATGGTCAAAAGGTAATTTATTTATTTATTTATTTATTTATTTATTTATTTATTTATTTATTTATTTATTTATTTATTTTTGATACAGTAACTGTTTTACTTAATACTTATTGTATTTTATACACCAATTCAAGTTATGGAAAACCAAAGACCAATGATTTAGTCGACTACTTAGTCGGGCATTCTAGAAACGGTTTGTTGAAATAATGTTATAAATTTTAAAATTTACCTATATTTGAATTATTATGTAAACATACGCTTAAACTGACTCAATGTTTTTTTAATTGTTATTTTTATTATTAGTAACATTTTTTTCACGTACTCTTTTCGTAGGAAAAAATCATTGGCAATTATTCTTTTCAATTATTATAATAATTTACGCACAGCGGTTTTCGCAAAAAGCATACCAGCCTTACTTTACTTTTTTTTTTCAGTGTAACGTTGCGCCAAAATGTGAGTGCCGGTTTGGCGGAGAGGACGTTCCCATCGAGGAGCAAAACCACAGTTCCGAGGTTCTAGCGGGCGCCGTGGGAGCCCTGGGCTCAGCGGTGGTAGCGGGTGGTGGGCTCGGGATATGGCACCTTCTGAAAAGCATGAAAGGTTCCTCCGGCGGAGAGCCGTATGGAAGATCAGTTTCCAGTCTCTCTGACGAGTCATTGGTTAGTAACAGTGGAGAGAGAAAGGGACTACCGCCTCCATACGGAGAACAAGAGACCGGGTTCGGTGCCGTGGCCGAGAACCAGTCCAGGCCGCCCAACATCTACAGAGCCAGTATGAATGATGAAATAAATCCTGGGATTGGGTCAAAGTCAACGGTAAATTATGGCAACTCTGTGAATGACTGGTAGACAATGAAGGGCGCACATATTGTGGATATATGGTTATGAATTATATATAACTAAGCATGAACTATCCTCTATGTAATTACTCTTGGAAATATATATAAATAAAGGCGTGATTTATAAACTGTTAGGAAGGACAGGAAAAAAACCTGAATGATTTCCAATAGCAATTAACGACAGTTTTTAACTTGATCTAGTCCCCTCTTTTGATCTAGTTTTCATGAAATAAAGATCTAGATTAAATTGTATTTGACTAGCATATACGTAGCAACTATATTTGAGCCGCCTCATGTGAAAACCAACAATCTGCATAGGTGAAACCAAAGACGCAGATCAGCTTCGCGGTAAGGCTGATCAGCGCCTTTGTTTTCGCTACTCAGATAGTATAATTCCTCCTCTACTTAAATCCGAAATTTCAAGCTTCTAGCTCTTTTCTGTGCTTGTACAGCCCGGTTTGTGTCGGACCTGTTCGGAAACCACATTGTTGGTTTTCCCACGAGGCGGCTCATTTCTTAGAGACGCCGACTGTGTAGCGGTTGTGGTAGTGGCGGGGTGGGTGGGAAGTCAGTGCAGTTCGTCGACGTATTGTCGGGAAATACCATGTGAAACCAACGCGCCCTGGTTTATGAGCACATACCGATACAGGAACAATAATCGATAACTTACTGGCGTCACGAGTGGGAGTCGAACCTATGCAACAGAGGTACATAGCTAGCCAGAAACCAAACGCGTTAATGAGCTAATCAGACGTATGTGCGTCTATAGACATATTCTATTCATCTATAATTTGTTGAAATATTCGACCCTAATGATTCAATAGTAAATTAATAGAAAAAATATAAGAAAAGCCTGCATGTCAATTGTCTCGCTTTACTTCAATATTTCTATTTCAATACACTGTACATTACAACACAAAAACACTATGGCATAAAAAACATCTTTTCGCGACAAATACGTCAATGAACTCCTCGTTTTAGAACAGTCGTCCTTCTCCACCACGTCGTCGTTTTCCATACGAGGGTCCTCGTACATAACATTGCAGGTACCAGATTGACCAAGGGTAACCAGATCGTCTCACATTAGCTGTACAGCGAAGCTGAAAAATAAAAATCAAAACATCCATTAACCGTGAGTAAAGCAGGTACAATTTGTCCATGCCGGTTCACGCCAAGTGACAAGGACTTGTTACCATCTAGGGGTACCTAGACCCTTTATGAGTTTCTAAATCTCTCATGGGAACCAGACCTACATGCTTTGATTCAAGCCAAGTGATAATACTTGTTACCGTCTCAGGGTATCTAGTTCCTAAATATGAATTTCTCTAGTGTTTCGTTGGAACCAAACTACATGTACATGCTTTGATTTATTCGAAGCAATATTTGAAGCAATGTGTCAACAAATAAATATCAGTTACCAAAACATTCTTTCATATAAGATATAAAATATGGTTGCCTTCTGTCTATGTCCTTCATTGCGAAAATTCATCAATAGGAAAGTGAATGGGTTTTTTTTTTTTACTTTATTCTCTTTCTGATTGTTTTCAGGTTTTTTCAAAAATAGTTTTTGAACTTATGATAACGGAGATACATTGGTAATGAAAGTAATGAAACATGTTGATTCAACTCACTTGCAGTCCAAACCGAACTGACTGTGCATCAAATATAATTCTGACATCGTCTACAGGACTCGACTGAAAGGGAAATAATATTAATGAATTTTATGAGCCGCTGGATCGGAAACCAACAATCTACATTTGCGAAAACAAAGGCGTGGATCAGCCATGCAACAGCTGATCTCAGCGTCATTGTTTCCATTCCTCAGATAGTTTAATGCCTCTATTTTCTTAGTCTGAAATTTCAAGCTTCTAGCTATTTTCTGTAGCTGTACAGCCTTATTTGTGTCAGAGCTGGTCGGAAACACACATACAGAGAGAGAGAGAGAGAGAGAGAGAGAGAGAGAGAGAGAGAGAGAGAGAGAGAGTCATTTTCTTTAGATGGAGACATAACAACAAGGACAAGCTGAAATGAAAATAAATGAGCCTGAGCGTGAGAAAATAAGCAATTTGGGTTCCGACCAGGTCCGACACAAACCGGATTGCACAGTCACAGAAGATGGTTACAGGCTAGACATTTTGGATTCAGAAAGTAGAGGAATTGATCTGCGCCTTTGTTTTCGCCTATGCAGATTATTGGTTTTCTCATGCGGTGGTTCATATACTAAATATATAATATAATAGGAAATTCCTAATTTACACGTTTCCCTTGTAAAGACAATAACTGAGACTCACCCTATGATAAGCGCGTAGAAATCTCCCCATTCTAAGTCTCCCTTCATATTCCCGACTGACGCGGTTGTATGCCCCAAGAGCAGTCCTCGTATTTACTGGTATTCTCCGCCATCCTCCGTCCGGGCGGGGGAGACACAAAGCACTTGATATTAGAAAAGCACTGATTATCCAGAAGCGCATGTTGTTTCAATATTAACGATGCTCCTGCCTGTGGCACTAACGTAGCGTGATATGTTTACGTCTGGATTTGCGTGATATGTTTACGTCTGGTTTTGTGTAATATACTATCTTAACCGCGAACATCCTTGTTTGGATTCTAGCCGCAGATTATATTGGAGACGCATGAATACATTGATTTATGGTTTTAATAAATAAGGTGCAATTAATTTATTCATCAAGTTGGACTAATTATAAGACACATTTAAATGTTTTCTCACGCAACATGCAGTATGTTAGTGCTGAATAATAATTTTGTTATCAAAGTGTTATATTTGCCTGGCGATGGGACTGAAGAATGTGATATAACCCTAGCTGTTCGTGGGATGCTTAAAATGTCATACCTCCTAAACAGGCACTATATCCCATAAGCTGACACAGTTATAGATATAACTTGAACGAGCTCCTTATGTGTTTTGCATTTGCTCAACTACACGTAGATATGACGGTATAAATATTGTTTACTAGATATATAAGTTTTAATGGAAAACGTCACATAACGACTGATCTTTGAACGATTTTTCAATTGGTAATGGGCACTGTAACATCGTGCAATCATTTAGACACAAATATAATATGTAAAAATACATCTAAACACATTCAAGATCCAAAGATGCACACACAAATATACATGACGGTTTGTCTTTTTACTCATCAAGAAAATCCACTCAAACAATAGTACTCCCATGATAATTAATCTGCTTTTTGTTTAGATCGACGTTTAGCGTAGCGCAGTATCTTAAAACACATAAAGAAGGTGCAAAGAACCGAGAGTAAAGCAATAAAGAGGCCAAGTAAAACATCGAGTAGCAAGAACTGATATAATGGTAGACGAAGTGCGTCTGAATGCAGATGATCACCGCCATATTTGATCACATGATCAATCCACCATGCTGCTCTCTTACGCGGTGGCATAGGTCTGTTTCTGAAGATCTCCGAAGCTTTCGTAATGCTCTCTTTGTAAGACGAGTTACTCAGAATTTCTTGTATTGCAGAACGCAAACTACCGGGCGTAAACTCTGCCGCATTTAATTGTATGCCGAATCCTTTTCTTACAATTCTCAATGCGTTGTAGGGCTGATCACCAAATACCGGTATGCCTATCATCGGTATTCCATGGTACAAGGCCTCGAACTGTCCTTTGTCTCCACAGTGAGTTATGAATATCTTTGTATTCCTATGTCCCAGCACATCGTTTTGTGGAATCCATGACATGTACATTACGTTACCGACAACTTTTGTTTTATTGCCACTACGAAATACAAATTTAAGTTTTTGTTCTTGTTTAAAGGCTTCTGTAAACTTATTGAGTGTGGTTCTAGGGATATGGTTTACAACAGACCCAAAGGAAACTATAACAACTCCTTGAGTTGACGTGTCCATGAATGTTTTTAGCTCCTCTGGTAGTGGCTCTGCCGGGCGCGTCTCTGTGCCTCCTATAATCTTCATGTCAGGCGTAGTTGGCAGATGATAATCTATGAGTTCATCCGTTTCTAACAAATATAGTTCTGTTTTAGCCTGGAGTTGCTGATTAGTCAAATGTGGCATTTCTGGTGCAAATGTTCCAACAATATCTGACGGGTATAACGGATCGGGAAATGCCATCAACTTCAAATAGATAAGACTATTCTGGACCCTCTGTTGATATGACATCTTGTCTGTAAATGGAAGAACCCAGAATGCGGGAAAAACACCCGGGTGTACTAATGCTCGCATGTCTTGAAGTTTAAAACTTCTGCCTAACTGAATGTACGGTATTGACAATTTATAAGGTATAACGCTAACGCAGAGATTGACGAACAAAGTATCTATTATTGTCAAAGCAAACTTTCGTTGGCGAAGTGTTTCCAGCAATGAGATATCTTCGACAAGATATGGACAGAACTTGTCGAAAATCCGGACCGAACGAATAAAACCAGTGTTTCCAGAAAAGCCTTCTCTAACAAACTCTGGGGCCAAGCTCTTGAAAATAGAATAGAACTTTGTTACACCTTCCGACACTATTACATCCATTCCAGAATCAGTCATTGACTTTTCAACATCTTTATCATCGGGTATAAGTACAGTAGTTTTGTAACCGAATTCTTTCAGTTCACGAGCTATTGTTTTCATCACCATCCAGCGGCTAGGTATTGGCATTTGCAGAGCTAGGAGTTCTCCTTTCACCGTAGACTCACACAAAGATATAGGTAGCAGTGCAAAACAAAAAAGTATAAATATTGAAAACCGCATCATTGGTTTTCTGAAATGACAAAGCAGTCAATTGCCGATGAATTAGTCACAAACTTTCGGGGAAATTGCATATATTACTAATTTATTGATATGACACTGAGGCACAAATAAATGTAATTATATGTTTGTTGTGGTTGTGGCAGTTCCAGACCATGTTTGTTTATTTACTGTTTTCCTTTTCAAACCAAGGTGTGCTTACCCAAATTGTGGCAAAAATCGACATATTATTGTCGTTTTCTATAATTAGGAAATTTAGGTAATATATATATATACATATATATATATATGTAACCGCGCAACTGACAAGGGCCTTTTTGGAATATCATCAAAATTTGCAATAATAAAATGAAACACTTTGATAACGTTCTTAGCAAAATGACGGTGGACCTTAATGGTCCGTTTCGAAAAATCAAAACACACAGAACTTTGGATGAAGATAAATATCTTACCTTCTTTCTGAAGTAAGCTCTCTGTAAGTATTGTTCTGACATTTAACTGGATATTTAACTTTCGTGTATGTATACCCATTAAACATCACACAAATAATATTCTGATAAGTGAACTTGATGTTCTGTTCTGCATATGACCCGAAATATTATCAGAAGGGTAATACAAAAATAGTATTATTTGTTATCTTCGTCACCCGTATAACTTGCCTTTACTAAAGTCGACTCAAAATTATTTTGTCTCATGTTTATAGAAATAAGATGAGAGCATTAATAGGAACAAGCTTAATATTTGACTGGCTAATATTGGTAACTATTATAACCCACACTACCGCGGTTGGAAAACAAAGCGTGTTCTGTGTTTGTATCTTTTCTGCACGGTTTGTCTTAGTCAACAAATTTGCAGTCATGTCGAGACGGAACCATCACTTTCTGAGTATTAATCACTTCTTTGATAAGTGATTGTGTCTTTTCTCACGTACACAACGCGGCGTTAGTGGTGTTCGAATCAACGACCTTTCGATGTGGTTCCCGACGCTTTACCACTAGGCCGTATTTCCCTTTACTAATATGTTCCAGGTCTACAATCAATTTATTTTCACGTTCAAAGTCTGCATCAGGCAATGTTAATACATTGACGCTAAATACTTACAATCTTGTATATTCATCTAGCAAATTTTATCCAGCAAACGTTAATCTGCTTTTAATTCAATTCCAAAATTTAATCTTAAATTACTTAAACACTAGACCGATGGTACAAGCTAATCTTTTATGGACACCGTGTTTAACATCAGTGCTTCACATGTCTCAGTGGGGTTTCCCTTCATGTTTACGTCAAAGCAATAGTAGTAATGTGTACATGTATACGTTCTGTAAGTGTGTGTTGTCTGTGTAACGTTACATCTTGGGGTACCACATTAGTTTAATTCTGAAACTAAAAAGCATTGCAGCTGACGAGGGCTCGTGGAGCCATCATGCAAACGTGTTTCTAAAATATTGACCCTTTATAACGTGTAACATAGGGATGTGCTGTGTGTGTTTACAATGAGAAATATAGATGTCTGGCAATCGTATATTAGTATAGTTACATAAGTGCACATCTGTTATGTCATTATGTCTTTTTGTATAGATATTTATATAATCAAAGGCATGCATCGTCACGAACGTGTTAGGAAAATCAGTATAAAAAACATAGCTTTCCCAAGTGACCAAGAATATCGAATCTGTGGTGAGAGATACGCATACCATTATAGAAAACAAGCGACTACTGGGAGGTATTGTTTGCTTTCTCTATAGATCAGATATTGCCTGCAATCTCGATAAAACGATTCCTATTAAAGGTGTATGCATTTCTTTTTTTAATGAAGCATATTGTATAATTTTGTGATTGTGCTTTAGAGATTTTGAGATAAATTTCTCTACAATCATCATTGCGCTTTACTAATGAACAGTTTTAGTGATAAATAATTGAACATTTGCTGTACCATCACCGAAATGTATAAAATCATCAAAGATCAATGTTGTAAATATCTCTTTCAGATAATGTCAATCATGCGACCTTCGATATTTTTACCTTTATGTTGGACGCTACTCCCATCATATGTCTGTGAACCCAAGAGGGAAGGTAACATCTTAGCTTTAGTTATGCCCTACCCAACCCGCTGGATGGTTCTGAAAACATTATCACGGGAACTGAAAGAATTTGGCTATCAAACAACTGTTGTTCTACCAGCTGATGAAGTGATTGAAAACTCGATGACTAATTCCGGAGTAGATATCATCGTTTCGAACGGTCTGACACAGTTTTATTCTTCATTCGACAAAATGGTTTCTCTATTATTTAGTAATGGCTTTTCTGGGAATGCAAAGTTCGCGACTTCTGTCCAAATTATCGACAAACTGTGCCCGTATCTTGTCCATGATTCGGTGTTAATGGATACGCTTCATAAAAGAAAATTTGATGCGGCAATAATCGACACACCATTGGTTAATCTCTGTACTAGTGTAATCCCGTATAAGTTATCTATACCTTTTATTCAGTATGGGAGAAATTTTAAACTTCATGAAATGCGGACATTGGTACATCCGGGAGTATACCCCGCAACTTTGCTTCTAACGGTGAGCGACAAAATGTCCTATCTCCAACGGGTCCAAAACATTCTCCTATACATTAAATCGATGGTTTTCGCAGACCCACTACATCCACCCAACATCGTTGGAACTTTTGCCCCAGAAAAACAGCATCTTACTAATCAACAACTACAGGCGAAAACATCTCTATATCTTTTAGAAACAGATGAACTATTAGATTATCACCTTCCAGCAATGCCAGATATGAAATTGATTGGTGGAACGGAGACACGCCCTGCTGCCCCATTGTCGGGTCAATTGAAATTATACATGGATTCGGCAGTCGAAGGCGCTATTATAGTTTCTTTTGGATCTTTGATCACCGACATTCCTGAAGTCGTCTTGAATAAGTTCTCAGAAGTGTTTAAACTTGATCCAAATCTTAAATTTGTTTTCCGTAGTGGGAACGAAACAAAAATTAGTTTAAATGTAATGTATATGCCATGGATTCCACAAAACGACTTACTGGGACATAAGAATACAAAGGTATTTATTACTCACTGTGGAGACAAAGGACAGTTCGAGGCTTTGTACCACGGTGTCCCAATGATAGGCATGCCGGTTGTTGGCGACCAGATCTATAATGCAGTTAGAATGGTGAGAAAGGGGTTTGGAATACAATTAAATGTTGTTGACTTTACACCCGACATGTTGCATTGTGCCATTCAAGAAATTTTGAACAACTCGTCTTACAAAGACAACATTCAGAAAGCTTCGGAGATATTCAGGAACAGACCAATGTCTCCAAGTAAGAGAGCAGCATGGTGGATTGATCACGTGATAAAATATGGTGGTGATCATCTGCATTCAGAAGCAACTCATATGCCATTATATCAGTTCTTGCTAATCGACGTTTTCCTTGGTATATGTGTATTATTGTTGTTGGTGCTTTTCGTCTGTTTCATGTGTCTCACAGCATTGCGTAATATTATCCACTGTAGAAAACAAAAGAGGGATTAGATTTTTCATGGACTGTATTGTACCTGTAGTGGTGGTGGTGGAGAGTCAGTGCAGTTCGTCGACGTATTGTCGGGGAATACTATTTGAAACTAATGTGCACATACCGATACAGGAACGATATAATCGACTTTTTTACTGGCGTCGCGAGTGGGAATAGAACCTATGCGACAGAGGTACACTGTACATAGCTAGCCTGAAACCAAACGCTTTAATGAGCTGCCTGACGTATATGCGTCTATAGATTATATTCTATTCATTTATTTAATATTTGTTAAAGCATTCGTCCCTGATGATTCAATAGTAAATTACTAGAAAATTCATAAGCAAAGCCTGAATGTCAATTGTCTAGCTTTATTTCAATATTTGAATGCATTACAAAACAGTATAGCACAAAATACTCCTCGTTTTATAACAGTCTTCCTTCTCCACCACGTCGCCGTTTTCCATACGCCGGTCCTCGTACATAACATTGCAGGTACCAGACCTGACCGTCTAACATTAGCTGTACAGCGAAACTGAAAAATTCAATAATCGTGAGTATAGCAGGTACAATTTGATCATGCCGGTTCACCTCAAGTGATGAGGACTTGTTACCATCTATGGGTACCTACATATAACGTTATCTTTATGAATTTCTCCAGTGTCTTATGGGAACCAGAACTGCATGCTTTGATTTATTCGAAGCAATATTTGAAGAAATGTGTCAACAAATAAATGTCAGTTGCCAAAACATTCTTACATATAAGATATAAATATGGTTGCCTTCTGTCTCTGTCCTAGCCATAAATTCTTCATATTCAGCACCCGAATTCATTGCAAAATTTCATCAATAGGAAAGTGAATGTTAATTTTTTTATGCTATTCTATTTCTGATTGTTTTCAGGTTTTTCAAAAATATTTTTGAACTTATGATAACGGAGATACATTAGTAATGAAAGTAATGAAACATGTTGATTCAACTCACTTGCAATCCAAACCGAACTGACTGTGCATCAAATATAATTCTAACATCGTCTACAGGACGCGACTGTAAAGGAAAGAATATTTGAGCCGCAACGTGAGAAAACGGGAAATTTGCCTATGCGAAAACAAAGGCGCAGATCAGCTTCGCAGTAACTGCGAAGCTGATCAGTGCCTTTGTTTTCGCTACATCTATAATGTAATTTCTCTTCTTCTCAAATCCGAAATTTCAAGCTAATAGCCTGCTTCTGTGACTATACAGGTCAGTTTGTAACAGACCTAGTCGGAAACCAACAATCTACATAGCGAAAACAAAGACGTGAATCAGCTGTGCAGTAACTGCACAGCTGACATTAGCGTCATTGTCTCGCTCCACAGATAGTGTGATGCCTTTATTTTCTTAGTCTGAAATTTCAAGCTTCTAACTATTTTCTGTAGCCGCACAGCCTTGTTTGTGTCAGAGCTGGTCGGAAACAGAGAGAGAGAGAGAGAGAGAGAGAGAGAGAGAGTGAGAGAGAGAGAGAAAATGAGAGAGTCGTTTTTTTCTTTAGCCGGAGGCATAACAACAGCGACAAGCTTTACTAAAAATAAATGAGCCTGTGCATGAGAAAACCAACAATTTTGGTCCCGACCGGGTCCGACACAAACCAAGCTGTACAGTCACAGGCGGTTAGAGGCTGGAAATTTTGGATTTAGAAAGTAGAGGAATTGTACTATCCGTGTAGCAAAAACAAAGGCTCTGTTCAGCTTCGCAGTTCTGCGCATTTGCTTTCGCCTACGCAGATTGATTGTTTTCACATGAGTCAGCTCAAGTAGACAATAATGAATAAAAGGAAATTCCTAAACTTTACACAATTCTCCTGTGAAGAACAGTATCTGAGACTAACCACAGGCGCTTGAAGTTATTGCCATAAACCATTAAAATATGCCCTAAAATGACAGTCTACATGGCAATACCTACTAGGTATTGCCCAGGAGTAGGTATTGCCAAGGTATGCAAGTAAAACATGCCAAAATTGGAGGTTCTTTAGCGACCTTACCTGACGCTGTACGGAGGTTTCCTTTGTTTTCCTAAAGAATCAGATCAAGATCGGAGGCATGGATAACTTTCAAATCTGCTCGCTAGCAGACGTAGTTGAAACTAAAATTTCTGTCCAAATTTTCCTAGCCATTCGCTTAGAAAGTTCCTGTTTGGCTCCAGTTTCCGCAGTGAATGAACAGTGCTGCCAGATGTGGCTTAAATTTATTTACGTAATAATTAAGGTAACCAAGAAAATTTTTTTGCTCACTTCTTTATCATCTAAATTGTTATTCCAAAACACTTTTTTGCATTTAAATGCGCTTAAAACACGGCTTCCACTTTTGATTGTTGTTTTGAATGCGTCAAACGTCACAAGCTACGTCTGTGAGGCGTTAAATGGGGAAATGCGAAACACGACGTCAAACGTAAGACCGCGCCTTGCACTTGACGATTAAGACCGTCTAAGTGTGTTTCGCTGCTGGATAATCATACCTTCAAAGAGAAAATCCAGCCGTCGCTTTTCTTTTACGACTGCAAGTCTGCCCACAGAATGAATTGACGCACTTTAAGTTTTTGGGTGTGGCAAGTGGGAAAAATAATTGGAATATGATTGGTCGTTTTCATCAAGGTCACAATGAACACAATTGTATGCTGAATGTTATAGGAACCCGTCGCTATTTGATGATGACAATATTTTTAGTTGCGTTGTAGTTTAGCGTTCCAGTCAACAGCTATGGTCATGTCGGGACGTTGCCTCCATTTCCCAGCCATAATGGGGATCATATATTCAAACATGGATTTAAGAACCATCCATTTTTAATTATATCTTCTCACGTGCATGCAAATATTGTTTCTTAAAAATCTATGCAGCTAAACTGGTGTTAATGGATGTTTTCAAAGACTCAAATTTGCTTCCCTCTGTATGCTTTTGTCAGCCTGTTTCACATCCGTACTACTGTCTGCAACGATGAATTTCCACTGGTGGCAGCCGTGCGGTGTGAGCAATCAAATAAATTATGTAACGTACAGCTGTCGCAATAGATCTTCAATATGTTCATTTTCTTTGCGATCTCTGTCCGGCACTGCTGCATTTAGACATAAGCAAGTCTTCATATTCTTTCGAATGACATTAAGATTTTGATTCTATGTTTTATTTAATATTCAGTTTATTCATTTACATAATCCGACCCATGTTGGTGCTATCTGAAAAAATGCAGTCTGTGATCTGTCTCTGTTGTCCGCGGCGAGTGAAACAGGCTTCGAACATGATCCGTCAATACTTCTTTGTTGGTATTTTTTCCATTTCCAATGGTTACGAGCAAGTTAGTGAACAGCATGTGTGCATGATTAATAAATGTACACATCTTTTATACGGCGTAGTCAATAGAACTGTAGCTATGTTTAATTCGGCTGCTAAAATAGCATAGACATAATTCATAATTCAGCACGTGTTTTGCGTGGCGCATGTTAACAGTCATGCAGTGTGCACACTCAAATAAGGATGGAAATACAGTGCTCGGCGATGAACGAGAGAGTGGCATTACAGGTTTACCGTTGGCAGGTTGGCAGTCTCTATTCATATGGTCAAATGATTTTTTTTTCATATTTCTACTGTCGATTCAGAGATGATAATAAGGCTATGCCATTTTTCGCTGGAACTGGGAAATAATAATTTAACAACTGTAATCAGCACCGATGAATTCTAGAGTAAGAAAAGTGGGACCATGAATCGATGTAATTAGATTTAAAGTTCCATCATAGACAGCGGGTGGGAAAGAAAATACATAAAACACAACAAAACATTTTTCCGACAACACACTCGAAGAGCAGAATGACTAGCTCTTTCCCAACAAGGTAGCCATCCGGCTTAGTTTCAACAGGAACGAAAGGCAACGAGCACGATAGAGAGGCAGGCACAATAAACAGCAGTATAATGAAGATAAACCATTTTTCCTGGGACACCGATTATCGTTTTAACTGGGAGACAAATCACCCTACCTGGGACACAACTTATCGTTTTTACCGGGCACAACGCCGAAGACCACTTCTCCTGGGGACATCATAAAGAAAGAAAATTGAATAAAAACAAAAACTGTGTTCATCTGGCGAACACATGTAACAAAAACTTTTGATAAAAATTAAGTTAAAATCCCAACCAAATACACCAGAAATACAGCGATTATCATTATCATTAAAGGGAATAGTTGGTAGTTATTCTAGATCCTTTTTATTTTTATCTGCTGATCCCATTTGTTCTTGGGACTTGTTTATCGAAAACCAAACCCAAATATTCCCATTGGCTCAAAAGTTATGGGACCATATGTAAATAACAGCATTATTTTCATGTGTGAGTAGTCTCCCTTGGTGAAAAAATTAAAAAAAAAAAACGAAAATAATTCACTTAAAAGATCATAAGAAGTTTGGGAATTGATACAATAAGTTGTATAAATGATTTAAAATTGTATTCAAATGATAAATTATTTGTTTTAGTTATTTGTTTTGATGATATTTTAAATTTTCTATGATATTCTATGACGTCATAGTAGAACTAATGAATATTCATGAGATAATATGCAAAAATTCAAATCAAGCTATCTCCGGAACCAGTCATGATAATTTGGTGAGGTTTTCTGCTATCAGTTCCTTTCATCAATGTCTACTTGAGTTTTACAAAATCAAAACCTTAAGATATACCCTTAAATAAAACCATTTTACTAGGACAGCGAAATTACCATTTCTACCAGTGCAGCGAAAATGTATTAGCGATTATTCTAACACACCCTGCCTATAGAAGCCAATGGTAAAGTGCAGTGACATCACGAAAACATGTCCGTGTAATGTTTACCCCCCTGAACCCCACTTTTATATAGCAAAACTGGGGTATGCAGGGGTATACCTATTTTTCTTATTTTTGCTCCAAAACATAGATTGTGGGTACTCGTTCGAACCGCCTCGCCGAGGCGGTTCTAACGTGTACCCACAATCTATGTTTTGAGCAAAAATAAGAAGAATATCAATTTATTTCTTCTGAAAATTTTCATTTTTTCAACTTATAAACTCTCTGTATATTGCATGGGCAAGTTTTCGTAATGATATATTGAATGATATATCACTGGGCGGATTAGCGTGACGTTACTTTGCGCCGTTTTGACGTCATTTTGATTAAATGATGACGTCAGATATCCCATAAGTCACGTTACCTTGACGTTAGACGGTGTAGCGTCATTTCACGCGTTCCAAACGTAACAAACATATGTAAACATTTGCGGTACAGTCAAATGTTTGGCGGGATTAATTCAGTACAATGGTTGAAAAGTTAAAGAAACTGAAGGTTTAAAATGATTTTATTGCGTTTATTGTGTGTTAGAATCGAAATAGATCAGCTCTGGTGCGTGAATTGTTGAGTAATATTTGTCGGTCATGTGTACGCAGATAAATCACTCGCGCTGCGCGCTCGTGATTTGCCCTGCTTTACAACTGACCTCCAAACAGTGATATATTACTCAACAATTCACGCACCAGAGCTGATCTATTTCTTAATTAAAAACGGATTAGAATAAAAATAAACCAAGATCACAACTGGCTAACACATGTATTAAAAATGCTGCTGCGAATAAAGCCAAAACCTCGACCCAAAGATACTAGGCGGGAAGGACAGCATTTCCACTGGTTCATCAAGATGTTCATTCACGAAACTAAACAAGAGCCCAACAAAAGAGGCAGGAACTCGACTATGATGAGTCAAAAACACTCCGACGAGCACAACAGACAAACGAACAAAACACGCAACATGAATATAAATATTAACAGCACCTTGGATAGCGTTGCATGTTGAAATAAGCAGTGCAGATAATACAAAGATGCATGGTAATAAGGCTATCCCATTTTTCGCACGGACAGGTAAACAACAGTGACTAACGCGAATGAGTCAATTTATTTTTGTTCATAACGGTTTCCTTAGATCTCTGAAAGATATATAATGTGGCAAATTTCCGACGTCACTCTCATGTTGAGACCATTGTAAGAATGTCGTTAGTAGGGAAACTTACGATGCCTTCGAGATACTGACCCCGTAACGGGTACGGGTCGTGTAGCATTTATAAATTGCTGTGTTTCTAAGTTAAAATCGCTTTCTACGTGTTCAGATTTTTTTTTCCATTATTCGGATTAAAAAAAATGTATTATGCCCCTATTTCAAGTTTTGCTTTGGGGAGCGCAATAGCCCCCGTGGCCGAGTGGTTTAGAGCGCTTAACCATTCGACCATTTCACCGCTATGTCGGGTGTGGGTTCAATCCCAACATGGGACACATGCGAGACAAGAAAAGTTCTTCTTGCAGGTGTGCCAGGTGTTTTTCTCGGGGTTCTCCCGTTTTCGCTACACCTACTGTTTGGCCCGTCTCATATGAGCAGAAATAATGTTGGAAGGGACGTTATTTAAATTGAAAAAAAAAATCGAAGAAGCCGGGGATCGAACTCACGATCCCTGTTTTACGCCATGGGGGCTTCTAAATGGCATGCATTTACATCTCTGCGCCATTATAACATAAACATTATTTTAATGAACAAATAGGTAATCAACTGTTAAAGCTACCGACAAATTCCATGTGATGCCTAATCATATTCAACCAAGGCCTAACTGATAGTCTCCGGTGATGTTTTCATGGAGGCGGTTGGGGGCGGTTGGGCACGCAAAACATGCAAAACGATAGTTTGTCTATATCTGAAGCAGTTGATGAAGTATATTTACTACCAAAACTTGACGTGTTTTTCGAGTATTTGCTCCGTTTTCAACTTTTGAGTGCATGTAACATTCATTTTAGTTCTCTATTACACTGCACGAGATAGTTTTATCAACTCCGCCAGAGCTTTGCCTGATACGTTTTCCACGCGTTTTTCATGTTTGGTATGGTATAATTATTGCTGCGATTTTCACATTGTTTACATTTACTAAAAAGGATACAGCTCGATTTTGACCTCAGATGCGTCAAAAGATCGACGAGTCCACTCAGTCGCACGTGAAAGGATATTCAGATTGTAACAGTACACGTACTTACTGTGCTTGCAACCAAAGTGTAACAGAAAACGTGCGACATTTCGTACTGATTTGCCTTTCACGTGCTACTAAGTAGATTCGTTGATCCTTTGACGTGTCTGATGCCAAAGTCGAGCCGTTGCATGGGAGGTAATCCGAGTCAACCTAACTTGATAAAAACAAGAAACAGGAAATGCAACGCTTTCAATGCGCTATAATTACGGATTTTGTCCGACTTTTAATGGATTTACCCTACTGTAGGGAGTTCCTGAAGGATACAACACGATGACGGCTGTGGGGATCGAACCCAGGATCTCTCGATTCGGAGTCCGACGCTCTACCACTACGCTTACGCGCTCCCTCTGTCATGGTTTGGTGGTGTGGTACAATTTCATCTATGTATAGCTTTTGGCAAACGAGCCAGTGACGAACACCAATTTGCTGCGACTGATTTGCATCAAAGAATCTATGAGCACCGAGTCCAGGCAATGGTGCCCTCCGCAGAGAGCAAAATATTCTGTTCTATTCTATTCATTAAATCCCTCTCTTGGGCCTCTCTTGTCATACAAAGTTGCCGACGTCACCGCATGCACTGTGACGACATGAAAAGGTCAAAGGGAAGCCATACTGTCAATAAAAACAACACGACTGGACAAATATCATGAAAAACGTTTTATAAAATGGACATTTAAAGGATCAGTCATGACTTCTTTTGTTTGGACAGAGAAAAAAAGTGTCAGGTAGGAGTTGACTGAACCAATTTTGATTTGCAATCGAACGTTTTAGGTTGCCGTGCAACATTTGCTCCGACTCCAAGAACCTTGCCGGAAATGCCACTAAGTAATGCCTCCTAAAACGTGGCTTGCACACCTGGCAATACTTCGTATTGCCATGTAACTTCGTATTGCCATGTAGACACTTATTTGAAGCATTATTTTTATGACTTATGGCCATAACTTCAAGCGCCTGTGGACTAACCCTGTAATAAGCGCGTAACAATCTTCCCATTCTAAGCCTCCCTTCATATTCCCGACTAACGCGGTTGTATGCCCCGAGGGCAGTCCTCGTGTTTAATGGTATTGGCCGCCATCCTCCGTCCCGGCGGGGGAGACACAAAACATTCGATATGAGAAAAGCACTGACTATCCAGAAACGCATGTTTTACAATATTACCGTTGCTCATACAGTATCAACGTAATATGTTTACGTCTGGTTTTGCGTTATATACCATCTTAACCGCGAACATCATTGTTTGGATACTAACAGATTTTACCGGATAAACAAATATTGAATGAATCTGGTTTGATCGGTTGTGAGTCACTTTGAGACGCATTTATGAATGCATTATGATTTTAATAATTGAGGCGCACTTAGTGTATTCATTTATGATTTAGACTAAGTATAAGATGCATTTAAATGTTTTCCCACGCAACAATCAGTACTTTAGTGTTTGTTACCAAGTTGTTGTTTTTTGCCTGGCGACGGGGTACTCTTTTGAGGTCTACAGAATGTTAAATAGATACTGGGGTATAACCCTAGCTGTTCGTGGGATGCTTAAAATGTCATACCTCCTAAACAGGCACTATATCCCATAAGCTGACACAGTTACAGATATATATATAACTTGAACGAGCTCCTTATGTGTTTTGTATTTGCTCAACTACACGTAGATATGACGGTATAAATAGTGTTTACTAGATAAATACGTAATAAAAAGAGAGTATTAATGGAAAACGTCACATTATCACATTACGACTGATCTTTGAACGATTTTTCAATTGGTAATGGGCACTGTAACATCGTGCAATCATTTAGACACAAATATAATATGTAATATACATATAAACACATTCAAGATCCAAAGATGCACACATAAATATACATGACGGTTTGTCTTTTTACACATCAAGAAAATCCTCTCAAACAATAGTACTCCCATGATAATTAATCTGCTTTTTGTTTAGATCGACGTTTAGCGTAGCGCAGTATCTTGAAACACATACATAAGGTGCAAAGAACCAAGAGTTTAGCAATAAAGAGGCCAAGTAACACATCGAGTAGCAAGAACTGATATAATGGCATATGAATGGCTTCTGAATGCAGATGATCACCGCCATATTTGATCACATGATCAATCCACCATGCTGCTCTCTTACGCGGTGACATATGTCTGCTCCCGAATATCTCCGAAGCTTTCGTAATGCTGTCTTTGTAAGACGGGTTACTCAGAATTTCTTGTATGGCAGAACGCAAAATACCGGGTGTAAACCCTGCTGCATTTAATTGTATGCCGAACCCTTTTCTTACAATTCTCAATGCATTGTAGGGCTGATCACCAAATACCGGTATGCCTATCATCGGTACTCCATGGTACAAGGCCTCGAACTGTCCTTTGTCTCCACAGTGAGTTATAAATACCTTTGTACTTTTATGTCCCAGCACATCGTTTTGTGGAATCCATGACATGTACATTACGTTACCAACAACTTTTGTTTTATTGCCACTGCGAATTACAAATTTAAGATTCTTTTCTCGTTTAAAGACTTCAGATAATTTATTCAGGGTGTTATCGGGAATATTTATAACAGTCCCAAATGAAATTATAACAACTCCATGGGTTGCCGTGTCCATGAACGATTTCAATTCACCCGACAATGGCTTAGATGGACGCGTCTCTGTCCCGCCTATCATCTTCATGTCAGGTGTAGTTGGCAGATGATAATCTATAAGTTCATCTGTGTCTAGCAAATATAGTTCTGTTTTAGCCTGAAGTTGCTGGTTAGTCAGATGTGGCATTTCTGGTGCAAAAGTTCCAACAATATCAGAAGGGTTTAACGGATCCGGCATTGCCATCAGCTTCAAGAAGGTGAGACTATTATGAACTCTCTGGATATATGACATATTGTCAGTGAATGGAAGGTCCCAGAATGCGGGATAAACACCTGGATGTATTAATGCTCGCATGTCTTGAAGTTTTAAACTTCTGCCTATCTGAATGTAAGGTGCTGACAATTTATAAGGTATGACGCTAACGCAGAGATTAACGAACGATGTATCTATTATTGTCATTGCAAACTTCCGTTGGTGAAGTGTTTCAAGCAATGTAATATCTCCGACAAGATACGGACAGAATTTGTCAAAAATCTGGACCGAACTAATGAAACCAGTGTTTCCAGAAAAGCCCTCTCTAGCAAAGTCTTCGACCAAGCTCATGAAAATAGAATAAAACTTCGTTACACCTTCCGACACTATGACATCCATTCCAGAATCAGTCATTGACTTTTCAATATCTTTAGGTATAACTAGGGTTGTTTTGTAACCGAATTCTTTGAGTTCACGAGCCAGCGTTTTTATTACTATCCAGCGGCTAGGTATTGGCATTTGCAGAGCTAGGATTTCTCCTTTCACCATAGGCTCACACAAAGACGTGGGAAGCAATGTGATGTAAAGCGGTATCAGTACTGAAAACCGCATCATTGGTTTTCTGAAACAGCGAAAAGGATAGGGCAAATAAGTCACAAATAAAATATATATGTATGATTCTTTGGGAACAATAAAAACGTTCAAAGGGGGTGGTATGGGTTATATTGCACAATTTCAGGTACTGAACCCTCATCAGTGACCCTTTATAAACCGGCGATGATAGTCAGATAAATATAATCCAATTTTAAAAATCAACACACGAGAAGTCTATAGTCCAATTATGTAAAAGGTCACTTTGGTTCCGTGTTCCGTTAACTTAACAGGTAAACGGGACAAAGTTGGTCACGGGGAGGTGACAATCAACAATGCGCGGATTATAAATCAAAAACACGCCTAAACGGTGTAAACTAATTATAGTTAAGGGGCTAGAAATTTGAAAATTCGATCCGCACAACTTACCCGCCAGATGGTTTGACTGTATAGACGATAAGAACTATCCTTCTACAACATTTCTGGGCACGTCGTACGGTCAGATTGTGATAGCAATTTTTCAGTAGTAAGCGTTTTGTACAACCACCCATTTGTAACTGTTTAAGAAAAAGTGCGACATATGTATAAAGAATTTCATATAAATAATCCTTAAACTCGTTCTTTACTGCTAAAAACTTGTTTGAACACCTATGCGACTACAGTGACATATATTTACGTCTAGAAACACATCCATGTATTATTTATGCCACATCTATGCAGTCCTAATTACCCCACTCATCCAGTTATACACACAAATACGACTGAATGTATTTTACCCCGGGTGCCACCTTGCAAACCCCAGGACAATTTTTATGGTAGCCAAATCATTAGCAAAATGCAAAGAAATTTTGTCCTCAACGATTAACTTGTTTACACTATGTAAAAATGGATGGTTTCATGTCAACCGTAAACGCGATTCTTGACCATGGGGGTGTACATACAAAATTGGTCAGATATATGCTGTTACTCATTCCGAAACTTTGAACTTGGTCTCAATGAAAAGCTGAGACATAGTCTTTTCTTCTTATGGTAAGCAATGCATGTTATTTAATTTCCATATTCATGAGTTTTAATGAAAACATTAAAAATGATAGAAAAGTCGTAAAAATCCATACATAAACTTCTTTCAGGCCTAAACTATCATTGTGACACTTTGTTCTTGAATCAGTAATATCATATGACAAATTTATTGATGTCATGCGCCTAAATGAAAATTATCTCATTTATAGATTCATGAATATAAATGTCAAAAATAGAGGAAAAATGAGGAAAGAAACTATAACCATTGCAAAGTTTTAGATGGGTTATAAAATCTGTCTTGCATCCCTGAAACTAATTTTCATGGCTGCCAGTGTGGTTAGGGCGACTACCTCAATGCCATAAAATATTGTCCTCGACATTGAACACATTTGCATGATATAAAATTACATAGTTTCCACACCCACCCCTAGTGTGATTCTAAAGAATAGGGTAGACTCACAAATTACGCAAATGCCAAAAATAGCATGCTCTAGAATACTATAATTGGTCTGATAGTAATGCATGGACCTAGCAATTTAACCTTAAAATCTATTATTCAAATCGTTGAATTTGCTTATTCGTGATAAAGCACATAAGAAATCGAAGAAAAATATTGATAAAAAAGGAGTATACGTACCAAATCACTTGTACCAGAGCTGTTAACAAACCAAAAATGCTGCGATCAGTATCAAATGAATGCTATGGAAATGTACTATGATTCTAAAGCATGATCTAAGTTACAATTTCATAGATTTTAATGAAAACATCATAAATAGGAATGGAAAAGTGGAAAAATTGAACGGGTAAATCTACAAAATGACTTGTATCTCGGCAACCAAAAATTCTTACATGCTAAAAATGGCATCGTTTGGCTGCTAGCGCAATAGTTTACCATCAGGTCATTTGAATTTTTGTTTTATGAATATTAACAGACCCTTTCGAATTTAGACGAAAATTACAGACCAAATAAGGCGGTATACATAGAAATTCACACATATCCTGTATAGAGCTATGATTGGTATCAAATGGTTGCTAGGACAATGTTCTATCACCATATTCAATTAATGTATAAATCATCAGTGATTTTAAATGTATGGGTATTAATGAGAACTTTATAAACAAGAGAAAAATCAACAAAAAGGAAGGGGTATAACAGGTCCATATCTCAGTGCCAATTTCATTAGAGCGCTGAAAATGGTGCAAATAGAAAGCAAGGATAATGCACTATTACCATTGAGTCTGATTGCCTATCCATAAGTTTTTAAATTTTGTAAATGTTATATAAAATTTCGAAACTTTGTAGTTTTAGCAGAAAATCGAAGCATGTGCGCCAACAAAATTTATTGATTCTTGGTAACCAGCATGCATTGAATTGCATTCCCTGTATATATTAATACATGGCAATAAAAAATTGTCCTAGCTATGAATTGGTGCCATTTTGAGTTCTCTACAGCTATTGGAGGTCGCGATATCAGCCATTTCGTTGGTATACCCCCTTCGTTTTTCGTTTATTTTCACTTATTTATATAGATCTCATTATTATCCATACAAAAGAAATAGCTTATCATTTATATATCAGACTATAGTTATAGAATATTGTCCTAACAATCATTTGATACTCATTATAACTCACTAGGTCTATCGGTAGCGAAGATACATGTGATTTTCTATGTATACCACCTTAGGTTTCCGTAAAATTCGTCTTGATTCGAAAGGTTTTGTTAATATTCATGAGACAAAGAAAATCAAATGACGTAGTTTGTAGTAGAGGATGGTACGATATTGTCCTAGCAATCAAATGATGCCATTTTCAGCATGTTGGGGATTTTGGTTGGCGAGATACAAGTCATTTTGTAGGTTTACCCGTTAAATTGTTCCACCTTTTAATTCCTATTTATGAAGATTTCATTTAAATTCATGAAATTGAAACTCAGATCATGCTTATATCAGATTAAGGGTCATAATACATTGGCATAGCTTCATTAAATACTTCTTTTAGCATTCAGGGTTGCAATGAACATAGTTTCCCCCTTTTTTTTCTAGATTTTCGACATTCTTATTAATAATTATGAATATGCCGATGGGACAATTTTTACCTAGGCCCATGAAATCAATAAATTTGTCAATTGATTTTAGTGGGTCAATAACAAAGTGTTACAATCCTGATAGTTTGGGCCTGAAATTAGTTTGGTTGTGGATTTTTAACGATTTTTCTGTCTTTTTCATTAAATTTCATGAATATGCAAGAAAGACAATTTACATTATTTATCATACAATAAAAGGGTTATGTCTTACCGTTCAACTGAGACCAGATTCAGTGGTCTAAGATAAGTAATAGTGGAGACATGGCCAACTTTGTATGTACACGTCATGTTCAAGAATCATGTTAACGGTTGCCATGGAAACCATGCGGTTTTTTTTTTTTTTTTTTTTTTTTTTTTTTTTTTTTTTTTTTTTTTTTTTGGTGCAAACGAGTTTATCTTTAAAAACAAAACTTTTTTGCATTTCTTAAGTTCCAATGAACAATGCTGTAATGATGTGAGTTAAAGAAAGAAAACTAAACTAAAACAAAAGAACAACCGCCAACGACTACCACTGGGGGTGGGGTAACATTATCCCATACTAGAGACAATTTTTGCATCTAATATATTGTTTAAACATATAGTTTTCTATGGAACGCCAAAGCTGTCTGATGGTAAGGAATAAAAACATTTGATGCATCATCATCATTATGGTCTAGGAGCCAATCTGAGATATGTGGGTTATTTTTGAAGTTCGTTTCCCCCCCTAGGAAGAAAAACTTGGTTACTGACAGTGGTCAGGGGCATGCCTCTGGTATTAAGAAAAGCATGTTTTACTAAGTTCTCTGTGGTCATAAGTCTGTAAACGGCTTGTAACCTACGTAACCCGCGAATCTTGTGTTTTCATGCAGTGAAAGCACACCATACTTGTTTTGTTTGTAAAAGTCATGGAAAAACGACACTCTTGTCATGGTTTATTGTACACTTAATAAATCAATGTTTCCAACCAGATTTGAAAGTTTTGCTGTCCAGAGTTGTTACATATGTTACATTTTTCCAATATGGCAGCTGAAATAAGCATCTCCATTTGCATATTTTTTTCAATCTTAATTGAAGATCTGTGATTGATATATGGCTATCATTGCACTGTTCTATCATTAGATAGATTTATCCAACAAATTGTTTGCAATTGATTTTTTTATTTATGGCCAATGTAAGATGCAAACAATATATTGGAATCAGACAAAAATGACCAAAAATGTAGTACATGTAGGTCCAGTTATACAAGTAAGGTATAAGATTGGTATAATAACGAATGCAGTGTACATGCAATTGGAAAAAAAAACTTTCCATATATGATTGAATTTACAGGCTGTGAACTTCATTTCGGTCACGTATGTAACATACGTGATAAATGATTGTGTGCCATTATAGAAGTTTTGGACTGTCACTGTTAATTATTTTGAAATCAAATTTGGTTATTGAAGCTCATTGCTAGCATTGCAAACTTAGGAAAGACACTTTTTTCCATGTGTTAGATGTGTATAATGTTTATACGGTGTAACACCCAAGTTGTTTATATTTCTGTTGTAATTTTACAAAGTTACGTATAGCAAAGAGGCCACTTTGACCTAAAGAATTGATTTAATATGAAGCTTTGATTATGATTCAACATATTTTAGCATAAGAATGATAATTTTCCCATACATAATCAAATTCAAAGACCGTTAGTTTCAATTCAGGCACATATGTAACACACATGATAAATTACTGTATGGCGCCACAATAAAAAATTTGATTGTCAGATGAGCAGATATAGAAGTGAGGTGGTCACAGTGATAGATTTAACAGAACTAATAAAATGCAGAGGGCTAAAAGAACATCAAAATGATATCAAATTGGGTGACCACAAAGTCATCCGACATAAGACTCGTTATTGGAAAATGTGAACCACTGTAGCGGTACCGCCTTGGAAAAAATAAGTTGGTATATGTAACAGACTGATAGAGGCTACTGCTTAAACGCACATAGAACAAATATCACTAATAAGACATAGCTTCAGTTGTTTTTAAGATAGGCCTTATTTGATAAGGATTTGTAGGGATTTGGGTCTTTTGTCATTCGGCTATGTACATGGTATATTGTCTTTCATTATCCATAACATGCACATTAATGTTACATATGTTACACTCCGGAGAAACAGCTTTGAACTTAGATACATCTATGTAGTTACAGACTTTCAGAGGTTTGGTTCATAATGATATAAGCAATAAATTATGAAACGTTTAAGTATAAACCCGAGTAGTAAGTATTTTACATGCTTCACATGCATAGCAATACAATATTTGAGCGACATATGGAACTAGGGTTTGGGTTACTTAATGCATTGCTTATTTAAGATAATGTATAACACACTTGGAGTAAGCGTTGTTTTTTCTATCTAGGCTTATGACAATAAATCTAACAGATTTGATAGAATGGAGCAACAATAAAAGTAAATAATACCACTCAAAACTATTATTTTCAAAAGGTAGTTTAATTTACGTAACACACATTCATTACAGACAGTGGGGGTCAAAGATTTGTTTAAACAACTTTGATTGGTAGATTAGGCATGGAACATGCAGACAATATGAAGAAGTTGAGTAAAATGATTAAGAATAAACATTTCTGTAGTCAAGACATCATATCATAATTACCTAAAGACAGGGTTTCTGTGCCGGGGGGTCAAAATACAGGTAAAACACAGGTATTCAATTATTGATTTTTGGTGACAGGAATAAGCCAATCACATTACTGTATTAAGGACTATATATCATCTTTTGGCTGAAATTTGATGTGAATGGTCTGAAGTCTAGTGAGAAAATGACAACTGAATGCTAATCCTCTTTATATAGTCCAGTCCTGTCTTTAATTTTAATAAGGTAACATATGTAACAGGTTGTTACAGGATAACACCAAATTTTCGAAGCGAAAGCCTAACATCACTTATTTGACACAGCTTTATGTGTATTTCAAGATAGGATATGTCGGCAAAAGCGCATTCTGTGGGCGGGGCATTTGATTGTGACCCTCAGGCTTGCTGTCTAGATGTCATTTATCTTGATATTATATGCACATACATGTTATATATGCTACTAGCTATGAGTTATGATACACACTCCCTTCTGTTGGTGGGGCATTTTATTGTGACCCATAGACTTGCTACCTAGATGTCGTTTACTATGATATGTATGGACATACATGTTATATACGTTACTATCTACAGTACTATCTACAAGATATAATTCACACACTCAAACACAATACATGATGGTTAAATACAACCTGAAATTCACACATTTGTCAAGCCAATGAAACAGTATTGTACGCACGTATAGTTAATATCCTGTAACCCAGTGTTTGTTTTGATAGGTGTTTTATAATACAATTGTGATTTTTGTTTATTATTTATGTTCCTTACAGAACTGTGTTCTATAAAGCTGTTTGTTTTCTTATAAAAGAGTTGTAAATACACTGTACCTAGATAAATCAATAAAAAAAAGATGTATAATTCACATGCATCAAAACGAAACTGTTTCTTGTGTCGTCTTAAAACTAGGTGCATTGTTTATAAAAAGTAATGTAAGTTACATGTCTGACTGACCAAATGATTCAAAATTTGCTTTAATTATATTATGTTTTAAGCATATGAACACAAAACAGTAATTTATTATTCTGTAAAATTGATCAATAGTAAATTATTATTCACATAATGCCCTTTTATACTTTATTACGGCCCATTACCTTTTCTCATTAATATGCTCACTGCTCTTAAAGGATCTCAGTTTTTTTCTTATTTATTGCAATCAAAGTGGTGGCATACTTTAAGGATCTCAGTTTTAATTTGATTAACATATCTATTATGAATATCACAATTTGACATTGTCCTGTTAGTGATTTAGTATTTGGTGTAAACAAAAATGCTCATTCATTTCTGATAATTATACATGTGCCTCTTTGTTAAAACATTATGAATCAAATTAGCGTTGTTTACTAACTACTTGTGTAATGCTAGTATATTTAGAATCACAAAAAGGTACAAGTAGGCAAAAATCAGGAAAAGGCGCAATCAGAAAAAGATTCCCACTCCAAAAACCGAGGTGGGAAAAAAACAAACTAACAATCAGGTACTCATACCATGAAAACATTTCGTAAGCCGAATGAGCAGCTATACATGTTGCTTCATATTAAATCAATTTTATAGATCAAGTTTGCCTCTAGAGAATGAGTAACATTTCAACATTACAACGTTATATATACGAGAACTTGAAAAAAAATACATGTGTCCTTCTAAATTTACACTGCAAGCAATGAGTTCCAATAACAAAATTTGATTTCAACATGTATAAAGCTGGCATCAAAACTTCTATTGTGGCATATACTAATTTATCATGTATGTAACATACGTGCCCGAATTGAACTTCACAGCCTGTGAATTCAATTGTGTATGGAAAAATATCTAGAGCTAAAATATCTTGAATCACAATCATAGCTTCATATTAAATCAATTGTATAGGTCAAATTGGCCTCCAGGGTTTAAGTAACATTGTTACATTACAAAAAGAAATATAAATAACTTTGGTGTTATGCCGTCACAATGTTATACACATCTGGCTTATGAAACTAATACATGTGTCCTTCTAACTTTGTATTGCAGGCAATGGGTTTCAATAATAAAATCTATTTTAACATATTCAAAGCTGACAGTCAAAACATATTCATTTATTATGAATGTTACATATGTGACTGAATTTAATTATATATCTAATATGGAAAGCTATCCTTCTATTCAATGTTCATGTTCACTGCATTTGTAATGAAATCTAAACCAATCTTGTAACTTAAATAATTAAACGTTCTTGCATAGTAGACCTACATATATATTAATGTCATTTTTGTCTGATTCCAATATAATGTCTGCAATCCTAAATTGGCCAAAAGATTAAAAAATTCCATTGTAATCAATTTGTTTGATAAATCTATTAATTTAGTGACAGAACAGTACAATGATAGCCTTATATCAATCACAGATCTTTAATTTAGATTGTTAAAATAATATGCAAATGGAGATGCTTTTTTCAGCTGCCATATGAAAAGATGTAACATACGTAACATCTCAGAGCAGAAAAACTTTTAAATCAGATTGGAAACATTGATTTATTATGTGTACAATAAAATATGACAAGAGTGTTGATTTTTCTGACCTTAAACAAACAAATTAAGTATTGTGTGTTTTCACTGCACAAAAACATGAGGTTTGTGGGTTACATAGATTACAAGCCGTTTACAGACTTATGACCACAGATAACTTAGTAAAACATGGTTTTCTAAGCACCCTAGATGTATGCCTGATGCATGGTACCAATGGAACTTTTCTTCCTAGGGGGGGAAACGGGACGATTTTTTTTTCGGTTTGGCTCCTAGACCATTATATCCTGCTCACATTTGATTATATGTTGTATAGTGTGCATTATATGATAAGAAAATTCCATTATATGTTGGACCAGGTTCTTTATATTATGAAAATTTTCATTATATTATGAGTAAACATCTTTATATTATAATGGTAGACTTACATTATATGATGGGTAAACATCTTTATATTATGGTAGACTTACATTATATACTGATACAACCTCATTATATGATGTGACAACTACATTATATTATGGGCTATTGTCTTTATATGCATCAAGTTCATTATATGGTTCGATAACTTCATTATATGCACAAACTTCATTATCTATCTATATATCTATCTATCTATCTATCTATCTATCTATCTATCTATCTATCTATCTATCTATCTATCTATCTATCTATCTATCTATCTATCCATAATCATCATGATCATGATCGATCATCACCATCATCATCATCATCATCGTCATGATGATATATCATCATCAATATCGATCATCATCATCATCATGATCGAAAGCAGTATAGAGGGTGGATTTTTAATCTACTTTCCTGGTCCCCTGGTGTTGTTCGGTTGTTCAAGATGGCGGCCTCCATGGGACCGATATTGCGCAATATTTCGTAAGATCCACGAATCATTCTATTTCCGTTTCCATGCCACTGTCGATATCTGATCCGGTTTCTTATTGGCATTTTAAGAACGGCTAGCGTCATCCTGGCCACCACTAGCAGACTTCCAGGATACCGGTGCCAATTAGATTAAGCTTAGATTTCGACTCCCAATACCCTCACGAGTCGAAAGCGTCGGTCTGCGACACTACCAGACCACTCGCAGACTTCCAGGATACCGGTGCCAATTAGCTTAACCTTAGATTTCGACCCCCAATACCCTCCCGAGTCGAAAGCGTCGGTCTGCGACACTATCAGACCACTCGCAGACTTCCAGGATTCCGGTGCCAATTAGTTTAAGCATATATTACGACTCCCCAGACCCTCCCGAGTCGAAAGCGTCGGTCTGCGACACTACCAAACCACTCGCAGACTTCCTGCATACCGGTGCCAATTAGTTTAAGCTTAGATGTCGACCCAAAAGACCCTCCCGAGTCGCAAGCGTCGATCTGCGACACTATCAGACCACTCGCAGACTTCCAGGATACCGTTGTCAATTAGTTTAAGCATATATATCGACTCCCAAGACCCTCCCGAGTCGACATAGTCGGTCTGCGACACTACCAGACCACTCGCAGACTTCCAGGATTCCGGTGCCAATAAGTTAAAGCTTAGATTTCGACTCTCAAGACCATCCCGAATCGAAAGCGTCGGTCTGCGACAATATCAGACCACTCGCAGACTTCCAGGATTTAGCTCGGATTGAAATTTATGGAGCTATTTTATCTTCATGCCTCCCCAGTTCCTCATTCTGACTCCTCGCACCCTACAAAATGGCTATTTGACACTTTTCGGTGACTGTCATACTCAGCGAAAACCCCACCCCCACCCCCGTATATTATATGGTTTATGCGCAGTTGTGTGCTACATACATTGGATATAGGTGTATTTGGACGAACGATAGTCAAGGTTTGGTAGCAACAGTTGTGTCACCGGATTCCTGGAAGTCTGCGAGTAGTCAAAACTTGTCGCAGACAATTCAAATGGTCTTAGGTCTTATAGGGTCTAACAAGGTCAAATCAGATTTTAACTATTGACATCGGAATCCAGGAAGTCTGCGAGTAGTCAAAACGTCTCGCAGACCGTTTCAAATGGTCTTATAGGATCTCAGAATGTCAAATCATGCTTTTACCCTATTGGCACCGGAATCCTGGAAGTCTGCGAGTAGAACGTCTCGCAGACCGTTTCAAACCGTGTTATATAGTTTGAGAAGGTCAAATCAGGCTTTGACTCTATGGGCCGCGGTCTCCTGGAAGTCTGCAAGTGGTCTGATATTGTCGCAGACCAACGCTTTCGATTCGGGATGGTCTTGATAGTCGAAATCTAAGCTTTAACTTATTGGCACCGGAATCCTGGAAGTCTGCGAGTGGTCTGGTAGTATCGCAGACCGACGCTTTCGACTCGGGAGGGTCTTGTGAATCAAAATATATGCTTAAACTAATTGGCACCGGTATCCTGGAAGTCTGCGAGTGGTCTGATAGTGTCGCAGACCGACGCTTTCGACTCGGGAGGGTCTTGGGAGTCAAAATATATGCTTAAACTAATTGGCACCGGTATCCTGGAAGTCTGCGAGTGGTCTGATAGTGTCGCAGACCGACGCTTTCGACTCGGGAAGGTCTTGGGAGTCGAAATATATGCTTAAACTAATTGGCACCGGTATCGTGGAAGTCTGCGAGTGGTCTGATAGTGTCGCAGACCGACGCTTTCGACTCGGGCGGGTATTGGGGGTCGAAATCTAATTGGCACCGGTATCCTGGAAGTCTGCGAGTGGTCTGGTAGTGTCGAAGACCGACGCTTTCGACTCGGGAGGGTCTTGGGAGTCGAAATATATGCTTAAACTAATTGGCACCGGTATCCTGGAAGTCTGCGGGTGGTCAGATAGTGTCGCAGACCGACGCTTTCGACTCGGGAGGGTCTTGGGTCGAAATCTAAGCTTAAACTAATTGGCACCGGTATCGTGGAAGTCTGCGAGTGGTCTGGTAGTGTCGCAGACCGACGCTTTCGACTCGGGAGGGTATCGGGAGTCGAAATCTAAGCTTAATCTAATTGGCACCGGTATCCTGGAAGTCTGCTAGTGGTGGCCAGGATGACGCTAGCCGTTCTTAAAATGCCAAAAAAAAAAAAAACCGGATCGAAAGTGGCATGGAAACGGAAATAGAATGATTCGTGGATCTTACGAAATATTGCGCAATATCAGTCCCATGGAGGCCGCCATCTTGAACAACCGAACAACACCAGGGGACCATGAAAGTAGATTAAAAATCCACCCTCTATACTACTTTCGATCATGATGATGATGGTGATCGATATTGATGATGATATATCATAATGACGATGATGATGATGATGGTGATGATCGATCGATCGTTCGATAGATAGATAGATAGATAGATAGATAGATAGATAGATAGATAGATAGATAGATAGATAGATAGATAGATAGATAGATAGATAGATAGATAGAATCAGCAGTATGTCCGGTAGTCCCGGCATGTATACAATAACTCATATAATGAAGTTTGCGCATATAATGAAGTTTGCGCACCATATAATGAACTTGATGTATATAAAGACAATAGCCCATAATAAAATGTAGTTGTCATATCATATAATGAGGTTGTATCAGTATATAATGTAAGTCTACCATAATATAAAATGTAGTTGTCATATCATATAATGAGGTTGTATCAGCATATAATGTAAGTCTACCATAATATAAAGATGTTTACCCATCATATAATGTAAGTCTACCATAATAAAAAGATGATCTTTGCCTTTTTACTCATCATATAATGGAAATTTTAATAATATAAAGAACCTGGTTCAACATATAATGGACTTTTCTCATCATATAATGCACACTATACAACATATAATCAAATGTGAGCAGGATATAATGACGATGATGCATCAAATGTTTTTATTCCTTACCATCAGACAGCTTTGGCGTTCCATAGTTTTCTACTTGATAGTAATCTTTCGCTATTGTTTGAGTGTAAAGTATAATTCTGTAAAGATATTTGTTCAGAAAATTATCAAAACAGGAGCACCAGGCGCATTTTCCTATGATTTCTGCCAATTACAAAAACTACGTTGGGTAGGCGTACAGATTTCGTCCTAGGTAAAAACTGCTACCACAATTTGACCATACGACGTGCCTAGAAATGATGTAGAAGGTTCAAATATTACATATCCACCGTCAAACTTTTTCTGGGAGGTACGTTGTGCCAGCTCAAAAACTAAGGCTGGTACAGAAAACAGCCCCTGGTCTATTAAAACATTCACCACGAGGACCGAAGAACTAACTAAATGTTATGAACCACTGCAGAAGCTGAGGGTGTGGTTATGGCCATGTAAAATCGATTTAAACCCGCCAATTACTTTGTGTTACTGATCGTTCCAAGTCGATACTTCTGGGTGGTTCTTTTTGTTTTATGTCTTGGTGTTTAAAATAGTGTGTGCTGTTGGCGCCTTATGTATGTTTTCATATTTTTAGTAAAGTTAAGATAACTGAGTGGCCACCTATCGGAAAAATAGCTGCTCATTCGACTTGCGAAATGTTTTCATGGTATCAGTACCTGATTGTTAGTTTGGTTTTTCCCACCTCGGTTGTTAGAGTGGGAATCTTTTTCTGATTGCGCCTTTTTCTGATCTTTGCCTACTTTTACCTTGTTTAGGATATGGCTCTCAACGTACAATTATCTAACACTGAATATTCTTACTGATCTCAAAGGATCGAAAGAAAAATATAATCTGTACTATGGATGATATAAAGGCAGACATTTTAGGACCGCCACACGGCACAGCGCCTGCTGTAGTAATAATAAATATAATTGTACAAACTTTGGAAGAAGTTAAAACGTTCAATATTGCCTTGGGAAATGGCATATTGTAAAAGTTGCATTGACACCCTTATAAAAGCAATATGTTTTATTGGCATGTTTTGTTTGTGACTGCGCCAGTTTTTTTTTTTTTTTTTTTTTTTTTTTGCCATTCCTTATTTCAAACCAGGCTTAGCGTACGTAAATATGGCCATATGAGTTCATAATATGTTTTATTTTAATAAGGAAATAAAATATAAAGGTTTGATCCTTTGGAAGCAGCAAAAACATTCAAAGGGAGATAGCATGGACTATATTGCGCAATTTCGGGTAATGAACCCTCATCAGTAGCCCTTTTTAAACCGACAACGAAAGCCAGACTATTGTACTGCAATTTCGAAATTTTTCACGAAAAGTCTAAATCGAAGACACATTCCTAAACGGGGTCAGATAATTTAAACATTGCTTAGCAATATGTTTCTAAACGTGAGTGTTTTGAACACTCTGAACACTTTACTGATCTCAAAGGACATAAATAAAGATAAAATCTGCACTATGGATGATGTACGGGGAGACTTTTTACGGCCGCCACACGGCAGAGCACCAGCTGCAGTAATAGCAAATAAAATATAAAGGTTTGATCCTTTGGAAGCAGCAAAACATTCAAAGGAAGATAGCATGGACTATATTACCCAATTTCGGGTAATGAACCCTCATCAGTAGCCCTTTTTAAACCGGCAACGAAAGCCAGACTATAGGAAAGCTTTTATCCGTGTGGCGAATGTAACGGAGCCGATCAGTTGCATTCTTATTGCGCTATTGTTAGGCACCTTTGCATTTCATTACGAAAACTTGCCCATGCAATATACAGAGATTTGTTGAGCTTTAAAAATTGAAATTTTTAGCTGAATAATTTTGATATTTTTCTTATTTTTGCTCAAAACATAGATTGTGGGTACACGTTAGAACCGCCTCGCCGAGGCGGTTCTAACGAGTACCCACAATCTATGTTTTGGAGCAAAAATAAGAAAAATATGTATACCCCTGCATACCCCAGTTTTGCTGTATAAAAGTGGGGTTCAAGGGGGTATTCATTATACGGACATGTTTTCCTGATGGAATATTGCATGTACATTTATAGGTGCCGTTGCAGGTTATGAAAATATTATAAACAAAAAGAGTGTTGAACAGGCTTGTCTGTTTCGAAAAGTCAAAGAACGCGGCTCTTTAGGAAAAGATAAAACATATTACCTCTTCTCAGATGTAGTCTCTATACAAGGATTGTTTTAATATTTAGTTGTATGTTGTAAATTTTAGTGCATACATGCACATTTAACATTACCCAAATAATATTCTGATAGTGAACTCGATATGCTGATGTTCCATATCTGCATATGACCCGTGTACTGTTTGTTTGTTTTTTCTTCACCCATATAACATGCCTAGTCTTGATACCGATATAAATGCCTATGCATTTCAGAACGTGATATGATATTTTTATTATTATTTATTGTTTGGCTTGTGTTTTGCAACACCAGCCAATAATTTTTCGGTCAAATCATGACGGCGCCATCGCATCATATGTATTAGCAAGTTTTATTGGGATTTACCATGTGCCGCTCACGCACTCAGTGCACACCGGCTGCTCTATCCAACGGTTCAAGTAAGCAATTGTCAGGAAACGGCGCAATCAGAACGAAATTACAAATACAAAGAAAACAAATGGTAAGCTGAGTAGAGGTACAAGTAAGCATTATAAGGAAATGGCGCAATCAGAAAGAAAGTCCCACACCAAATACCGATGTGGGAAAACAAAGTGACGATCAGGCACCAACACAAAAAGAACATATCGTCAGTCGAGTAAGCAGCTATTTCCCAATAGGTGGCAGCTCAGCTCCCCTGACTTAACTAAATATATGAAAACGTACATAAGAGGTCAAACAGCACTAATTTCAACATGAAACATAAGAGCCACAACATGAGTATCTCATTGGAACGGTCAGTAATATAAAATACTGGGGGATTTTGTCTATAAATCACTATGGACGAACAAAAATACGATGAACACCATGAAGAATAAAAATCGACCGACTTACAGGTACAATTTGTTGCTCGGCGACTGGAAATTTCCTGAAAAGTTAAAAAAACATCACTGAAAATCTGGAGCAAAACAGCCAAAGTTGGACAAGCACCAGACAAGACACTCTGGCCCAAACCAACTAAATAAATAGCTTTACGTCCAGGTCATTATAGAGTTTGGCGTCTGAGCAATGTTTTCCTGTAGGTGGCCATTCAGTTACCCGGACTTAGTTGAACATATTTAAATGTACATTAAAGGTAAAATAGCAAAAATGCAATACCAAATTATAAAACAACATCATCAATAACAACAGCAATAATAATAATAATAATAATAATCAAACATAGAACCTCGACAGAAGCTCAACAGAAGTCATGGTCAGTTATATAACATTACTGAGGATTTCAATAGATTTGACAGGTGCAGTACCTCGCACTCAGCTTATGCAGTTGATCATAATTTGAGCCGCCCCATGGGAAAACCAACAATCTGCATAGGGAAAAGAAAGGCGCAGATCAGCTTCGCGGTAACCGCGAAGCTGATCAGCGCCTTTCTTTTCGCTACTCGGATAGTACAATTCCTCCTCTACTTAACTCCAAAATTTCAAGCTTCTAGCCTGCTTCTGTAGCTGTACAGACTGGTTTGTGTCGGACCTGGTCGGAAACCACATTGTTGGTTTTCCCACGAGGCGGCTCATTTAGTCATCGTGAATTTCTGACTTATCAATCAATCATCATGGACAAACAAATGCTTACATATCTGATAATCTATAGAACTGAAATGCGGTTCATAATACCATGAACACCATCGAGTCACGCGACGTCACATGATCAAACTTAACGACACAAACAAAACATTGCTCTCACCAATGTGATTGGACGTAGTAAACGTCAAGACGTCAGCGATGCCGTTCCACTGTTTGAATACACTTAGTGTAAATTCTCTATCTGCTTGTAAATGTGATCAACATGCGTTAGATTGAAATGAATGTAAATAAACTAAATATAGGCAACGAGTTTGATTTTTTTGAGGTTCATGCTCATGGATCTATGAACCGCAGTGCTTACATGGACCCCTTCTGATTTCATCCACTTTGAACGCGACCCACTACGATTCATTATGCATTCCATGAACATTAGAGCAATGAAATTCACATTCATTTTTTAAATAAATAATGATAAACTCCATGTAGTGGTTCTTTTTGTTTTATGTCTTGGTGTTTAAAATTTTTTGTGCTGTTGGCGCCTTATGTATGTTTTCATATTTTTTGTTAAGTTAAGGTAACTGAGTGGCCACCTATTGGGAAAATAGCTGCTCATTCGGCTTACGAAATGTATTCAAGGTATAAGTACCTTATTGTCAGTTTGTTTTTTTCTCGCCTCGGTTTTTGGAGTGGGAATCTTTTGCTGATTGCGCCTTTTCCTGATCTTTGCCTACTTGTACCTTTCCATGATGAACTCAAAACAATGACTCACAGAAACTGTATTCTGCCAAGGACTGGTTTTCCATAGGAAGTCAAACGTCATTTCTGGAAATCTGGGACCAGTAGTTCAAAATAAACGATGTCGTTAGTTAACGTTTCGTTAAAATTTCAAATGGCAATATTTCAAATACACTGTTATTATTTTTGTTGAAAAAACGTCAGTATTATCATTTGCTTTGCAAAAGATTTTCACATTTTTTCAACGAAAAATAACAATGTATTTGCTTTTGCAGTCGATATATAGTTAACAAATTGAGGGCTTAACGACAGCGTTAGGTTAACGAAGTTAGCCTATTGTTGGAACAAACTGAACCCTGGAGTAAAAGAAAAAACCCAGTTGGACTCCGGTGGGCCAAGCAACAGACAAGAAAGCCCTGGTCCCAATCAACTAAAATGATTAGTTTCAAGTCGGGGTCATCATAGAGTCTGACACCCGACCCACCTAATGCAAAGTCCGTCGCTTGCCCACTGGAGGTCTGCAATGAATGCTAGTTTTTTTCGATCCCTGGTTTAACGTGAATTTACGAAAACTTTTGACTGAGACTCTGTTTATGCCTATATATTTTTAATATCGATGTACACAAGTTACATTTGAACCACTGTTGTTCGTATAAGGCTGTTGGATTATTTGATACACTGTAGCCAAATTGAGTCCGTAAAAGGAAGAAAAAGGTACAAGTAGGCAAAGATCAGGAAAAGGCGCAATCAGAAAAAGACTCCCACTCCAAAAACCGAGGTGGGAAAAAAGAAGGAAGTTTTTTTCATAGCAAATCCGGATCCCATATCCATAATAATGATCACCTTTCAATTCCCAACCATAAAATATAGTAACATTGCAGTTCGCTAAGTCTTCATTACTTTATGACGTAGCTGGGTACGCGAGTGATATTTTGTAGTAAGGGTTTAGAGAAAGTGGCTTTCAGTTACGCATTCTTTCATTTTCATGCACCAAAAACAATATCTATATATACGTTTATATAAGACCATGCAGGGCTAAGGTACCCTTTAAATCCCCCCTAAAACAATACACATCCAATATATCTACTCTTTTTTTTTGTTTAGTACCACGGAATATATATTGTACTATTTTGAAACACATTAATAGGATGAAAATAATCATTACTGCAACTACACATAAACCTAGAAACACGTCAAATAGCAAGAATTGATATAATGGTATACGGATTGCTTCTGAATGCAGATGATCACCGCCATATTTAATCACGTGATCAATCCACCATGCTGCTCTCTTTCCTGGTGGCATAGGTCTGTTTCTTAATATCTCCGAAGCTTTCCGAATGTTTTCTTTATAAGACGTGTTGACCAGAATTTCTTGTACGGCAGAATGTAATGTTTCAGGTGTAAAAACAACCACGTTTAATTGTATTCCATATCCCTTCCTCACCATTCTAAGTGCATTATAGAGCTGGTCACCAAATACTGGCATGCCTATCATAGGAACACCATGGTATAAAGCCTCGAACTGTCCTTTGTCTCCACAGTGAGTAACGAATATCTTTGTATTTTTATGTCCGAGCAAATCATTTTGTGGAATCCACGGCAAGTACATTACATTTCCAATTATTTTTGTTTCATTCCAACTACGGAAAACAAATTTAAGGTTTGGTTCAAGTTTAAACATTTCTGAGAACTTAATCAAGACGTAATCGGGAATGTCGTATATCACGTATCCAAAGGAAACTATAATAGCACCATGGACTGCGGAATCCATGAATACTTTCTGAGCCCCTGACAATGGTACAGCAGGGCGTGTCTCCGTTCCACCAATCAATTTCATATCTGGTATTGCTGACAGGTGATAGTCTAATAGTTCATCTGTTTCTAAAAGATATAGTTCAGTTTTCGCCTGTAGTTGCTGATTAGTAAGATGAGGCATTTCTGGGACAAACGTTTCAACAATGTCAGGTGGATACAGCGGGTCCGCAAAAGCCATCGCCTTTAGGAATATCAGAAAGTTCTGGGCCTTTGGAGATATGACATCTTGTCACTGACCGTCAGCAGCCAATTTGCAGGGTACACACTCGGACGTACCAATGTCCGCATTTCATGAAGTTTAAAACTTCGCCCATACTGAATGAAAGGTATAGATAACTTATACGGGAAACACTAGTACAAAGATTAACCAATGGCGTATCGATTATTGCAGCATCAAACTTTCTTTTATAAAGGGTGTCCATCAACACTGAATCATGGGCAAGATATGGGCAAAGTCTGTCGATAACCTGAACCGAGGTCGCGAATCTTGCATTCCCGGAAAAGCCGTTACTAACTAATGGTGGAACCAAATTCTTGACTAGAGAATAAAACTGCGTCAGACCGTCTGAAACGATAACATCGAATCCATAATCAGTCATTGAGGTTTCAATCATTTTATCTGCTGGTAGAACAACTGTTGTTTGATAGCCAAATTCATTCAGTTCTCGTGCTTGTGTTTTCAGAACCATCCAGCGGGTGGGGTAAGGCAAAACTAAAGCTAGGATTCTTCCTTCTCTCCCGGATTCACAGACACATGGTGCGAAGAACGTCATTAATAAAGGTAAACATAACAACAGTTGCATGATTCCTGTTTTCTGAAAGAGGAAACATTAGAATTAAATATTGCAGCGATATGCGACAATACCTTATTCTAGACTATAATTGAGCCGTGACACGAGAAAACCGGTCATCGGGGTTTCCTAGCAGGTCCGACAAAACCGGCGTGTCAAGTCATAGAATAATGCTAGAAGCTTGAAAGCTTGGATATTTGTAGAGGAGGAATTGTACTATCCGCTTAGCGAAAACAAAGGTGCTGATCAGCTGTGCAGTTACTGCACAGCTGATCTGCGGCTTTGTTTTCGCAGAGGCAAAACTCTGGTTTTCTCGCGTCGCGGCTCATATGGTGTATTGAGTTAATTGGATTCTTTGTCAGTTCGTAACGTGTCACTGTTGATGGTTTACATTCCGAAATTGGGGAAGGAAAAAGATATAAGTAGGCAACGATCAGGAAAAGGCGTAATCAGAAAGAAAATCCCACTCCAAAAACCGAGGTGGGAAAACCCAAATTGACAATTAGGTACTTATACATAGAAAACATATCGTAAGCCGAGTGAGCAGCTATTTCCCAATAGATGGCCACTCAGTTACCCGAACTTAAACAGCACACAATTTCGACTCCTTAACATAAAAACAAATGGAACCGCAATATGGGAACGATCAGTAATATAAAATTACTGGGGGTGGGGGGGGCTTTTACAGGCGCTTAACCTCACCCTCATCTTCTGCAATGGTTCATAACGTTTAGTTAGTTGTTTGGTCCTCGTGGTGAATCTCTAACTAGTCAATGAATCATCAAGGACAAACAAACAAACCTGATGAATCAAAAACGAGGATTCAACAGACTCAGTTCGACGATGGAGATCCCTGAGCGCCCAATAACTTACTGAAACCCGGAGCAAAAGAAAAACACCAGTTGAACACCGGTGAGCCAAGCAACAGACAAGATCTTAGTATCAGCCTTTTGAATGATTCCCGCCCGGTGTCTGGGATTCTCAATCTATTTGGTCCATTGCCTGGTTTTTTCTATCCTTTCTCTTCTCGAAAAAAACATCTGAAAAGGATTTACAATCACATTTCATTCAGTTATCAACGAAAATAAAAAAAATAATAATAATAAAGAAAAAGAAAAAAAAAAACGAATGAAAAACGAACAAAACTCTTGAAATAGGTTAATCACGAAAACCTCCTTAGAATGATTTTGGATCTTTCATTCATGACAGTATCATGAATGAAAGATCCAAAATCATTCTAAGTTATCAGACTAAGGCCAGAGCCAATGTACCACTGCAATATTCATCGACATAGACTTCTCTACCCTAATATTCGACAAATTAAAGCTAATTTTGGCTTTGTAAGCCAATACTCGTGAACAACTCATTTTCAAGAAATAAACTTAAATTGTTGTTGTTTTTTTTTTTCTGATTGCTGAAAGACGAACGGCCAAGGAAGTGGTGGAAATAAGTATTTCCATTACGACCTGGTTAATGTGTCAGCCCTTGTTACTGCTCAGTCTCAGTTACTGTTCGGCTAACGATATGACCCCTTAAACAGCAGTCATACATTAGCGTATAGCCCAAACGCGCGCCGTGCGTATGAAAAGTCTCAAGACGCTGAAGATTTTGGACGTATAAAAATTAATTTGTTCCTTTTTCTCGCTTTAGCAAACACACCTTAGCGCGTGACTGAGGCGTGTGCCGGTAGTATAAAAAATCTCAAAGTATTGGAGTATGTTTGAATTACGTCCCCAACACGCTAAGCACGCGCTATAGGCTCGCAGCAAACGTTCAACGCGCGTCTCACACACGCATGGGGCACGCTACTGAAGCAATATCTCATAAAATCGGAACGCGCATGTAGCATGCACTGGCGTGCCTAACACGTGCGCCGCACCCGTTCAAAGCGTATTCAACGCGCCTGTAACGTATAAGACACACACTCGCGCCACGCCGAGCTTCTAGAAAATGTTTAAAAAAAAACTGAGCCCAAACGCGCCTGGAGCGCGCAGCGACTTACAGCGACGTATATAAACGTGCACCAAGCGTACACCAAGCGTACAAAAACCCATGTAACGCGTTTCTAACTTGTCTTCGACGTGCTCCTGGCGTATGTCGAATTTTACATTTTTGTCAACACGCCCGGCGCGCGTTTAGCTTATACGCTAATGCGTGACTGCTGTTAAAGTAAAAGTATCTTATTGTCAATTTTTTCCCACCTCGGTTTCTGAGTGGGAATTTATTTTTGCCTACTTTTTACCATTTCATGGTGAAAAAAATGCTGGGGCGGTTAAGGACATGCATACGTTAGCCGTGTTTTCTTGATCTAGATTATATCAGGCGTGTAGTCGCAACTATTTAGAAGAAATACGCATGTCAAAATAAGTTTGCCAGTATCCATCGTTGAACGCATTATTTATTGAGATTACATACAGGTAAAAAAAACTTTGACCATGCCGCTTAACCTCTGACATAGATATGCATTTGTTGATCGGACTGCTTAAATAACTATGTTCTCAATAATGCGACTCTATGACGGTAAACAATATATGGCCACGTGCTTCACATGTCACTGGAAAAAATGTGAAAGACAAATAAGTGCCCCTTTTACCGTGTTTACAAAACATCATCACGTGAGTTCAAGCGGCACGGTCAAAGTATTTTACCTATACAAAGCATAAAAGAAAATAAAAACTTACCGTCTAACCGTTTTTCTACCATAACATGTTTATCGTTTATTGTACATTTGACAATTACAAGTCACCTTTCACAATGTACTCTTCGTGTGGATTCGTGACCATTCATTTCTTTTGTCAAATATTTAACCATTTCACATGGAGCTTGTAGCAATCCATATATATATAAAAAAAAAACTTAGCTTTAATTTTGTCTATTTTTTTTCTTTTTTGGTCATTCTGCGGGTGTACGAAAAAGAATTATCCGACACAATTGGAGTTCTACAATTTTGATGGCGTCTATGTGACGTAACGTGAGTCATATTTGCCATCGTAACTATTCGGCACGCCAACGGTCCCTCCCATGCTATTTGGACAGTGAAAGGTTGACGCCGGTCTGATCAAGCGAACATTTTAAGTCAAGGCGCTAATGTCTCTAGAAAATCGACGTCACGTCGCTATATTACGTCGAAAGTACGTCAAACATGACCATTCAAACAAGCTAGCATCAGTGTCAGACAATCAGTTCATTTGGCAAAACTTGTGCTTTTAATGAGAAAGCTATTTTCTGTATGCCAAGGGGCAAATTGTGGTCAAGCTCAATATTGCTTTGTAGTTTTAGATTTTAGGGGTACTGCTATATCAAAGACTGTTGCACTCACATTACTGATTATTTTGATACGAAATTCACAACATAGTTTGCATACAGATCAATGTTTATGTGTGTGAAATTTCATTTCAATCATGAAAAACATTTGAATAAAAACTTTGGCGTTTTTAAAGCTCTTCAGTGTGGGTAGGTTATACGGGTAACGCAAGATAACAAAATAATACTACACTTAAACGCAAAAGAAACGCAACAAGTTACATTCTCGTTTTCTTTTACATTACATTATATTTGCAAGAAAAGGTGCAACTGGGCAACTTTTATGTCCCCACACAATGAGTAATGATTTGCCATAAACGGGATTTGATCGCATGTTTTTGTTCTGACGTTGATGTGACGTTTGTGTTTTTTAACAATTTGCGTCTTGAATATGGATGTTTATTTCAATTTAAAAAAACAAATAACATCAATCGATAGCCTGGTGTCTGTACAAGCAGACAACAACAAAAATAATAGGAAATTTTAAAAATAGTTGATGCGTTTCTTTAAATTTGCTGACGTTAGCTTTTTTTCAAACAGTCATTACATACTCATTATAGTTGGCTATGACATGATTTTTTTGTTATTTGTGCAATGTACTGAGAATGTACATTATGTCATTTAAAGGTTTCGATTATTGATATTCGTTTGCCTATTAACAGCCAATTACGTCAAAACTTAAACACGTCACACACACGTAATACACGTTGACCGAAGCATACATTTTCCATTTTTGCGTTTGTTGTCCATTTTGCTTTTAAAAACAAACATTGGTTTGAAATTTCATTTTTGCATACAATGTAAGGTTTTGTACCTCTGTGACTTTTAATAATGGGTTACCTTGAAGTTTTGACGTTTTCTCGGCAACCATAAGCAGCAGCGTTCGGATGTTCATGTTGCTTGCAAGGCAAAGAACTGGACTTGTCAACCGTAAAATCACCGAAAGAAATTTTTGTGTCGATAAGTATAAATGCATTTTATAAGTGTTGCGAAACTTTTGTGTCTAGTATATTTTCATATTACCCTTGCGATAACATTCTGGGCCATATGCAGAATTGGAACATATGCTTATTAAGTCATTTTTGTATAGGTGACAAAGAATATCATTATACACGCCAAGTGAGATAAAGATGCCATTCAGTAAGATGTTAAAGCTTGCTTTAAAGATACATTAGTCAAGAGGGAAGTACATGTTGCTCGTTTATTCTTTTACTTTTTATTTCGATTTATTTTTATTTCATTGTTTTCTATTTCATGTATTCATGGTAGTTCTGGAAATCAATTATAAAAATGCTTAGTGTATGAGATAATATCGAGTTTGTTTAAGGTTGCTTTCAATTAAAAGTTGTTCTTATTGCAATTTCTATGTTTGCTGTTTTAATTATTGATGAGGGTTTTGGAAGATGCGTTTTTATACAAATCGTGCTAAATCAACACTATAATCATAAGCCGTGAATGAAGAAAGATGCTGGTCAGCACCCTCAAACAACAATATAGAAAATATTATAAATCTTTTCTAAATCCAGTGTCATATAGCAATCGAATGATTAGTGAACCATGTTGTCATATTTTCGTTTAAATCATTTCTATTTAGCTTTGAAATGAAAATGATGATTTGTTGGTGTGAAGCACGTTACCAACAAAATGTAACTCATTGCATGCACCTTGGTTTTAAGATTTTTGATCTTTGCCTACTTGTACCTTTTTCCCAATAAATCTATGTTATCAAGATAAAGATTGTGTTTATGTTTCTTTCAGAAAACATCAAAAATGAAATTGTTATTTGTGTTACCTTTATTCGTTGCACTCCTCACTACTTCTTCGGGTGAATCTGTGGTAAAAGGGGAAATTCTTGCTCTTCAAATGCCTATACTTAGCCGCTGGATGGTGTTGAAAACCCTTGCTCGTGAACTAAAGGAATTCGGTTACAAAACAACTATAGTTATTCCAGATGACAGGGATGTTGAAAAGTCAATGACTGGTGCTGAAATAGACGTGATAGTGTCGGAAGGCATGACGCAGTTTCAGTCTATTTTGAAGAGCATGACCCCAGAATTAGTACGACAAGGGTTTTCTGGAAAAACTGGATTCGTTCGAGGGTTCCAGAATTTTGATAAGTTCTGTCCGTATCTTGTTGAAGATAAAACATTAATGAAAAAACTTCAGAAAAGAAAGTTTGATATGGCGCTTATAGATACCTTATTCGTAGATCTTTGTACAAGTGTCATTCCATACAAACTGTCTATACCTTTTGTCCGTTTCGGGCGGAATTTTAAACTTCAGGAAATGCGAACATTGATACACCCAGGAGTGTTTCCCGCAGTCATGTTCTTTCCGCTCAGTGACAAGATGTCATACCTTCAGAGGGTCGAGAATAGCCTCATCTATATGAAACTCTTGACATTTCCAGATCCATTGAATTTTTCAGAAATCGTTAAAATGCATGCACCAGAAATGCCATATATAACCAACGAACAATTACAGGCTAAAACAGAATTATATCTCATAGAAACAGATGAACTCATAGATTATCATTTGCCAACTACGCCTGACATGAAACTTATAGGCGGGACAGAGACGCGTCCGGCTAAGCCATTGAGGGGTGAGTTGAAATCGTTCATGGACACGGCTACAAAAGGGGTCGTTATTGTATCTTTTGGATCTGTTGTAGACCACATCCCTGAAAACACATTGAATAAGTTTTCAGACGTCTTTAAACGAGAACAGAGTCTCAAATTTGTATTTCGCAGTGGCAATAAAACAGAAGCTGTCGGTAACGTAATGTACATGTCATGGATTCCGCAAAATGATTTACTGGGACATAAGAATACAAAGATATTTGTCACTCATTGTGGGGACAAAGGGCAGTTTGAGGCCTTATACCACGGTGTCCCGATGATAGGCATGCCAGTATTTGGCGACCAGCCGTATAACGCATTAAGGATTGTGAGGAAAGGTTTCGGCATACAGATGAATGTGGTAGACTTTACATCCGAAATGTTACATTCTGCCATGCACGAAATTCTGAGCAACTCGTCTTACAAGGCAAACATCGAGAAAGCGTCGGAGATCTTCAGAAACAGACCTATGCCACCGCGTAAAAGAGCAGCATGGTGGATTGATCACGTGATCAAATACGGGGGTAGCCATCTACATTCAGAAGCAATTCACCTACCATTGTATCAGTTCATGTTGCTGGATGTTTTACTTGGCTTGTGTGGGTTTATTTTATTCGTTCTTTCTGTCTGTTTCGTGTGTTTCAGAACATTACGCTATGTTATTTGTAGTAGAAAACAAAAGACGGATTAGATTTTGTTTATATCTTTGTTTGACTGCATTTAACATTTGAGCCAGCTCATGGGAAAACCAACAATCTGCATATGCGAAAACGAAGACGCAGATCAGCTTCGCGGTAACCGCGAAGCTGATCAGCGCCTTTGTTTTCGCTACTCGGATAGTACAGTTCCTCTTCTATTTAAGTCCGTAATTTCAAGCTTCTAGCTCTTTTCTGTGATTGTACAGGTCGGTTTATGTCGGACCTGTTCGGAAACCACATTGTTGGTTTTCCCACGAGGCGGCTCATTTCTTTACATCATTTATTTGAAAATCGAACAGACTACCATCAACTAGAAATGTTCATATACCAAAACTTTAAGTATTTTGTTTATTTAAAACTTAACCAACATCGTCCGTTATAATGATTTCATTCAAGAAAACCAAAAAGCCCAAAAAGCCTGTCATCTACTTTTGGTTATACCTATCATTATGAAAACATGCCCATGCAATATATAGAGATTTTTAAAATTGTAAAAAAAATGCAAATTTTCAGTAGAAAAATTTTGATAGTTTTCTTTTTTTTTTTGCTCAAAACATAGATTGTGGGTACATGTTAGAACCGCCTCACCGAGGCGGTTCTAACGAGTACACACAATCTATGTTTTGGAGCAAAAATAATAAAAAATAGGTATACCCCTGCATACCCCAGTTTTGCTATATAAAAGTGGGGTTCAAGGAGGTATATATTACACGGACTTGTTATCCTGATAAATGAGTGTACGTTGGCATTAGAGGCTGTGTCTATTTGATGACAAAGAGCGTCGTTTATTCGACAAATTAACATTTAAAATAAAGTACGATCCTGGCGAGTCTGTAAATAAAAATATGGAAATTTTTTCACTACATATATTCCATGTGCGGTTTTCTTTTAAATGTATTATGATGAACAAAACGTGACGTCATATAGCTTGAAGTGTTATGAAAGTCAACATATAGTTAAAATGTATCTTGCAAATTTGAAGTGTTTAGCTTTAAAGAGTTCCATTTATGAAACATTGCGCACAGTTTGCCTTTCTTTTTGTACGTACTGTATTTTATTCTACACACATATATTGTTGTAAAAGCAGATATTGATTTTAATGGTAAGCTTGATTTAAAGGGGCATTGCAATTCTGTGCCCTGATTGATCTTTACGAAAACTTGCCCATGCAATATACAGAGATTTTTTGAGCTTTAAAAATTGAAAATTTTCTGCAGAAATGTTTTGATATTTTTCTTATTTTTGCTCAAAACATAGATTGTGGGTACACGTTAGAACCGCCTCGGCGAGGCGGTTCTAACACGTACCCACAATCTATGTTTTGGAGCAAAAATAAGAAAAATAGGTATACCCCTGCATACCCCAGTTTTGCAATATAAAAGTGGGGTTCAAGGGGGTATACATTACACGGGCATGTTTTCGTGATGTCTGAAAAAATGCTCTACAACAACCAGAACTGTAGTAGTTTTATTTCCAAATCCTTGGTATGTACCAATATTCCCTGTCTGCTTGGATTCTCCCATGTTTGTTAAGTAGATCTTTCATGTGCTACTTTATGAACTTGTCTGGCGTTTGATCGGTTAATGGTCAAAATACGACTCACTGTCACTGTATTAATAGTTAACTTTTCATAAATTGTAAAAAATAAAAGATAAGCAATAATATATGCTACAATTGTATTTGCAAAGTCATGACAACTCATTCACTGTCACGTATAGATAAGAATACCAGTTGTCGTGGTTTGTTGGTTAGTAGTCGTTAGTAGTCTCTAGTCGTCCAGCTCTTTAAACTATCTGAATAAAAAGAATATTATTCTTCAATGTTAATCATGTTCGATTTCATTCGTAGAATAACTGGTTTTAGAAAATTATATATATATATATATATATATATATATATATATATATATATATATATATATATATATATATATATATATATATATATATATATATATATATATATATATATATATATATATATATATATATATATATATATATATATATATATATATATATATATATATATATATATATATATATATATATATATATATATATATATATATATATAATAAAAAAGTGCATTTTCCTACATGTACTGAATTTTGCAAATAAAAAAATTTAAAGAAAAAATAAGCAGTGTTTTTAATCTTCAACATACGAGATGCAAAAATGGATTGAGACATTTTGGAGAAAACTACCAAATTTAAGACTCTAAACAGTCATTAAGACGATTCTGAGTTCGTATGACCTTACCTAAGTTCTGACTCCTTATCGTTGGTAAGACATCCTGGCGTTTAAACAACAACAATTAAATATTGATTACTGTACCTAGAATCCAAGTATTCTTCCCAACTGACGTTTCCCATGTGACAGAATAGCATTACAAGTGTTTTCACCGGCATGGGTAATTGACGAATGGTAATTGCCCCAGAAAACAATCTTGCATGCATGCTGAAAAACAAAAAACAGAAAGAAGCCTGTGGTTTTCACAGATAAAAGAATATGTAAACTTTTAACTACTTTGACAAAAGCCAACTTTTACGTACTTTAAGACATGAATCATTCCTTGATAATAAACAATCAAGAAACACAGGAAAAACAGTTGGAATAGGTTAGAAAAAAAGTAAACTACAGCGAGTCCAAGAAAAAAAACAACAACAACAACAACCTGTTTTATTTTTCCGCGATGCCTTTAACTGGCTTGTAGTAAGACGGAACATCAATATTAATATTTACACCATTGGGTTAATTACCCCGGGAGCTAATTTGACCTACCTTGCACCCCCCAGGACAATTTTTCATGGGTGCCAAATCGTTCATTGGGACCCCAGAAATGCAAAGAATTTTTGTCCTCAAAGATAAACTCAATTGCACTATGAAAAAATGCATGGTTTCCATGGCAACCGTTAACGCGATTCTTGAGCATAGGGGTGTACATACATAATTGACTATATCTCCACTACTACTTACCCTAGACCACTAATCTTGGTCTCATTTTAAAGCTTAGACATAGCCCTTTTATCCTATAATAAGTAATGCAAATTATCAAATTTACATATTCATGAATTTTAATGAAAACATGAAAAATGACCGAAAAATCGTTAAAAATCCATAGATAAACTATTTTCAGGCCCAAACTGTCATTGTGTCACTTTGTTATTGAACCAGTAATAGTATATAGCAACTGTATTGATGGCCTGGGCCTATTTGAAAATTATCTCATTTGCATATTCATGATTATTAATAAAAATGTCAAAAATTGAGGAAAAATGAGGGGAAAAGTATATACACTGCAAGGTATTGGATAGGTTATTAGATCTGTCTTGCATCCCTGGGAAAAATTCACAAGGCTGCCAGTGCGGTCAGAGGGACCACCTAAATGCAATAAAATATTGTCCTCAATGATGAACACTTTGTATGATGTAAAATTACATAGTTTTCACACCCACCCCTCGTGCAATTCTAAAGAATAGGGTGTTTGTATAAAAATACTCATACCCCACCAATAGCATGCTCTAAGATATTATAATTGGTGTGATAGTGATGCATGAACCTAACAATTTAACCTTGATACTTAATATTTAAATCATTGAATTTGCTAATTTATGAAAATTAATAAAAAACATGAAAAATTGGAGAAAAATCATGGATAAAATAGGATGTGTACGTACAAAATCACTTGTACCAGAGCTGTTAATAAACCTAGGATGCTGAAATAGGTATCAAATGCATGTTATCACAATGTACTATGACCCTGAAGTATGATATAAGAATAAATTATTTTTAAATTTCATGAATTTTAATGAAAACTTAAGAAAATTGAGAGAAAAAGTGAAAAACTTAAATGACTGAACCTTCAAAATGACTAGCATCTCGGCAATCAAAAGTCCTAAAGTGCTGAAAATGCCATCAAATGGTTGCTAGGGCAATATTATACCCTCCTGTACTACAATTTATAAGTCATTATGATTTTAACTTTTAAGAATCTTAACAAAACCTTTTGAATTGAGAGAAAAAATAAGGGAAAATTAAGGGGGTATACGTAGAAAAACGCACATATCTTGGCAACTGAAAGACCTAGAGAGCTAAAATTGGTATCAAATGATTGCTAGGACAATGTTTTATAAGCATGTAATAAGATATATCAAATATCAGCAATTATTGTTGTATGGATATTACTGAGATTCTCATAAATAAGGGAATAATCAACGAAAAATTGAACGGATACCGCAACAAAATCGCTTTTATCTCAGCCACCAATACCCTTAGAGTGCTAAAAATGGTACCAATAGAATGCTATGAGAATGCACAAGTGCCATGTAGTCCAATAACTTTATCATATGTTATTAAATTTTCTGCATGTTACGAAAACTTTCGAAAAATTGTGAAAATAACAGAAAATTGAAGGCTGTGCTTCAACAAAATTTATTATATCTTGCTTGCCAGCAGTCATGATTTATATATCTAAGCACATGGCAATAAAACAATGTCCTAGTAATAAAGTGATGCCATTTTGAATTCTCTAAGGCTATTTGCAGCTGAGATATAAGCACTTTTGTTGGTGTACCCTTCCATTTTTTGTTGATTTTTCTTTTATTTATGAAGATCTCATTAATATCTATACAACAAAAACAACCGATCTTTTATATATCTTATTACATGGTTATAGAACATTCTCCTAGCAATCATTTGATACCAATTATAGCTCTCTAGGTCTTTCAGTGGTCAAGGTATGTGCGTTTTTCTACGTATACCCCCTTTACTTTTCCGTATTTTTTCTCTTAATCCAAAAGGTTTTGTAAATATTCTTGAAAATAAAAATCAAATGACTAATAAATTGTAGTACAGGATGGTATAATATTGCCATAGCAACCATTTGATGACATTTTCAGTAGTATAGGCCTTTTGATGGCTGAGATACAAGTTATTTTAAAGGTTTAGTCATTTAAGTTATTCACTTTTTCTCCAAATTTTCATTAAAATTCATGAAATTTAAAAATAATTTATTCTTATATCATACTTCAGGGTCATAGTACATTGTCATAACATTCATTTGATACCTCTTTCAGCATCCTAGGTTTATTAACAGCTCTGGTACAAGTGATTTTGTATGTATACCCCCTATTTTATCCACGATTTTTCTCCAATTTTTCATGTTTTTCATTAATGTTCATGAATAAGCCAATTCAATGATTTAAAATATTAAGTATCAAGGTTAAATTGTTAGGTTCATGCATCACTATCACACCAATTATAGTATCTTAGAGCATGCTATTGGTGGGGTATGAGTATTTTTACAATAACACCCTATTCTTTAGAATCGCACGAGGGGTGGGTGTCAAAACTATGTAATTTTACATCATACAAAGTGTTCATCATTGAGGACAATATTTTATGGCATTTAGGTGGTCCATCTGACCGCACTGGCAGCCTTGAGAATTTTTCCCAGGGATGCAAGATAGATCTAACAACCTATCCAATACCTTGCAGTGTATATACTTTTCCCCTCATTTTTCCTCAATTTTTACATTTTATTAATAATCATGAATAAGCAAATGAGATAATTTTCAAATAGGCCCAGGTCATCAATACAGTTGGTATATGATATTACTGGTTCAATAACAAAATGCCACAATGACAGTTTGGGCCTGAAATTAGTTTATTTATGGATTTTTAGCTCACCTGAGCCGAAGGCTCACAGGTGAGCTTATAGGATAGGCAGGCATCCGTCGTCCGTCGTCGTCCGTCGTCCGTCCGTCCGTCCGTCGTCCGTCCACAATTTCACAGAAGAATATTTCTGAAGCTAGTAGGCCGATCTTGATCAAATTTAATGTGAACCATAATTGGGTTGGGGGATTGATGGCATTAGGTTTTGGAGCAGATTGTATCAAAATTGTGGTTTCCATGGCAACAGATAGGTCCCATAGACTTACAATGGGAAAAACTAAAAAAATCTTCTTCTCTGAAACCACTAGGCCCACAGCTTTGATATTTGGTATGTAGCAATGGCTAATGGTCCTCTACATAAATTGTGCCATTCATGCCCCTGGGGTCAAATTTGGCCACGCCCCGGGGGGTCGATAGTCTCCATAGACTTACTATGGGAAAAAAATTAAAAAAACTTCTTCTCTGAAACCACAGGGTCCATAGCTTTGATATTTGGTATGTGGCAATGGCTAATGGTCCTCTACATAAATTGTGCCAGCCATGCCCCTGGGGTCAAATTTGGCCACGCCCCAGGGGTGGATAGTTTCCATAGACTTACAATTGGAAAAACTAAAAAAATCTTCTTCTCTGAAACCACTAGGCCCACAGCTTTGATATTTGGTATGTAGCAATGGCTAATGGTCCTCTACATAAATTGTGCCATTCATGCCCCTGGGGTCAAATTTGGCCACGCCCCGGGGGTTGATAGTCTCCATAGACCTACAATAGGGAAAAAACTAAAAAAATCTTCTTCTCTGAAACCACAGGGCCCACAGCTTTGATATTTGGTATGTAGCAATGGCTTATGGTCCTCTACATAAATTGTGCCATTCATGCCCCTGGGGTCAAATTTGGCCACGCCCCGGGGGTTGATAGTCTCCATAGACTTACTATGGGAAAAAAATTAAAAAATCTTCTTCTCTGAAACCACAGGGCCCACAGCTTTGATATTTTGTAGGTGGCAATGGCTAATGGTCCTCTACATAAATTGTGCCAATCATGCCCCTGGGGTCAAATTTGGCCACACCCCGGGGGTCGATAGTCTCCATAGACCTACAATAGGGAAAAAACTAAAAAAATCTTCTTCTCTGAAACCACTAGGCCAACAGCTTTGATATTTGGTATGTAGCAATGGCTAATGGTCCTCTACATAAATTGTGCCATTCATGCCCCTGGGGTCAAATTTGGCCACGCCCCGGGGGTTGATAGTCTCCATAGACTTACTATGGGAAAAAAAATAAAAAATCTTCTTCTCTGAAACCACAAGGCCCACAGCTTTGATATTTTGTATGTGGCAATGGCTAATGGTCCTCTACATAAATTGTGCCAATCATGTCCCCGGGGTTAAATTTGGCCACGCCCCGGGGGTCGATAGTCTCCATAGACCTACAATAGGAAAAACTAAAAAAATCTTCTTCTCTGAAACCACTAGGCCCACAGCTTTGATATTTGATATGTTGCAATGGCTAATGGTCCTCTACATAAATTGTGCCATTCATGCCCCTGGGGTCAAATTTGGCCACGCCCCGGGGGTTGATAGTCTCCATAGACTTACTATGGGAAAAAATTAAAAAATCTTCTTCTCTGAAACCACTAGGCCCACAGCTTTAATATTTGGTATGTAGCAATGGCTAATGGTCCTCTACGTACATTATGCCATTCATGCCCCTGGGGTCAAATTTGGCCAGGCCCCGGAGGTTGATAGTCTCAATAGACTTGCTATGGGAAAAAAAATAAAAAATCTTCTTCTCTGAAACCACAGGGCACACAGCTTTGATATTTTGTATGTGGCAATGGCTAATGGTCCTCTACATAAATTATGCCAGCCATGCCCCTGGGGTCAAATTTGGCCACGCCCCGGGGGTAGATAGTCACCACAGACTTACAATGGGAAAAACTAACAAAAATCTTCTTCTCTGAAACCAAAAGGCCCAGAGCTTCTATATTTTGTATGTAGCAATGTTTGGTAGTCCCCATTATAAATTGTGCCAGTCATGCCCCTGGGTCAAATTTGGCCATGCCCCGGGGGTCAATAATGTCCATGCATAGACTTTCATTGGTCGATTCTCAATTAATTTAAATCTCATGAGCTTACAATGTGATAATCTCTCAGGTGAGCTACAGGACCAATGGTCCTCTAGTTAACAATTTTTCGATCATTTTTCATGTTTTCATTAAAATTCATGAATATGTAAATTTGATAATTTGCATTACTTATTATAGGATAAAAGGACTATGTCTAAGCTTTAAAATGAGACCAAGATCAGTGGTCTAGGGTAAGTAATAGTGGAGATATGGTCAATTATGTATGTATACCCATATGCTCAAGAATCGTGTTAACGGTTGCCATGGAAACCATGCTTTTTTTCATAGTGCAATTGAGTTTATCTTTGAAGACAAAAATTCTTTGCATTTCTGGGGTCCCAATGAACGATTTGGCACCCATGAAAAATTGTCCTGGGGGGGGGGGGGTGCAAGGTAGGTCAAATTAGCTCCCGGGGTATAATGTATCGCTTTCTTCCACGCCTTGCTTATTATTGCTTTGTAGCCCTACATCATTTTTACTCACCAGTTTCCGATTTAATGTTTGCAAACTTTAAAAAAGAGAGACATTCTGTTATACAAGAAATACTTACATGATTGATTGTCAGACTGATTATGGTTTCTACTTCTTCAAGTGTCTGAAAAAGCATAACGAAAACAAACTATTTACCGATGCAATGTAAAGAGATTTTTTTTTGCTCAAAATATACATTGTGTGTACACGTTAGAACCGCCTCGCCGAGGCGAATCTAACGAGTACCCACCATTTATGTTTTGGATCAAAAATAAAAAAAAATAGGTATGCCCCTGCAAACCCCATTTTTTCAATATAAAAGTGGGGTTTAAAGTGGTATATATTTCACGGCCATGTTTTTATGATGAGAAGTCACACGTGAACATAACTGTTGTGGACGATGTAACAAATCGTTTGAACTTATCCGTTTTCATACTACACTGCTCAAAATATGGGCAAAATATCTTCAGTAACACTATAATATACTGACTTCAACAAAAAAACGTCACAGTCAACTTTGACACGTCATACTGCCAAGATTAACACATTTAGTTATTTCAAATATTGGTCATATATTTTGCTAACCTTTTACGCATTCGGAAAAGCTGAAATGAAATTATTTAGACAACTGCTTGAAAAATGACAGGCTGTTGAAAACATACACCCCTCGCAAAATCCCTATTCTTTTCATGAACCGGTCTATCAGGCATCGCTTCTTTCGATTACTGAAAGTCTCCTTTGCAATACCAACACATATGCCATAGACAGGGATATCCATACGTGACCATATGTTGTTGAACCACATTTTTTGAAAACCGAATTTCGTTCTCTAGCGTCACTGACGTCACTGAAACTAATGATCAATGCTTAACTGGTAATCGCCGTCAGTTTGGTCATAAAGTTTTCAAAGGCTATCCAGGCATGGCTATTTGACAAAGAATAGTTTCTGTTGTTACTTCTCCTTCCTTTCAGCGTGAAACGAACGTCCTTAGGGTTAACGTGTATTTGACGTCTAGGGAAATAAGCGTCAGAATACCATTGATCCGTTCTTGGCTATTCATTTGAAATAATGCGACTACGTTATGAAAATTAACTCAAGGTGTGCATCCGAATATAACGGCATCGTTTCTGAAATGTTTTATTATCAGAATTCGTACACATTTCAACAGAAGCGTCGGCGAAACAGCTACGGTAACAAAAACCGATAAAGGGAATCTTATGCCGAAGCGAACGATGGTCCCGGACTATGGAGTCGCTTCGAACGCCAGAAACCGAACAGTATCATATTTTTTTCGTTCCGTCTGTTTATTTTCTTGTGAAAAGTCCCTGTTATTTTCAGTATTTCAACTTCACGTAGTCCAGTAATGTTACGTTTCAAAATTTTTATGTTCTTACTTTGCGCGGCTTTCAAGAATTTTCACGCCAAAAACGTCTGTATAATGACGTCTGGGTGCATTTTTTTTAAATGTTGCACCCACGCAAGTTTTGAGAAAAGTGCGCACCTTAACAAAAGTCATGAAAAGCTGAAGCATGATCTCCGCGACTTTTTCATCATTTGCGCACTCACACGACTTCACTTTCTTTAAGAAATTTGATAGGGAAAATGGAGCGATTTTCGTTGAATTTCATGATGACCTTTGACCTCATTTAGAAATGATGCCATGTTTCAGTCAAAAAAAAAAAAAAAAAAAAAAAAAAAAAAAAAAAATCCGTTTTCGCAAACACTTCCACCCCATGAACATATAGTACTTCCATAACAATAACATTGAAGTGTTTGCAAAAACGCATAACCGGGTTTCATATGTTACTTTCTTTCAATAAATGTTCAATTGCTTCATTGACTGCACCTATCTATCAGTCAGTAGAAGAAACGCTGTAGGAGAAGACTCGAAAATCTAACCTCAACTTCGGACAGAATTTCAATGTGTGTCACCGATCATTTATCGGTTTGTATGTAAACAGTACCACATGATTCTCAGTAGTGTTATCATGTGACCTTAGTATGATGATTCCTGTTGGAAATGTAACGAAAGACTAGTGATCGAACCTCATTGCATACATGTACAAAGATATGTTAAAAAAAAAATCGTAAATTACCTGTATCGATTGAACCTTTGTAACGGCAATGTGATCCGACGCCTTTAGGCCGTGTAGTTCACGTTTAGCCTGTGCCAAATACCGAGGAAAATCGCTAGCAGGTGCGTTGAAGACATACCTCCCTCCGAACATAGCACACAAAACGACGCCGAAGAAACTTGCGAAAATAATCAAAACTTTCATCTTTTATTCTTTTTGCGTGTTATGTCTAAAACGTACAAATTCAATGTGGGACACTAAACCTTATCGCACCGTTTTAATGACCAAAACTACGTTCAACGCCGACTGTTGGCTTCAAAGATAATGCAAAAGTAAGTCAAAATCTGGATAATGGATAAAAAAAGTTTATATTAAATATAGTTATCCTCAAAAGAAACGCGAAAAAATTGAAACCCATTTTCTTGAAAAGAATCATTTTGGTAGCGTTTTAGATGATATGGCCAATGAATAATTACATTAAGTAAAAATCGACCAAAATTAGGGTTTTGTAGCATGTTTCATTATGCCGTTGCAATGACGTTTGTTTACAAGGTCGTGTATTACAAAATTTTCAGCGGGCACATGACGTCAGAATGACGTCAGATCGACGTCTATGTGACGTCATGACGTCACATCGACGTCGATCTGACGTCATTCTGATGCCATGTGCCCGCTGGGTTGCATCTAAAACTAGTAAAACATTCACGATTGACATGAAGTAGTGGCCTGTCTTAGCTTAAGAAATCGTACAAAAAGATTTTAAAAATACCGCTCCCAGTGGTCGCGTTTTTCTCTTGACATCAGCCTTTTGTTTTCAAATCGTCATTGTTGTTCACTACAGGCACATTATGGTGTTTCATATCGCTTTTCTCACGATGTCACTTCAATGTGTCAACAGCTATCTTATGGCACTAAACTTTCAAGTACGTCTATTCACTTGGTAGAAGACGGCAATTTACGTCAAAAAAAAAAAAAAAAAAAAAAAAAAAAAAAAAATGTCACGTACAAGAAATACGCGTCGAAGGAGGCATATTTTTTTCTTATTTGATTTTGTCTCTCCCATCTCTTTCGAATAACGGTGTCAATCTGGATTTTTTTGCAAGATAAGTAAAGGTGTCATAACCCTTTGGCTATGTAAAAGAGGGATATCTAAAGTTTTTCGCGGTAACGCGACAAACACAAGTCTGATGTAGGCGTCATACCTAGCCGATGTTAACACGCGATGGACACACGATTATGAAAAATTTCAAATTCGGCGGGGATCGTATTGACATCGGGCCATTCGTGAGTGCATCGTTACCCATCGTTTGTCCATCGGGAGATTTTTTAAGCCTTCGGTATCACCATCGCGAGCGGCATCAAAATCTTTGACATGCCAAAAAAATACAGGAAGGACACACGATGGTTCAATTTCGTGTTGAGTTCGCGAGTACATCTTAGCCATCGTAAAGCCATCATGAGGCCATCTTCTTACATCGGGACTACATCGTACTTCTGTCGTGTGGTCATCGGCACCATCGGCTAGATTTTGCTACACGATGGCACTACGAGGGACACACGATGCTGCCCGATTGTGTTACGAAGGCAACACGACATCGGGTGGCCTTCGCAACGCCATCGTATAAGCATCGTATTTGAAAAATCTAGAACACGATGGCATCAGGATGGAAACACGATATTAACCAAAACTGTTATAATATTTCCCCGGCAAACGTGGGCATACAAAAAAAAAAAAAAAAAAAAAAAAAAAAAAAAAAAAAAAAAAAAAAATAGCACCCACACAACATTTTTCTCAGAAGCCTCAAGGGAAATACTTTTAAATCATGGCGTATTTCGATGAAAAAACAATTAGGAAAAAGAAGGCTGCAGCACTGCTGCTATACATCAAGCTGGAGCATGACAAAAACTCCTGCAGGAGCAACATCATCTCTTACAGGTATTTGGTTTGTTCACTACTGTGTCTAGAAAGCAGCGCCCGTTTTTTTTCTAATAGACTAACCCATTGCAGAATTCGACAAACGAGCGTTTTAACAAGAACAGTTTTGTGCCAGTTTCATGCGAAAGATGGATTTAAAGTACTGGCAAACTGTCACCATGAAGCTTGAACAGTGTTGTAAAGTAACTGATATTAATTAACTTATTACTATGGACGTCAACAACGAAAGCATACAAATTAAATGCTTTCTCAAAAGAAACCATGCTTGCATGCAAATGAGACTGGGGCTCGTTCAACCACCAGCCTACAGTATATGTAGGTACCGTGTATTTTATGGAGGCATGGAGTGCAGTGCAACTGCGAAGTGGAGCAGAAAACTATATCAAAACAAAGCCAGTTCAACGTTATTTTGGTTATGACTGTTAATGTCTTAGCACATCATTCATGTACATTTTGGTAGATCCTTATCTTAGATAATCTGTTTGAATATGGTATGGCTATGAATGAATTTAACACCCATATTGGAAAGTTTCTTTGTATTCTAAAAAAAAAGTATTTCCTGTTCCAGTCGCAACTTTCCCTCCAGGGTTCCACTTCAAGAATCCACTCCAATACGACAGCCCAAGACCACTCCAAGACTCCAAGCCTTGACTCCAACCCATAAATAAAAACTAAAACTTGAGATCCTAAAAGAGCAGCTACCACATTAATGAGAAAGGGGATGGGCCATACCGTGGTTTTGACTATTAAAGTCTCGTCAGTGACCCTTTAGATTTGGCAACATGGCACTGAAATTTTGCAACTTTCAACAGGGTAGTCGATACAAAGACTAATATTATCTAAATGGGGCCAAATATATTAAACATTGGTAAGAAATGAATCTTAACCGATAATAAATTCCTGATTCACGTGATGCCTTCGGGACACACTCGGGAATACATTTAACACTTAACACGATGTCGTCAGGCCATCGTGAAGCCATCGTGAGGCCTTCGTGTACCATTCGCAACAACATCGTGTGCAAAACTGCCAGTTCCTCTATCTTCGCGAGTCTTTCGGGTATAATCGTGAGCTATTCGTGTGTCCATCATGTGTCCATCGGTAGGCTTCGTGTATGCGTCGGGCTCAATATTGGCTTTTTACCAAATTCGTGACGAAAATCGCGCGAAATTGAAAATTTCATATTCGTGTGGCCATCGTGTGTCAAAATCGGCTAGGTATGACGCCACCTTAAATGACATGATTTTCAAATTGTGTGACAGAGAATTAACGGGACTATCGAATTTAAAATCATTAAAATAAATGTATGTGCTATCACACCGTACATACGGCTCGTCAAATTCCAACTGGTACGTCAAATTCCAGATGTTTATGTCAGCGCGCGCGTTTTGGCGGGTAAGTTATTATTATTTTTTTTTCTTGTTTTATTATGCTTTAGCTAACGGTTTCAGAAGAAAATAATAATCGGCAGTCTTGTGTGGACACACACGCATCTGTACAAACAGGTGTCATGGCCAGCTTATCCATGGATTGGCAAAAACATTGCACGAAAGTCTTAAAAAGGCACGTTTTCAGAAAACATCAATACTTTTTGCCAAATATCTCCATAACTAGAAATATTTGAAAGTCACATGCTCGAATATATATAGCTTAGTGTCTACTTAAAAGCATGATTTAAGCTTTTATTCAAATTAATTACTACTATTGATAGCGCAGCTCATTCTTTTGAACCATGTGTGATTTTACATGATACGAATCACGACAGTCGTTTTATACGTGAAAAACCAGACGGACAATAGCTGTTGATACGTCAAATAACAGACGTAGACACGATTTTGGATACGTGTTGCATCAAACGTGTTGAGTGCGATTATATCAAATACCCATGGCACCCTGGCATTGTTTGGCCTCCTTAAGCGGTCAACTTGGAAGCATACTTTTTAAATTCAGTTTTGCGTCCCTTATAAGAATATTTCATTCATCTTGACACACACACACACACACACACACGCACACACACACACACACAAACGATGCTCATACCTAAGTACACATTCAAAAATAAAATGTATTTCTTAAATTGGAAATGTTATGGATGTCAGACAGTTTATAGATTGGTAAAGAGAAAATGGCCACCTTACAGACACACGACGTTGAAACAACGTTGAATCAATTTGATTCACTAAATCAACATTTGCACAAAATGTTGAAACCGTAGAATCAACATTAGGACACACATCGTTGAAATAATGTTAAATTAATGTTGATTCGGTCAACTTTCAAATATTGTTGAATCAATTCGATTCACTGAATCAACATTGATTTTACAACATTGTTTCAAAGTTGATTGAATCAACATTGGTTCGAAATTGTTTCAACATTGTGTGTCTGCTGTGCTGCTTCTACTCGAACACAGTATAACTTTATGAGAGTGATATAGTGGTCGGGATTTGAAACCTGATTGTCTCAGTTCTTGATCCTTGGTTAATCTTATTTTAACAGCGCTGATAGTCAACGACCTTAACCACGGCCTGTTGTGCGGTCGAGTGATCTAGTGGGTAGTTACATGTAGTTCCCATCATCATCCAGAGGTTGTGGGCTCGAACCCCGACCGACACCATGATACGCGTGTCATGTTGATGACTTATGAGCCCCCTGCCTCTGTGGCAGTATGCAGGATGCACAATATGTACCTCAGTTCTCGGCTAGTTTCATATTACAATCCCTTTCACTCAAGTTTGCCGTTTCAGTAGTTCATAGGTCAATAAAGTTTTTTGTGTAAATCAGCTAAATTTTTATTCTATTTTAGAACTGAAACAGTGTCCCAAGTGCCAGGTGTTCTTAAAGTCTATTTATCATTAATTTTTAGGTAGGCTAATGATGTCACCTCTTCTGATAAAACATTTTGATTGTTTGGTTTAAGCACATTTTTTATTTCAAAAATTCTTTGTACAACATATACAATGCATATTGAAATAGGATAGGGACAAAAACAGAGTTCTATCAATTTTAGCAGTTACCTATCAGTATCTACATGGCCAAAATTCCAAATAGTGAGATAAAAAATTTATTTTGAGTTTGCCGTTTTAAAGGTTATTAAGTTTGAAACTGTCACTCAAATCAGCAGATCAATCAATCCAGATGTCTTTGTGGACAACGTGAAAACATGCAGCAGACCCGTATCATAAAATGTTGATCTACCGTCTGGGTCGTTCCGTATCGGCCGTCTTTAATTTCACTTATCATATGACATTCGCCCGTCTGTACTTTGACGTATTGTTTTTGTCTCCAAGCGACGGAATAAAACGATAAATACACTGTAAAAGTTGATTATCAATGATCCTTCAGATGGAGATTGAAAAAATATAAGCCTCAATAAGATTATACCATGAAAAGTTTAGGTATTCTGTGAAAAATACAGCAAAATAACTTACCCGCCAAAACGCACGCGCTGACATAAACATCTGGAATTTGACGTACCAGTTGGAATTTGACGAGCCGTATATACGGTGTGGTTATAGAATAAGTATAGGTAACTGATATAAAGCTTTGATGAACAAACTTACTGTAAATATCCTGAAAACGGTAACATTCCAAACTGTGGTATGTTTGAAGTTTTTCTACAAAGTACAGGTCCCAACCAATAATTTGCCTACTGGACTTAAATAGCTTAATCAACAAATACAATGTACACTGGTCAATACTTGTGGTTATCATTTATTTTCTGACTGTTTATACCAAGCTCAGGTCCTCAATCAGTCAACGTAACATTTGGTTTAGCTCTGTCACTTGTTTACTAAGTAAAAAGTGTAAGATTTTTTTTCCACTATACAGTTAAAAATTCAAAGAAACGCCGTCATTTTTAAGAACCATCCTTCATATTTTATTGAATCTCCAAAATATTAAATTACTGTCTGTACACCATCTTTCAGAAACTGCAGTTTTCAAAATCTCACTTTTCTGAAACACCACAAGAAAAATAAGACGATGCCATATTTTTGCAATCTAAAAGTCGACGTAAAAATTTTGAAAATCGGTTCACTAATAAAAAAAAAAATATGCCCAAAAACTAGTTTGAAATGGCACTTTTGCATGTGCAAGGGAGGTAATCCAAACACCTTAAAAATGGGAAATCAAGCAAATCTGTGGAAAAAAAAAACTTAAGAGCTTGGCGCTCAGCTGTGCATACAATACATATTTATTTTCGTTTGGTGCATTTTAAATGAAAAATAGCCAATTTAGATTTTTTTCCGGGAGTTACTTCCCTTCAGTGCTGACAATTTATAATGGAAAACGCCATATTCAAAATTATTTTGTGGCATAAAATTTTATTTGCTAACAGATTTTCAAATTTTTTTTTTCAGTATTTAAGACTTTTGGTATGCTAAATGGAGACATGGTAATATTTTATTGACGTCTTTCAGAAAAGTGAGATTTTGAAAAATGCAGTTTATGGAACATGGTGATTAGACAGAAGAGGTATTACGGTATAAATACGACCATTTGTCAACCAAATAATACTTTCAGTGTTTAACCCAATGTCACACTTGGGCCCATTTTTTGAAACTGCACACATAGGGATCAACCATGGTTTTCAGTGTCCAAACATTCGATGGATCATTCGGAAGGTGTTTGAAAACAAGGCCGAAGGCAAACCTTTTCCGAGTGATCATGCGAATGTTCGATCACTGAAACAAAACATGGTTGATCCCTACAAAACATGATTGATCGCTGTTCTTGCAGTTTTACACTTACTTACTTAAAATCTCTTGAAAATAACATTGAAAACGTAAAAACTCACCCAAAACCGCGGAGCTTCTTCAACGTCGTCCAGTTTGTTTCTACGAAACACAGTTTCGTCACGTCGCATTGACCAATGACGTCGACCAAGCCCCACGTTCAAATGGCACGTGAATTTCATGAACACTGAACACAGGTTTTGCTGTTTGAACACGGCTTTCGACCCAGTTGAAACAGCTACATGTATGCGCATAGATATCTATGCAACAATAAATAAACAAACAAGAATTCCTTTTTGCAATAAAACGCAAGTCTACGTTCAGGGACTTTCGCGTGTGACGAGGCCTTAACACCCTTTACGGTGCCAGTCCCACTGAATCGTAAGCAATTCGACTGTGCAATCATTATTTGAAATAAGACTGCGCATGCAAAATCTGTAAAATGTTTAATTGCTTTCTTAATTTGCATATCGGGGCCAAAGAAATGACCACTAAATTAATATTTAGTCAATCGCATAGCGATCTTAAGCAATCTTAAGCGCAGTGGGAGTGGCACTTTTGGAATTCATCATACAGACCACACAACTATTAAAATATCATTAACTGCTGCGGTAGTTAAGGGTGAACTTAGGTGCCCAGAGTGTCTTTAAGGAAAGACTGGTTGGGGAAAAAATGACAATGATAAAAAAGAAAATATCTATTTTTCGGAAAATATTTATTTTTTAGGATATATGTATCTATCACACTGAAGAATTTGAAATAACGCCGGTTTTAGAGACTAATCAGAAACTTCATTAAGCTGCGAAATTTTGAAGAAAAAAAAGTGGAACCGTGACAAAACGTTTCAGTTAAAGCACTGACTCCTTCCATGACGATCAGCTCCGCCGTTTTTCATGAGAAAGGGTGCACCAAAACCCCAAAAGACAAACGCACGACATAGCCGACGCTGAAAAAGAAAGGGAACTTATAGAAACCCTTAAGATTATTACGTAGCTACTCTAAGGCTTTCTTCAGACGTCTAAGCAAAACAATAAGGGAACAAAATTTAACCTAACTATGAATAAATATGGTTTCTGGCGTTAAGACGATGTTGTGTTTAATAACACATCAGCTTGATATTAAGCAAGCTGATGATAACATTGTAAAATGTTGCGTTTCTAAAGTCCGACAGTATGCATTTACTACTCATTATTTGTGCCGAAAAGCATCCAGTAGGTCGTACTGTTTCTGGACTTGGTACCTTGGGGATAACTTACCCACGGCATGCCAATGTAAAGTACACGAAAACGTGTATATCTGGATAAGAACATATTCCAATTCTACAAGAGAGAGCATAAAATTGTAAAATTTTCGATAAACATTTTCAAATGAAATACCCGGATGGAATAGATGATAAATACTACGAATATTTAAAAAAATATATATCATTGGCCTTTTTCAGGGATCAGCATTACGGATTTCTTCAACTGAGTGGCATTCGTTTTCAACAAACATTAATTTGAGACCATATATACATTTGTAGTTAGAGGTGATTTCACGTAAGCTGCACAAAATGGACGCTTACAAATTTTCTTGAAGATATCTGTTATTGACATCCCTGAAGAAGGCCAAAGTCCGGAATCTTTGGAAATTAAAAGAGTGTAAAATATCCACAGTATCTTTATACACACTCAAAAGCCGTTTATCTTGTGTAGCCCAAAAATCTCCACGGCGATTTTTCGAAATAATTTTTGGAGAAAATCATAGTTCGAGTCGAACCTCAGAAAGGCCATGTCAAGTTGATGCTACGTACGCACTCTAGGGAAACATACATTTGTGGCATAAATCTTTCAATGATTTCAAATATATAATAAGAATAACAACACTAAACTCATGCTCTTAGAGCTTAATGTCATGGTGTACCAGGGAAGAATTATTGTTTGACATTTGCGTAAAAACGTAAAACAAACCTGGAACAATAGTTTACCTTTTATACTTGCAACTTACCCTTGTCAAGAAGTCCACGATCTATAGAAGCGATATGAACCTTCATATGAGAAAACCCACATCAGTTTCCGACCACATCCAAGTCAATCCGGCCTGTACAGTCACAGAAGTAGGCTAGAAGCTTAATTGTTCTATCTTTATAGCGAAAACAAATGCGCTGATCAGCTGTGCAGTTACTGCGCAGCTTATATGCATCTTTGTTTTTTTCATATGCAGATTGTTGATTTTCTGGTGCGGCGGCTCATATTTAATTTATGCACATGTTATATTAACGTGCGTTCCGTGCCTTGTGTTTTAAAATGATACCACTTGGCAGTGTCCAGCTTGACATACCTTTCCCATAACAGACATAATCGCCCCGCTCCAGCTGCCCATACCCTGTTGCGCACCTGCAGCAAAATTGGCCACGAAATTTCTCACAGGTGGGTTAAATACGGGAAACCAGACATTCGGGAAAGACGTCGACGGAATAGACAGACAAACTGTAAATACCGCCTGAAAGAAAAACCTTACTGTTTTCAAATAGGGGTTTAAGCACGTTAGGCCCGCCAGTAATTTTATATTACTGATGGTTCTAAGGCGTTACTTCTGCTGTGGTTCTTATTGTTAGCTCACCTGAGCCGAAGGCTTACAGGTGAGCTTATAGTATACCCATGCTCCGGCGTCCGTCCGTCGTCGTCCGTCCGTCCGTCCGTCCGTCGTCCACAATTTCAAAGATCTTCTCCTCTGAAACCGATTGGCCAATCGAAGCCAAACTTCCTGTGGAGCATCCTTAGGATGGGGGAACGAGTGGTTCAGGTCACATGACCAAGATGGCCGCCATGGCTATAATTAGCAAAAACCTTTAAAAATTTTCTTCTCCAGAACCAGTGGGCCGATTTCCACGAAACTTGGTATGTAGCATCGGGGACGCGGGCCCATCTGGACGGGGATCAGGCAACAGGGGTAGGGGCCGTCAATATTTTCAAGGCCCCGGCCAACAACGTAGATCAGAATGTATCGCATCTGCCACTGGTTTAACTGCATCACAAGGCGGCGCAGGTCGTGGTCGTGGAGGACAATGCGATATATCAGCATGGCTTCATAGTGGGGCGCAGTCACAACCTGTGCATACACCTCAGCATGCACCGGCATGGGGCCAGACTACTCAAGATAGTGGTAATCAGCCATACGACCCTGGCGAAGCGATGTTAACAAACGATAAGGTATACAGTTCAGATTCGAACACGGAACAAGACGATGAAAATGAACTAGATAACGAAAGTAACGTGAAAGCTATACATGTATTATTGGATATTCGACGTGATGTACGAAAAATAAACACGAAATTCTATAAAATGAAAAGATGTGTAAAAGAACTAAAAAAGAGCAACTCCGAACTTCGAAAACAAAACGTAGAACTACAGCAAGCGGTTGGCGAATTAAACGTCCAAGTAGGCGACCTCCAGAAAATGGTGATCCAAAATGCCGACAAAAATGAAAAATTGGAAGCGCATTCTCGGCGTAATAATCTGCTGATATACAGCATTGATCAGGAACGAGACAGAATGTAAATTATTACGTACAAAAACACTAAAAGCACTAAGGAAGTTTAGACATTTAAAAAATGATGAATCTTTAAAAGAATATCAAGGTAGTAAGAAAGCTTTTAGAAAAGTAACAAGTATGAAAAAGAAAAAGTATTATGATGAACAAAATTTAAAACTATCACAAGCGTATGTAGATAAACATTCTAAAACATTTTGGAATTTCTTAAAAGGTTCTAGTGTGTCGCTTCCTTCGAGAATTTCTGCGCAGGAATAGTTTAATTATTTTCCTGTAGTTTATAATCAAGATAACATAGAAACGCAAGAAGATGATATTAATAATAATCAAGATATCTTCGATGATGAATTAGATTCTCCAATTAGTACCTCTGAAGTAAGCATTGCTATTAGAAATTTAAAAAATGAAACATCACCAGGGTTTGATGGTGTCCCAGTTGATTTTTTTAAAGTTATATCTGATGTTTTTGTACCATATTTAGTAAAATTGTTCAATAAGATGTATGATGATGGTTTCTTCCCTGAAAAGTGGTCTTATGCGTTGATTAGTCCAATTCATAAATCTGGGGATAAAAATAAACCTGAAAACTACAGAGGAATAAGTTTGCAACCAATATTAAGTAAGATTTTTGCATCTATTTTGAGTATACGCTTAAAATCTGGGTGTGCGTCATATAACGTTATAGGAGAAGAACAGACGGGTTTTCGTCTACCTAGATCTACGATTGATAACGTATTTTGCTTACAGACTATTGTCCAGAAATATCTTAGGAAAAAAGGGGGTAGGCTTTATGCAACATTTGTGGATTTCGAAAAAGCATTTGATAGGGTAAATCGCAAAATTTTATGGGATAAGCTAAATTTTCAGCATGCTAGTAGCAAAATGATAAAAATGTTAAAGTCAATGTATGCATCAGTACAAGCATGTGTTAAAACACCTTCAGGATTAACCGGCTCTTTTAACTGTCCAGTGGGAGTAAAACAAGGTTGCATTTTATCGCCATTGTTATTCTGTTTATTCTTGAATGACCTGCAGAATTTTATTTCATCTGGTAGCCATGGCATTGATTTAGACTTATACATGTACGATTTACATGCTCTTATTTGCAGACGATCTTGTCTTGTTTGCAGATACAAAAGTAGAACTACAAAGATTAATCAATAAGCTGAAGCTATATTGTGACAAATATAAGTTGAAAATCAATCTAAAGAAAACAAATATTATAGTTTTTAGAAATGGTAGCTATCTAAGACAGTATGAAACATAGTTCTATGATAATATTCCTTTAAGAGTAGTGACTTATTACAAATATTTAGGGTTAGTTATCTCGTCAAGATTATCAGGGTCTGTTTGCCAAAAAAAACTAGCCGAACAAGCATCCAAGGCACTATTTGCTATAAAATCTAAATTGAGTCAGTTTGGATCTCTATCTATTAATATGCTTTTTAAGATTTTTTATACAAAAATTCTGCCTATACTCACATACGGTGCAGAAATTTGGATTGAACATGAAGGCAAGGATATAGAAAAAGTTCATAATGATTTTTGTAAATATGTCTTGAAGGTTACTAAGTTTACACCAAATGCATTTGCTAGGGGTGAATTCGGAAGATATTCAATCTACCATGCCCGTAGCCTTAAGTGCATAAAATATTGGTTAAGAATTATACATATGCCAAATGATAGATTTCCAAAAATTTGCTATAAACTACAATGTAAATGGCTTCAGGGCAACCCCAGAACAGATTGTTGGGTAAATGTTGTCCGAGGTTTGCTTCTGGCAAATGGATTTGGATATGCTTGGTATAACCAGGGAGATGGTAAAGAATTAGAGTTTTTGAAAAGCTTTGATCACAGGGAAAAAGATATTGACATTTCATTATGGTATATAGATTTGACGGATATGGATAGGCTTAGAACTTATAGAATACTAAAGGACAGATTTTGTTTCGAGGATTACTTGAATGACAATATGAACGCTTCATATAAACAGATATTTATCAAGTTTATATGTGGCCTGTTAGACCTGGGAGTGAATACAGGCAGAATTGAGTCTCTAGCATACAGTGAAAGAATTTGTCAGGTATGCAGTTCAGACATTGAAACCGAAATGCATTTTCTTCTAGAATGCCCGTACTATGATCACTTGATACACGATTTTTTTCCTGCACCTTTTTATCTTCATCCATCAACTATGCAATTTAAAAGATTAATTAATCATAAAAGTCTAGAAGTTAGAACCAAAATCTGTCAATATATTATTCATGCTCTTTGATTAAGAAATACTTTCTTACAAGAAAACATTTGATTTTTTTAGTGGTTTCAAATTTTATACTGTTTGACAGTATAGTTACTCTAGCTAGAAATGAGAAATATCACTGACATATTTAATAAGAATTTGATGTGTTAATATCAGGTTATATTGATTTATTATTGATTGTCCATTACTGTAATATATACTTTGTAAATTATATGCTTTGCAGTTTGGGCCGGATGCCTATATTACGGCATAAATTACTTACTTACTATAAATCATGACCTTAGGATGACCTTGACCTATTTTACGGCAAGGTCAACTTAGGTCGCCAATGCATTTGAATGGGAAAAAATGGTAAAATGCTATTTAATGGGTAAAACTTACTGGGAATAGGCAAATGGACAGAAGATTAATGTTAATGGAAAATTTTAGCCCCTGGGGGGGTTGTCTGCCCCTGCCCCGGGGCTATATACATGTATATTTCCATAATAATGAAACATCTTCTCCCATGAAACCGCTTAGCCAATCAAAGCCAAACTTCATATGGAGCATCCTTGGGAAGGGGAAAAGAAAGTTTATATAAATGGTCCAGGTAACATGACCAAGATGGCCGCCATGGCTATAAATAGAAAAAAAAAACTTGAAAAATCTTCTTCTCAAGAACCAGAAGGCCTATGATTTTAAAACTTGGCATGAAGCATCAGGCAGTGGAGCTCTACAAAGTTTGTATTAATCATGACCCTGTGATGACCTTGACCTTTTTTACAGCAAGGTCAACTTAGGCCGCCCATGCATTTGAATGGGAAAAAATAGGAAAATGTCATTTAATGGCAAAAAAATTTGCTAAGAATGAGCAAATGGACATAAAATTTATGTTTATGAAAATATTTTGGGCCCAGAGGGTTGTCTGCCCCTGCCCCGGGGCTATATACATGTGTATGACTATAATATTCAAACATCTTCTTCTCTGAAACCGCTTGGCCAATCAAAGACAAACTTTATGTGGAGCATTCTTAGGAAAAGTGAATGAAAGTTTATATAAATGGTCAAGGTCACATGACCAAGATGGCCGCAATGGCTATAAATAACAAAAACCTTTAAAAATCTTCTTCTCCAGAACCAGAAGGCCTATGATTTTGAAACTTGGCATGAAGCATTAGGCAATAAAGCTCTACAAAGTTTGTATAAATCATGACCCTGGGATGACCTTGACCTTTATTACGGCAAGGTCAACTTAGGTTGCCCACGCATTTGAATGGGGAAAATTGTTACAATGTCATTTGAAGGGCAAAACTTGCAGTAAATTGGCAAATGGACTGAATCTTTATGATTTAAAAAAGAAATTGACTCCAGAGGTTGCTCTGACCCTGCCCTGGGGTTATATACATGTATAATACCATTCTAGCCAAACAAGTTTATTGGTATATATCTCGGGTCTCAGGTGAACGTTTACAGGACAATTGGTCCTCTGGTTATGATTTGAAAAAGACATTGACTCCAGGAGTTATTCTGACCCCGCCCTAGGGTTATATACATGCATTGTACCATTCTAGTCTAACAAGTTTATTGGTACATGTACATGTATATATCTCAGGTCTCAATGGACCATTGGGCCTCTGGTTTTATGTCTTGGTGTTGATTTTTTGTGCTGTTTGCGCCTTATGTGCGCTTTCATATTTTTATTTAGGTTTAAGTAACTGAGTGGCCGCCTATTGGGAAATCGTAGCTGCTCACTCGGCTTACGATATGTTTTCTTTGTATAAGTACCTAATTGCCAATTTAATCTTTTCCCACCTCGGTTTTTAGAGTGGGATTTTCTTTCTGATTGCACCGTTTTCTGATCATTGCCTACTCTCTCGAAGCTAGTGGTAAACCATATAAGTGTAAATCAGAGAATACCTTAGAATATCCATATATCGTAAGTAAACATGATAAACAGAGAAGTTGAAATTTCTGTAGAGTAAGCACGGTAAGCAAGTGGATCTACGTTTGTACAATACATAATTACTATTATACAAGTCAGTTTTTTTAATATACAGTGCATAAAGTTACCAGACAGGCCTTTGCTTTATATTACCAAGGCTTATTTATAATTTCAAAGAAACTGTTTCTTACCAGAAGGCTGAAACACAGCAATGTCACTTTCATGTCGACCGTTCAGTGGAGTAAGGTTCAATCCGTTGCTGTTGTTGAGGCTTTTGCTTTCTCTGAGGCACCTGCTATTGCGAGCAATGTGTCAAACTTTTCAGAAAGTCTCGCCTTATATAGTCGGTAATAAATGTTAAGCCTCTTTGTGACAAATGAGCCGCCTCATGGGAAAACAAACCATTTGCATAGGCGAAAACAAAGACGCAGATCAGCTTCGCGGTAACCGCGAAGCTGATCAGCGCCTTTGTTTTCGCTACTCGGACAGTACAATCCATCTTCTTCTTAAATCCAAAATTTCAAGTTTCTAGTTGTGTTCTGTGCTTGTGCAGCTTGGTTTGTGTCAGACCCGTTCGGAAACCACATTGTTGGTTTTCCCACGAGGCCGCTCAAATTGAAGATACGGACCAATGTAGATCTTGGATGATACAAAGGCAAATGATAGGATTTTTTAAAGCTTGGGACAAGTATTAAACTATAGAAATCACTTTTTTCAAGTAGTTAACATTTTTAAAAGCATCCGACACACAACATCATAAATGAATAGACAATTCAGCAAATGATCGGATATGGTATAAATGAAGTACTCTTGTCGCGGCCTGTCCAGTTTTTTCTAGGAAAAAGAAATACTCGTACATATCAATTTATCCTAATTTTGCTGCAACTGATAGAAAAAAATGTTGTTTGTATTCAACAAAGCAAGCATATGCATGATTGATATAAACATATTATTTTGTAGATTCCCTCAATACTTATAGCAGTTTGTTTACTGTCGCAACGTGATCTGCAATCTTAATTTGTTTGTGTCGACAGCAAAAATGCACCGAAGTGTATATACTGTCTTTACAGTTGGCATCAAATGGTAAATTTACGTGTATGACGTCGCGTCAGATGTTCAGGCCCAATTTGCTTTTTTTTCACGTTCAAGGTGCGAAAATGTTTTTTTTGTAGCAGCGGTATGCAAAATACATACAAAATACAGATGTTGAAAGGAACAGGTAGGCAATGATCAGGAAAAGGCGCAATCAGAAAGAAATCCCCAGTCCAAAAACCGAGATGGATAAAACTAAATTAACAATCAGGTATTTATACTAAGAAAACATAATCCAAATGAGCAGCTATTTCCCAATAGGCGGCCACTCCGTTACCCAGACTAAACTAAAATATGAAAACGTACATAAGGTGCAAACGGCACAAAAAAAATTAACACCAAAATATGAAACAATTAGAACCACCACAGAAGTATCGCCTTGGAACGATCAGTAATATGAAATTACTGGCGGATTTAAACTAGTTTTACAGGATCTTAACCTCACCCTCAGCTTCTGCAGTGGTCACAACATTTAGACAATTGTTCCATCATCGTGGTAAATCTATAACTATTGTAATTGAATCATCAAGGACAAACAAATAAACCAGCTTTTAGACCATGTGCAAGCTAGATATGTTATGTGACCTATCTATGAATACAAAACCGATGAATGACCAAGAAACGCTTAAAACGTCACAGGCGTTGCAAAATCAACCCTTATTTTCGGCGTAAACGATCATAAAATCGAGATCTTTACTATTTGTGCACCGAAACTTCACCCGTTTGCAGCTACTTCGTTGATAGAACGCACACTAAAAGGTGTATAATACATCAGGATAACATTTCCATGAAAGGTATACCCCATTAAACCCCACTTTTACCTAATAAAACTGGGGTTTACAGGGGTATACCTAATTTTCTTATTTTTGGTCCAGAACATAGATCGACGAGGCGGTTCTAACGTGTTCCCACAATCAATGTTTTGAGCGAAATTATTAAAAATATCACATTTTTCTGATGGAATTTTCTGAAGAAAAAAAATTCTATGTTTATTGCATGGGCATGTTTTCGTGCCCACGAATAAGGAAACAGCTGAAGCTTGTATGGAATGTCCGAAAATGTCAGGCTCAGTGTGAAAATATAGGTAATATGTTGTTTGCAATATAAAAATATTACAGAAGTGGTAAATTACTGATATCTTATATGGGCGTTCAAATCTGTAAACGCGGTTTCAAGCAATATGAAAATAAATTCGATTCAGAAAAGAAACTGATTAAAACATTTTATTTTTCGGATCTTAAAAATCTTACACTCCCGACTTTTCAGACAAAAATTTCACACAATCTTTCACGTGATATTCACTATCAACAAAACTAAGTCGATTTCTCGTGATCTTAAAATTGTTACATTTTAACGTTTTTGTTGATTTGACGTTACGTTACATGGTGCCCACTGGAACAGCGAAACTATCTGAGAGGTGTTTACTCGCAGGTCGGCATAAACGTGCGTGACTTGTATTACTTCACTGACATCTATATTTAAATGCTCGTAGCAGTCCCTAGCAAATGGCAGTTATAGCGCATGTAAAATCACGCATTGGACAGCATGCTATGATGAAGGCTTAACATCTGTGCACGAACATATGACGCGACGTGTTTGTGAATATTAGCAGAGTGTATCTACTTACAGAACACATTTTTCCAGTGTTATGTGAAGCACGTGAACATAATATCTTGTTAATTCGCGAGCGAGCTCCAAGCGGCTGAGTCCATTTGAAAGAGCTATTACGAATGCCCTTGCAATATACAGAGATTTTTATTTTCAGATGTAAAAATTGAAAATTTTGTCGGATTTGTTTTTATATTTTTCTTAGTTTTGCTCAAAACATAAATTGCGAGGCGAGGCGGTTCTAACGAGTACCCACAATCTATGTTTTGGAGCAAAAATAAGAAAAATAGGTATACCATTGCATACCCCAGTTTTACTATATAAAAGTGGGGTGTAAGGGGTTATACATTACACGGACATGTTATCCTGGTGGCAAGATATATTGCGGAAAGCGCGTGATTTTGCTACTCAGTGTTTATCTAGCAAAAATACGACATTGGTCACGCCAAGCCATATTCGCCATCTTATGCGCTTATGTCAATGTTGTTGACAGGGAACAAAGACGACGTCATTTTTGTTCCATAAGATTTGGCGGTGCTGGAGGTCAAAAGGCATTAAATGTTTAAGAGTGAGCGATGTCTTTCGACGTACAGATTCAGAACTGTTGGTAGATATAAAAAAATAAAGCTCTCAACGAAACCCAACAGGCAACAAAACATAAAAGAGGGAGGGGGGCGGGGGGGTCAGGAGGATTGTCTGGTCACAGAGATTTTAACAGATATTTAGACAATAAAATCACAAATCACAGAGTTTTCAAATGTTGTTTATAGTTTATTTAAGTGTCACATATCAAATACATACAATATATACAGATTTACAACAATTTTTAACATATTTGATATCCAGTCTGTATAGACTTATGAGACAATAATAACAATTTACAAGTATCACAGATTTACAAACTATACGACGAGTTCACAAATCACAGACAATAGAGAATTCAGCAATTTTGCCAATTAAATGTTTCTGCACAGTATTGACTGACTATTTGCATGCAACTATCTTAGTTTTAAAAATTAACATGATTCAAAATAATTTGTCATTATCACATAATTTCTTGTAAAATGATATTAATCTGAGTCTGATTGGTTTAATGGTGACAAATTGGCAATACTTCACTAGAATGGGGCTATGCATTAAAGTCGCATCTAAAGACCTCTCACAAGAGATGCGAACTTGGACACACAGTCATCTCATCATCAGTCAGACATTTCAGCAGAGGAGATCATAGAATCAGGGAGGTCATTCCAGTCCATGACAGTCTGTGGAAACTATATTCAGTGTTCAAAACACTCACGTTTAGAAACATAATTCTAAGCAATGTTTAAACTATTTGACCCCGTTTAGGAATGTGTCTTTGATTTAGACTTCTCGTGTAAAGTTTCGAAATTACAGTGAAATTGCGCAATATAGTTCATACTATCTCCCTTTGAATGTTTTACTGCTTCCAAAGGATCAAACCTTTATTTTTATTTGCTATTACTGCATCTGGTGTTGTGCCGTGTGGCGGCCCTAAAAAGTCTCCCCGTACATCATCCATAGTGCAGATTATATTTTATTTAGGTCCTTTGAGATCAGTAAATATATTCAGTGTTCAAAACAATCACGTTTAGAAACATAATTCTAAGCAATGTTTAAACTATTTGACCCCGTTTAGGAATGTGTCTTTGATTTAGACTTCTCGTGTAAAGTTTCGAAATTACAGTACAATAGTCTGGCTTTCGTTGCCGGTTTATATAGGGCTACTGATGAGGGTTCATTACCCGAAATTGCGCAATATAATCCATACTATTTTCCTTTGAATGTTTTACTGCTTCTAAAGGATCAAACCTTTATTTTTATTCTGTACGCTTCTTTGCTAGCTGAAGGTATCTGAAGAGACTCTTGCCTATGATTACAAAGCTGCAGTGGAAAAGAGAATCGTTTTGTACTATTACTCAGCCTAGAAAAGTGTAACAAAACTTTTACCATATAATTATGCATTAATATTTTACTCTTGTGTTTGACAGTAAATATGTACATGTAAATAGCTATAAAATAAAGTCCAAAACCTCCAACAAAAAAGCTGAGTTGCTGAATTTCGTTATTTCTGTTAGTAAGCGGGTCCGTGACACTTCGCCGAAAACCATATGTCTCCGACCACTAAAGTGGGCGGAGGGGGGATAATTATTGCGCGATACAATTTAGATGACGTCTCATGTTTATTTGTGACATTTGCCTGTCTCGATATGTGCTCTATATTCAATTATTTGTATCTATATGCCAAAAAGTAAAGTTTCAATTGATGTAACATGGTTAAGCACTTTTTTTAAGTGTCTCGGTCGGTACCGGACACCTAGCCCCAAGGTCTCCGTGTCCGGTAATGCCGGACCCCGAGCTTAGCCTCACTTGAATGACTCCTTGAATGACTCGGTGTCCGGTACTACATTTTTCTCTTTGGCATTTAGATACAAATAATTGCAGTTAGAGCGCGGCGACGGGCCTGCCTGTTTAAATGACATTTAAATAGCAAGATATTGTATGGTGGACAACAATTGTCATGGCAGGATGCTCTACTTGCTGGGAAACGTTCTGCAAGTTCTGCAGCTATGAGTGCAAGATAGGGAGTAATGTCCTGTAGTGAAGAATTGTTATTTCGGCATGTCAATGATTAAAGCTATTAGATTCAGCAATTTAATTGATGTGGCTGATCGACCCTTTAAGAAATTAAAAAGTGGTGTAAATTAAGTCCTTCTACTTCAGTACTGCCCAGGGCACGAAGCATTTTACTGACTCTATGTAATACTCCATGTAGGTGTTTGGAGTACTTGACGGACACAGATATCCTTACATTACATTTGAGCCGCCTCTTGGGCAAACCAACAATGTGGTTTCCGAACAGGTCCGACAAAAACCGGCCTGTACAAACAAGCACAGAAAATAGCTAGAAGCTTGAAATTTCGGATTTAAGTAGAAGAGGAATTAAACTATCCGAGTAACGAAAACAAAGGCGCTGATCAGCTTCGCGGTCACCGCGAAGCTGATCTGCGTCTTTGTTTTCGCCTATGCAGATTGTTGGTTTTCCCATAACGTTGGCTCATTTATAACAGTAGTAAAGCTGTAAGGCTTAGGTAATGATAACAATTGAAAACGCCATTGCTTAGTTGTTACGCCGCTCGCCATCATACGGTAAACATAGGGTTAAATGTTGAACTTGGGCTTCTCTAGTCGTTCAGATGAGATTTTTCCCATGTGGGTAGTTGTGGCCCCTTTGGTTACACTCAAAGGCTTTTTACAGCAGTCTGCCTTAAAAGAGGCTTAAAAAAGGATAGTTTGTGCATTGGTTTTATAAATTGCTTTTTTTCTTGGTTTTAGTTTTCACTTTAAAATGTTCCTCGCAATACATTTTTCATGATTTGTTATTTTTAACATTTTTGTTCTCTTTATGGAAGAATAAAGTTATTATGAGGCTAGAAGCTTGAAATTTCGGATTTAAGTAGAAGAGGAATTAAACTATCCGAGTAACGAAAACAAAGGCGCTGATCAGCTTCGCGGTCACCGCGAAGCTGATCTGCGTCTTTGTTTTCGCCTATGCAGATTGTTGGTTTTCCCATAACGTTGGCTCATTTATAACAGTAGTAAAGCTGTAAGGCTTAGGTAATGATAACAATTGAAAACGCCATTGCTTAGTTGTTACGCAGCTCGCCATCATACGGTAAACATAGGGTTAAATGTTGAACTTGGGCTTCTCTAGTCGTTCAGATGAGATTTTTCCCATGTGGGTAGTTGTGGCCCCTTTGGTTACACTCAAAGGCTTTTTACAGCAGTCTGCCTTAAAAGAGGCTTAAAAAAGGATAGTTTGTGCATTGGTTTTATAAATTGCTTTTTTTCTTGGTTTTAGTTTTCACTTTAAAATGTTCCTCGCAATACATTTTTCATGATTTGTTATTTTTAACATTTTTGTTCTCTTTATGGAAGAATAAAGTTATTATGAGGGTTTATAAATGTAGCAAGCCCGAATAATGGTCAATATGAATTCTTTTATTCACGAGTAGGAAATTTCAATTGAAGATGCCGGCCATTAAAAAAAAAAAAAAAAAAAAAAAAAAAAAAAAAAAGATCATGGAAGCTCAATGTTAAAAACTTTCGTACTTAATGCAGTTATTTTGGTGAATGACTATTTTAGGTCACCAAACATTCAAGGATCTACTTTTAGTATGTTGACATTTCCTTTTGCCATGCAGCCTTCAAAGGCAAACAAGTGGTATCTTTTAAGTATAGCTTGAATTTTAATACTGGCATCCTTGTAGAAAATTTTAACGTGAGGCCGCATCAGTAGAGGATTTGTAAAAGGATATTTTGAGTGTGGTTGTTATAATTTTGGTTCATTTTTACCATTAGATTTCAATTTTTCAGAATTTTTATTTGTTATTTAAAATGCATTTTTATAATATTTTTGTTTTACATTTTATGTCTGTTTGTCCAAATGAAGATATATTTGTTTTATAAGATGGTTTACGAGCAAAAATAAGTGTAACAAGGTTAAATAATAAGAGGATAAAACATTCTTTTCCGTGCATTAACGTTTGCCAAGCCCAAGGGCAAATATGTGTTGCAGCCCGAACCGCGTAGCGGTGAGGGCTGCAACACATTATTGCCCGAGGGCTTGGCAAACGTTAATGCACTTGGAAAAGAATGTTATATCGTCATTGTTATATACCTTTCCTCCAATACATGTACATTTTATTTATTTATTTATTTATTTATTCATTTATTTATTGTGAATGCTATGTCTTGAAATTGCGCATGATGGCAAGCACACAGCCGTTGATTGGTAAGTGATTAAACGCAAAATGACACGTTAAATTAAGATGAAATATACGTCTGAAATTAACACTCACCTGCCATGTTAAATTTAGATGAAATGAACACCTGCCAGTGTCCATAACATGTAAACAGGTGTATGTCTCAGGGCAATTACACCTAGGGCAATAACACCATTATTGCCCTGCTATGACGTCATCTCGGGGCATTAACACCATTATTGCCCTGCTACGGTGTCATCTCAGGGCATTAACACCATTATTGCCCTGCTACGGTGTCATCTCAGGGCATTAACACCATTATTGCCCTGATATGACGTCATATCAGGGCATTAATACCGGGCATTAATGGTATTAATGCCCTACAACGCCTAAAACAGCAGAAAGTGCTGTCCGTTACAACACGACAAGTTTCTATTGTAGAGATACATTAGGTATATAACAATGGCCAATATGATTTTTTATTTACAGAAAGGAAAATTTCAGTTGACGATGGCGGCTATTTTTACACCAATTTATTATCCTGGATGGTGCAGACTGAGTTTACCTGTTCGATTCAAAGGATTCGTAAATTCTCTCTAGAATTTCAGCTCATTTATGACACTTTGTGTCACCTTAACTGGAGCATTCCAACTAGCTTTAGTCAAAATACAGCTGTACCATTCTCAGGTACGAAGACGTACTATTTTGCCCAACACACTCTGTAGTGAAATAATCAGATCTGACCTACTGCGTCATTTCGACGTCATGTGCCTGCTGGGTCTGACCTACTGCAGAGGCAATCGCCCTTACTTTGATAAGGCCACTGTTGCTCTGCTTTAACTGATACAAAAGAGAATCTGTGAGAATCTCCAAACGTTTAATTCTGTCATCAGTAATGAACAATTTGTAAAGACTCGTGTTCAAAACATGTTACAGACATACTGCTTCTCTAGCAGGCTCCAAGTAACATTTATCGTCAGCCAGCAAAAAATCCGATTTCAATCAAACTTGCCTTAACAAACCTGCTAGTCTCTAAAGCTAAGTCGTACCTTGTATTTCCACCAGTTCCGTCATCAAGGAACATCACAACTCTGTGTCCCAAGGATCTCTAATATTTCACCATTTCCCTTACTGTTTTGCTCAAAATATGACCAGCTGAGGCTATTCCAAAAGCCAACATATTGAAAACGTAACACCGAGTTACCTCCCCGTCCTGTCATGCAAACCATAGGAAAACCCAGCTATTTATATGTATGGGTATGTGAAGATAAGTCCTTCAGATCAAATGTAAACAGATGTGAGCCTCTTTCAAACATGGCCTCTGTAATTTTAATGGCCTCATATTAAAATCTGAATTTGTGCAAATGTGGATTAATATGTCTGCAGTCCAAAACTAACATTAGCCTACTTGCTTTATTAAAAGCCACTGTCAACGGGTTAAAAACATGCGGCTGCTCCTCGCAGTCCGATATCATTCCTTAACTCAACAAAGTGCTTATTTCCTGGCTAACAAAACTCGCATTTTATCGTGCAAATTGTTGTTTCTTAAACATACCTGTGGCGGTGCTGTTTTGAATGGTAATGTAAAGCCATTTTCAATCACACCAAGATGTAACGGCTTGCTTCAATCTGTTCCTATTTATGCATTACAATGACTGTTTCAATCTACCAACCGGAGAAGCCGTATTTCTACTAATCTTGCGCTGCGAACTGTTATCTTTACAATAATTATTTTCAAATAACTCTTGCTCAGTATGCCCATGTGGCTTTCATTTTCAGTCAAAGTTTGATTCACCATCGAGCCCCCAACCTTACTATTATTAATCCCAGTACAAACAAGCAAGTATACTTATCGTTGCTCTTATTTCCCAGGCATTCCTTAGTCCAATGCCTCAGAAGATTACAGTTGAAACATAGACCATGTCTCTTTGTTCTCAGGTGTCCGCGTTGTATGCCCACTAGTGACCGTCGCTTCCGCTTGTCGTCTCCCCCAATATGGCTTTTTCCGTCCCCTTGCGCTCCGCCTGGATTTCTCGCTTTTCATATTCCGGTATGCCCGTGCCTCAGCCTTGTACATGCGTTTCTCGTCTTCCGAATCCGACGCCATTGGAATTCTTCCATACTCGCTGACCACACGCCAGCCCAGTTCCGGCGAATCTGTCAGCTGACTCACTTTCTGACGATGTTTTACCAGGTGTTTAGCAAAATAAATCTTTCGTCTTTGACGAAAGCATTCCGTATGCGATGTCCGGCTCACTTTGTCTTGATCAAACTTTGATCTCTTCATTTTCATGAAAATAAAACTAGGCTGTTCACAAATCTTGTTCTTTGTGTCTATACCTGATAAAGATAAACAGATACATTAACATACATGTAAACGCATGTGGTTTCGTATACATTTTCATAATTTCTCAGAATTTATGTATTTAGCTATATATCACGCCGTTACAATCTATAAGTTAATAAAGCGCACAAAATCAGACTTATAAAGTCTCTCTTGAGCATGTAGCCAAATAGATTTAATGATGCGCTTAACACTTAATCGTCAATATAAACATGCTTATTTCGAATTGTGTCAGACATTGTCACAAATCCTCGCAAATATGTTTTACACATGGTAAACTCACCTGCATAGTATTCATAATTGAAGTGTTTAACAAGTTTCGGATTGTGCTAGTTCCTGGTCATTCCTACAACTAAAACACGAAACCGTAAAAAAAAGGAAAATCATTTACCTTCTAATACGCTTTCTTTTGCGTTGTCTACATTTTGGACTTCTAAACTTTTCACTGCTTCATCCAGCTTGCTCAGTACTTTTGCATTCTGTTTCATTACGAAAACTTGCCCATGCAAAATATAGAGATTTTTTCTGCTTTAAAAACTGAAAATTCATGAGAAAATTTGCGATATTTTTAATATTTTTGCTCAAAACATAGATTGTGTGTACATGTTAGAACCGCCTTGCCGATATCCACTTAAAGTCTGCGGAGACCCTACGACTACCGTACGGTCGGCTTGCGTTTTGTATCAGAACGTATAGGGATTCCGTACGGACATCGCACGGGCTTCGTACGATATTCTCGTAAAATCTGCGGAGACCTACGACTACCGTACGATCGCCTTGCGCTTTTATATCAGAACGTCGACAAAAGGCAGATCAAAAATCGTACGATACCCGTATGAATTGTAAACACATACGTCGTAGCCAACGGTCACATACGATTTCTAAAACATCGCAGGGAAAATTGCAGATCGAAAAATCGTACGATGATGGGGGCAAATGTAACCTAGGCTTAAATTATTTAGAACATTCAGTAGTAGTACAAGAGCTTGAATTTGCAATAAATCTAGCTTTACGGTCTTTTGTGAAGCTTAGGTAACCAATACATAGTAGGAAATTTGTCTTGGCTTCATTGACGCAAACAGAAAATTTAACATGCAATTCGTTTAAGTGGGCATTAAATACAGATATTTCATCAGTATCTGTCTCCTGCTAAGCCCTGGTACCATCAAGCTCCTATTTTAAGGTGTTAACATAGTTTAGCCTACAAATGACAACAACATTGTTTGCGGCCTTGTCTGCTGGAACAACGACATACTTCTTATGAAATTCTTGGATACCCTGCTTCAAATGCCTACAGGACGATTTGAGTTTAGGAGGAAAAAGATTAGTATTTTCACTAAATAAACGTGTTCCCAAACGAAAACGCCTGTTCTACATTACTTAAAGCGAAAAGACACACAATCACATAAGTGTTTCATGAAGATTAGATCATAGCGCATTAAAAGAGGTTTATGCCAACATTCGATCTCACCACAGGACAGTATACTGTTGATTTCAATACGGGTCCCTTTCTGTCAAAACTCAGCAGATAAAAAAATGGCGACACAAAATGCCATGTGGTCGAAAGTCCAGATTTTTAAATATTGTTTAGATAGTTTATGGTACTTAATCTGTGAGTCCTGGTTTTTTATTCATCAGGATCTTTATTATGATTTATTTGTTTGTTCTTGATGATTCATTGACTAGTTAGAGATTCATCACGAGGACCGAAGAACTAACTAAATGTTATCATGAACCACTGCAGAAGCTGAGGGTGAGGTTACGGCCATGTAAAATCGATTTAAACCCGCCAGTAACTTTGTGTTACTGATCGTTCCAAGTCGATACTTCTGTGGTGGTTCTTTTTGTTTTATGTTTTGGTGTTTAAAATATTTTGTGCTGTTGGTGCCTTATGTATGTTTTCATATTTTTAGTTAAGTAAAGGTTACTGAGTGTCCACCTATTGGGAAAATAGCTGCTCATTCGGCTTACGAAATGTTTTCATGGTATAAGTATCTGATTGTTAGTATAGTTTTTTTCCCACCGCGGTTTTTTGAGTGGGAATCTTTTTCTGATTGCGCCTTTTCCTGATCTTTGCCTACTTGTACCTTTCTGTATTTTACTTTGCATTTATGAAAGTTGTAATGCCTTTTGGAGGTATGTCCTGTATTTGTCAGAGTCAGGGATGTGGACTGAGGGGTAGTTTTGGGTATTTTGTGTCTTCATTTATTCCACTTGCTTCCGTTGGTGTTTTTGAAGACAGTTTTAGTCTCATATTGACAGTTTTACTGGCATATTTGGGACATTTTACAGAATTCGGGGTATGGGGAAATGATTCAAAATGGCCGACGACATCTATTTTAAAATGCACAATGACGCCAGTAGTACTGGATACGGTGGGTATTTAGAAGAGTGCTATGCTGGAATGGTGCATTCAAGTGAGTTGAATGGCACAGAAGTAAAAAAAACTCGGAAATGGTCCACAGAAGTAGTTGGATACCCCCGAAAGTGGGTTATTGAGATTATGTGAGCTATAAAGACAGTGAGCATCAGGAAATGGGCTGCATTGTAGTGCCACCGGAAGTGGATAACATTGGGCAGTTGAGCTATGTAGGGACAGAAAGCACATTAAATGATAACTCAATAGTTGAGAACAGTAATTTTGGCAGTACAGTTATGGATGCTTGGAATTCTGAAGAGAAATTTAAGAATTAAACTTGAAACAGAAGCTGTGAAACGCGTGATGATTAGCAATGTAAGTTTATACTGAGGAACAAAAGCGTTAAAATTTTGTCTGATAAAAATGTCAGTTCGGTTTTGTAAATAATGTAGCCGAAAGTCTGATTTGCAAAGGATAGCTTTGGATATGCATGAGGTATGCTAACATACCAAGGGGAGGTAATATATTGGTAGATACCCTAAGCAGATGCGGTAGCAGTGATGATTGGTCAATTAAATGGTGGGTATTCAATTTGCTGGATGTAAAATGTGGGCCGCATACTGTAGACAGATTTGCTTCTAATGTTAATAGCAATTGTATCTTGTTCAACTCAAGATGGCAGGTACCAGGAACGGAGGCGATCAATTGTTTGAATGAAAGGTGAATAGGGGAAAATAACTGGTTAGTTCCCTCTCCAAGGTTGGTGCAAAGTTGTATTGTTAAGATTTAGACAGAGAAAGCTGATTGCACATTGATAGGACCAGAATGGAATTCATTCTGGCCGTTGCTGTTTGGTAAAGCATGCAATTTTTCAGAAACTGATAGGTTACCCAGAAAGAATGTCAGTTGTGTTGAATGAGGAAACAATGGTATTTTTGGAAACAACACATAATCGCTTAAGATGTTAGCAATCAAATTCAAATTTTGAAACAATTGTTTTCTAAATGATACTACAGGTTTTTGAGTAATGTTTGACACATTCAATAAGATAAGATCATATGATGAAGTTGAGCTGCATACAGACAGTTGCAGGTATATAAATTATTGTATTTCTGTTTTGTAATAGATACTTCTTATTGATAGGTATTGGTTTAAAGGCTACGTTAGACAGACGTGTGGCAGTAGCGGACGTTAATGATGGAGGGCACGTGCTGGCTAACAAGTTTGCATAATGCAAAACAAACTTGTTTACTAATGGTTTAAATAGCCCCTCACGTAAAAGCGTTTTAGCCCAACGTTAAATTTGGAAATAATTCATAGTGTTTGCGGTAAAATTTAGAAAATGTTTCTCGAAGTTTATGATACCGATATCCCTAGTGGAGAAGTTTGGCTGTTTAACATTTATTTCGTGCGTTGAAGTCCGTAACATGCCTGCAGACTCTAGCAATCCTAATAAGTTGCGAAATGTATACACCATAAGAAGCACGGCAAGAAACGTCACCGTCCAAAAACGAAAAATTTAGTAATAGTATATCAAAATCAAAATCATCGCAATTATTATAAATTTTACATCTATCTATCTATCTATCTATCTATCTATCTATCTATCTATCTATCTATAATCATCATGATCATGATCGATCATGATGATAAGTCTGCGAGTGGTCTGATAGTGTCGCAGACCGACTCGGGAGGGTTATGGGAGTCGAAATATATGCTTAAACTAATTGGCACCGGTATCCTGGAAGTCTGCGAGTGGTCTGATAGTGTCGCAGACCGACGCTTTCGACTCGGGAGGGTCTTGGGGGTCGAAATCTAAGCTTAAGCTTATTGGCACCGGTATCCTGGAAGTCTGCAAGTGGTCTGGTAATGTCGCAGACCGACGCTTTCGACTCGAGAGGGTCTTGGGAGTCGAAATATATGCTTAAACTAATTGGCACCGGTATCCTGGAAGTCTGCGAGTGGTCTGATAGTGTCGCAGACCGACGCTTTCGACTCGGGAGGGTCTTGGGGGTCGAAATCTAAGCTTAAACTAATTGGCACCGGTATCCTGGAAGTCTGCGAGTGGTCTGGTAGTGTCGCAGACCGATGCTTTCGACTCGGGAGGGTATTGGGAGTCGAAATCTAAGCTTAATCTAATTGGCACCGGTATCCTGGAAGTCTGCTAGTGGTGGCCAGGATGACGCTAGCCGTTCTTAAAATGCCAATTAGAAACCGGATCAGATATCGAAAGTGGCACGGAAACGGAAATAGAATGATTCGTGGATCTTACGAAATATTGCGCAATATCGGTCCCATGGAGGCCGCCATCTTGAACAACCGAACAACACCAGGCGACCAGGAAAATAGATTAAAAATCCACCCTCTATACTACTTTCGATCATGATGATGATGATGATCGATATTGATGATGATATATCATAATGACGATGATGATGATGATGGTGATGATAGATAGATAGATAGATAGATAGATAGATAGATAGATAGATAGATAGATAGATAGATAGATAGATAGATAGATAGATAGATAGATAGATAGATAGATAGATAGATAGATAGATAGATAGATAGATAGATAGATAGATAGATAGATAGATAGATAGATAGATAGATAGATAGATAGATAGATAGATAGATAGATAGATAGATAGATAGATAGATAGATAGATAGATAGATAGATAGATAGATAGATAGATAGATAGATAGATAGATAGATAGATAGATAGATAGATAGAATCAGCAGTATGTCCGGTAGTCCCGGCATGTATACAATAACTCTCTAAACGGTGTCAATGTAATTCTTCTTCTCGCAAAATCGTCCACATCATATAATGTAGTTGTCACATCATATAATGAGGTTTGCGCATATAATGAAGTTTGCGCATATAATGAAGTTATCGAACCAGATATAATGAACTTGATGCATATAAAGACAATAGCCCATAATATAATGTAGTTGTCACATCATATAATGAGGTTGTATCATCATATAATGTAAGTCTACCATAATATAAAGATGTTTACCCATCATATAATGTAAGTCTACCATAATATAAAGATGTTTACTCATCATATAATGAAAATTTTCATAATATAAAGAACCTGGTCCAACATATAATGGACTTTTCTCATCATATAATGCGCACTATACAACATATAATCAAATGTGAGCAGGATATAATGACGATTATGCATCAAATGTTTTATGCCTTACCATCAGACAGCTTTGGCGTTCCATAGAAGAACTATATGTTCATGGGGCGGAAGTGTTTGCGAAAACGAAATAACCGGGATTCCTTATGTTACTTTCATTCAATATATACAGTCGGACAAAAAGTTAAGCATCACTTGAATATTTTCCGAAATAATCTGTAAAACCTTCAATACAGAAATATTTTCTTTTAATATTTGTGATATTTGTTATATTGGTAATAAATTAAAGCAAACTTGGATGAGGTTGTTCTTAAGGTAAACATGTAGGCTTTGTTTAAGCAGACACACCCCCACATAGCCAAAAATCGCTGTTTCCTAGTCCATATGACGCTGCTAAAAGGCTTTAACTTTGACCTCGAAATGTTCAGTGCTATGGAATTCTTTGTTTCTGTGTCCTTTACGGGTGTCATAGAACCAATCTGGCTTGAATGACAGGCTGTCAACTTTGGACAATTCTTGCAATTTGTATAAATCCAAGATGGCCGCCAGAAAAATGAGTATTTTTAAACCGCCAAACAGCGTAAAATGATAATGCCATTTTGTTACAATTTCAAATCCATAATCAGTCTGAAAATTTCAGATAAATATCTCTAAAACATCAACAGTTATGGGCGTTTAAAGAATGGCATGTTACATAGTGAAAAAGTCGTGCTAATAAACAAGGAAATAAGTTTGCCTGAATTAGCATGTAACTGCCATTAAATCTTTGGTAGAAGAAAACTTTTTGGGACATTTTTACAACATGATACTACTTTCATCCATGCCTATAGAAACCCATTTAAGATCATATAGGGGGCATTAATACAACTTTTAATGGCAACCCCCCAAAATAGGGGTAGGTGTATTTAGTACACCATATAACTTGAGCGACATGGTAAAAAGCCATTCGGAAAGACCTAAACAGTCAGGGATAGACGTGAGTCAAAGACCCTTACTAATTTATTGTGGTTTTGAAGTTATTTTTAATGAAAAAATACATTTAGAAACATGTTAGGGTGATGCTTAACTTATGTCTGACTGTATATGTTCAATTTCTGCATGGGCTGCGCCTATTTATCAGTCAGTAGGGTAAACGATATAGGTAAAAACTCGATTGTATTGCCTCAACTTCGGGCAGAATTACATTGTGTGTCTCCCGATCATTAATCAGTTTGTAGGTATACAATACCACGTGATTCTCAGTAGTAATACAGAAGTCGAATTAAAAGCCTAGATAATATCAGCTGGATTGTCATGGTTAAGAAAATCCATGAAATCTCTTTCGTAGCAGTATTAAAATAAAATAAATCAGGCACGAGAGGGACGCAGTTTGTACCCATCGGAATTCCAACAATTTGTATGTAGAACTTGGTTCCGAATCTAATAAGATAGGATAATGCGTCGCAAACATTCTAATATGACCAACGTGTATATCGACTTTGGTCAGAGAAGGTGAAAAAACTTTCTGTCATTACAGGCCAAATAATGGGAACCATAGATTTTAATGCTCTTTTGAAGGTCCACTCTATCAAATCGAGAAGTTATTTCTTTTATTAGATTATGTGGCAATGCTGTATAAAGAGTAGAAAAAATCGTATGTTGACAAGCTCGTCGCAAGGAACCCTCTACACTTCAATTTACTGAGCATCTCGTCAGAAATTTTATTGACCAAAACCAATTTTTATTTGAAGTTTTATACACCGTCTCACAGTATCGTATGACATGAGATTTGATAGCAGTAAGTCAGGAAGTTTTAATAATTTAGAAAGTTCAGTGGTAGTACAAGAACTAGAATTTGCAATAAATCTAGCTTTATACGGTCTTTTGTGACGCTTAGGTAACCAATATATCCATATCGTAGGAAGTTTGTCTTGGCCTTCATTGACACAACAGGTAACTGAGCATTTCATCACTATCTGTCTCCTGATAAGCCCTTGTACCACCTTTGTGCGTTTTATCTGAAAGAATGGACCTCTAAACCGTAACCTACTTTTTCATTATCCAAATGTTCGTTCAGCACCGATGGTTGAATGTCTTCAAAGATAATGAAAACGTAAGTCAAAACCTGAATATTAAAACAGGTTAAATAAAACAGGTAATGATGTAAAGCTTTGATTATCTTAAGCACCACCGAACAAACCAACTATGAATATTCTGAAATGGTGAAATAACAAACTGTGATAAACTGATATACCCTAAGTTTCAATCTTGAAGGAAACACAGGTTAAATAAAATATAAAGGTTTGATCCTTTGGAAGCAGTAAAAACATTCAAAGGGAGATAGTATGGACTATATTGCGCAATTTCGGGTAATGAACCCTCGTCAGTAGCCCTCTTTAAACCGGCAACGAACGCCAGACTATAATTGTGCTGCAATTTCGAGAATTTACACGAGGAGTCTAAATCAAAGACATATTCCTAAATTGGGTCAATAATTAAAAATTGCTTAGAAGTATGTTTATAAACGTGAGTGTTTTGAACACTCTGACTATCTTTACCGATCTCAAAGGACCGAAATAAAATATAATCTGCACTATGGATGATGTACGGGGAGACTTTTTACGGCCGCCACACGGCACAACACCAGCTGCAGTAATAGCAAATAAAATATAAAGGTTTGATCCTTTGGACCCAATTTGCCTACTTAGGCAACAAATACAATGTACGCAGTGACGTCATTTATTCCAATTTATTTAACAGTAGTACTTGAAAGCTAAATAGATAGCAACACGTCATCAGGAAAACATGTCCGTCAAAAGAATACCCTCTTATACCCTACTTTTATATAGTGAAACTGGAGTATGCAGGGGTTTACCTATTTTTCTTATTTTTGCTCCAAAACATAGGTTGTGGGTACTCGTTAGTAACGTGTACCCACAATCTATGGTTTGAGCAAAAATAAGAAAAAAATCAAAATTTTTCTACTGAAATTTTTCATTTTTTACAACTTTTAAAAGTCTGTATATTACATGGGCAAGTTTTTGTAATGTTGTAATGGTGTTGGAGGGTTCTAGTAGAAAGGTACAAGTAGGCAATGATCAAGAAAAAGCGCAATCAGAAAGAAATTCCCACCCCAAAATCCGAGGTGGGAAAAACTAAATTGACAATTAGGTACAATTATTATACTTAGAAAACATATCGTAGGCCGAGTGAGCAGCTGTTTCCCAATAGGCGGCCACTCAGTTACCCGAACATAAATAAAAATATGAAAACGCCGTACATAAGGTCCAAACAGTACAAATATTCGACTCCAAAACATAAAACAAAATGAAACCACAATAGAAGTATCGCCTTGGAACGATCAGTAATATAAACTTACTGGGGGGGGGGGGGCTTAAACCGGTCTAGAACCAAATATTCTCGTTTTTTAAAATACGGCAGACTAAAGGCGAGGATTGGCGCTGCATAGAACTGATTTAAGCCGTCCAGTATCTTAACGGTCCATTCCAATGTGGTTCTGATGTTTATTCTTTTTAATCCTTTGTGGCAGCCGCTTTTTAATATATAGCTACATAGTTCCCGTCACATCAAGTTACAGCCTTTTTTTTTTTTTTTTTTTTTTTTTTTTTTTTTTTTCTTCTTTCTTTTTTAATTCTTATTTTAGTGGTCTTTTGCCTCAAGTTGATTTCATACGGCATCTCTGATTATTTGATTTATGATTTAGGGTGATACTATTAAAATATGAGCCGCGCTATTCATGAGAAAAAACCAACAATCTGCATATGCGAAAACAAAGGCGCAGATCAGCTTCGCAGTAACTGCGAAGCTGATCAACGCCTTTGTTTTCGCTACACGGATAGTATAGTTCCTCTACTTTCTAAATCCAAAATTTCTAGTCTCTAGCCGTCTTCAATGCTTGTACAGCTCGGTTTGTGTCGGACCTTTTCGGAAATCACATTGTTGGTTTTCTCATGAGGCGGCTCAATTATTATCATCTGCAGCAGTACACGTAGCTTAGGGTGAACTTAGGTGCTCACAGTATCGTTGGGTCATTAAGGAAAGACTGGTTGGAAAAAATGACAAAGATAAAATGAAAATCAGAAAATATTATTTTTATGATATATGTATCTATAACATTAAACAGTTTGAAATAACACCGGTTTCAGCGACGAACCAGAAACTGAAAAAAGTCAACTTTTTTAAACTGAGAAAGTTTGAAAAACTTTATTGAACAGTGAAAAAAAGACTTTGAAACACTTTATTGAACAGTGACAAAATGTTTTCTGAATTATTTTTAATATCACCAAAAGCACTGACTCCTTCCATGGTGATCAAATCCGATGAATTTCTGAAGACTGGGTGGTCCAGCAAACCAACTGACAAATGCACGACATAGACGAAACTGAAAAAGAAGGGACCATCCACAAGAATATTATGTAAAAGAAATAAGCGAACAAAAGGCCTAGGGGATTTAAGGCCCGATTTCGGCCTCATGTGTTGAGAAAAAAATGAATTTTGGAATTTTGGGTAGAAACGCTCAGCAAATAGCAGGTATAGGTCCCTGCTTATATACTCTAGCACAACTATCACATTCAAATTACACACGTTGCCATGGCAACGCTTCGAAAAGCATAGAAATATCACTTTTTGCAATTTTGGGTCTATGTTTCACCATTCAACATCATTTTAACTACCGGCCCACGCGACGAACAACTTCTTATTGTGAAATAATTATGAAGTATCATCCAGCAATATTGTATGCTAAGTATAATTTTGTTCGGAGTGTGGGCTGGCACTTAAAAATTAAAAAAATGTGTTCAGAAATGGTCAAAAATGGACCAAAATGTGCAAAATGTGCTATATCTATGGTTCTTCTGGGGGTTGCCATGGCAACGCTTGTACGATAAATGAAATACTTGTTCTTGTTTTTAATAGAGGAGACATATGGCTGTTTTAAGGAATAGTTTTCTCACCTAAATTCCAAAATTTATTTTTTAGCAAAATCTGAGGCCAAAATCAGACGTTAAATGCCCTAGTCCTTTAATCTTTATGAATAAATATTGTATTGACGATATTATATTAAGTTTATTAACACATCAGCTTAATATCAAGCAAATTGACGATAACCAGACTTTGTAAAATGAGCCACCTCGTGGAAAAACCAACAATGTGGTTTCCGAACAGGACTGACACAAACCGGCCTGTACAGCTAAAGAAGCAGGCTAGAAGCTTGAAATTTTGGAGTTAAGTAGAGGAGTAATTGTCCTATCCGAGTAGCGAAAACAGAGGCGCTGATCAGCCTCGCGGTTACCGCGAAGCTGATCTGAGCCTTTGTTTTCGCCTATGCAGATAATTGGTTTTCCCATGGGGCGGCTCAAATGTTGCGTCTCTAAAGTCTGTCAGTATGCATTTACTACTCATAATTTGTGCCGAAAAGCCTTTTGTAGGTCGTACTGTTTCAGGACTTGATACCTTGGGGATAACTTACCCATGGCATGGCAATGTAAAGTATGCGATACTGTCTATATCCGAAGATTCCAAGTGGAGTAATGCCCCAATTCTACAAAAGAATGCAGAACATAAAAAATATAACCATTTCATCATAAATTCTATGAATATTTTTCTCTCTCTCTCTCTAAATGTTCGATCATTGGCCTTCTTCAGGGATCAGCATTTCGGATTTCTTCAACTGAGTGGCTTTTGCAACTGAGTGGCATTCATTTTGAACACTCATTGATATGAGAACCATACATTTGAGCCACCACATGGGAAATCCAACAATCTGCATATGCGAAAACAAAGACGCAGATCAGCTTCGCGGTAACCGCGAATCTGATCAGCGCCTTTGTTTTCGCTACTCGGATAGTACAATTCCTCTGCTACTTAAATCCGAAATTTCAAGCTTCTAGCTCTTTTCTATGCTTGTGCAGGTCGGTTTGTGTCGGACCTGTTCGGAAACCACATTGTTGGTTTTCCTACGATGCGGCTCATTTGTAGTCAGGGGTGATTTCACGTAAGCTGGTCAAAATGGATGCTTACTAAGTTACTTGACAAAATCTGTTATTGACATCTCTAAAGAAGAGCAAAGGAATTTAGGAAATTAAAAGAGTGTGAAATATTCATAATCATAGCATTGTAATACACACACCGAAAATCTCCACGGCGATTTTTCGAATTAAATTTTGGAGAAAATCTTAGTTCATAGTCTTGCCTAAGAAAAATATTGACGATAGATCAGATCATGGTGTACCAGAGAAGAATTATTGTTTGTCATTTGCGTAAAGACGTAAAACAAACCTGGAATATTCCATTATGTTTTGTACTCGCAACTTACCCTTATCTTGAAGCCCTTGATCTATAGTAGCGATCTATTTTATGCACATCTTTACATGCTAACGTGATTTCCGTAATTGAAATGATACCCTTTGACAGTGTCCAGCTTGACATACCTTTCCCCTTATAGATATAATCGGCCCTCTCCAGCCGCTGCCACCCAGCTGCGCACTTGCAGCAGCATTAGACACAGTTGCCGCCAAAAATGGGTTAAAAACTGGAAACCAGACATCCCCTAGACCCACCGACGGAATAGACAGACAAACTGTAAATACCGCCTGAAAGAAAATTCTTACTAGTTAAACTAGTTCAAGCCCGCTAGTAATTTTATATTACTGATCGTTCCAAAGCGATTCTTCTGTGGTGCTTCTTATTGTATTTTATGTCTTGGTGTTGGATTTTTGTGATGTTTGCACCTTATGTACGTTTTCATATTTTCTTCGTATATGTACCTGTTTGTTAAAGTTTTTTTTTCCCCACGTCGGTTTTTGGAGTGGGAATTTCTTTCTGAGTGCGCAATTTCCTGATCATTGCCTACTTTCACCTTCACTGTTTTCAAAAAAAGGTTTTACTCTCTCGAAGCTGGATAGTGGATACACCATATAAGTGTAAAACAGTTTATCGGAGAATACCTAATGCCCATACATGTATAAATGATAAATGCCCATACATGTATAAATGATAAACCAAGTACGAGGATCCTTGTAGTTTAAGTGACGGTCAAACAGTTTATCGTAGAATATCTAATGCCCATACATGTAAATAAACATGATAAACTAAGTACGAGGATCCTTGTAGTTAAAGTGTCAAACAGTTTATCGTAGAAAACCTAATGCCCAAACATGTAAAAATGATAAACTATGTGCGAGGATCCTCGTAGTTTAATGTAAAAATGATAAACTATAAAATAAGTACGAGGATCCTCGTAGTTGATATCTTGTACAGTATGTACGGTAAGTGAGTGCGGGATCTATGTATATACAATGCATATTGATAAACAAAACAGTTAAGTTCGGGTAATTGAGTGGCCGTCTATTGGGGAATAGCTGCTCACTCGGATTACAATATGTTTTCTTGGTATTAGTACCTAAGTGTCATTTTAGTTTTTTTCCCACCCCTCGGCTTGTGGAGTGTGAACTTCTTTCTGACTGCGCCATTTTCTGATCATTGCCTACTTGTACCTTTTAATAAACATGTATGTAAGTTGTTCCCAGAAAGGTGTTTGCTTCAAATAGCCATGGCTTTAATATTAATAATTTCAAAGAATCTGTTTCTTACCAGAAAGCTGAAACACAGCAATGTCACTTTCATGTCGACCATCCAGGGTGCGCCAATCTGTCAGTCTCTCCGGAAAATCCCACCTTATATAGTCGGTAATAAACGTTGAAGCCTTTTTGTGACAAATTAAAGATGCGCCTTGAAAATACCGGTCTAATGTAGATCTTGGATGATACAGAGGCAAATGAGAGGATTGTTTAAATTTGGTACAAGTATAAAACTAAGAAGTCATTTTATTCACGATGTGGGCAATTTTTAAGAGATGATCGGATATGGATTAAATGAAGTACTCTTGTCGTGGCGCGATAAGTGACAGTTTTCTAGGAAAGCAAACATCTTACATATCAATTAAACATGCTTTTGCTGCAACTGCATGATTGATACAACCATATTATTTTGTAGATTATATCAATAATACCAGTTTGTTTATAGCTATATTTCGATGAGTCTGAAAGGTAAATCAATACGAAAAGCTACAAGTTTTCCGTTACACTTCGGTTGCAGACACATTTCATTTCACGTGTTACTAAGTAGTTGACGCGTCCTGTGTGACAAAATCGAGCTATACTGTTGCAGTAGATCTGCATCCTGAATTTGTTTGTGTCGGCAGCTAAAGTCACAACTGAGGAACACGTGGTACGGAATGAGTGACGCACAGTGAAATTCTGTCCGAAGTTGAGATGAGACATTCGAGAGGATGAAAAAATAACGACTCTGTGATGACGACCGTAACCAAATCGAAGCCAGCATAAAAAACCTTTGCGATGTTGCTATTTTGGTTATAGTTGTCATTTTAAAATATGAGCTTTACTATTTTGTTTTTTACCTTGTTACGTAGCTCGTTAAATCAAATGAGCATGGAATAGCATTTTGAAGCGTATAAACCTTATTCTCCAAAAGCTTAGAATATGTAAGGATAAGGTCCAGAGTGGCGTGTGAAAAATTTACGTTGACATGATTCGAGGTAGTACGAGTACTGATGCCCACGCACGATTAAAGTTAACAGGTCGTGATATCGGTGACACACACTGCAATTGAGATCGAAATCGATGTTAGATTTTCGAGTTTTCTCCTACAGTGTTTCTTCTACTGATTGATAGATAGGTGCAGTCAATGCAGAGATTGAACATTTATTGAAAGAAAGTAACATAAGAAAGCCCGGATATTTCGTTTCGTTTTCGTTTTCGCAAACACTTCAATGTTATTGTGATGGAAGTACTACATGTATATGTTCATGGGCCGGAAGTGTTTGCGAAAACGAAATAACATGTTTTCCTTAAGTTACTTTCATTCAATAAATGTTCAATTTCTGCATTGACTGCACCTTCCTATCAGTCAATAGAGTAAACGCTATATAGGAGAAAACTCGTATTTCTCATCTCAACTTCGGACAGAATTTTTTTTGTGCGTCACCCATTCCGTACCACGTGTTTCTCGGCTGTGAATCTGGATAGGTTCACTTTCGTTTTAAGGGTATCAGCACCCAGGATTACCTGTTACAGCGAACTCGGAGGTTCGGGGAACTCGGAGGTAAACAATGGAAGGCGCCTTAGACTAGGGTCAGTATAATATCATTTTTAATATCACATAACGGTAAAATCAGAACTTATTGGTGTTTTGGGCTAAGAGTTATTATAATAAGCAAACAATTTATGAACAGTGTAGCCGCCTTTGTCCTCACATTAACATGCTAAAGTATTTCGAACTCAGAATTATGCTCATGCAGCAAGAAAATTTGTATTATCAGGTAAATAGTGGACGACCAATAACATTTGTCAACAAACTGGCAGCTACATTTCAAAATTTAGGCTTTCTCCTCGAGATTTTAAGCATCCTTACACATGATTACAAAAGGATAAACTCCACAGGCTTAAAAACATTAAGATGGTGTCACATTTTTTGATACGGGAATTCTCGGAGTAATTTTGAAATATAATATTGGGAACTCGGAGGGACGGTTTTGGAGATTCGGAGGTATTTCAACATTTAAAGAGCTGTTTTTCCTCTCTTTTTTTCTTGATAATGCTTATCTGAGAGTATATTTGTTTGAATCACTTCCATTCGCCTACGAATTAAGGAAAGGTAAGCACAAAACGTTTATTCTGATTGTTGTGACACGGTAAGTATGCGCACATGTGTATTGGGGAGGAGGTGTTTGATGTATACCAGGAAAGGAGATGACCAACAAGCGAGCTACCGTCTATGCAATTTAAACCCCTTACATCCCATCTTGTGTGCATTATTTATTTTTATTCGCATTATCGACTGTGGGTACTCGTTAGAATCTTTCAATGATGCACATGAAAAAATGTCATTTTACAGCTTATAAAACGGCTGCCATGATGCTAAATTTTCTTGGCCAACTTTCGATTGGGAGAAATACGGAGAGGGGAGGATATTTTTGTCAGTGCCCTCGTCTGCGTTTGAACTCGATCGACCTGAAAAATCTTGTGCACACGTTTTTACTTGAACACATACAGAATACGGGTTTTCTTTCAAGAGCTGATGATACTTTATGCACGTTTTCATAGTTTTAGTTTAAGTTATGGTAACGGAGTGGCCGCCTATTGGGCTATAGCTGCTCACTCGGCTTACGATATGTTCTCTCAGTATAAGTACCTTATTGTCAATTTGGTTTTTTCCTGCCTCGGTTTCGTTGGGGTCGGAATTTCTTTCTGATTGCTCCTTTTCCTGATCATTGCCAACTTGTACCTTTTTATATCAAGATCTCCCTTTTTGGCACTTTGAATTATGAGATATAACAGATTTTGGCAAACTGTTTCAGACGAGTAAAGCTATTGTGGGACGGTTTTCTGATGCGGTCGCTCAATTTTTATTATTATTGTCTGATGTCCCTTTCACCTTGTTTCAGACATATCGAGACGACTCCATCAATAGGTTGGGCGAACACGGGAGAACCCCAGAATAAATTCCTGACACACGCGCAAGCAGAACTTGGCTTGCTCCACCTTGTTACCCTGAGAGTGGATTGACAACATGCGGTTAGTGATTGAATGATTAAGAGTGCTTAAATGAAATCGACAACATAATAATCATGCCAAATAATCATATTCTTAAATATGTTAAGAATAAGTTCATGCCATACATTTAGGTTAGAGTAACATACATGTAGATTAGAGTGACATATTAATGTATACTTGGTACTTTACATATTAACTGGACTGTATGTCATAAAATGAAAGTGTAGTTTGCTCCAGAAGCAAAATCATGAGTCATTTTCAATGAACTGACCCTCCGATTTCCCTGTATCCTAAATTTGACGTTACTCCGAGTTATCCAGATCATACCTCCGATAATTACCGTACCCAAAATTGTGATACCTCCTACATTTACCTGGGTAAAAACACTGGATATTTTGCATATATGAGGCTAAAATTTTGCATGATGCACATTAAGACACTGTATTTTTAGAAACCAGCCGCTGTTTAATGCGAAAATATCGTAAATACTCAAAATTAAGTGGTCCGAATTGCAAGTGCTTTACAATCATGCAATTTCCAGTTTATATTATTTATTTTTTGATTGAAAATTGACGTGCCAGCTTAAACTGATGGTGCATGCAGGGGCTTCCTCTTCTAAACTTTGTATGTGCGATATGTTAAAATTTCTAAAGTGGACGTAAGTTGAAAATAAAATAGGATAAATACTGCCCCTTGTCGGATTTGCCTTCCATTGTTTACCTCCGAGTTCCCCGAACCTCCGAGTTCCCTGTAACAGGTAATCCTGGGTGATCAGGGATGATGTTACAGTTTAAGTTTGTATTTTATTTTCGGTGAAAATACTCTAAGCAATCAGAATAGCCCCCGATGGACATCATCGCGTTTTGCGGCGTCCCGTCTGGGACGAAACTGTTTGTCTATGTTTCACAATGTCTCACAATGATGACACCATAAACAAGAAATCTCGCACGGGGCACGAATTCATATGTGAGACAAGCCATTTTCTGCTTGCGGGTGTGTCAGATGGTTTTTCCCCGGGTACTCCGGTTTTCGCCCCACCTACCGATTGATTCGTCTCGATATGAGTGAAAAAGCTTGAAAGGGACGTAAAACTGAATCCAAAAAAAATAAATAAATAAAATATAATAAATGAATAAACAAGAAAATTATAGCATGTTCTTAGTAACATGCTATATGGAGGGGTTAATAGAAATTTGGAAGTTTAAAATAATAACACTCTGCATGCCAATTATCGATATTTGACCAACGCCGGAGTGAAATAGCTAACTCCGAGGCAATAGCCAACGCCTGAGGAACAGCGTGTAAAGGGTTGTCATCAAAACCATGAAATATTTTATAGAGCATGGGTATAATGTATTTGTTATGATAAGTTAGTGTGGTAAGATGGTCTTGCTTCCATATAAAAGGGGGGGGGTCTCATATGCGCCCACGCACCAATTTTGTTCTTACTTTGCATGGTAAATGCCTTCGTTCTAACACCTACAAAATGCATTTATTTGTTTTGAAAAACATTTTTAGGTCTCAGAATAGCACCCTGACTTACTCCACCTTTGTGACCATACCTGCGTTATACTTTGCCTATATATTATCCCTTATTCAACTTTTATTAACCCAATTAAAACTGGAATTCAAAAAGGACTTCACATGGGTGACTTTGATACCATTTTGGCTTAAATAGATAAACAGATAGACTTTTTATGGATACTTAAACTTGAAATTGTCAAAATTTTATCAAAAATATTTTTGAAAATGACAAATTGTGTCTCATATTTTGATATGTTCCAGTGCTTGTCAACCTATGATATTGTCTATAAAGTTGACCAGCGGTACCTTCTTCATGCTGGTTAAGTTTTATAAATTTTCAAAACCGGTAACGCTGTTCAAATGTACATGATATACATGTTGGTCAATTTTTGACAAAAATGGATTTTAATGTTTTTAGCTGGTTTTTTTTTTGTGTTTTTTTTTCGTCTAAAATCATGTTATTCCATAATTTTATCATTGGAAATGAAAAATTACATAAATAATATTAATTCCTAATATAAAAATGGTTATTTGATATGGCAATTTCACATATTTTATTGTGACCTACCTCAAAGTTATTATCAAATTTTCATACAAATGATCAGCAAACATTTTCAGGTTTAAGTATATTAATGAAATGTTTTTGTTTCTGTAATTTCATCACTTAATATTTCTGTAGGTTTAGATGTATTTGGATAATTCTTAACTTGAGTAACATTCATTTAATTTGTGAGTGACCACCGTAATGGTAATAGACATTTGACTGATTCCTCCATTTGTTTTACCATCTTTGTATTGTCGTTTATACGATTACTTATTCATAACTTTACTTATTTAAATGTTGCTGATGCCAAATTTAGTTATAAGATTGACAAGAATACCAAATACAGTGGCACTTTCTAACTTTTGGATCACTATTATCTTTATACTTATCCAGTAAGTGCATAATTCAGCTATGTGACAGGCTTTTCTCTTTGTAAGTATTCAGATGTGATGCTCAGGTATAGCTTTCACTATAAATATCAGACTTATTTTAATTCTTCATTAAACATATCCATTATTGACAAGCTTTCTACCAATTAAATGTGGTTCTTTTTCCTAACTTGATGTTTATAAATCTCAAGGTTTTTAACACATTTATGAATCCATAAATGTTCATGGGTTTATTTTAATAAATAATCAAAAAACAAATAATAATAATAATCTTGTTAGTAATGTATCATATAATTTTATCTATTGATATTTCGTTTTCTTTCTTCATCCTATTGGTTTTGCTTCATTATATACTTGGGTGGATGGGATGTTTTTTCGGAAGTCGTGATATAATCAGCAGGAAATGAACTGCCCATAGCCTCATCATGTTTATTTCATAAAAATGCTAAATCCCTTAGGTTTTCCAAATGACGTGAGTCACAGAATGAAGAAATCAACAACATAGCTGTATAAGTTCAATAAATTAATTAATACCTAAACAACTTAATTTTTTAAAAATAATTATCAAAACAGTAAAAAACCTAGACAATTGCATCATAAACACAAATAAACTATAGAAAATGGCTAACTAATAGATAGAATCATGTTCTAAAATCTAATTATGAAAACTAAAAATAATGGGCAGATATGCTTTATAAGGTCCAAGACAGGGTGCAATTTTCTCACTAAAATCAATATTCAAAATATATATAATAGCGTTGATGGTCATGCAAGACACAAAAATGTTTAGCCGGAAAATTATTCACAAAAAGTTTGCTTTGTAACATGTTAATAACATAACATACTTATAATAGGATAAATCATTATTAATTTTACGTTTTTCACAATTCTGACTTGTATCATTCAATGTTCTAGAAAAAGATATTACCGGTCTTCAAATTTTACGAAATTTTCAGCATATAATTTATATATGTGTAGCGTAGCCTAATTTGACTTTAAAATTATAGGTTGACAAAGCCTGGAACATGTTAATATTGAGAATCAAACATGTGGTTACACCATTATGGAGCTAAAATTTGGGGTCACCTGCAAAACAAATGATAATCAGCTGAATTCAATATTATAGCTATCAACAACTATTATGCAATACCAAATTGATGGGTGATCATTCTAGATTATTTTACAAACAAACAGAACTAGGAAGAGGCTATTATGACGGTTTTGTGCGACTTTAACCATACATACCCTTATATTCAGACCCCCTCTAGAACAAAATGTTGTATTTAAAAATTTTAAGTAGTTAAAAGAAAATCTATATTACTAATAAAGTGGCCATGCACCAAGCAAGCAATATGCATAATATTATAAAAATCGGTGCGTGGGCAGAACCCTATGTAAATTTCATATAGCGTGAGACACCCCCCCCCCCCACCCTTTACAAAATGTAACAATACATTGTCTGGAACATATAAAATACAAGAAATCATGATGCACGATTTTGTGGTTTTGACTGTCAAGATTGATTTAGAAGTCAACAATTCTTTAAAGTCAAAACTTTTCATTCTCTATTCATGCTATAATTTATAACTCATATTCGCTGTACAAACTATTTTAATTTAAGAAATAGATCAGCTCTAGCAGTGAATTGTTGAGTAATAATTCACTGTTTGGAGGTCAGTTTTAAAGAAGATCAAATCACGAGCGCGTAGCGCGAGTGATTTATCTTCTTACAACTGACCGACAAACAGTGAATTATTACTCAACCATTCACGCACTTGAGCTGATCTATTTCGATTCTAACACACAATAAACGGAATAAATGTTGCTGAAACCGTCGATATCGTTCAGCTTTCCGCCATTGCATTGCAGATATCCCGCCAAATATTTGACTGTAATGCTGGTATTCACACACACTTATTACGTTTGTTGTGCGCTAAAACGACGTTTCACCGTCTAACGCTGCTTTGTGGGATAGCTAACATCACAAATGCCGCAAAGTAACGTCACGCTTATTCGACCAGTGAAATTGTTGCACAATATAACACGTTTTTTTTACCATTGGCTATATAGGCGAGGTGTGTTAGAATCGTTATTAAGTCTTTGGTAAGTATGGAGATAGTAAATATTTCCAAGGACAGCTACATATAGATATCATTATAGGGTCCTGCCAAATTTCGAACTGATTCCTGTTTTCTGCAGAAATCAAGATCTGATCTAAATAAAGAAAATAGGGTGGTAGCAACAGTAGTTGGCAGATAAGGTATATACGGTACATCTCTATAATGATACATACGTGCACGCACGTGTATGGTTATGGAAATACCGTGATGCCGATTTAAGCACATACGAATACCCATTACCGTGTTTTAATAAAATCATTACTATTCGTATTTAGATAGTTTCGCATGAACATATAAGTTCTGCATAGTAACTCGTTTGTGTCTTCGTGTACAAAAAATATTTTTATGATACACTAAGAATTTGAGAAGCGTGTAACTGAAACGTGCGCGCGCGATAAGCGTATTGTAGTAGATTATAGGCATTACAGATCAGTATATGGTGAAAGTAAATATTATTTCTTGATAAAAAGACCATCAAATCTTGAGAACAAAGTCGGGCGTCGTGTTGGTCTTATCTCTTTGGCTGCAGTCGAATCTTACTCCGGCGTTAAAGTTACCCTCATTTCCTCACGAAAGAGGGTCTGTTAATTAAATGCTTGAAAATGTTCAAAATATACCAAATACAAGCGTGCTTCTGTTCTGTTAATATCAGATAAACATTGTTTCTTCCATATACACAATTTCATAAGTCAATCATTTATTAGCTTGTCTACATATACCTCGTGAAGTGCAAATCAACGGAAAACGGAAAACAGGCCAGCAGTTGACCGTACGTACGATATGCACATTCTTATATTCTTTTCTTTGTTTTTCTGTAAAGATTGTGAATTACATGCCGTATTAGCGGTAAAATTAAACTTTAATTTCTTCATACACTGGACGCCAAATTTTTTAAACACAAATATGCCTCATCGTTGGTCGTACCCATTCAATCCGTTCCTCCGGCGGCGATCGTATCATACTCTGGCGTAGACGTTACCCTCATTTTCTCACTTAAAACAGTGTCCCGTTTAAATGATGCAAAATGACCAGAGAATACTTTATAGGGGTGTGTTATTGTTTTAGTTTGTACTGTCTTTTATATGTGCACGGTCGATCATACATCTGCTCACAGAAACATGCAAATTGACTGAATTATGTTGATGGTTGTGTAAAGCACATTGTGCTTACTTTAATCAAGTATATGAATATGGTTTCACATGAAACTAATGTGGAACACTTGTTAAACATGATATAAAGCAATAAATATAAGCGAAACTCGAGTTAAGGCGCATTTCTACTTAATTTTTGCAAGTTTTCAAGAAACACACTCTCCATATTCCTCAGCCGTTGGCGATTGCCTCGGAGTTAGCTATTTCACTCCGGCGTTGGTCAAATATAGATATTTGGCATGCAGATTGTGATAATATGAGATTGTGATAGAAGTCTACACTGACAAGAAGAATGTTTCCTTTAGTAACGTATAGTGCATTTTGATACCTAATAAAACAGATACTGTGTTAAACCGTGAATGGCTGCATCACCACGTCTGAAAAATTGTTGAATTGACCTTTAAAACTTAAAAGAAACAAACAAACATATGTAGCATTCCATCAGCAAAGAAAGTTTTATTATTGCTGTCTGAGTGTAGCGTGTTAATGCCTGAGTCTCCAAACAACGATTTAAAATACATGATGAAAGTTTGATTTTGCTTGGGCCAATCAGAATAATACTAAATATCACATAATCAAACAATAATGGAAGGACAGTGTGAATCCAGTATGGTTCGAATTTTATAAACCTGTGCTATAAAAATAGTTTAAATCTAAGGTTGTGTGACATAAGCCAAAATCTGCTAGCACGTGACCCAAATGGTATAATCTTAAAAGTGAGGTTAAACTGAAACGTCATAAATCTTCATCCATGAGGCTTGGTTAGGGGTAGTGTAATCCAGACTTTGCCTTAGCTGTTTGTTTTGTAAATAACAGTGGCAAAATATTTCGGGCATTCACCTATATATACTCTATTTTCCGTGGCAAAAATGTGAAACAATACATGTCTGTAGACATGTTACATTTCAGGTTGACGTTTTCTGTGAACATACTTTCAAAACTTAAAAAAGTCACATAGTTGAAGCAGCAAAGAAATGAATCAAAAGTTTCCGAATTCCCCAAATTTTTCCTAAAATCTGATATATCTTTTGTGAACTTTTGCACTACAGCAATTTAGATATTTTTTCACCACTTGAAATTACAAACGGTTCAATAAATATCAATACATTTATTTTTGTGTGGCGCCGTGTGATGTAGCATTAATCCGTATTGTAAGAAATCCGGTTCGGGTGCGGTTTTCATGCGTTCTAAGTAAATCACAATAAATATTGTTGTGTACATAAAATTTTTCACATGCTACTGTGCGGTGACCCATGATTAGCTTAGTAGCTTTGATATTATCTATGTCCGTTCCGGACAGTATCGGTTCGTTTCGGACAGTTTGGTCCAATCCGGTAACTCGTGATACCGCATGTCAATCATCTATGTACAGCGGACGTGAAAGAGTATTGGAAACAACATAATTTCATATGGATCGTTTTCCGATAAAAACCGATAAATAGGTCAACCAGAGAGTTCGTCCAAATCTTATAATTTAAAAACATTTAAAACTAAGCAACCCTAGTTAATATCATTAAACAATACATCTCCAGTTCAATTTTATTATAATCATCGTATGTACTGATCTTGTTAGCGTGAAGAAAATAGATTTATTTATCGAAGTGAAAGTGACAAAAAATGGCCGACAAAACAAACACTCGCCTAGTCTAGCCTCGAAGTGTGAGGCCCAAGAAAGGGAATTCAATATCGTGTATAGAAACAGAAATGAAAATGCACCTTCATAAACCCCTAAGGAGCCTTATTACATCAAATGATTGACAGAATACTGAAAACATATGGAGAGGTCAATACTACGGCTAATGGCTACCCTCCAGAAAATAATTACCATTATAAATTGAGTTATGCACCAGTCATTTGTACATGTACTGTTTATCTACTGTTTTTGCATTGTTTTTGTAGCGGGGACTCAGCGGGGATAAAGTGCCAGGTTTTAATCTCTGATGAGTCCCGGCAGTGCCGGGGATGTGCCGGGGTTTTAATTTTTTAATTTCCCACCAATACATGGTCACATTATTTCAAATTAGATATTAATTGTATTTTAACATTTGATATGGTCCTTATTTAATTTGCAAATGTATCTGTACTTTTACACGCACAAATTCAAGCCCCTCTCTCATATTTCAGTTTCATCAGAGCAACTCCCAGCTGCTGTTCCATCTGGCGAGCCGGGGCTTTTAGCAGGGATTTTACCACAAATCTGGCCCCGCAGTGCCGGGATTATAGCGGGGCTTTAAAATTGAAAAGCCTTTAAAAGCCCCGCTACTCCGCGGACCTAGAGCCGGGAATACCAATGACTGGTACATTACGTTTATTGAATGGCCCCCATAAATGTCAACACGGTTACCTATTTCGATAAAATTTAAAATTTATACATTTCCATATAAAAGTTATGCAAAATTTCTGGTCATTATTAGATTCCACAAGAGTGAGTGATGCCATGTCCACTCATGGTGATATCATTTTTACTTCGAATGTCAGGGGATTTTCTACTCCTTGAGAGTATCATACCAGCGTCTATATTCGATTGTGAGGCGTGTTTCCAGCTTTCAAATAAATGAGCCACCTCGTGGAAAAAACAACAATGTGGTTTCCGAACAGGTCCGACACAAACTGATCTGTACCGTCACAGAAGCTGGTTAGAAGCTTGAAATTTTGGATTTAGAAAGTAGAGGCATTGTACTATCCGTATAGCGAAAACAAAGGCGCTGATCAGCTTCGCGGTTACCGCGAAGCTGATCTGCGTCTTTGTTTTCGCATATGCAGATTGTTGGTTTTCCCATCATGTGGCTCAAATATTGGTCCGATTGCCTGTTATCATCAAGAAACTGTTTTCCGTTTAGATGCATCTTAAAGAGATTGTGCTTTCATACCATGTGCGAAAACAAAACCACAGATGTGCACCTTAAATGGTCCAATCATTGTTTTCGCTCCACAGATAGTGCATTCAATCGACTTTTTAGCTTACCTGAGCCGACATGGGGTACTCGAGCCGGCGTCCGTGCGTTCACATTTTCAAAGATCTCCTTCTCTAAAACCGCTTGGCCAATCAAAGCCAAATTTTATATGAAGCATCTATAGGAAGTGGGAACCAATATTTATATAAATAATTCAGGTCACATGACAAAGATGGCCGCCATGCCCATATATGGTAAAAGCGATTCAAAAATCTACTTCTCTAGAACCGGTGGACCGATTTCAACGAAACTTGGCATGAAGCATCTATGATCGAAGTACTACAATGTAAATATTAATCATGACGCTGCAATGACCTTGACCTATTTTACGACAAGGTCAAGTTTGGGAACATTGGCTTTTACATGGGAAAGAGTGAAAACTAAGGATTTTTTGAAAACTATTGCAGCCTGAGACCTGAAAAGTGGTAGATGCAAACAACTAATGGATTATATGAAGGTATATGATTAATTTAGGTCAAGGTCATCTCTTGACCTTGGTCGGTCTGTCGTCCATACACACTTTTCAAAGATCTTCTTCTCTGAAACCGCTTGGCCAATCAAAACCAAATTTTATATGAAGCATCTATAGGAAGTGGGAACCAATGTATATATAAATAATCCAGGCCACATGACCAAGATGGCCGCCATGCCCATATATAGTTAAAACCCTTCAAAAATCTTCTTCTCTAAAACCAGTAAGCCGATTTCAACGAAACTTGTCATATAGCATCTATGACGCAAGTACTATAATGAATATATAAATCATGACCCTGCGATGACCTTGACCTATTGTACGGCAAGGTCAAGTTTGGAAACATTGGCTTTTACATGGGAAAGTGAAAACTATGGATCTTTTTTCAAAACTATTGCAGCCTGAGACCTGAAAAGTGGTAGATGCAAACAACTAATGGATTAGATGAAGGTATATGATTAATTTAGGTCAAGTTCATCTCTTGACCTTGGCCGGTCTGTCGTCCATACACACTTTTCAAAGATCTTCTTCTCTGAAACCGCTTGGCCAATCAAAGCCAAATTTTATATGAAGCATCTATAGGAAGTGGGAACCAATGTGTATATAAATAATCCAGGTCACATGACCAAGATAGCCGCCATGCCTATATATGGTAAAAACCATTCAAAAATCTTCTTCTCTCGAACCAGTGGACCGATTTCAACGAAACTTGGCATGAAACATTTATGACTCAAGTACTACAATGTGTATATAAATCATGACCCTGCGATGACCTTGACCTATTTTACGGCAAGGTCAAGTTTGGAAACATTGGCTTTTACATTGGGGGGGGGGGAGTGAAAACTATGGATTTTTAGCTCACCTGCGCCGAAGGCTCACAAGGTGAGCTTATAGTATAGTAGTCGAGCCGGCGTCCGTGCGTCGTCCGTCGTCGTCAACATTTTCAAACGACTTCTCCTCTGAAGCTGCCGGGCCGAATCTTTTCATATTTCACATTTACCATCTACAGGAGGGGGGGAACAAAAATTTGTGTTTTTTATTTCGATCGGATAAGAACTCTGGTTGCTATGGCAACTTATGCTTCCCATAGACTTATAATGGAAAAACGTGAAAATTGCCTATTTTTGCTGTTTGGTTGAGATATTTGAATTTTGTTTTCGCAGAAATGTTTATTGAGTAGTGCTCTACGTTTCATGTGACTTTTGTCCTAATCCTTTATTTTGATTGGTTGCAGGGGCCCCATATATGGCAAAATTTCGAAAAACATTCAAAAATCTTCTTCTCAGAAACTGTCAAGGGGATTAAGCCTGTACTTTGTATACATGTTCCTGACAGTGGCCTCTACATAATTTGTGTTGTTTTTTTTTTTATTCCAGGCGGATAAGAACTCTGGTTGCTATGGCAACTGTAAGTTTCCATAGAGTTATAATGGGAAAACTGTAAATCGGCTATTTTTCCGCTAAGATTGCAGACATTTGAATTTTGTTTTTGCAGAAATGTTTATTGAGTAGTGTTTGACGTTTCTTGTGAGTTTTGTCCTAATCCTTTATTTTTATTGGTTGCTGGGGCCCCATAAAGGGCAAAATTTTGAAAAAAAAAATCAAAAATCTTCTCCTCAGAAACTGTCAAGTGGATGAATCCTGTACTTTGTATATATGTTCCTGACAGTAGCCTCTACATAATTTGTGTTGTTGTTTTTTTTATTCCGGTCGGATAAGAACTCTGGTTGCTATGGTTTCCATAGACTTATAATGGGAAAAGTGGAAATTAGCTATTTTTCTGGACCACTTGTAGGTATTTGAATTTTGTCTTGAATTTTGAAATATTTATTGAGTATATTTCTATGTTTCATGTGACTTTTTTCCTAATCATTTATTTTGATTGGTTGCTGGGGCCACATAAAGGGTAAAATTTCGAAAAACATTTAAAAATCTTCTCAGAAATTGTCTACAGCATGAAGCCTGTACTTTGTATACATGTTCCTGACAGTAGTCTCTACATAATTTGTGTTTTTTATTTCAGTCGGATAAGAAATCTGGTTTTTCCCACTACTTTGGTTGCTATGGCAACTTAAAGTTTCCAATGACTTATAAGACGAAAAGCGGAAAATTGCAATTTCTGCCATTTCGCTTGAAATATTTGAGTTTTGTTTTTACGTAAATGTTTGTTGACTAGTCCTCCACAATTTTGGCAATTTTCGTCATAATTGTATATTGAAAATTATTTAAAAATCTTCTGTAAGGAGGATGAGGCTGAAACTTTACCTGCATGCTTATGACATTAACCTCTATAAAGTTTGTGTTTTTTATCTTGATAGCTTCAAACGAGCTGTCTGTCAGGTGTGCCACTGGAAGCCATCAATTCACCACACCGCTGTCAATTTTGATCAGATTTTAAAAAAAAAAAAAAAAAAAAAAAAAAAAAAAAAAAAAAAAAAAAAACACTACTTTGTCCAGTGACTGTACTTGTTGACTTTCAGGTGAGCGATCGTTGCCCTTGGGCTACTTGTTTGAAAACTATTGCAGCCTGATATCTGAAAAGTGGTAGATGCAAACAACTAATGGATTAGATGAAGATATATGATTAATTTAGGTCAAGGTCATCTCTTGACCTTGGCCCATCTGTCGTCCATACACGCTTTTCAAAGATCTTCTCTGTAACCGCTTGTTTTGACTCTCAGGTGAGCGATCGTTGCTCTTGAGCTACTTGTTATATTCAAACTTTCAAGCTTTTCGCCACCTCGCACGGCTGTACAGTACCCATGTTTATGCCGATCTTTTTCGGGGCCCGAGGACATGTTTCAACGTGTTGCAAAACCAAATTTAGGGAGCCCAATTTGCATGGGTATGTTGACATGATGGCGTCAACTTGACTTAACGTCAATCTACATCAAAAGCTTCGCCAAGAGAAAACCGGATTTTTGTCTATGCGAAAAAATTCGCAGATCAGATGTGCACTGATTGCACAGCTGATCATCGCCTTTGTTTGCGCTACACGGATAGTACAATCATTCTTCTTCTTAAATTCGAAATTTCTATCCCTTTTCCCAGACTGTACAGCTCGGTTCGTGTTTGACCTGGTCGGAAATCTAGAAGCCCGATTTTCTCGCGTCGCGGCTCAATTATGATGCAGTGATGTTTAGTTGCATAATTACTTCTTGGAAAAAGTAAAATATGTAGATGTGTGCATCAGACACGGAAAAAAATATAACTGAGAAAACCAACAATCGGTCCGACACAAACCAGGCTGTACAGGCAAAAGGCTTGAAATTTTAGATTTAGGTAGAATAGCAACTGTACTATCCGTTTAGCGAAACAAAGGCGCTGATCAGATGTGCAGTTACTGCACAGCTGATCTGCGTCTTTGTTTTCGCATATGCATGTTGTTGGTTTTTGTGCAGCGTTCAATTATATGATTAATTGTCTCAATTTTGATCGATGTAATTTAAATCATGAATGATGATTTAGCAAAAATTATAATAGAGAATGATTGAGCAAACAATCTTGTTCACGTCCCTGTGCACATTTAAGAAAGTTAAATGCCACGACACACCGCTGTATAAAGTTCATATGATGGCGTGTGCGATTACTTTTCCATACGTTAATTGGATAGTGGCGTTCCCGTTAAAATGCAGGTACACATTCACGGCGTGTATGCTCATCCAATTATACAGGACCATGGGTGTCGTGTCCACATTTTGTAAACAGCAACATAGCGGCATTTTCAAAACGTTCGAAACGCCATCCTTGTTCAAAGTTCTTCCTAAAAGCACTCGCTTTTGCCGTGAGCATCCGGTCCGCGTGAGACTTTTTCCAGGGCAGCCTCAGTAGGGTGGGGCCAATAAACATATGCTCTGCAAATGAGTTGATGTGGATAACCAGAATGCTGAAAAATTATGAAAAGATACAGGTTAGACAATCATCATACAACATTATTCCGGAATGTAGAATGTTATTGAACACGATGAATAGTACTTAGTATCTTATGCTACTGGATCCCAGTGGTCGAGTGGTTACGGTCGCTTATTTCATCATTCAATGATTTCACTGCTGAGTCCCACCGTGTCCATTCGAAACGCATGAAAAGAGGTCGTAACGCATGATCGGCGGCATTTTCACGTATGATTGCGGTAGTTTCCTTCGGATTCGCCGCCATTTTTTGAGGAAACTTTAGCGGTAAGTTTTTACAAACTTTTATTTGAATTATTAAAATAGACCTTTTCAACGAACGATCTAGCCTATCCGGATCTACATACATGCCTCTAATTGCCGAGTGTTCTACTGATGCATAGGCTTCGATAAGACTCGCAAACATTCGAGGAGATTATTGTTTTGCAAGTTCGGCCATACACGAAAATAACATTCGCCCAAAAACGTTTCGTACTTTTCTCATTTTCTTCAAAGTTTTGACTAACTGTTGGATGATTTTGCTTTTTGACATCACACTTTAACTTAAGAAGCCAATTTCTCATGATTTTTTCCCGAACAACCACGGGTTAAAACAAAATACGTCAAAATTAAAGTAACGCACGATAATACGGCAACCTGGTCTTTCGAACTTTGCAAGTATTTACAATGAATAACATATTTTAAGGGGTAAAAGCAAGCCAAACGCTCATTTGTCTCCAGTTTACACGTTTGGTGCTCGTCAATTGTACAAAGCTGAATCCTTGCTGTAAAACAGTAATTTGCTGACCGTGTTGTTCGGTAGCTCTGTTAGCATAGCTATCAAAGAAGCAGAAGAAGAATGTGGCCCGACCAGGGCACGAACTAAGGGTCTCTCTCTTACCGTTTGAGCATATAATTAGTCCATTACTTTGAGACTGTCAGTAATAAATTACAGAGAGATTAAATCAAATATATGGACAAACCTCCTCCCTTTCTACAATTTATCTATATTCTGATGTTGACCGAGTCATATAAATTACTGGAATGACCCCGAGTGGGTACTCTGACATTTTCGCCATCTCTATACATAGGCATGGCCTATTTTTTTTTTTTTTTTTTTTAGTCAACATTTCGAATTTCGGTATTTTTGGGGTTTTCAGAAAAAATGGCTATCTGGCTACCGACCTCAGACCTTGCTGCCCTCATAGTCCAGAAGCACATGATACGGTATTTTATTTAAGATTAAACTATGGAATGTTAATTAATGTTAAAATAAATAAGACGTCGCACAGAGTCAACATTCATAAATTGTTGAAGCCCTTTTATATGCTGTTTATGGACAAGGGATGGAATGCAACTTCAGTAAGATATTACACCTGGAAATGAAGTAACCTGGACCTTACTTCAAACTACAACGGGACTTGACAACAAATGAGCATTTGGCTTAGTTTTACCCCTTAAAATATGTTATTCATTGTAAATACTTGCAAAGTTCGAAAGACCAGGTTGCCGTATTATCGTGCGTTACTTTAATTTTGACGTATTTTGTTTTAACCCGTGGTTGTTCGGGAAAAAATCATGAGAAATTGGCTTCTTAAGTTAAAGTGTGATGTCAAAAAGCAAAATCATCCAACAGTTAGTCAAAACTTTGAAGAAAATGAGAAAAGTACGAAACGTTTTTGGGCGAATGTTATTTTCGTGTATGGCCGAACTTGCAAAACAATAATCTCCTCGAATGTTTGCGAGTCCTATCGAAGCCTATGCATCAGAAGAACACTCGGCAATTAGAGGCATGTATGTAGATCCGGATAGGCTAGATCGTTCGTTGGAAAGGTCTATTTAAATAATTCAAATAAAAGTTTGTAAAAACTTACCGCTAAAGTTTCCTCCAAAAATGGCGGCGAATCCGAAGGAAACTACCGCAATCATACGTGAAAATGCCGCCGATCATGCGTTACGACCTCTTTTCATGCGTTTCGAATGGACACGGTGAGTCCAGTGTGAGTTCGAGCCCCGCACGGGCACATGAGACAAGCCAAGTGTCGGGTGTTTTTTTTTTTTTTTTTTTTTTTTTTTTTTTTTTTTTTTTTGGGGGGGGGGGGGGGAGGGGGGGGAGGGAGCGGGTTCCTCGGGCTACTCTCGTTTACGTCGGGTACATACCGACTGGCCCGTCTCAAGTGAGCTGAAATGATATTGAAAGGGGCGTCAGTAAAATTGCATAAAAAGTATCATGCAAATAAAGAAGATTCCGAGATACATTCACATTATATAATGATGCGGTTCAAATATCCTGAAGAGACTTTGATTTTTTTTTAAATATTAATATATAGAGAGTCGCTTGCCTTCGTGACGAAAGCTGTATTAATACCGCGGACACGCAGCACAAACTCTTGACAGGCAACATGGACATTGCGGTGAGCTAAGGTGTCCTATGTATGAACTCATTGCGGCGCCGTGCTGCGATCCTTTAGCAAGGCATCTTTAGCTCCTCAAAGCACGTGTATGAATCCGGACATCACATAAAATAATTGAGCCGCCTCGTGGGAAAACCAACAATGTGGTTTTCGAACAGGTCTGACACAAACCGGCCTGTACAAGCACAGAAAATAGTTAGAATCTTGAAATTTCGGATTAGTAGAAGAGGAATTGTACTATCCGAGTAGCGAAAACAAAGGCGCTGATCAGCTTCGCGGTTACCGCGAAGCTGATCTGCGTCTTTGTTTTCGCATATGCAGATTGTTGGTTTTCCCATGGGGTGGCTCATATGTTGACTGAGACGATAACCAAGACAAAACCAAAAACCCAACAAAATACATAAGAAACACTCATGAGAAAGCCAACATTTCGCATATTCGAAAACAAAGGCGCAGAAGAGCTTTGCAGTAACCGCGAAGCTGATTAGCGCCTTTGTTTTCGCTGCACGGACAGTACAATTCCTACTTTCTAAATCCAAAATTTCAAGCCTCTAGCCATCTCCCGTGCTCGTACAGCTTTGTGCCGTGCCTTTCCGGAAACAACATGATGCGGCACATAAGGTCCTGATAGACTTACATATCCTAGGTAGATAATTCGAAATCTTCTATATCGTCTTTCTCCTCCAATATTTGCGAAATCCTATAAAATAAATTCAAGTTTAAGCTTTTCAGTCCTAGTCCTAATACGGGGTGTTTTCACGGACCGGAGCCGTTCGGCAAATTCTATTGCGATACCTATTGACGTAGCGACAACGCAGGTTTTGAAAGTAGACATTGTATACGGTTATCCGGCGAGGATGGCCGCAAATAAAACGATTAAATGTCCGCGTAAGGTAAACCCCACAAACAACCCACTTTTATAATTATATAGTAATACTAGGGTGCATGGGGGTTTAACTTTTTTGAACCCCACTTTAATATAGAAAAAAACAACAACAGGGATATGCAGGGGTATACACATTTTTCTTATTTTTGCTCCTGACCAAAACATAGATTGTGGGTAACTCATTAGAACCGCCTCGCCAAGGCAGTTCTTTTAAACGTGTACCCAAAAATGTTGATTTTTTTTTTTTTTTTTTTTTTTTTTTTTTTTTAACTTTTAGAATGTATGTTTATTACATGGGTGTGTTTGAAAACATAAATTGTATATACATGTTCTCCTCTGTGGTTCTAAGTTATAACGTGTACCTACGATCTTTGTTTGACAAATAAGAAAAAATATGAAGAAATATATAGAGCAAATTTTTCCCGGGCTTAACAACCATGTAGAGATTGGCAAGAGTTCCATTTATTATTATGTACCGAATAAATGACCACTGCTGTATTAATAACTGAAACTTTTCGTGTGTTTTAATGATGACGTTGGTGTTATGCTCGGTATAACTTTTTATACTCAGGCGAGCTCAAGTAACAAAACTTGAGTAACAAAAATGGGAAAAGAGTAAGGGTATGATTTAATTGTTTGACCGTGTTTGTAATTCAAGTTATTTCATGTGATCTTACTAACCCTTCCTCTGATAGACCTGACATGCACTGGACGAACGCCCTGAAGAGCGGCCGCATAATTTACCAACGCCCTCGTTTGCCACCTAGGGATAGGAAATGACATCCAACGGTCCTCTACGTATGATGGAATCCCCTCACAGACTAAGCAGATAGCCTAAACAGAAACAGTGAAACATTATCCATGATACAGATACAGCCAAATAAAATCTCTATGGTTCATTCTTAGTAAATAAATGAATAATTCACCTGCGGTTAGCCTGGGTTCGAAACCTACCCCCGCCGAGTTGTGTCCTTGAGCAAGACACATTTACTACCAAAAGAACTGGTATTACCCAAGATTACCCCGAGTTGTACGAATAATTGTTGACTGGGACGTAAAGCGTTATAGACCAATAAAAATGCCAAACAGGGAGAGGTTAGAAACCTAAATTCGCAAAATTTCTTTGAAAATTTTATACAGAACATTATTTCTTCGCCGAAGGTTCGTTTATTTAATTTCATATGAAATGACCACTCGTGTAAGATCCTCTATGTATAAACAAACTTAACGTTACAAAGCAATTAGAAGCAGTGTTCAAAACTTACCAGAAGACTGCAACACAGCAATGTCAAATTCATCTCGTTATCTAGAAAGTGTGACGGGTCAGTTGTGTCCCTTATAAGACTAGCATCATAATGCACAGCACAAGGAGAAAAGGTGTTTTGTGTGTATGCAAAACAGGAAGGTATAATAAAAAAAGAAAGCAAATGACACACATATATAGAATGATTTGCTGATGTTCACATCATTTGCATTAAACTGTCCAAGATAAGATGATTGAGCAAAAAAACAGAGGACAGACGTTCTGCGATTATGTTGCCCGTGTCTAATAATGCAGGTTTTTTTAACTTGTTTAAAATCTCCATATGTTCTCATTAAAGGTGCTAATTTAAACTAATAAATACTTGTATCATTTGAGCCGCCACATGGGAAAACCAACAATCTGCATAGGCGAAAACAAAGCCGCAGATCAGCTTCGCGGTAACCGCGAAGCTGATCAGCGCCTTTGTTTTCGCTAAACGGATAGTACAATTCCTCTTCTTCCTAAATCCGAAATTTCAAGCTTCTAGCTGTTTTCTGTGCTTGTACAGGTCGGTTTGTGTCGGACCTGTTCGGAAACCACATTGTTTGTTTTCCCACGAGGCGGCTCATTTCATTTGAATTCGTTAACGTCTTGATGGAACGGAAATTCCACGAATTACCATGCAATATGCGTTTGCCCTAATATGATTTCTCGAACACAAAGACGACGACATTTTGCTTGCCTGTTTGTTTGTTTGTAATTGAGGCTAAATGTCCCAGGAAACAATTTTCAGTCACGTCGGGATGAAGCCACTTCTCCCTGTGAAATCAGCACTTTGGGGAGTTGAGTACACAAAACGGCGCCCCGATTGTGGATCGAACCAAGGAACTCTCGATTCGCGGTCCAACGCTCCATTACTTGGCTACCGCACTTCGACTCCGCATGACGACATTTTGTGTATATAATAAAATACAGCAATGGTGTTTCCGCCGATGATATCTCTCTCCAAACCCATCTGTCGTGAAGTGCATCGAGGTACCGAAGTGGAATGGAATGAAGGTTAGTCAGCTGATTTCTTAAAAATACTTACCAAGGTAAGCACAGAAAATTTACTAAAATTTATGACAAGGTAGTGCAGGGTAAGAATTTTGATTAGAATAGCCACTTGAAATGAGTAATGAAAGGTTGATAATCTGCCGCCAGGATAAACATTAATTTTTCATAAGGTACGAGGGACATCCAACAATTAGCGTGAAAATCTTAATGGTTCTTATATACATGCAACTAAACTTGGCATAGCACAACTACGAAATATAACAAGCAGCACAGAACACAGTCACGAAAATGCGAGGACATTACGAAAACTTGCCCGTGCAATAAACAGAGAATTTTTGAGCTTTAAAAATTTAAAATTTTCAGCTGAAAATTTGGATATTTTTCTTATTTTGCTCAAAACATAGATTGTGAGTACACTTTAGAACCGACTCGCCGAGTACCCACAATCTATGTATTGGATCAAAAATAAGAAAAATAGGTATACCACTGCATACCCCTGGTTTGCTATATATAAGTGGGGTTCAAGGGGGGTAAACATTACATGGACATGTTTTCGTGATGAATGCCCCTGGCATTGTAACTTTAATGTGTTGCCATGTCAACCAGTAGCTAGCTAACTAATTGGCACATCAAGTGATGCAGTATTTTATACCTTGCTGCACTGGGCAGTGAAAATATAGAGGATATTTTCTTTTTTGAGGTGAATACCAAATATATTTCATCGAGTGAGTTGAAAACATCAGAATTTTCACGAGTGCGCAGCACGAGTGAAAATTTTTATGTTTTCAACTCACAAGCTGAAATATATTTGGTATTCACCGAAAAAAAAAGGAAATTTTCTTTTTATTTTATAAGGCAGGCGGTGAAAATACAAAAACCAAAAATTTTTGAAAACACAAATAATTTTGGTACCACATTGTTCCTTACGTTCAAACTAAGAAAATGAGTACCCACACTTTATGTTTTCGTTCATAAATAACGGAGTTATAGGCGTTTGAATTTCTGAAGTGAGACACATTTAATGACGTCAAGTAAAATTTATGTAAACGTCATAAGTAATCCAAATTCTACAGTGAAGATATAGGCTGATATCAGTCACTAGTGACTTTTGATATCAGTGAGATTTGATATCAGTGAAATTTCATATCAATGAAAATACCAATTTTATCAAGTTTTGATATACATTGGTTTTCACTGTAAAGTATAAAATAAAACTTAATATATACAGCTAATCTGACAAGAACATTGTATATATTACTAAATAATCATTTTGTTGGTTAAATTAAGATGCAGGTATGAGAGATGCAAATCAAGACAAACTACACTAGGAGTTGCATTTAACCTTAAACCATCAGCTGTAGTCACGCTTGCCTGGCAACATATGATATAAAAGGTATCATTTCGCAATTTTGCAACACTACAGAGCATATGGTTTACAAGGAATCGATTAATTCCCGAAATTTATCGGATGGCCCGCGTATATTTGTGGCCTGTTATTGCAGAAACTTGGTCTGCAAGCAAATAACAGTATAGGCAAATGTGGGTTAAGTCTGGAAAAAAGGTGGTTCTTTCAGTGACAAATTGTCATTCATAATATGATAGACAACCAAATTTTAAAAAATTCAAATCTAGAATGTAAATATCTAAATAAAAAAAAAAAGGTCATGGATTTTTATTTCCTTCTCGCAATTGGATCCCTCACGAAGGACCACAAATGAAATAAGAGAAATGGCTCTACCACGATCATTTAAGTAACAAATATACATGTGACGTAACATGTTCGTACATGTATTTAATTGAGTCCTCCGTAAAACCACCCATCATTAATATTCATTTTTATATTGACCATTCAAATCTGCACATTAACTAACGGTCAATGACGGTTAGACAACACGTGGGTTAGACAAACAAACCAACACGTGCTTTTTACAGGTAAATACAGGTGCAAAAACACAATGTTTGTCTAAGGAAATAGGGTGGGCGTGGCTATACCTTGCTGGCGGAGGAGTCAGATCAGCTGGCTAACCTGCACTCCGATACACTTCGTGACCTCGCTCCTCTCCCGTGACAGATGGAGAGGTCTAACGGAATACCGAGGGAAATACTCCGTCTAGTATTTAATGCGTCTCTCTGTTTCACAAAGATCACTGAAGACGGGCCGTGCCATAAAATGGGTCGGTAGAAGTTTTTGTATCGTCTGAACCCGGCGATGGAACAACACTATTGTTTAATGTGATTAATCAGTCTTTATGATTTTGTTCATTACCTCCTTGTAAATTATTATTTCATTGCCTCCTTGGCCTTGGAACTTATAACGCGTTACAGTAACTAGGAACTAAATAAAAGAAAAGATTTCAAAATACCGTATAACGCCTTCATTTGATATTATATGGTTCAAATATCTAAAATTCTCTGATTTTTCTTAAAAATTATGTTCCATTGCAGAAGAGCAGATATAGATGGTTCGGTGACCTATCAGAACTATTTACATCATACTGCATAATTATGCATAGAAAAAGTTCGAAACTTATATTTTTGTTCCGCGCATTGTTATCTTAACATATTTTAATTATCAGAATGATAAATGTGTTACATGCATTTTTTTAACTGTGGGCCTATAAATGATCAATAACACAATCTTCACATGTCGAGGTATTGATAGATTATGATAAGGATGAAGATCAATGAGCGGTGAATATTAATCTAGATTGGCAAAAGTATGGATAGACCCAGTTTCTTCACAATATTTTATAAATGACATATCTTTCATTTAAATGTGTCACGTTTTGTGTAATATTTAAACTTTGTTTATACAGTAGATACCGTCCCCAGGACCCCGCCTCCAGCGACCCCATTCCCAGGGATACCCTCTCCAAAACCCCGTCCCCCGGAATCCCGTACCTAGGACCCCGTCCCAGGGACCACGTCTCCAGTGACCCCGTCCCTCGGGACTCCTCATGAGCCCGTTCCCAGGACTCCGTCGCCCGGGACCCCGTACCCAGAACCCCGTCCCAGGAACCCATTCCCAGGACACCGTCCCCAGGACACCATCCCCAGGAACCGTCCCTTGGACCCCATCTCCAAGAACCCATCCCCAGGACACCATTCACAGGAACCCATCCCCAGGAACCCGTCTCTTGGACCCCGTCCCAAAGAACCCATCCCCAGGACACCATCCCCAGCACCCTGTCCTCGGGTTTTAACATGAATGTAAACATAATAGTCATTGTCGTATATTTACTGTGAACAAGTTCTTCCTACGTACTTGTCTCTTGTCTCTACTCATTTTAGTATAGGTTCTGTAGTAAGCTTTATTGCTGTCTAAATGGGCCGCCACGTGACCACATTATGTTTCATTATAGCGTATGTATGTAAATATGTCCATTCCACCAATTTCGGTAACTTCGATCATATGCTTTTTACGTCAAAACCCAACTCGAGCACCAGTGCAATATTCGTTAAGTTTGGTTTATATATATTTTGAGGATCGCTGATCAGTTAACATGACTTGATGTGCAAATGTTAATGGAAAGCAAAAATTTGGTTCACAGCAAAATTCATGGAAATAGATTGTCCCCTAAATCAGTTGTCCCCTAAATCAGTACGATCTTAGGGGCACTGCTGGGTAACATTTCTAAGCATTACAAATTAATACGTGGGTAATCCAAGAAGTAATGCGAACACAACAATATTTTAGTAACCAATGCAGATCCATTTAAATAGTTTGGCATGTTTACACATGTATATATGTGCAGTATTTAGGTGTAATATCATGAAGTTTGGATGACGAGTTGAGATTTAAGAATCATTTTATTTGTCGACCCGAAGTAGACATGGACGCGAAATCGACTGAAAACGGTCATTTTGCTAGGGGTACAGGGAAAGATTTTGTGCTCCAATTTATTAAGTGGACATTTATATACACGCAAATCATATTCGTTGTGTTATATATTCCTTATGTTTGGAAATAAAAGAGAAAACGAAATGCAAAGATCAACAGGGACTATTCTATGTTGCCTAGCAACGGAATCTGACAAAAATACCACAATTTAGACAAAGTACGACAAATACCCATAATTCATGCGTATAGTTGACTCCGATAAGGATGTAAATATCCACATTTATGCCCGCAGCCTGTCACAACGAAGAATTTCAATTCCAAAAATAAATATTGTATGGAATTTAACCTTTTTGGTTCAGTAGAAGGGGCGTTGATGAAAATGAGGTGATTTTGAGAGATCAAATTTGACTCAAATTCTAGGGGGTACAGTCAGCCAAACCTCAATAATTTGCGCTGCGTTAAACTCATCAAGGTATGTACAGTAAATCTATTCAAGGGATTATTATAGTTTGGAATAAAACGATTATTGGCGTAATTATGCTTTGCATATGACAATTCATTACATAAATAAAATCCATTTTAACCGTGGCCAAGGCCGTTTACCTTGCATTTTCTTGTTGCTAGGCAACAAGGGTTGCTATGTGATTCAGTCAAAATAGTAATCGGATCTGGAAACATCGATAATACATCATAATTCTGATGTAAACTATCTTGAAAAATGGCAATGTTGAAAGAAATTACACACGAGTTCGCATTACTTCTTGGATCACCCTCGTATTATGTCATAATTAAGAATGAATGGAGATCCTTGTTTGAACAATTTTCGTGGCCTTTCTTCGATATTGAATTCGCATGTTTTCACTCCAGTGATTGCTGCAGGTTTCGGTGTCGTTTCATTGGATTGTACTGCAGCTCAAACCTGAATGAAGAATAACGTCACTACACGTATATTGTGTCCATAAAATTATGTTCCTGGTGGTCCAGGAAATCACGTTTTAGTTAAATTTAAAACTATGGTTTGAAATAATTCTTATATTAGCGTAAGCTATGCGCCATGTACTCACATACACTTAGGGTGACATGTGAAAACAAAATGAAAAGACTTCGTGACGTTCGACATGTAAAACTGGTATGAGAATTACCTGTTGCATTGCATATTGTATTTGTCACAAAGAAGGGAAATCCTCCATTGATGTCAAGAAAGAAACTTTGTAAAATAATTATACAGCACGACATCTTAGCACATCGACTTACCAATGGTGGTTGCAATAATCCTTGCAGCGTTTTACATAACTGTCGTACAACTTCTGTGCGTAATAGTTGTCCACGGTGGCGTTTGGCGTCGTCGTTCTATAGAAGGTAACGGTTGCGTTCGGAAGACTACCCGTGGTATTGCTAATTAACATTGTTACCCCTGGGGTTGTAGGCTGAGGGGTTGGTGTAGTTGAAGTTGTTGTGGTTGTGTGTTTGGCCATACACGCTCTGTAGCACGTGGTCCAGCCCGCCTCTGTCACGTAGCAGGCTACACCTTAAGAACAATCAAGGACAAAATGTCAATTTGAAGGGAAAAACCTCGGTATGAGGCCTAGGAGTAATAACGGGCATTTCAATTATGCCTAAGTAAATGTATTCATTTGAGCCGCCTCGTGGGAAAACCAACAATGTGGTTTCCGAACAGGTCCGACACAAATCGACCTGTACATTCACAGAAAAGAGCTAGAAGCTTGAAATTTCGGATTTAAGTAGAAAAGGAATTGTACTAGCCGAGTAGCGAAAACAAAGGCGCTGATGGGTCTTATGCACCCTGTATACCGTTGATGCAACTGAATATGTTACGGCACAGATTGATGCAACATTTCACGAAGGTAGGGGGTAATGGAGAGCGATAAGTTGACGATCATGTCAGTTTTATAGGCATTAATGCGAGGATGTCTGGGTCATGACTTTGTGGGAAAACAAAGTAAGGATGCCTCCAGTTTTTGCCATAAGTAGTTTGTAACAAAAGCTTACCTTGTGTCAGAAATTATTAATTTCATTGAATGAATATGCCACCAGAAACACGAAAATTGATTACGTTTGCTAATTATTCGAATCCTTCATCATCGTTTGTAAATATCAAAGTTTCGTTATATACCGGAATCATTCCTTGTTTCATACCACCGAAAGACAATCCTGAACTCAAGCAAACTTTTGCACAATATGATGTTAACATACCTAGGTTGGATCGTTTGGGAAGCAACATACGTCAGCTAGTTCATTGCCTTGATGCAACGTACGTCCAATGTGTTCTTTTTAAAAATGATGCTATCTACGGCGGATCTTTGGGCCAAAAATGATATTTCTTACGGCGGACACATTTGCAAAATGAAAAGCATGTGACCGTTAAAGCTACAGTGAGCGGGGCTAAGTGATTTTTGCATATTTTTTCTGGCAGTCTTTCTTGTATACGTCTTCCACTAGCTTCCAAACCTTTTTGTTTCGTTTTGCAATGACTTCAAACGTCCCAATTTAACATTTTTAGTCATGTCGGACAGCGCCAACGCTTCCTAGTTGTTTATCGGCACTGTGGGGACTTAAGTGTTTTTCCGTCAAGCAAACTACACGGTGTAGGTAGGTATCAAATCCAGAACCTCTCGTGGTGCCCTATTCTACCATTACGGCATCGCGCGAATCCCCACTTCCCAAAAACGAACTTATAAGATTTTCCATCAAATGGTTGTCTGTTAGCCCTTATAAGTCTTGTAATTCAGCATGACTGTTTTCATCAGAAATGTTGACATTATAAGCTTGAAACGGTTAACACACATACGCAGACACTCGACAAATGTGACGTATGTGTTGTAAGCAATGATATATGTGAGTCACTGTCGGCATCAGATGATCTGGACATCCGGGCGTTTAGTGTGTGTGTGTGTGTGTGTGTGTGTGTGTGTGTGTGTGTGTGTGTGTTGCGCATTTTTTCTTGATAGCACAGGTAATGTACTCCTGAAATAGGTTTACGTATTTTGTGCTTACTCATAGTGAACTAGCGCACAATGTAAAGTCTACAGAAGGTTCCCTGCACCTGAAAGTGATGGGTTGACTCCCCCGGCCATTGCTTACCCCGTCTCCCTAAAAAGGTACTTTGCACATGCCCAAAACTCCCCATCCCCACCTATAAAGTGCTTGCTCTGTAACTCCTCACAAATTATCACGAATGCACTATCTAGCTCATGAACTAGCCGTTATCTCCCCCCCCTTTCCCCAAACGCCTGGTAGGGACTCAACTATGTTTGTTGAAAATCAAAAGCAAGGTGAAAAAACATTCACATTGTGCAATAAATCACCCATATAAACAACGAGCAAGAATATCGGGAGCTATGCTTGCTGCATTATGGAGAATATGTATAGGGTTATACAATTTGCATACACATGCAGATTAATTTAAAAAATCAAATATTTTTATCCAAATTGATACTAAAGCTGTCAATTCACAGCACAAAATGTTTAAAAGAAATAAACACCAAAGTGTCCGCCGTAAGAAAAATCATTTTGGCCTAAAGATCCGCCGTAGGTAGCATCATTTTTCAAAAACACCTCTTGTACGTAGGTAGTATCCAGGCAATGAACTCACTGACGTACGTTGCTTCCCAAGCGATCCAACCTAGGTGTGTTAACACCATATTGTGCAAAAGCCGGCTCGAATACATGATTGTTGTTTGGTGGTATCAAACAAGGAATGATTCCAGTTTATATTGAAACTTTGATAATGACAAACGGTGAGGAAGGATTTGAGCAATTAGCAAACATAATCAATTTTCGTGTATCTGATGGTATATTTCTTCAATGAAATTTATAATTTCTGTCTCAAGGTGTTTTAACAAACTACTTATGGCAAAAAATGAAGGTATCCTTACTTTGTTTTCCCACAAAGGCACGGCCCAGACATCCTAACATTAATGCCTGTAAAATTGAATTAATGGTCAACTTACCGTTCTCAATTTCCCCCACCTTCGTGAAATGTTGCATCAATCTGTACCGTAACAAATTTGGTTGCATCAACGGTATACAGGGTGTTATGTATATTTTCACAATTTATAATCTGAAAAGAATCACAGGAAAATCTTACCTAGCACGACCACCAATAAACAAACGAGTTTCGTTTCCATTTGAAATATAGAGATGCTTTAGTTATTATTTGTTCCTTTAACAGTCCTGAAGTTTATCGAATCTCTGATTTACCTGATAAGACTTAGAGTCACTGTATTGCAACAACCGGTCAAATGCGGTCAACAAATGTTTGATTTCAAAACCAGCCCGGTGAGACATCACACGCCGTCAGGCGATGCAACCAACAAAATGATAAGCATGCTCCTTGAAGAAGACCACGGAGCGCATATGGAGTCTTATTCTGAAGTCTGCGAATAGCAATTAAGGTTAAGCGTAAAGTCTGCATTACCTTCTTGATGTTCTGGGCTTGGAGGGTGAGACGTGCGAAGAAAATCAAGCCTTTTGTAGAAACATGATGATCTATACAAAGTACAGCATTAATTCTCCTAGCAGTTCCTGACGAGAAGATCTTTAAGTATTTTTTTTTTTAATTTACCCTTTATTGAGCCCCAGCAGCTAATCAAAATATGCGATTAAGAAAACCCCACCCACTGTGACAACAGTCGATTAAGAAAACCCCGTCCACTGTGGCCTAAAGAAATAGATAGGCTATTTGTGCCTCCAGGCAAAGCTTCTACGCTACTGACTCACCATCTGATGATTGGTTAACCGTCCAGGTCTGAGCCTGTCCAAGTCAACCCATCCATACGCAATAGCCTTGTGGTTACATTTGAAACACGCTTTGGATGTCACGATGTCCTAATTTTGGGTAAAAGTCCCATAAAATGGAGGCAATGTCCCGACATTACCTTAGCTGTTGACTGGGACGTTAAGCATCAATTCAAACAAACAAACAAACAAACAAGTAATATGAAAGGTAGAAAACTACTTCATAACCATTTCTATGATAAGAGTTGTCGTAGGACAGCGAAGCTCGCCTGAATTGTGCTTTGCCACTAAATCTATTAAAATCTGTGAACCATGACCTTGACCTCACAGTCCCTCAGGTGGGCTGTGATGGTACAGCATAAAACTTTAGACCAATACATGTTTAGAACTACAAACATGCAAAGTATCAACTTGATCCATCTACATATTCAAGAGATATAGACTTACAAAAACTTTAACCCAAAACATTTTAACATAAAATTTCTAAGTCTGTGACATTGAACTCAAGGTCACTCAGGTGGGTCAAGATGTAACAGCTTAAGAATAATATCTAACAGTAGACAAAGTATCAATAAGATCCATTCATCTGTTAAAAAAAATACAGTTCTAAACAGTTCTAAACGCTTTAAGCAAAAGCTTTAACATAAAATTTCAAAGTCTGTGACCTTGAGCCCAAGGTCACTCAGGTAGGTCATGGTGAATTAGCATAAAACTTCAGAGCAACATCTATCAATTAAAATAGTGTCTTCTGAGGAAAACTATGTCCCCCCAACCGTTTAGTAATTGAAGTGTAGTTACCTTGTGATATGAAGTTTTTCTATGGAAGACACCATGCCCATCTTGTTCTGTATGGTGTGGTAGTTTAAACTTGTTTTGGACCCTGTCTAAAATTAGGTCACGATTCATTTTTGTTTGTTTGTTGGTTTGTTTGTTTTGTTGTTGATGTTTTATGAGTTTTAAGATCATCTGTTTGATTAGCATTGAATTTCAAACACAGCTTTAATGTTGCACAAATCCAGAGATATCTAACAGGAGTATGTCAACTAGACCAGAAATCCAGACAGCATGTTTTGTTCGCGATGCAGATCGACTGCACAAAGAATCACCTGCGTAAGGAAACGACCATTTGATTTTTTATTATTGTAGAGGGCGGGGGGGGGGTGTAAGATTAAAAAGAAAAAAAAAAAAAAAAAAAAAAAAAAAAAAAAAAAAAACAGCATCCAATTTTGGCCGGAAAAAAATATCTAGGACAGTAAATTCTATTTTACTATCTTACGTATTGTAATATATACCAATAAAAAGACAGGACCGCGTCGTGAGAGAAAAATAATATCCAGACCCAGAAACATCTTCCAGCCCTCCCCCCCCCTCTTAAAATTCATTCATTTATTTATCTATCTATCTTGGGTCAGTTTACGTCCCTTTTAAGATCATTTAGCTCATATGAGACGAGCCAAGTCAGTTGGTGTGGTGAAAACGGGCGAACCCCGAGAAAAAAAGAGGAAAAAAAAAAACCTGGCATATCTTCAAGCAGAACTTGTCTCATGCATGTATGAGCCCACAACAAACACAGCGGTGAGACGATCGGATGAAACCACTCGGCTACGGGATGGGGGTTTAAATTTTAGCATTCATTTATTTAGTTAAGTTTTGGTAACTGAATAGCCACTTTTTGGGAAACAGCTACTCACTAGACTACAATGTCAAAAGAAGAAATCAAAATAATAGATAGAACAATTTTGAACGAGAGAGAGAGAGAGAGAGAGAGAGAGAGAGAGAGAGAGAGAGAGAGAAAAGAGATGTTGCTAGATTCCTTATATGAGGACCAAAAAGCATAACTCGGCGCTCAACGTGAGGATCGAACCCAGTGTCTGTCCTTCTTGGCTTTGTTGTGTGGTTATACTTGAAGCACGTTTAGGATGTCAGGGCATCCTAACTTGCCCCCCCCCCCCCTTTTTTTTTATTCAGTTTAACGTCCCTTTCATGATTATTTCAGCTCATGTGAGACGCTCCAATCAGTAGGTGGGACGAAAACGGGAGAACCCCGAGAAAAACAAAACCACCTGACACGCTCGCAAGCAGAACTTGGTTTATCTCACATGGCCAGAGCGGGGTTCGAACCCACACTAGACACAGCGGTGAGAACTTTGGGCACAAGTCCCATAAAATGGGGGCAAAGTCCTGACATGACCATAGCTGTGGACTAGAACGTTAAGCATCAATTCAAACAAACTGCATTGCAAATGAAAGACTGTGGTATTGTAGCGACACGCACGCACGCACACACACACACATCAAATAAAATACTTACTGAGATTTAAACACTCCCTTCTCAATTCCTTTAGGTTTAGCGCTAAGACGTGTACTGCGATATTAATAGATTTACGAGTACATGTACTATGTCGACACAATTAATTTTTACTGACCCGAAACTAGCTAAATTGGTAGATAAAATTAACAAGCTCCTACGCAACAGAAAATCAATAATGAAGTTCAGTTTTCCTGGTGTGTTATAATTAATGTTGGAACGCATATTGGAACCAAAAGTGTAAAAAAGTAATGTTCAAGGTTCATGCATTTTGCGGAAACCTGCACCTTGCGGATAATTACACAAGTGCAATATACATTCTAAATCGACAGGTCATCTCGAAGAACAGGTTTATTTTTAGCATGCAGATAAGTTTTCAAAATCTGACTTCGTGCAGAGGAAGAGAAAAAGATAGACTTCATGACCATACAAAATATTACGGGCATGGCACGAAGTGCGCGAAGCGCACTGAGCCTGGGCCGAAGGCCCAGCTGCGTGCCCGCCTATAGGTAACGCGTACACACGGGTAAATGAACTCTGATGTTGTTTACCTAACTAACTTTGTGCACCTGAACGTCCGGTCCTAGTCTCGGGGGATATCGCTAATCTCCCTATCTCGCGATAATTCGCTATCCCATCGGTAGTTCTAGATAAAATATACATCCTTTTTCCACCCATGATTATACAGTTTAGCTTCTTTGTGGACAATATATTTTTTCGTTTCACTTGAGATCAATTTTGTTTGCAAAATTACAAAAAAAAACAAAAAAAACAAAAAAAAAAAAAAAAAAAAAAAAAAAAAAAACAGGTTACGTCACTTCTTCAGCGCGCGAGAATGCTCGATTATCGCCATAATCGTGTATCACAATTTAGCGAAACAGGTGCGTCTTAATAGCGAAAGTGGGTCGATTCGGCCGCGAGTCGTTACATCCAACCCCCTGGTAAAATAATGTCATTTGGCGTGTCACCAGTAAACTATTCAGATTCAGATCAACTTTCTTTCTAAAGTTACAAAAAATAAATAAAAATTACGTCACAGTCACGCGCGAAATTCTTCTAATATCCGGTGTTACTATTTACCGGAACCAGAACGGGCCGGAACGATGCGTCTAAATAGCGAAATCCGGTCGTTTCGGCCGCGAATCGCCGATACAACCTTAAATCGGACATCCAAATGCAAGTAACTGGTCGTTTCGGCTCCGTGAGTCGTTCGTTCTTCAGTCAGCTACCCGAGGGTTTTACCTGGCGCACAAAATGAACGTTTTGGCCTAAAAATGACCCCCAAAATACCCAGTTCTGTTCAGAGAGGGGACCATGATGTCCCCCAAAATTAATAAATATTTCTTGTTCCTGATATTGTCCTATTTTGTCAGAATTTGTCAGTAGTGGGACATTGGTCCCCTAAATTAATACTCTGAGGTCGATGGGGAACACCCTGGTACTAGGTAAGGTAGGGATAGTGAAGAGAGGGGTAGGAGTAAGGGTAGGGTAGAGTAATGAGTAAGGTAAGGGTAGAGTAGGGTAAGTAGTAGGAGTAATGATAGGGTTTGGTAGGGTAGGGTTAGGTGGGGTAGGGCACGGCAAGGAGTAAGGATAGGGTAGAGTAATGAGTAAGGGTAGGGTAGAGTAGGGTAAGTAGTATGAGTAAGGATAGGGTTTGGTAGGGTAGGATATGAATACTGGTAGGGTAGAAGTAGGAGTAAGGGTATGGTAGGTTAAGGAGTAGCAGCAATGGTAGTAAGGGTAGCCTGGTAGGGGTAAGAGTTTGGGTAGGTAGAAGTTAGGGTATGGTATTGGTAGGATAAGGGAAGGAGTAAGGGTTAGGGCAAAGAGTATGAGTAAGGGTAGAGTATGGGTATGAGTAGGGTAGGGTAGGGTAGGAGGTTATGTGTAGGGTAGGAGGTTATGTGTAGGGGTAGGAGTAAGGGTATGGTAGGGGAAGGATTTGGAGTAGGGGGAAGTCGTAAGGATAGGGTAGGGGGTAAGGTGTTGGGTAGGTGGTTCGGTGTAATGGTAGGAGTAAAGTTAGGGTAGGAGTAAGGGTAGGGTAGGGTATTGGATAGGGGAGGACAGGACAATGGCACAACATATACTTTTACAGTAAGTTTTGTTTAGTAGTTTTTTTTATACTTTTTTTTTCCTGGGCGAGACCAGTACTATATAGATCAGCTGGCAAACCTGCACTCCGATACACTTCGTGATCTCGCTCCTCTTCCGTGACAGCTTAGCATAGGTTGCCTTTAAACTATGGTCGAACAGATTATGGATTTCGTAAGAAGCTTATAGCTGCTTTATTTGGTGATAATTGTTAGAATTTTTGTTACGTTTTGTTAGAAAATGCACAAATTTTAAGTAAACATCTGGTTAGCCTGCAGAATTTCAATAAATTTGCAAAAAGCAATCGATTTTCTACTTTTTGTCTCATTCTACAGTGGTCTCCCCTTATCTATTTATAGACATATGCGATATTTTTCAACAGAAAATACGAAGTATTTTATGAGTCTCTGTCATTTTACATCTGGAATATATATATAAATTAAGTCCTATCAGTCAGAAAAGATATAACATAACATAATTTTCAATTTCTTTAGAGTCTTCGATGAATTTTCATTTTCGACTAAGGACTCAATAGAAGTCATTTCCGTCGGTATGGAGAGGTCTAACGGAATACCGATGGAAATATTCCGTCTAAGTACTATATAGTAGGTTGTTTTTTTATGGGTTTGTTGTTCCGGGAGCACCCGAAGGCTCAACCGGGAGGTTGATTTTTGTTGTTGTTTTAGGAGAAGCCCGTGATCGAACCTGCGACCCCTGGTTTACAAGGCGAGTGACTTAACCACTGCACCACGGAGTTTAGTAGTTGTTAAATCAATAATAATTTCAAAATCATGATGGCATGCCCGTTCTAGGCAGTGCCTAAGTTCATATTTGTTTTTTAATTGAACAGCTGCTGTGTAGTTCGTGACGATACGACCACTTGATTCGGAACTGGATAAGATTCGAAACCGGATAAATTACTGTAGTTTCGACTGGCATAGACATAGACATAGAAATTTTATTTTTTGTCGAATATTCACAAACATGTAACATAAGCCCAGTAGGGCTTTTATTTCGACAAACAAGAGTAAAACAACATGCAAAAATATCACAGCATGCAATAAAAAAACAATACGTACAATGAACAAATTAAGAGAAAAAATACAGAATATGAGGTATATCACAGCATGCAAATTTTGTACATAAAAATATGTCTTTTTTAAAATAAATTGAAAAGAAACTCTGTACATGACATCAGTACCGATGCTGATGCCTTTCCCTGCTGTACGGGCAGTCCACACGAGCCTGGGAAAGACAGCAGCATCAGTAAAGTGCACGAATTGCTTCTTTTATGTTGCCTAAGATGAAATTTTAAAATGCAGTGGAAGTAAGACTTAAGTTATTCACAAGTATAAAAAGAGAATAAATTAAAGCACACAATCATACAATTTGAGACATAGGTGGCAACAATGATGAACCAGCCTGGCTATAAAGATCAGAGTCGCCACCCATGTCTGGGATATGTAGATAGGGCATATTAAATGACAAAAGGTGACGACATTGACAAGCCAGCCTGGCTATAAGGATCAAGGTCGTCATCAATAAGAACGATGGGATGTGTTGGTAGGGCACGAGAAGTTTGCATTGAGGCGCCCTTGGATCACAGCCTTTGCACGAAACGAAAAAGGGGTAATTCGAAGAAAAAACGCAAAGGAAGTGTAAGGGAGGTAAGGAAACTGCAAACAACAAAAAACAACAAAGTCTAAGCAGAACAAGAAGGGCATCCGCAAATTTTACCATCCCAAGCATGGAGCAATCTCTTGAACTGAGAGAAGGACTCTGCCAGTCTCAGATCGTTCGGGAGACAGTTCCAGATTCGGACGGCTTCATAGCGAAATGACCTTAGCCCATACCTTGTACTTTTCACCGCTGGTAGCCTTGCTTGATTTTCATTCCTGAAATTATAATGGGATGTTTTGATGTTAATTAAATCTTTCACATAATCAGGGGCAATGTCATGTACTATTTTGTAGACCTCAGAAGCCATTTGCTTCATCCTCCTAACATGTAGGGGGACAGTATTGGTTGAGGCTAAGAGATCTTGCAAAGATGACGTGAAATCATTGTTGATGAATCGTAAAGCCCGCTCTTGGATTTTTTCAATCTTGTTAGTGCTAGACGCACTACAAAAATGCCATGCTAACGGACAATAATTAAAATTGGATACAATAAAAGAGTTGTAAATAGTCATCTTGCCCTGCTTGGTTAAAAAACGGCCAAGACGCTTTAAAACAGCAAGTTGTTTAGAAGCTTTCTTACAAATTTCAGATACATGGTCATCAAAACGCAGCATAAAATCAATGTTCACACCTAAAAAGGTAACATTGTCATCACATTTGATTTCAACAGAATCTATGTTAAATGAGGTGATATTGTCATGTGCGTTCTTTCCTATACAAATTGCCTGGAATTTAGAAGGATTTGCTTGCATGAAATTTTTGAAAAACCAATCGATCAATATACAACTTTCTTGCTCTAAAACTTTTTTCAACACTTCTATATTAGCATGTATAAAAGATAATGTGTTGTCGTCTGCGTAGTTGTATATTACCGCTTGGTTCACAAAAAAGAAAATGTCATTTAAAAAGACATTAAAAAGAAGGGGCCCTAAGATGGAGCCCTGAGGGACACCCTTCATGATATTTTCCCATGTGCTGGTGTGAGATCCCAGTCTAACCTGCTGTACCCTGTCGCTTAGGTAGCTACTAAGCAAGTCAATGGCATCAGATGCCAGCCCATAAGCCCTCAACTTTTCAATTAAGAGACCATGGGGTAGGCAGTCAAAGGCCTTAGACAGATCCATAAGTACGGCTGCTGCCGACTCATGGTTGTCCAAGGCCTTCTTCCAATCTTCAAGCAGGCGCAGCAGGGTAGACTGGCGGCATTATGGGTTTGCAGCCAGATAAGATTCGGATTAGGACGATCAATTAATTATACACCACAGTACTGAAGCGACCCGGGCCCTAGATTCTAGAGATAATTTTGTTGGGCAAATATTGTACAGCAACACCGGGTACTCTTCTGGGGGAGGTTTGATTGGTCTAAAAATGGCGTCTAATGAACAAAAACAAACCCCGGTAGATTTTTTTTTTGTTTTCTTATAGAATATTTCATTAAAGTTCACGTTTTTTTATCAGCGGGGACCACTACATGATATTTGAAATAATTATATTTTCGAATTAATAGAATATCACGCGAATGCAAGTTTAACACGGTCCTTTTGTTCTTTGCGTATTTTTGAAGCTATTTGCCTAGACGTCGTGTTAGAATAGGTTCGATTATCTGACTAAAAATGCTGCTTATGACTTCAAAATCTATGTTGAAATGTGCAGGCCTTTTGTAAACTTGTGCTGATCAGGGTTTGCGCTAGGATTTTTTTTTCTTTCACCACCATTTTCGCCAATCTGATTTTTATTGTGCCATTTTCTTAAACTAAGAGCCAAACTTTTGGCCATTTTCCCCAAAAAATCTTAAACTAAGAGCCAATAGTTTTTCAACTTGTTTACCCCCATTCATGTATGAATATAAAATCGTTGCAGTAGATTAAGTTATCAGTCACATATTTCTGTATCTTCTGCAATAATTTTTGAAATAAAAACGAAGTACTTATAAACAATTTTTATTTTTTTAAAAAAAAAAAAGGAAACCACTTGACGTGATACTAATTACTAAAAACAATGACTAAACATGAATGAAATATGTTGAATAGACTTTAAATAATAAAATGTTATAGAAACTCATCATTTATTGTTTGTTATATTTTCATTCCAGAGATTTTATATACTTTCGATCGGCACTTCAAAAACATACCAAAAATTTGAGTTGCAGAAATAAATTAATTTGTTTACATCCATCGCTTTTATTTTTTAAAGTCAGTAATTTTAATTACACGCAAACTGACAAGAAGATCAAAAAGGTATTGAAATGAAATATTCAATGTGTAATTAAAGTCGGCGAAAAACAAATATTACTTACCGCTTTTGATAGCGATTTCCTAATTGATTAAAGACATATTGTTTGCGAGTCAAATCAATTAATGTCGTCCATGTTTGTGTTAAACCTTGACCCGGCATAATTGTTCACGTGTTTCAATGATGGGTAAATTTCTGTGACGTCAACCGATGCGATTCTTAGTACTGGTCTCCATTGGTAGCTAGCGATCACGTGTAATGAATATTTAATAGAAGGCTGGACCAAATGAACTTGTGGGCGTTACTATCATGCAAGATAGACAGCGCGTGTCAAATATTTGTTTTCGATCAACTCCATGGGCTTCCGTATTTTGATCGATAATTAAGGTATTATATGACCATTAGACAAGCACGCGCGGCCAATTAATGGCTCTGGACAATGTATTTACAGCGGAGATGGCAATTTTAGGTCATTTTTAGTTGTCGCCATTTTTTTCGCCAATTTTTATTTTCTTTCGCCAGATTAAAAAGTAAATCGCAATTTGCGAAAATGGCGATCGGTAACGCGAACCCTGGCTGATTCATAAGTTCTTCAGACTTCAGTACGATAATGATTGTGTCTGGGGTCTGTAGAAATACCGGAACACACCGAACACCAAGACACACCTGTATTTACCGGAATGCATCATAAATAATGGGTTATCAAGCACATTGAGTATGCTATTAATAATTTGTGACAATTTTATGCGCTTATGAGATGGTAGATTCATTCAACTTTAGAAACATTTTACATTGATCAAGTCGGCGTGACGTCACAGGTCATTCATACGAGGTGAATTCCTCTGTGTTTATTGCTGTAACCTTACCGAATTAAAAGCAGAAAATATGAAAACCAAATAAAAATATTAATGAAAGCTTTGCAGGTATTTTTCGATCTTCACAATTTCTTAAACACAATGTATGAACCCATTATGTTTCTGGCAAATTATAATCTTATAAGCGTCTAAACATGATTAAATCACAACGATATTGACCGAGTTATACCCTCAACCGAATGAGCGAAGAGGCGGGGGGAAAGGTGCAGTTCCGGTAACCAATATTGATTTTTCCTCACGGAAGAGTAGCTTGCCGACTGGATCAATAGATCTTTCTTTAAAAATTGGTTGAATAAAGCAATTTACACAATTGGCGCTAAGTTTCTCTTGGCGCGACTCAAATGAAAGGAATTTCACACCTTTTAAAGTTTCGGGGATGGATTAACAGCTTAAAACAACAAAGTGTCAAACTGTTGAGTTGACTCAATTTGCAAATGTGTCAAAATATTGGGCAACAATACATTAAATATCCTTGCTAATTGCCAGACGAGCAAGATTAACACTTTACAACTTTTGCCTATGAGTATTTATTCAAGCAAACAAGATGAAAGTTTTAGAAAATGCATGTAAGTCACTGCATTCAAATATGCATAAATTATTGCCAACATCAATGTGCATAAGAAACCATATAAATGGTGCGTTTTGGTAAATACAGGTGCGTTTCGGTGTTTCAGTGTGTTCCAGTTTTTCTAAGGACCGTTGTGTCTGTATTGTATTGGAAGAAGTCTTCGTGAAATCTTTTTTCAGCTGTAGGACAGCTGTCTGGCAGACTGCAAGTTTTTGCAGGTCAAAACCCAATTCTGTAGGACAGTTCTATATGCTACCATTGTAATCTTAGAAATTTTTGCCGGACATTTGTCTGACAGAATAAAATATTTTGTCAGTCAGAATGAAATTTTGCTGGTTTTGACCAAGCGACCACTACTTTTTGTGAAGACTGTAAACAAAGAGATTCAAGAAATCAACAACCACTGTGAAAATAATATTGTAACTAAATTTTGCAAAATTTGTTTCTTCAGATTTCCTATCAATAAAGTGACTTCCTTTTTTTTGGTCGGATTTTGACAATTTTTTTACAAAAATGTAGGGCATAGAATGTAGGTTCATAAAAAAGCATGGCACTACGAAAAAGGGCATGGCACTGGAGAAAAAGGGCATGGCACAGAACCATAGTAAAAATGACTAGGGGAAACACAATACATCCAAGTAAAAATCATGGACCAGTCAGACCTGAGACCTCAGATTATGGTTTCATGTTTCCCCGCACATAATCCAGCTGTTTTGTATACTAAAATTTACTCTATTATATCTTCTCCAGTCAGCAGATGATGGGGATGCTAAATCTAATTCTGACAGTAAAGAAGGCATGGATGACATTGAATACAAAGGTAGCTTAGATGAACAAAAAGATCAAATGGAATCTGTTGATAAAGATGCTGCCAAACAGAACGCCTCAGAAGAATCACCCAACACAGGTAATGAAGAGGAAGCTAGAAAGAATACAGATGATGGGAAAAAAGAAAATTTGGAAGTAGCGTCAGAGAAAAATGTCACTAATGAGGACAGAAATCAAACAGAAATTGTACAAGAAACATGTGCAGATCCAAGTGCATTAACCCAACAAGCTGAAAAAGATTCAAAAACAATTATTGACTCTGAGAAAGGCACAGATATGTCTGTTGATTCAGTTGTAGAAACAAGTAGTCATACTGAAATTAATGATATGAAGAATATTCCAAAAGAGTCGGTGGCTGATAAAACAGAAGATGTAAGTGGCACAGGTGATGTTAAGGACACCAATTCTGAAATTGAGTCGTCTAGTGTCCTAGAGTCTGCGAAAGATGTCAATGGAAGCATAAACATTGGTGGAGATCTAATGAATATGTCAACAAGAGCAACCTGTGGGGACTCTTCATGTGACAACTTGAGTGTTTCAGCAGTTTCTGAGACAAAATCAGGTGGCTTTGAAAGGAGATTTTCTGTAGACAGAATGGAAACAGATGATGCTGATATGAACACGCTGAAAGAAGAACGTTTAGAGCAGTATCTTGAGAGTATGAAGTCTGTTAATCAAGATGATAGAAATGTAGAAGAAGCAAATGATGGAGGAGGCAAACTTGAAAGTGCTGAAAATCTAATTCCTGAAGCTGTGGCTAAAGAAACAGTAGCTGGTAAGAGTGAAGACAATAGTGATAGAAGTACAGAAAGTTCCAGTGGAGAAAAAAGTCAAACGGATATGGAAGTTGCACAAATCATGCAAAAGGGTGTCAATAGGAAAAAGGACATTGAAACTGAACAACATGAAAATACTTCTATACCAGATATGGATATTGAAACCAAGGATGGAAAAGATGTATGGAAGACTGATGTTGAAATGAAAGAGAAATCTGAACAAAAAGAAGTGACAGGCTCATTTATAACAGACAAATTAGAAGATAAAACTGGCAAAGAAGTCAATGAATCTGATAAGTCAAAAGAAGCAGAAAAAGACACTGTTGTTTACCCTGAAAAGGAAACAGACTTTGCATTTGTTAAGCTGCCAGTTTCTAACAAGACAAAGAAAGATGCTGAACAGCCAAGAGAAATTCTAAAACGTAAGATGTTTGACGAGTTCGCAGAGGATAGTTCTAACTCAAGCTGGTACAAAATCAAAGACAAGCCAACTGAAGAAGCCATGGACACAGATGATAAATCAAACAAGCTTCTTGTTCCGGATGAAGAATCGAATCTCAGCATACCGGATGATAGCTCCCTTGCCAGTGCCAGTGGGATGGAAGACTCAAGACTGAGTTTCACCGACCAAGTCTCAAATATGGACGAATTTTCGAACCTCAGTGCTGCGGATTCTTGTTCAGTGAAAGCTTTTGGCCATGAGCTGGTGTTAGATGAATCAGCAAACCTAAACCCACCAGATAAAGATCTGTTTGTTCAGCCGAGCACCCCAAGCAGTGTGGTCACAGATGCAACATCAGAGGCCACTCCGGTGAAGAGGTACAGAAAAGGGACTTTGGCTGCAGCCGTAGAGGAAGCGAGTTCTCATGGACAGTAAGTACTGTAAACTCAGAGAATTATTTTCTGAAGGTCTTGCAAAGTCTTTTATTTGCAAGCAAGTCAGTACTTATGCAGTCTTTAATAGTATACAAAAGTGTGAACTAAGTCACTGAACTTTGATTTTGCTTTCGCAAAAATTAGCAAATTTTTGAGTTCTCAATTTCAACTGCTTCTTACATTTTTTATTAGACTTAACCTGTTAACATTTAATTAATCTGAACAGACAATATTATTTGGATACATAACCATTTCCACTGACCAAATATTTTGGAAAGATACACATTGTTGTAAACTCTTGTTTTCTTTCAGCAACATCAAAGCGAAGGACCTGTTTGAGTACCAGTGGCCCCAGGAGAGTGGAGGTGATTGGTTCATGCTGCAGGAGCAGATCTCAACCTATCTGGAGGTTAAATCTTTCAAGAGAAAATACCCAGGTGAGCTTTTTTTTTTTGATTCAGTTTTATGTCCCTTTCAAGCTTTTTCACTCATATCGAGACAAATCAATCTGAAGGTGGGGCGAAAACTGGAGTACCTGGGGAAAAACCACCTGACACACCCGCAAGCAGAACTTGGCTTGTCCCACATGTGAATTGTGCCCCGTGCGAGGCGCGAACCCACAGCGGTGAGTTGATGGAATGATCAAGAGCACTGAAGTCAGCGACCTTAACCACTCCGCCACAGGGGCACCTGTGCTTATTATTGTATTTGTATGGTATTGCCATGTATACACTATTATTTTAGGGCATATTTTAATGATTTATAGTTATAACATCAAGCGCCTGTGCTCTGTACTACAAAACCAAGCACTGTCATCAGCCTATAATGCTATCACAGTTCTTCAAAACTACACATGTACATGTTAAAACTTTTATTTCAGATTTATTCCGTAGAGTATGTGACAAGAGTGAGAAAGATTTTCTGAGGGAGAAAGGTGTTGTCTCAGAGACCCAGAGTGATTTAGGTAAGAAACATCAGGTATTGTTTGTTATTTTCATCACTCATATTTCTCATATACATGTAGGAGAAAAAAAAAAGTATCATATAAGCAGCAGGCACTATGTTGATTAGTTGCCAACGGGTGCTGTTTTAGTTTTCATTATAGGGATCAAACATGATTTTCCATTCATTAACATCGCTAGGTCCCGAGGGGAGTGTTGAAAACCGAGGGCATTGCCCGAGGTTTTCAACACTCTTCGAGGGACCTAGCAATGTTAATGAATGACAAAATCATTGTTGATCGCTATAATTATTGCATAAATTCTGCAGAAACGAAAGACATAAATTGATAATGGTGCACTATATTTTACAGCCTCATGACATTTTCATACGTGTAAAAGCTTTTGCTTTTATGCTCGTTCCGGGCGGACTTCAGTTTTCATTATTAGCACTTGCTTTGCGTGGCGCCCGGTAACGAGCATATGTAGAAGCTTTGTATTAACAGCATGTGTGCGCGTGAATTGCAATATTAATGCATGTCTTCATTAATAAACGGCTGTTAATATCTTGTGACATGGGTATTAATGCAATAATGAGCAATTAAACTGCTCAGAAGCCTCGTTGAGTCACTAGCCTTGTAAAACGGGCCACAGGTTTGATCCTAGGCTTCTCTTGTCAGTCAAATGAGGCATTAAAACCGAAATGAATTGATCAATTATATGGCTTATTCAAATATATTTAAGTTATTTCCCCTTTAACATTGTTTTTGTTAGTGAGCATGCCTTATCATGTGATAGTGGGCTTGCAATTTGATTTATGGGCCTGGTAGTCTGTCACTAGTTGTGAAACAATAAGCACATAGTACTGGCTAACAACCTGTTCAATGCTTTGACTGTCACCTTCAGAGCACAGAGTTTTAAAAGTGTGTTTCTAGATTAAACATCTTAAATTGCCCTAGCTTTCCCTACAATTGGCTTCTAATGAGCAGAATTAGAATTGCTTAGTCTGTCGTCTGTTTCCAATAAGTTAACAACTTAGGTTTAACCTGCCCTAAGGGTAACTAGTCATCCTAACATGACTTGGTCTGTTTACCACTTATATTAATGAATGAAAAAATGGTAAGACTATACTGTAAAACAGAACCTGTTGTTGCTATTTCTAGGTCTGACAGCCTTGAAGAGTGAAGAAGTTCATGAGCTGATTAGCAAAGATTATCCCAGTAAATACAGGGTAGGTAACTCCCACATGTCCAATTTTTTTGTCATCGAGAAAGTTATGTGTCATAAAATTCAAGCACACCCTTTCATTAAAGATTGTTCAATTTTGAAGATGCTGATGTTGTTATGTTAGTTTAGACATCAATAAGATTTCTCCGTATGAGCCACGTCCATTTTACATATGCGAAAAACAAAGGCGCAGATCAGCTTCACAGTACCTGCGAAGCTGATCAGCGCTTTTGTTTTCGCTACACGGATAGTACAATTCTTCTACTTTCTTAATGCAAAATTTCCAGCCTCTAGCCATCTTCAGTGCTTGTATAGCTCGGTTTGTGTCGACCTGTATTGGTTTTCTCGTGTTGCGGCTCATATGATGTAAAACTGAGCCTTGGGATAGTGTTGTCTATCCATGCTACAAACAACCAACAATAGATTCCAACTTAAAATCACTCTCTTCTTAAAGCATTTCTGCCTCGATGTAATTCTAGTTGTAAGCGTAAAGTTGTCTCAAGACTTCATTTGAAAAAAAAAACAAAAACAAACAAACAAAAAAAAGCAAACTGAAGTAATTAAAATTACTTAACTATTATATTGCAGGAATATTGTACAGTATTGCATGAAAAAGAGAAACAGATTATGGTCAGCAAGCAGAAAGATTATGTCTTGGTAAGTAACACAGTCATACATTCCTGATCAAAAACTTTTGTAATCACTCATCTTCTTCTGATTCAAGCAGAGCAATATTCTGTTTTTTGGCGAGAAAGACTGTGCACAAAGTCTTGTTGAGCCTCCCGCAAGGCTTATTCACAGGGTCAACTGACTTGCTTGATTTATTTTTGATTTTTTAACTTGGTAATTCCTTTTTAAAGAAAACTATTGAACTAACCTTCAAGCACACCTGTTTATCTTTTTTAAAAACACAGAATCATGATGTATGATTGCAGACAAAGAGAACTGATCATAAATCAGACGTGTATTTTAACTTTATATCTGTGCATGTCTGTCTGCGACTAGGCTCTCTGGTGGGCTGTAATGAATCACTCATGGTCATCTCTTATAATGACATGTTTTTCTGTGATAAGGTTCAGATGAGCCATGTCATGGGAAAACCAGACTTTTTGCATATGCAAAAACAAAGACGCACATCAGCTGTGCAGTAACTTCACAGCTGATCAGCACCTTTGTTTTTGCTACACAGATAGTACAATACCTATTCTTTCTAAATCTGAAATTTCCAGCCTCTAGCCATCTTCTGTGCTTGCACAGCTCAGTGTGTGTCTGATCTTTTTTGAAACCACATTGTTGGTTTTCTCAAGATGTAGGATTCATTTGTTTCCTTCACAGCCAAAGTTAGAGAAGAGTAAAATGCGAGAGTATACAATGAAGGCCATGAAATCAGCGTCGGAGTGGAACAGACAGTTTCTGAAGGAGAGGAATGAAGAAAGGAGGGCATACTTTGATATGCAAACTTTTGTAAGAGTATAGACTGTAGAGGTGAAATCACTGTCAAGAAATTGGTGCATTTACAAGATGTCATTTTGAGAATTGGATCAAAGTTTCAACTGACATTTGAAGAACTTTGCAGCTTTGCCCCTTAAGGGGCCCCTACCTGTATTCATAGTGATTATCAGGCCACCAGGTTTTCTAGTGTCAGTAATCAGCTAATGACCATCAGTAAAGAGGAATACAGGTCTTTAAAGGATATTTTTATCATTTTTGGGCTAGAAGCGTCAATGGCATGTTGGTAAAAAGGTACAAGTAGGCAAAGATCAGGAAAAGGCGCAATCAGAAAGAGATTCCCACTCCAAAAACCGAGGTGGGAAAAAACCAAACTAACAATCGGGCACTTATACCATGAAACATATCGTATTTAAAGCCGAATGAGCAGCTATTTTCCCAATAGGTGGCCACTCAGTTACCTTAACTTAATTAAAAATTTGAAAACATACATAAGGCGCCAACAGCACAAAAAAAATTTTAAACACCAAGACATAAAACAAAAAGAACCACCACAGAAGTATCGCTTTGGAACGAAAAGTAAAAAGCCTTTTGTCTTGTAAACCAGGCCTTATGGATTTGGTACAGGCTTTTTCAGTTGTTTGCGTGAAACTTCAAACCTTTGGATCTAAATATCACAAGTAACTTTGCAAGATGCCAGCATCTAAGTCCACAAAATTTGCTTTTTCAGGCAATCCATTATCCTAAGAATAAGTTCCGGAAACTAGAGAACATCAAGTCTGCTCCTACATCCTACCCTGTTTCCCTGATTCCAGGACAGTTCCAAGAATATTGTAGAAAGTAAGTCTGGTAACTTTCATTTGAGCCTGTGCGTGAGAAAACCAACAATTTGTATTCCGACCAGGTCCGACACAAATCGGGCTGTACAGGTACAGAAGATGGTTAGAGGCTGGAAATTTTGGATTTAAGAAGAAGAGGAATTGTACTATCTGTATAGCGAAAGCAAAGGTGCTGATCAGCTTCGCAGTAACTGCGAAGCTGATCTGCACCTTTGTTTTCGCATAGGCAAATGTTGGTTTCCTCATGAGAGGGCTCATTTGTTAAGATGTTGTTTTAATTTGTATGATAAGCTGATTTTGCACAGTCATTTGGGCTGTGTCATGAGAAAACCAGATTTATGCCTATGCAAGTTTGATAGTTTTATATGAAATGGTCTCTATTAAATGTAAGATTCATTTTATCATATGACTTTTAGAATAGGATTTTATCACCTTCAAATGGACAAAATGAAAATTTACATTGCTGTTACGGACGTCGTCAGTGACGTTACATATTCCCGTTAAAAGTGTTAATACATGTGTGGTCATAACACTTTTTATCATCCACTGGAATGTCGATGCGATGTCATATGATAATATATGATAATATGTTATACATGTATTATGAAATTGTTTTGTGTTTACACAGGTACACATCAGAAGAGCTTAAGTATTTCCCACTCAACACGGCCATGTTGGATCCCCCTAAAGACCTTGTACCAGGAACTCAAGATTTACTAGCAGCTGGGAACCAAGAAAAAGAGGTACAGAATGGGGATAATTTTGATTTTATGGTCTCTAAGGGGTAGTTTGGACCAGCATGACTTGTCAACATTTGGTAACTTGTCAACATTTGGTAAACAAGGACACGGGTCTTTTAGTTTACTTAGTGGCATACAACAGGCTAATAAGGGTTGAGTTTTGGTGATAATTATAATAATAACTAGAAAATGTGTTTATGAAACACTGCCCCCAACTGGTAAGTCACTTTCAAGATGTAAAAATGTCCAAAAACGACTAAGTTCAAATTGTAAAAAAAAAAGTGACAAAAATTAATCTGAGGAGTATATCCCAACAACATGCATATCTTCAAAGCATGGTCACAATGTCTGCAAAGTTTCAAAAGTATCGGTATTAAATTGTAGGAGGAGTTGCGCACACAAGGTACCCTCTATTCATTCATTAAAATGGCAGAAAAAATGACTAAGTCCAAATTGTGAAAAAAAATGACAAAAAATAATCCAAGTATTATATCCAAACTACATGCATATCTTCAGACCATGCCCATAACACATGTAAAGTTTTAAATGAATTGGCATAAAACTGTAGGAGGAGTTGCGCACACAAGGTACCCACTGCCCATTCACTTTCATTGTGAAAATGCCCGAAAAATGGCTAAGTTCAAATTGCAAAAAAAGTGACAAAAATTAATCTGAGGATTATATCCAAACCACATGCACATCTTCAAAGCATGGTCACAACATCTGTAAAGTTTCAAGAGAATCGGAATAAAACTGTAGGAGGAGTTGCGCACACAAGGTACCCACTATCTATTCACTTTATCAAGAATTAAAAAGGGAAATAACTCTCACAGAATGGGCCCCTAGCCCCTTGAATTGACCTGAAAGTAAAAATATGGGTCCTCTTAATTTTCATATACAAACTACATACCAAATTTCAAGATCCTAGCTCTAACGGTTCCTGACTTAGTGCTAAGTGTTACTCACGCATCACAGACAGACTGACTGCACTGGACTGGACGGACAGACCCAAACCAATCTTCGAAGTTGGGGGCATAAAAAAAAAAAAAAAAAAAAAAACTTTCCTTCCTTTGGTGATTCAAGAAGACAAATTTGTTAGATATCAGCAAAAAATGGCACCAAATAATGGTTTATTGCATCCAGGAGGCTTGCATAAAAATAGTGTGGTTATGTAACTGGCAGTCTCAATATGACCTCATCTGTTGCCATGGATGTTTAGCTACAAATTACACATACAAATGCTTCAGGTATCACTTTATCACCAAATAATTAATATTGGGGGAGCACCATGGCCTAATGGTAAAGTTGAAAGACCCCCAAAGGTCCTGGATTTAAACCCCATTGGGATTTGTCTTTGACCGACACGTATTAAATGCCCACAGATCTGGTTAATACATATACCAAGGAAGTGGTAATTCCGTCCCTATATTACTGAAGTATAGTTGTCTGGGATGTTACATCACAATACAAATGAGCCACCCCATGGGAAAACCAACAATCTGCATATGCGAAAACAAAGACACAGATAGTACAATTTCTCTACTTTCTAAATCCAATATTTCCAGTCTCTAGCCATCTTCTGTGACTGCAAAGACCGGTTTGTGTCGGACCAGGTCGTAAACCCCAAAGACCGGTTTTCTAGCGTCGCGACTCAAATAAACAAAAAAAACCTTTTCAGGCTGACAAGGCAAGAACTGCTAGTGATTCTGAGAGCGGCTCAGAGTCTGGAGAGAGTGACTGTGAAGACCAAGCTAAAGGTGATGTGGGTCAAAAGTTCCAAGAATCATTCACAAGTAGAGAAGAGTGTGCTGAAAAACAGACAGAGGTATGCCACTCACAGGTTTTCTTAGACTTACCTTGTTTCTATGATTGGGCCTGACTCAATTGTTATTAAAAGACACACACATTGCATTTTCTTATATAAATGTTCATGAGCATATTTATGGAGAAATATTGCTTTAACCCAGTCATAAACCTTAATGTGTCACGATGTGGGAAAAACAATCTCCAGGGTTTCCGTCCAGGTCTGACACAAACCAACCTGTAGTCATAGAATAAAAAAAAGACACTTGAAATTTTGAATTTAAAAAGAAAAGGAATGGTACTATCTGTATAGTGAAAACAATGGCACTGATTTGCTTAGACAAAAATCTGGTTTTCTCATGACATGGCTCAATAGTTTGGGCCCAACCGTTGGAAATCTTAGCAGATAATCTGCAAAATCTAAAAATCACTCCCGATTCACCTAAAAATGAAAGTGGACTCATCCAAATGATAATCATGGGAAAGTCCGTCCCCAATGGATTAATTCTGTAACAATTTCTTTTAGCCTGCACCAGTAGATGATATGTCATTGTGCTGGGTCTGTGTGGAAGAGGAAAAGCAAGGCAAGCCTAAGAAGAAAAGAAAAAATAGCAAAACAGATGAAGAGTTTATCAGCTGTTCTGAGTGTAAGAAGAGAGGTAGGTATTGTATTTTGTTTATTACTACACTTGAGCTGTGACGCAAAAAAAACCAAAAAAACGGTCCATGGGGGTTTACGACTAGGTCTTACACAAACCGGCCTGTGGGGCTACAGAAGATAGCTAAAAGCTTGAAATTTAGGAAGAAGAGAAATTATACTATCTGAGTAGCGAAAATAAAGGCGCTGATCAGCTGTGCAGTTATTGCACAGCTGATCTTCGCCTTTGTTTTAGCATAGGCAAAAAACCAGTGATGCAGCTCACTTAATAGTTCTATTTCACTTAGCTTTCTCTTATCTGTATGTTCTGTAAGCAGTTTATGTTTGGAAGCGACTATGCAATCTATTATACCATTTCCAAACAAATGAGCCGCCTCGTGGGAAAACCAACAATGTGGTTTCCGAACAGGTCGGACACAAACCGGCCTGTACAAGCACAGAAAAGAGCTAGACCCTTGAAATTTCGGATTTAAGTAGAAGAATTGTACTGTCCGAGTAGCCAAAAACAAAGGCGCTGATCAGCTTCGCGGTAACCGCGAAGCTGATCTGTGTCTTTGTTTTCGCCTGTGCAGATTGTTGGTTTTCCCACGAGGCGGCTCAAATGTTTCATAGAGGAATAAACTGGCTAATGAGTGCATCTTTTTAAATGGCTTTGCTAATGGCCTTGGAAAATAAAATTAAATTGTGGCGAAAATAAGTTGGTGTCTTATTGAGGCAATTATTTAGGCTCTGTAAGGGCTTTATTTTTCAAATTTAGGAATTGTGCAATGTTAAAGCAGCAGCTGCATGCGTGTTACATTTCAACAAAATGTTTATAATACTTCATTTGTAGGTCATGCGAGTTGTTTAGATCTGACTGACGCCATGTTGAAAGTTATCAAGACCTACCCCTGGCAGTGTATGGAGTGTAAAACCTGTGTAGAATGTATGAACTCAACTGACGAGGTATATGTCCAAACTGAGAAAACTGGTAGCTTTATTGTTTGCTTGAAACATAGATTTTATTGAGAAATTTAGCCATTTGGACATTTTTAAGACTAACCTATATGAGAAATGTATCTTATTATTAAAGGTAATCCTGAGCTGTTATTGGGCACAAGTCATAAAAATGAGGTTCACTCCTTTAAAACAGAGTTTAAATACCTGTAAAGCTGTGTTATATGGCCATGTAACAGTTTTAAAATATTTGTCATCCCTTTCAGTTTAAAATAGTGTCAATTGTCATGTAAAAAAGAAAAAGCCATCTTCCTCATTTTAAAGTTTTATATTATATTCAATATTTGCAGGATCAATTACCATGGCAACACTAAATCCCACAAACTCATTTTCAATTTTTCCTCAATATTTACAGGATAAAATGCAATATGTGACCATTTTGATGGACACTACAACACATTTCGTGTTGTTTTCCATCCCAACATGACTGAAAAATTGTTGACTGGGACGTTAAGCCTCAACACAAACAAACAAACATTCTGTGTTGGACTGAAATTTCTGCCGACTGGTAAGTGGGAGTGTCATTTGGTTGTCATGGCAACACAATCTCACAAACTCATTGTCAATTTTTCCTCAATATTTCCAGAAATATGCTATTTTGTGACCACTGCGATAGAGGCTACCACACATTCTGTGTAGGCCTGAAATCTCTGCCGACTGGGAAGTGGGAATGTGTCAGCTGCCATTTTCAGTTGCCATGGCAACATAATAAATCCTGTAAACTCATTTTCAATCTTTACTCAATATTTACAGGATAAAATGCTATTTTGTGACCACTGCGATAGAGGCTACCACACATTCTGTGTAGGCCTGAAATCTCTGCCGACTGGGAAGTGGGAATGTGTCAGCTGCCATTTTCAGTTGCCATGGCAACATAATAAATCCTTTAAACTCATTTTCAATCTTTACTCAATATTTACAGGATAAAATGCTATTTTGTGACCATTGTGATCGAGGCTACCACACATTCTGTGTAGGACTGAAATCTCTGCCTACTGGGAAATGGGAATGTGTCAGTTGCCGTGGGGATGCCAATATAACCCCTGTGAAACCGGGACCAAAGCCACAGGTCAAACCAGTCTCTACATTGAAAAGGTGAGTGCTTGAAAAACTTTGTGTATGTGAAAACAAATGAATTTCAGTCACATTATCACCATACACTGCCTAGATCACGATATTTCCTCTTGGTATATTTGAGCCGCATCGTGAGAAAACAGGATTTTTGCCTATGTGAAAACAAAGGCGCAGATCAGCTTCGCAGTAACTGCGAAGCTGATCAGCGCCTTTGTTTTCGCTACACGGATAGTACAATTTCTCTTCTTCTTAAATCCGAAATCTCAAGCTTCTAACCTTTTTCTGGGACTGCACAGACCGGTTTATGTCAGACCTGGTCGGAAACCCCGAAGACCGGTTTTCTTGCGCCGCGGCTCATTAATGATACCAATATGTCGATTCTTCATAAAGGTCACATTTTAAGCTTTTCATCCTTGATTGCCTGCACAGTCTTGTAAAATATAATGGGAAACTCAGGAAGTACAGGTGACTCTCGTTAACTCGAGCTCTAGTGGACAGAGCTTATCACTTCGAGTTACCAGTTTTTTGAGCTAACCAATTCATGACGTCATAGCTACTGAAATCGTAAGATATACAGAGTCCTTCATTAGATTTCATGGTCATATGATCGGACATTATTAAAGGTTATTCTTACGATTTTTTAAGAATCCTGACAAAGTTTGCCATTTTAAATCAATTAAGGGCGGCTGAAATTACTTAAAGGTGCTCCGCGCCGACAACATGTTCAACAACAGATCAAACGAGACCCGCCCTAATATCAGTTATTGAGTAAGGTGTAATTACAGCAAAGAGTCATCGTAAAGCGAACCAATAATTACGTCACACTTATGTAGTTGCAAAATCAGCTGATTGCAAAGGGGCTATTTTTGCAGCTCATTTGGGTTATTAAAAATACTTAAAGGATTTAAATCGCGTAATCAGGTAAGAGTCATTTATTTTGTGTTTTGATGAAAATTATTAACAAAAAGAAAGATTGTACTATCTGTGTAGCAAAAACAAAGGCGCTGATCTGCGTCTTTGTTTTCGCACTTGCGAAAAACCTGTAATCTCATGTTGTGGTGCATATATTTCAGGAGAGGAAGACCACCAAAGAATTCAAACCCTGAAGTAGCCGCAAGATGATCTAAATGTGGTTCACAGTCTCGGAAATCACTATTTGAGCCGCCTCATGGGAAAACCAACAATGTGGTTTCCGAACAGGTCTGACACAAACCGGGCTGTACACGCATAGAAGATGGCTAGAGACTGGGAATTTTGGATTTAGAAAGTAGATGAATTGTACTATCCATGTAGCGAAAACAAAGGCGCTGATCAGCTTCGCGGTTACCGCGAAGCTGATCTGCGTCTTTGTTTTCGCCTATGCAGATTGTTGGTTTTCCCATGAGGCGGCTCATTTATCCAACAACACAAAACAAGGAGAAAGTTTTCATATGAATGGGAGCCACCATTGTTTTCGGATCAGATTCTTTTAGAATAAGTGTTATCTTGTTGTGATATTGTCACGTTTGCTCATGAATGGCAGAAACAGATCATTTTTTTTCATTTTAGAAGGAATTTAAACCAATTTAAATACATGCTTCTCCAGTTTGTTGGATTAGACTATAAACAGATGTCCTGTCTCTATATGACCCTAGCTGTTAGTGGGATGTTAAACCACCACAAATCGACCAACCAAAAACCAACTTAAATGGTTTTAGCTGCCTTTACAGGATGACAGTGTCTCATGTGCTGGCTAGGTTTCCATTATAAAACATTATCATTGTGTTATATTTGAGCCGCCTCGTGGGAAAACCAACAATGTGGTTTCCGAACAGGTCCGACACAAACCAGCCTGTACAAGCACAGAAAAGTGCTAGAAGCTTGGAATTTCGGATTTAAGTAGAAGAGGAATTGTACTATCTGAGTAGCGAAAACAAAGGCGCTGATCAGCTTCGCGGTTACCGCGAAGCTGATCTGCGTCTTTGTTTTCGCCTATGCAGATTGTTGGTTTTCCCATGAGGCGGCTCATTTATTTGACAGTCTTCAATAACATTACCCTCTGTGTTCATTGTGCTGCATTATGTGTCAGCATGATAAATTTGCAGACACTTGAAAACTTTACTGTGACTAATCTAAAGGTTAAATTAAGAGTGCAAACACCAATATATTATTATTATTATTATTTTTTTTTTTTTTTTTTTTTTTTTTGCAAAAGATGCAAACCAAATCACACATTTGTAAGATGTTTGCAATGGATGTTTTACTGCAGCCTAAAACTGAAAATATTTTGCATAGAAAATGAAGATACATTGTGCTATAAGTTATTCATATGTTGTGATAATTATACCCCCCGCAAAACGAAGTTTTAGGGGGGTATACTGTTTTCAGCCTGTCCGTCATTCCGTGATTCCGTGATTCTGTGACTCCGTGATTCCGTCATTCCGTCATTCCGTCAACATTTTGACATCTTTGCTAAAAAACTTAAGTAGTATTTGTCCTATGTTCTTCAAATTTTCAACACACCTGCACCATTAGACAACACATGTGTGATATGAATTTAGGGGCCAAAGGGTCAGTTTTGCAAGAGTTATGGGACTTTTTAAACCTATACATAGAATGTTTGCCATAGTGCTAATAGTGCATACTTTGTGAAATCAACTCCTCTTACAGCTTTCAATATTCTCTTTTGATACTTTGCAGATATGTGCCAGAGATATTGAAGATATGCATGAAGAAGTATTATGCAGAAGAAATGAATTTTGACAAATTTACAGCATTTTGAACTTAGCCAATTTTCAATAATCGCCATATTCAACAATGGTTGGTGGTGCATAGTTTGTGAAATCATCTCCTCCTAGGGCTTTCAGTATTTCTTTTCAATACTTTGCAGACATGTTCCACACATATTGAAGATGTGCATGAAGTATTATAATGATGAAAAAATAATTTTTGACAAATTTACAACATTTTTCAACATAGCCATTTTTTGACCATTGCTTATATACAATAATGATTGGTAGTGCATAGTTTGTGAAATCAACTCCTCCTAGGGCTTTCAGTATTTCTTTTCAATACTTTGCAGATATGTTCCACACATATTGAAGATGTGCATGAAGAATTATAATGCTGAAAAAATAATTTTTGACAAATTTACAGCAATTTTTAACATAGCCATTTTTTTTTACCATTGCTTATACAATAATGGTTGGTAGTGCATATTTTGTGAAATCAACTTCTCCTAGGGCTTTCAGTATTTCTTTTCAATACTTTGCAGACATGTTTCACTCATATTGAAGATGTGCATGAAGAATTATAATACTGAAAAATTAATTTCTGACAAATTTACAGCATTTTTAACATAGCCATTTTTTTACCAATGCGTATATACAAAAATGGTTGGTAATGCATAGTTTGTGAAATCAACTCCTCCTAGGGCTTTCAGTATTTCTTTTCAATACTTTGCAGACATGTTCCACACATATTGAAGATGTGCATGAATGATTATAATACTGAAAAAGTGATTTTTGACAAATTTACATCATTTTTCAACATAGCCATTTCTTGACCATCGCTTATATACAATAATGAAATCAACCTCAAGCTTTCAATATATTCTTTTAATATCTTATAGATGTGACTGGCATACTGAGGATGTACATGAAGAATTATAATGCTGAAAAGATATCTTTGACAAATTTTCTGCATGTTTGACTTAGGAAGTTATTGACCAGCTCCAGATAATTTTGCGGGGGGTATACTGAAAGCTTTGCTTGCAGCCAATTTCTAGTTTGTAACTGTGTTGTGTAAAACTGAAGCAAGCCACTTGTAGACTTTGATATGAGCTGATTTCTGATCAAAATTAGAGCATATTTTGAATGAATAGTGTTTATTTCTCGTGAAACGGTATTAAAATCAAACCATACAGACTCATCTTTACCAGACCCCTCAAATGCGTACCTACAACATATGAGCCGCCTCATGGGAAAACCAACAATGTGGTTTCCGAACAGGTCCCACACAAACCGACCTTTACAAGCACAGAAAAGAGCTAGAAGCTTGAAATTTCGGATTTAAGTAGAAGAGGAATTGTACTATCCGAGTAGTGAGAACAAAGGCGCTGATCAGCTTCGCGGTTACCGCGAAGCTGATCTGCGTCTTTGTTTTTGCCTATGCAGATTGTTGGTTTTCCCATGAGTTGGCTCATATTTTGGTCAAATGTTTAAATGGTGGAAACTAAATGGGTATTAATTTACGTGTACCACAAAACTTGAATCTTGTCTATTGTAACTATATGTTGTGAGTTTGGGACAATTAGGAAAACAACAAGCAGTCATGAGTTTGTCATCAGTTATTAACTTTTCTTGCTCTGGCTTGATTACAAAAAATAAAGTGTCATGTAAAAACAATGTCATGTGTTGTTTATTCTTTATTTCCAACATTTTTTTAAAAAAAAAAAGTGTGTCTTTAAAATGATAAACCATCTGTCAGTAAAATTTTCTTTGAATTTTAGGGATCCATGTGTCCAATACGTCATGTTGATGACTCCATTAAAGTACAGCCTGTGTATTTGAGCTTTTGCTGAAAGTAATGCCAGTGTCGTGTCATCCTATCCACCCTTTCTTTATGACGGACTTAACATGCGCTGTTTACCAATATTAATTGAGCCGCATCACGAGAAAACCGGATTTTTGCATATGCGAAAACAAAGGCGCAGATCAGCTGTGCAGTAACTGCACAGCTGATCAGCGCCTTTGTTTTCGCTACTCGGTTAGTACAATTCCGCTTCTACTTGTAGCCAAAATTTCAAGCATCTAGCCTGCTTCTTTGACTGTACAGGCCGCTTTGTGTCGGTACCTGGTCGGAAATCCCGAAGACCGGTTTTCTCACGTCGAGGCTCAATTCTTCCTCAACGTTTGCGACGAAAAACTGAGCCAAGGGACCTGGGAATTGCACATTGAAGCCTATATGAGCCGCGACGCGAGAAAACCGGTCTTCGGGGTTTCCGACCAGGTCCGACACAAACCGGCCTGTAAAAGCTCAGAAAAGAGCTAGAAGCTTGAAATTTCGGATTTAAGTAGAAGAGGAATTGTACTATCCGAGTAGCGAAAACAAAGGCGCTGATCAGCTTCGCGGTTACCGCGAAGCTGATCTGCGCCTTTGTTTTCGCATAGGCAAAAATCCGGTTTTGTCACGATGCGGCTCATATATAACAAGCAGACATTACCCTGCAATACTGGCAGCCCATTTGTATGTATGGTGATGCTTAGTATTGCCATAGTTATGTTGCATGTATTTTATCTCCATGATATACCTGTTTTTTGTGCATTCATCCCGAAGAAGGAAAGTAATCTGGTAATATAAAGATAACTAACCATCTGGTTTGTTTCTTACTTTTTTCTTTTTCAAGCATTTCTGAAATTAATATCTTCCAATGGTTTTTCTTTGAACAAAATTTAAGACAATAATCTTAAACTGTAAATATAAAATCTCAAAATAAATTATGATTAAAGTTTATCACAGAACTCTGCCACAATGGACGGATAATAATTGTCGGTATTAAAATGTCTTGCAAGTATTCCAAAGATCTGCTTTCCCACTTGACCAACAAATGCGTACATTGCTTGCTTTAAGAATATAAAAACTGAGTTTTCTTTGAAGAAGGAACATGCAATTCTTTATATCATCTTCCTGTTCAATGGAATTTATAATTGAGCCACCACATGGGAAAACCAACAATCTGCATATGCGAAAACAAAGGCGCAGATCAGCTTCGCAGTAACTGCGAAGCTGATCAGCGCATTTGTTTTCGCTACTCGGATAGTACAATTCCTCCTCTACTTAGCTCCAAAATTTCAAGCTTCTAGCCTTCTTCTGTGACTGTACAGCCTGATTTGTGTCAGACCTGTTCAAAAACCACATTGTTGGTTTTCCCACGAGGTGGCTTATTTGTGGTTGTGTCAAATTATAAACTTAGGGATAGAAAAGCTCTGATTAACTCCCTTTGTCCACTAAGTAGCCCCAGTCATTACGAAAACTTGCCCATGCAATATATATAGATTTTTTTTCAGTAGCAAAAATTGAAAATTTCATCAGAAATTTTTTGATATTTTTCTTATTTTTGCTCAAAACATAGATTGTGGGTACACGCCGAGGTGGTTCTAACGAGTACCCACAATCTATGTTTTGGAGCAAAAACAAGAAAAATAGGTATACCCCGGCATACCCCAGTTTTGCTATATAAAAGTGGGGTATAAGGGGGTATATATTACACGACATGTTTTCCTGATGGTTATGATTGCATGCCTTCTTCATGAATATCCAGTCTCTATATTTCATTTAATGTCTTGCATCATCAAGGCAGTTATTGTTGACAGTTTTAATGATTATAATGAGCTGTCCTTGAATTATTTTCCACAATAGAACCAGGGGATTGAATTTCAATGCTAGAATTGAGGGTTGCCAAATCCAACTTCTTGTTGCACTCTGATAATCTCATCTAATAGGTCAGGATCACATAGGTTTACCTGAAATAAAATGAAAACATACTTTCAAAATTCCTGTATACAACTGTAAAACTAAGCCAGTGAAACCGCAGATGACAGGTACAAGCTGCTAGAAATAATAGGATGTGCCCATCACGGATGATAAAAAAACATTTTCTACAAATCTTAAAGTACTTATCAGTTTGTGTAGTGCAAATCAATAATCCGTCACTGCAGACAATAAGGCACTTGTAGGAGACCTTGTTTTTAGGTTTCACTATAAAATGGCCAGTACAGCCATTGAGGACAGTACAGCCATTGAGGATGGCTGGAAGCTTAAAATTCTAGATTTAGAAAGTAGATGCACTGCACTTTAATTTGTAAAGTCCAGTGATAGAGTGTCATATAAAATATAAACCAGAGGACCAATGGTCCTGTTGACCCTCATCTGAGACCCGAGATATATATAATATATATAAATTTGTTTGACTTTAGAATGGTTATTGCTTGTATATAACCCCAGGCCAGAGTCAGAATAGCCTCAATGTCAATGTCTTTTTCAAATCATAAACATTCAGTCCATTTACCAATTTACTGCAAGATTTGCCCTTCAAATGACATTTTAACAATTTTCCCCATTCAAATCCATGAGCAACCTAAGTTGACCTTGCCATAAAATAGGTCAAGGTCATCCCAGAGTCATGATTTATACAAATTTTGTAGACCTCCATTCCTTGATGCTTCATGCCAAGTTTCAAAATCATAGGCCTTCTGGTTCTGAAGAAGACAATTTTTAAAGGTTTTTGCTATTTATAGCCATGGTGGCCATCTTGGTCATGCGACCTTGAAAATTTATACTAAGGATGCTTCACATAAAGTTTGGCTTTGGGTGGCCAAGCAGTTTCAGAGAAGATGTTTGAATATAAATGTCATATACATGTATATGGGACAGGGGCAGACAACCCCCTGGGCCCAAAATATTTTCATAAACATGAACCTTCTGTCCATTTGCTCATTCTTAGCAAGTTTTCTGCCATTTAATGACATTTTCCTATTTTTTTCCCATTCAAATGCACATGGGCGACCTAAGTTGACTTTGCAGTAAAAAAGGTCAAGGTCATCACAGGGTCATGATTTATACAAACTTGAGCTCCATTGCCTGATGCTTCATGCCAAGTTTCAAAATCGTAGGCCTTCTGGTTCTGGAGAAGAAGATTTTAAAAGGTTTTTGCTATTTATAAAAAGCTAAAAAGTTTCTCGTCACATAAGTCTTACCTTAATAGCATATTTATAGGCCTGTTCTGCTTCTAATTGTCTTCCTGTCTTTAGACAAACTAATGATAAATATCCCCAGACTTCCGGGTCGGAATTATTCAGAATGTTGGCTTCTGACAAGGCATCTTCTGCTTCTGTTAATTCTTTCAACTGAAAATATAAGGGATATGTGATGATTTTAATTTTACTTTTAAGAGAATGCAGTAATTGCAGACTTGTAAAGCTTAAATAAAACAAATTGCAGACTCTAATACTTGGATTTAAAGAGTTTATACATGATTTAATTAACTTTGATAACAAAAAGAGCTCTTTGGATTTATAAAAGCTTTCTTGGAGGTGGAGATTCCAGCAGTTCCAAGTATAAATCCAGGAAGACCTCCAAATAATTAGCCTTTATCAATTGAGCTGAATGCGAGAAACCGGTCTTCGGGATTTCCGACCAGGTGCGATACAAATCAGCCTATACAGCCACAGAAGCAGGGTAGAGGCTTGAAATTTTGGCTTTAAGCAGAAGAGGAATTGTGACATCTTGAGTAGCAAAAAACAAAGGCGCTGATCATATTTGCATATTCGACATGACACGGCTCAATCTATAATGGCCCATATTCTAATGTTGTGATGGGTATTAATATTTGGGGGTAGCACATGAAATCACAAAGTGAAACAAATCGGAAAAAAATTCATGAGAAAAAAAGAGTAGACTTAAAACCCCAAATTACAGTAATTATAAGCAAAACTGACTTACTCTATAACACGCTATTCCAACTCCTAACCATGATACACAGGATGGTGACCTCTTGCAAGCCTTCAGGAATGTGTGCTTGGCTTCTTGGAACTGAAACAAGAAGGCTCACAAATAAAATCTTGGTAGATTCATAATAAATTTCATTATACTGTGACTGTCATTTCTGAAAACACACAGTACATGTATTTTCTAATTTTGGCATCAATTCCATTGACAACAATGCTACATAATGTAGCATTGTTGTCAATGGAATTGATGCCAAGTTTAGAAAACATATAGCATATAAGTGACAGCAAAGTCTAGCATAATCTTCTGTGAAGATTTTGTCAGTGAAAATTTTATGACCCTTCTTTCACTGATTCAAGAACAGTAACTGTCAGTTAATGGCAAAAGAATGTGCAGAAAGCACTGATAAAGTGTCTCCAGTATAGCCCACTACTATAGGACCTGGAATGTGTCAAAGGGCTGTTTAAGACCAAATCAACAAATCATTTTCCTTGCTGTAAATATAAATGAAACTAATGCTCAACTTTGGAACTGTTTAAATACCACGACATTGATTTAATTTTATCTCCATAACAACCAGATCACATCACAAACCCAAATCTATTTTTAGAACACTAAGGTCACGTGATGTTGACAACCGCTAAACAGTACTTCAGGGATTGTAATTAGTAAAAAATTTAACTTGAAAAAGGTCTTTGAAAGACCGAAACATGTCGTTCTATTAAAACAAGAAGTCAAACCGCTACCGTTGTTGATTGTTTATTCTGTTTTTCCTCCTACTGATTTTGTAAATATAAATGTTTTAGACAAAACAAACTGAACTGAGAAATTATTTGGGTATATATGAGCTGCGTCATGAGAAAACCAGATGTTTATGCAAAAACAAACCAACAGATCAGCTGTGCAGTAACTACACAGATAGTACAATCCCTTTCCTACCTTTATCCAAAATTTCAAGCTTCTAGCCTGCTTCTCTGACTGTTGGACCTGGTCGGAAACCCCGAAGACCAGTTTTCTCGACTCTCATCTTATATACAATCATAAATGATACTATATACAATCATAAATGATACTAACCCTGCCTTCTTGTAGATATATTGAAGCAAGTCGTAAATATATGGAATGCATTTCAGAAGCATCTGCTAAGAATGATATAGTTCTCTCATAACAATCTCTAGCCTCTGGTGTATCGCCAAGGAGATATTTCACATGACCCATCAACGCCCACGCATCTGGGTTCTGAAAACAAGATTGATAACTCTGCTAGGTTGTGTAAGTTTGTTTTACCTTGCATCTGGCTCCTTTTTTTTAGGTTACACTGAAGTTCTTTTTTTTACCTTAGACGGTAACTTTCTTTTATAAGTGAATGACCGGTTAATTTTTACTGTATACGGTAAATCAAAACCTAATAGCAAAATATTGCATATTCATAGAGCGAAAAATGTGTAGAGAATATAGGTCCTATCATGTGTGGCATCTTCCACTTGATTCAACACCATTTTTTTTACTGTTGCTTGCATATAAGAAAAAAAAAAAGAAAAATACAACATGTATTGCATCACAACACACAAACGTGCATGTTTCAAAAGCTGCACAGTGTGATAAATCATAACAATATGAAGATTTTCATTTGTAAATACCTCTTCTTTAGCTCCACTATGCTTTACAAAAAAGATAACAAGAAGACTTATTTTAAGTTGGGCATAAACAGGGTTGCAAAGCCACAGGAGTCTGTTTACCAGTGCAGGCAGCTTTATGATTTTGTCTTTGCTAATGCAAAACCTAGCTCATGCGGCAGATAATAACTTTTTATGTCAAGATTTATAATCCTTTGTAATTTGCAGTGCTGGTATTTCTACTGATATTGGTTTTTCAGTTTTAAAAGACTCTCCTGCCTCAGTATATGCCTGTTTATGTAAGTTTACTCGGGCCAATGATACATGACATGATGCAGTAGGACCGCCGTCCAGTCACTCTGACTAATGAGATTTGATACTGTGCAGTAGGACTGCCCCCTCTACTCTGACCAATGAAATATGATACTGTGCAGTAGGGACCACCTACTAATCACTCTGACCAATGGAAAGTCAGCAAAATACTAAACTCACCTGATAATCAAACTGTAGAGCCTCATTCAGACTTTCTTCTGCCTCATTTAATGCTTTTTTCTGTAGTTTCACTCTGGCCAATGAGATGTGATACTGTGCTGTGGGACCGCCTACTGGTGACAGGAGCTCATGTGCAAGGGCTCGCTCTGTGAACTGTCAAAGAAAATATAAGTACATGACTGTATTGGCTTTTACAATATTTGACGAATTCAAAGAAAGTCAAAACTTGATAGTCTGAAAAAACTAACAATTCAACAATATATCAGATCACAATACTTAAGTGAGCTGTGTCAAGAGAAAACCAGATTTCTGGCTATGCGAAAACAAAAATGCAGATCAGCTTCGCAGTAACTGCAAAGCTGATCAGCGCCTTTGTTTTCGCTACATGGATAGTACAATCCCTCCTCTTATTAAATCCAGAATTTCAATGTTCTAGCCTGCTACGGTGACTGTACAGGTCCGTTTGTGTTGGACCGGGTCAGAGCTCCCGAAGACCTGTTTTCTCATGTCATGGCCCATATACAGCCTTAACTTTCAATAACAAATCAATAAATGTCACGTTTATTTACTGGAACAGCCTCACTTCTAGCAACCAATCAATAGTCTGCATCAATATCTATAGCTGTCATAATTATGTACTGAAACAGCCTTAACTTCAAGCAACCAATCAATAGTCTGCATAAATATCTCCAGATGTCAAATGTTTACTTACTGGAACAGCCTTCACTTCTAGCAACCAATCAATGGCCTGCATGAAGATACTGGCAGTAGGAACAGGGGTAGGCTCCCTTGGTGGAATATCTTCTGAGGATTCCTCGGGCTGGGGTGTTCCTCGGACACTGTCACGACGATACTGACTACTTGGTCGGGATAGATTACTCTCTGACTTTTGTCGACCTGGAGTATAAGAAAATGATTTACTCATTACCTTACATACACGTTTGCCTTAACCAACAGCATAATCAACTTAAGAAAGAAGTAACTCCAAACAGTTCTTAATACATGTATTGTCAAAATTTGAAATTGATGAAGTTTTGCATGCATTATTTTGAACAACCTCATCATGATAAATCCAACTAATCACTACACTTGAAAGTAAGCTTCAGGTTGATAAATTATAGATTCTAAACTATCTTAATCTCATTTGTTTGATTTGGATTAAAAAGCTAAAACATTCAATTAAATATTTCTGAAATACGGTGGAAAAGACTATAAGATCTCATGATTTTTCAGCCTGAAAGAAAGCCTTTAATGTTACACCCATGCAGTTAATGTTCATATTGTCTACAAAAAGAAACTCCATGCATCAAAACACTCATACGCAAAATCAATATTCTTTTCATCAGTTTTATTGCTTAACGTCCACACTTAACAGCAAATGTGTGACAATGTCCATTTATCCTAACCATATGAGCCGCGTCATGAGAAAACCGGATTTGTGCCTATGCGAAAACAAAGATGCAGATCAGCTGTGCAGAAGGTGCACAGCTGATCAGCATCTTTGTTTTCGCCACTCGGATAGCACAATTCCTCTTCTACGTAAATCCAAAATTTCAAGCTTCTAGCTTTCTTCTGTGACTGTACAGGCCAGTTTGTGTCGAACCTGGTCGGAAACCCTGAAGACCGCTTTTCTCACATTGCGGCTCATATTGTTCCAGGGCAAGCTTTCCAGAGATAAATTACCGGTACTTAGCGCATGTTTCTTTCACCACTAACTGACACATGCTCTCCTTGAATTGGCTTAAGAGGGTGAATGGTGATAGAAATATTTTCATGAAACAATCTTCATGAAAGAAATGTGCTGGACATGAAGACTGATTGTGGGCTGGCTTTTATACAAATCAGACATACTGCCAAAGTTGGACAAACTGCCAATCAAACTATCAAATACAGTCTGTCATCATGCAAAAAAAAAAAAAAAAAAATAATAATAATAATAATAATAATAAAATAAAATCACTGAAAAGAGTTCACGCATTCCACAAGAAATTCAGATGTTGATTGACTGCCATGCTAAAACAACAAGCTTTACCAGCTTTTGTAATATATTCCCTAGAGTTATTCCTGGAAAAATGTCTCTTGTCAGCTGAAAAGAACGGCATGCTGTAAGTTTCGCATTCTCTACTTTCAAAGTATGAGTTATCGAATTAGAAAACCAACAATCTTGGTTTCTGACTAGGTCCCACACAAACCAGCCTGTACAGTCACAGAAGTCGGGCTAGAAGCTTGAAAGTTTGGATTTAAGAAGAAGAGGCATTGTAGTCTGTGTAGCGAAAACAAAGACGCTGATTAGTTGTGCAGTTACTGCACAGCTGAACTGTGCCTTTGTTTTCGCCTATGTATGTTGTTGGTTTTCTTATACTGCAGCTTGTTATTCTACATGGGCAAATTCTAGTTTCACAACATTAACATAACCCATATTTGATGAATGGATTTTCCCATCATTATCATTTGGATCCGTCCACTTTCATTATTAGGGACATCAGGAGTGATTTTGAATTTTTATTCCATTTTTGGATGAAATTCCTCTAAGCAAACAGTATAGCCCCAGATGGGACGCCACGTTCTGCGACGTCACATCTAGGGCTATACTGTTTGCCTATGTCCCATAAAAATTTTCAGGCTTGAATGAGTTAATAAGTATATGTGTGGATGTTATCATCTGAAAAAATGGATCCATGCAATCAATAAAGTATTAAAGCCAAGTATTTTACTAGATCTACGAAAATGCAAATGTTTCTATAATGCTAGTTGTTAAGATAATTCACTCTTTCTGGCTATGTTACCCATTTCTCCAAGGTGAGCTATTGCTATGCCCTTGTCATTCCCCTTCCCCTCAACAATATGTATATCTATATGACCTGAAAGCCGTTTCAAGACAGTATGGTACTTTATGCTTACAAGTAGCTAAAGCTACACCAAAAGCTCTCGTAAAAAAAAAAAGTGTTCTTAAGACCTGAAAAGCCAGAATTAAGGTAATATGTACTCCAAGTTGGCTAGTAGAAATGCTTTCAATTAATTCATCATTGGCATCACTGAGTAATAAGCTCTTTAAAGCTAGAGGCAGGCACATGACTAATACAAGCTTGTCTTCTGCTATACATGAAACATGAAAATCTAAAAGAACATAAAATTAAGTGATGTATTATTATTCAATGAGCTGTTATAAATTCATACTGATACATGTACAATAAAAATTGCAAGAAAAAATAAGAAAGAGTACATATACATTCATATAAGGCCAGAGAAAATTATTTTTTAGATTCTCATCCCCACCCGCCCCTGATTGAAACCCTCTAAAATCTTATTCTATTTAGGTTGGAAAGAGTGTAAAAATATATTTTTCAATAAATAGTCAAGATAATTTATAAATTCTATTTTACTTACCGTACTTCGCGATGTATTATACGCACTCGTGCATAACACGCACTCAATTTTTAGGGGTCAAATCTGGTGAAAAAAGTCATGTTCCTATACATAACACGCGGCAGATTTGGACCACAGATCAAAGCTGTACTTAACTGAGCATTGTAAGTTCATATTAACCTTCCTCTCCGATTTCAATCACCCATCGTAGTATACGACACTGGCATCTCATCAATGTTGAATTGAAAAGAAAAAGAAAATTAAAAAGAAAAGAAAAAAAAGAAAGAAAAAAATCGTTTTCTAGGCATTCGCCAAGGTGCAGTTTTCTTTCAGTATCTCTTCATGGTACTATGAGAAAGAAAGAAAAAAAAATAAAAATAAAGAAAACATTGTTTGCTAGGCATTCGCCAAGATGCAGTTTTCTTACAGTTTCTCTTTATGGTTCTATCGGAAAAGAAGAAAAAAATCGTTTGCCAGGCATTCGCCAAGGTTCTGTTTTCTAACAGTTTTTCTTTATGGTACTATGAGATCAAGTAATATAACTCATCTTCCGGCAGTAAAAACATAAAAATCATTTTTTCTAATAGAAAGCATAATGTGTGTATGAACCATGTCGGCTGCCTAAATAGCTTGTATATTCACAAGTGATAATTGTCATTTTTAGACAACACAGTATAATGCTAGCAAAGCGTGAATGACACACATTGTTTTCTTAAGATTAGTGATAAAAGCTGTGAAAATAAGGCAAGCGATGCACAATAATCCCGCTAGGGGATTATCGATAGACCGTAACGTGACCATAAACAAAGGTTGCTGAAGGCTATTAATGACACATGTTACGCAACGTTGCTCGATGTTTTCGTTCAGTGATTACTGAAGTCAAAAAATTGGGACACCTAAATTTTGTATTAATCTACCATTTTCGATAATGTACTTCTTCTTTCGCGCTTGAGAACGGCGCATTGTAAATATGGTATCGTTATTGTAAAGGTATAACACCACAAGCAAAAGTGATTCAAGTCCGGTTGCGCCGAAAAGTCAACGGCGGAGCTCTATTCTATTCTATTCTATAAACAAAACAATTCGCAGTTATCTTTCTTACCAAAATGGCGGTCGATCTTCCATAAAACATCGCGACACATGCAAAATATACAAAAACAATGATTTTACTCAATAAAAATCAGTAGAAACCTTGGAAATCAACCGATCTTTACGTTTTCTCACATCGATTGGCATTTGTATGCAGTTTGAAGCTCATTATCAATCATTTTAGCTATTGTCATGAGTTTTCGCGACCTACGAAAAAAGTCTGAAATTTGGTGTTCTTATACAAAACGCGCACCAAATTTTGTACACCACAATCTGGGCAAAAAAACTGCGTGTTATACGCATGTGAATACGGTAATTAAAAAGAAAAAAAAAAAAAAAAAAAAAAAAAAACAAAGACAACTTTCCAGAAACAAGACCTGGAAGACAGTCAAAATGGGTGCCCTAAAATAAAAAAAAAATAAATAAATAATTCTCCAAATTTTGGATGAGAATCTAAAAATTAACTTTCGCTGGCCTGACAAAAAGTGGTGAAAAAGTAACTAGGGAAGCACTACTAAGCTGACAAAGGAATTTGTATACTGGTATGTATGTTTTATTCTTGAGAAAGCAAAACATAATTATTGTACATTGATAACCTCATTCTTCATAAAGTAGACTAATATCTTATCTTTGATCCAACTGAGAGTGAAATCAGGAAATAACCCTTCTCATAGTGAAATAACAAACAAAACTATGTGAAACCACACACAATATTTAGGTGACAAGAGTGGGGTATGAAAGTATGTGGAACAGGTGGGTAAAACACATCACCATTGGGTAAAAAACATCCACATCTATACCTACCTCCTGAAGATCGTTTTGATGCTGATGGTCGTCTAGCTGCTGATAATTTTTCACTTGACTTAGCAGACCCCTGACCCCTATCACTTGGGGGAGGGGTGGGCTGCTTAGGGTCTGCTACAAGGGTATTGGATGGGGGTGGGGCTAGGCCTCCTTGGTCATCTGCAAGTTAACATACAGAATGTGCGAAACTATGATTAGTATACTAGCATGATATATGTTCAGCTATGGCATCTTACATGGTATTCTAGCATATGTTCATCTAAGAAAAGTTTTCATTGTATTTATAGTGTCATGCTAAAGCTAAAGGTTATACATGATAAGAATTTTTTTATGGACTGAATTTGACAAAGCTATGATAAGCTAAGTGCAAGCATCTGTATCTAGATCTTAAATCTAAACAAAAACTGTTCCAATTTGCCCTTAGCATGAATATTTCTGAATTACTTTCTTGTTTTCTTTTTTCTTTACTTTCTTGTTTTCTTTTTTCATCTGCTTTCTACCGATAAAAATTGACTAATATAAATGCTCACAAAACAGTACAGAAAATACTGGGGACAACATTTTCTTTTATCATATGACGTCACCAAGATGAACTTTGGTAATCAAATTTTGCAATACAGACAATACATTTAAAGAGGTACATGTATGCTTTCAATTCCAAAAAGATGCTGGGATGATGTCATATGATAAACAGAATTATGCATGTGTGCTCAAAATTAATGTTCCTCAACATACAGAAATTTTACATAACAACATTTATCAGTGCACACCCTTACCCTCATATATTGCATATAAATTTTGTTTCAAATGCTGAAGATTTAGTTCTGAAATTCACACAGTATTTTTGATAAATTTCAGTTTTCTTTGACAATGCCTTTTGTCATCATAAAAATATAATACATGTAAATAGCAGACAGTTGTTTGAATGAACTGATGTATGATGTTCCTTTGATCTGAAAGATGATTTTTGGATGCATATGAAATCATATGTTCTGTTTACCCACAAGACCATTGTAATGGGTACTAATATTGGGTACTCACAACCAAAGCACTAGTGCCTGTAAAGAATTTTTTTCAAATTTTCCAAAGCTGTTGTCCATGCAAGTTTTCCTGTCAGATGCTAATAAATATGATAGGCTAGCAATAAAATTCTGTTAATTAATTGATAGATATATAGCTAAGTAATACTTTCCAGATACAATTACAAGACAATTTCTTTTACAAAGTGACTTGCATACTAAAGCCACAAATAGGCACCTGTGAAAAATACCCCAACATGAGGCTACTGGATGGCAGTCGCTATAGATACTAAGAACTCTCATCTTGGACACAATAATACTGCTCCGAAAATCTATTAATTTATTTACTGATTTATTATGAGCATATTTCTGAAATAGTAACTTAACAAAACAGTTCATTTGGTACAAACTTGTCTGGACATTGTCTCCATATTATGGGACTTCTACCCAATATTAGGATGTCATAACACCCAAAATATGAGCCACCACATGGGAAAACCAACAATCTGCATAGGCGAAAACAAAGGCGCAGATCAGCTTCGCGGTAACCGCGAAGCTGATCAGCGCCTTTGTTTTCGCTCCACGGATAGTACACTTCCTCTTCTTCTTAAATCCGAAATTTCAAGCTTCTAGCCTGCTTCTGTAGCTGTACAGGCCGGTTTGTGTCGGACCTTTTCAGAAACCACATTGTTGGTTTTCCCACGAGGCGGCTCATATTCTCAAGCACATTTTGGGTCAAATGTTGGGTAGAAGTCCCATAAATGGAAACAATGTCCCTGCTGTTAGCTGGGATGCTAAGCTACAAATCAAACAAACAAACAGACAAACTTGTCTTGTAATTGCTCAGAAAATCTATTTTTCAATCTACATTATGCCATTATCTTATCCTACATATTTTCTACTTCATATATTTCCTGTCTCACCTTTATGTCCGTCGGACTCCGCCTCCTCCCCCTCGGCCCTCTCTCGTCTCTCCCGAGCTAGCTCCTCCTCCCTGATAGCCCTCGCCATGGCAACGGCTGCTGACTGGTTCAGCTTGTTGGCCTCCATGTATGCCATTTCAGCACCAATTTCATTTTGAATTGCATCGTAAAATAAGCCTGGATAAGAGGGATTGGATGAATCAATGAATATGGGCATCTTTTTAGATACAACATATATAAATTTGTAAATCCTTAAATTCAAAAGAAATATCTGTTGCAATTCAGGTAATCTTTGCTTGAGAAAGCTTCGGGTGTATATATTTTTATTCAGATCTTTAAATATGAACATCATATGTTCTGGTAAAATGCTAAAATCTTACTTTTCCCAATACTTCAGTCCATTATCATAGTTTCTACACCCAAATTGTCATTTTCCTATTGTTTCTACATAAACTTTTTCATTTGCTCTATAAAACCTCAATCAAAAGAAATAGCACAGAAATGTCTGAACTGGTGTTTAGAATATATATAGTTTAACTTTTATGTCCCTTTCAAGATTATTTCAGCTCATTTGAGACAGGCCAATCAGTAAGTAGGGTGACAATGGAAGAACCCCGAGAAAAACACCTGGCCAACTGCAGAACTTGGCTTCTCCAACATGTGCTGTGTGGGGCTCGAACCCGCACCAGACACAGTGGTAAGATGATGAAATGGTTAAGCGCCGTAATGAAATATCAAGGCTCTTAACCACACGCCCTCGCGGGCCGCCTTATATATTAACAATAATGACCTACCCAGCATTGTCCAAGCTAGAATACTGCGAGGTTGCACACAGGTAGCTGCTTCAAAGAAAGTTTCTGCTACATCATGTTTCTCTAACAACGTACACACTACACCATACAGCAGTAATCTGTGAATGAATAGGAAAAAGCATAAATAAGCCGCAGTAATTGCGAAGATGATCAGCACCTTTGTTTGTTATTGCTACATGGATAGTACATGTACAATTCCTCTACATACTTAATCCAAAATTTCACGCTTCTAGCCATCTTCTAAGGCTGCACAGACCGGTTTGTGTTGGACCTGTTCAAAAACCACATTGTTGGTTTTCTCATGATGCCACTCATATAACCAATCAGATCTTGCAATGCTGTGTGCTATATTTTTTTTTGTCAATTTGAATTCTAAAACATGTCATTCATTTCTTATAAATATGCTGGCCTTGGTAGCAAAGTAGGAAAAGATCCTCTCAGGCAGAGATGCACTAGGATTAAAAGTACAAGCTGCCCCTAACCCTAGAAACACTCTTGCCATCAGGATAAAATGTCCCTGTAAAGTATACCCCCTCATACCCCACCTTTACAGTGATTTTTTCAGCATTTTGGGAATGGTACCAGTACCGGTTCAATTGGGAAAAATTGTGTCATTTTACCTGCTGATCTGGAAAATCAGCGATGTTTATCTTAAGATCAGTAAAAATGGCAAAAATATCACGATAAATGGTACAGTGTTGCTTTTTTCCAAAAGGAAACAACATATGACTGGGATGCATGAAAATTAGTGTTATTCCTTGTTAGGAAACTTATTCAGATTGGGAATTTTGAACCAAAAATTGCATTTGGGAAAAAAAGATACTTTTTGCCATTGGGAATGACTCCTAAAACCAGAGTTTTATAGCGAAAAAAATCACTGCTTTATATAGCAAAACTGGGGTTTACAGGGGTATACCTATTTTTCTTATTTTTGCTCCAAAAGATAGATTGTGGGTACTTGTTAGAACCGCCTCGGTGAGGCAGTTCTAAGCATGTACATGAAGTTTTCATCAAATATGCCAAAAACTTTTAACACTAAAATAATTAACAATAACTTACCCATGTAAATGTTTTTGATCTATTGCTACACATTCTTTAAAACATTCTTCTGCCTGCAAATGACATATCACAAATATTTCATATGACTTACAGCATAACAAATCTAGAACTCTTTATATAACATGATCATATACAGGCATAACACATGTAGTTTTTGATACAGAATTGAGCTGAATTTCATTTGAATGAAGTTATACAATTTTCCAATATAACTAGGTTTCGATTGATAACACAAAAATTGGCTAGAACCAAAAACTGCTACAGTGTTGTTGTTTTTTAACTCTTAATCATCTAAGATTCTTTACTCTTTAATTTTCACTCTATCAACTATGAAACAGCATTTTATCTTTACATAGTAATATACTTGAAGATAACAAAAAATGAAATGCAAAACGACACTTAACACATTTTCAACAAACATTATAACAAAGTAGTTTACACAAAGGACAATGTAGAAATAGTTTTATTTTACTGTGAATTATCACAATCAATGCAGGATGTTAGAGAGCAGATTGTGATATATTCTAACACACCCTGTCTGTATAAGCCAATGGTAAAGTGCAGTGATATATTGAGTGATATATCACTAGGCGGACTAGCGTGACGTTACTTTGCGCTGTTTTGACGCCATTTTGATTAAATCATGACGCCAGCTATTTCATAAGTCACGTTACCTTAACGTTAGACGGTGTAACGTCATTTCAATGCATTCAAACTTAACAAACGTATGTAAACATTTGCGGTACAGTCAAAAGTTTGGCGGGATTTCTTCAGTGCAATGGCGGAAAAGTTAAATAAACAGAAGATTTAAAATGATTTTATTCCGTATATTGTGTGTTAGAATCGAAATAGATTAGCTCTAAGTGCGTGAATTGTTGAGTAATATATCACTGTTTGTCGGTCCGTTGTATGAAGATAAATCACTTGCGCTGCGTGCTCATGATTTGCTCTGCTTTACAACTGACCTTCAAACAATGATATATTACTCAACAATTCACTGCTAGAGCTGATCTGTTTCTTAATTAATTCAAGACGTAGAAGGAGTGAATTAATTATCCCATCTCCCTCACAACATAACATGGAAATCATAGGAAATTATTTCGATTCTAACAGGACTAAAACAGAAATGCTTACATTTAAAAATGTTTGCCCAGGACTCAATCTTGGCAGACATGAATGTGTGACCACAAAAAAGCCACCGTTAGCATGGAATTTTGTCGACAGTGAATTCTTGCTAATTTACACAAAGTAATGTTTCCATTAGGTTCAATGGGAATTACAATAATGTACAAACCTTGGTGATATCATTGATATAGAGACAGAAAGTACCGTAGTCAAACCAGTGACTCGGATCATTCTTATTTCTGGCAATACGCTGTAACAAAACAAACATTTCTTTTATTGATATGATGGGAAGCATAAGTAAAGAGCAGTTCAAGCATAAAGTATACATCCAAATTGAAGATTTTTTGTTTGTTTGTATAGAAGTTTAGCATCCCAGTCAAAATTTTTGCAGTCATGCCAGGACAGAGCCATCTTTTCCTGGGTATCCTGGGTATTAACTAATACCCTGTGTCTTGCTCAAGAACACAACACAGCACTTGGAGCGGGAATCAAACCCAGGACCTCTCAGCGTGGACTTTGATGATCTACCACCAAGCCATTGCATTTCCCTCAATTTTCTGTTTTTACCAGAGTTATGAAATGCTGAATTCTTCATAAAGTATTTACATGATTGACTAATTTTTTTTTATTTTTTTTCTCAAATGTGCATTAAAGTCTTAACGTAGTATTTTTTTTTCATTTAGGAAAATAAGGAACTAAAGTACAGAACCATAAAATTCTCAATTTTGACATAGGAGTTTACCTCTTGGTAATATTTTGTTGCCAGTTCAAAGTTTTCATTGACCTCAGCTTCCCTGGCAAAGTGTTTGAGCTGTGCCGAGTCTGTGAGGGGAGTGGGGACAGGGGCCTGGTCTTCCAGGGACAGACATTTACCCAGGGACTCATGCATTTGGTCTATCAGGTATACATATAGCTCACTGAGGAAGGTCTGAAATAGTACGGTAAAATGTAAAAAAAAATAGCAAAATTAAATATTTCATGCAGAGACTGTAAGGTACATGTAGTAATTCTGAACAGCAAAATTAAATATTTCATGCAGAGACTGTAAGGTACATGTTGTAATTCTGCAAGGTGCATAAAGAAAATATCTTTTTCTTAACATTACTGGAGATTACTGTCGCTTTATCAACAGCAAATTGTGATCTTAAGAGTATTTACCACAACATTTTTGGGGCATATTATCTTTTTTTTAAAACAAAATGTTCTATTATTAATTTGTATATGAGAAGATAAAGGAACTGTTCTATCTGTGTTGTGAAAACTGCACAGCTGATCTGCGGCTTTATTTTTGAATAGGCACAAAGCCATGTTTCTTGTAATGGGGCTGAAATATGAGCCGCATCATGATCAGCGCCTTTGTTTTCACTTCTGGGATAGTACAATCCCTCTTCTACTTATAGCCAATATTTCAAGTCTCTGGCCTGCCTCTGTAACTGTACAGGCTGGTTTGTGTCGCATCTGGCAGAACCCACCAAGACCAATTTTCTTGCACCGTGGCTCATATTGAACTCTCGTATAATGAAACATACCTGTAGTTCTTGTCTGTCTTCAAAGTTTGTAGTTTTGAGATATTTCTCTCTGACTATCTTCACTACAGAATGTTTTAGTTGTTCTTTAAAGGCAAAGTATTTCCCTGATGAGTTCAGCTCATATATCAGCTTCTGTCGCCTGCAAAGGTGCATGGGTAATTTGATAAATCTATTATGAATACAAATATTTATGGTATGACCTTATGCTATTGTTGGCATTTTAACATTTACGAGCAGGATAAATTGCAGACTTTGCTATTAATCTTAACCAGAATAAATTATCAATTTTGATTATTTCTTTATTTATATTGTGAGCCGTTAAAAATTCATGCTCAGCTGAGTTGAGGAAGAAAAAAAGTTTTATAACCTCAGGGCAAGGTTCAAACATATCTGCAAAATATGGCTTAGTTTTAAGTTCTGCAAAATCAGCTTTTCAACAGTTTTCATTGTCTCTTTTTCAGTATACGTAGTTTGTCAGGAAAGTTCGTAGACAGCATTAATATTTTCAACAGGAAAAGAAATGCAGTCAATATGAATACATCTGGGTTTGCAAAAATATTTCATGAGCAAATAGATGAAATTTTATGAAAATCTGACCAACATGACATCTTCAACGGCCTTTTCTGTGCACCTCCCTGATCGGGAGTGGGGCAAGGGTCATAGCCACAGTGACGTTACAGGAAGTTTATTGCTGTCAGTGCCTTATATATTTGTAACAAGTTCAACCAATGTTTCAGAGTTTTTCCATATAGGGTCCTTGGATTTCAGTACATTTTTATAGTGTGTATCCAGCTGTCAAATGCAGTTCTCTGACGACCAGTTGAACATATGAAACCATTTTCATGTGCTCAGCATATAAGATGAGTGCTCTTTCGCTGCCGTTTATCATCTTAGATGATCTATCGAGCATCCAAAAGTCAACTATGCCACTTGTAAACTAATGATCGACAAGCTGATAGCTTTTATGTTGTTGTTTGTATCATTTTCATCGTGTTTCTTGGCAATTTTCATAACAAAAACACACAATTTTATGATTATCGGCTGTTCTCCGACGTCAAATTCCGCCATTTTTTCAGACATTTTTTTCGGACTGCATCTAATATTTTATTCACAGATATCAAACTATACTGCCACCAAGGCCCAATCATTCAGAAAATGTTGCTGATTTGACGTTCTTTCAGGATCAAGAGATTTTAACGTTACAGCACACTTCAGTGCCATTTCACAAGCTAAACAGAATGTGAAAATGGTCACATTTTATCATGTTTTGACACCTGCACGGCCCTACCCTCAAGCAGAAAACTGGTCATATCACGCGTTATCATTTCAAACTGCACCAAATTTCTAAAATGTACTAATAAGATGTTGCTGCTTGAAATTATACAAAACCCTTCTTCAACAACGCGTTACTTTTTCTGATAGCTAAAGTGTCTACGAACTTTCCTGCCAAACCTTGTACATTATAAGTCTAAATTCATTTCTCATATTGCTGATTCTGTATATAATGTTGTCTATTTTATGATTGTGTATATATTTCGTTGGAGAGGTCCTCAGGGAAGATTGGATTAGTCCAACTGAGCTTCCTCTATAAATAAAGTCATTATTATTATTATTATTATTATTATTCATGTCCATATTTAAAAAAGACTATTAAACTATTGATGATACCTGGCTTCCATAGATTCTGTTGACTGTGGTTCATCTGACTTCAACTCTTCACCAAACAAATCTCTGTGAGAAAAAAAAACCATTAATGTTTAGGGTTAATTATTATTATTATCATTTTAGGTTTAATGTCAGTCAATAATTTTTAAGTCACTTCAGGACAGAGCCACCGCCTCCAGGGTATTAACCAGTACTCTGGGGAGTTAATGTTCCTCACTTTGATATCTATTTATATTTAAAAAAAACTTCTTATCTAACATTTAAAATCAAAGGTTAACTTTATACAACACTCTAATGTGAAATAGTTTCTATATGTACAACAATTAATGATAATTATATTTTTTTAATTCACTTTAACATCCCTTTCAAGATTATTTCAGCTCATATGAGACAGGCTAATAAGAAACGGGAGAACCCCGAGAAAAAACACCTGGCACACTTGCAAGCAGAACTTGGCTTGTCTCACCTGTGCCCCGTGTGGGGCTCTAACCCACACCTGACACAGCAGTGAGATGATCAAATGGCTAAATGAAATATCAGCGCTCTTAACCACTCAGCCACAAGAAGCATCAATGACAATTTTAGTAATCCTGATAAAATGTGATGTTGAGGAAGAAATAACTAATATCTACAGATTTTGCCTACTATTCAAAACCGATTCATTAAACAGAGAGGTAACTCAGATTTTGCCTTAGCTTTTCAATAGAGATTCCATACACGTGATGTCAGCATTTGAAAGTGGCATCAGGGAGATTTTTCTTTCATTTCATGGTGGTTTTTGAAAAATGTATAGAATATATAGGAAAATTCTTTGTTCATTTCAATGCGATATTGAAGTTTTCTTGAAAAAGTGGTATATTTCAGTAAAATTTCAGATTGATCAGCCGCTCATTTCCTGGAGTCTCCCTGATGATGAGGGAGGTATCACATGTATGAGATTTATTAAACAGAGAAGTAACTCAATAAGCATTACCTGAATTCATCTAAGACAAGCCCAGCTACACTAGTGACTTGTTGGTGGAAGTCTTCAACTGCCTGAAAACATGATTGGAGTTAGTTGATCATTAATTTTTTTTTAATTCAGTTTTATGTCCCTTTCAAGATTATTTCAGCTCATATGAGACGGACCAAACTGTAGGTGGGCGAAAATGGGAGAACACCAAGAAACCAGAGGACCAATGGTCCTGTAAACACTCACCTGAGATCTGCTGTATATACGAATGTTATAGAAAATAGTCCCAGTATAGGGGCAGATGAAGCCCTTGGGCATTTTTTTCTTCAGAATAATCAATATACTGACCATACAAGTTTTTCCCTTCAAATAACATTTTAATAGTTTACCCATTCAAATACACAGGCAACCCATGTTGACCTTGCCTTAAAATAGGTCAAGGTCATCACAGGGTCATGATTTATACATACATTGTAGTACTTGAGTCATCGATGCTTCATGCCAAGTTTCTTCGAAATCGGTCCACCGGTTCCGGAGATTTTTGAAGGGTTTATACTATATATGGGCATGGCGGCCATCTTGGTCATGTGACCTGGATTATTTATATACACATTGATTCTCCCATTCTATAGATGCTTCACATGAAATTTGGCTTTGATTGGCCAAGCGGTTTCAGAGGAGAAGATGTTTAAATATTATGGTAATATACATGTATAATGCCCCGGGGCTGGGGCAAATGAGCCCCTGGGGTCCAATTTTGTTCAGAATCATTAATATTCAGTCCTACTGCCCATTTCCTGCAAGACGTTCACTTTAAATGACATTTTAAAAGTTTTCCCCATTCAAATGCATAAGCGACCTATGTTGACCTTGCTGTAAAATAGGTCAAGGTCATCCAAAGGTCATAATTTATAAACACATTGTAGTATTTCAGTCCCCGATGCTTCATGCCAAGTTTTGTTGAAATTGGTCCATTGGTTCAGGAGAAGAAGAATTTTAAAGGGTTTTTACCATATATGGGCATGGCGGCCATCTTGGTCATGTGACCTGGATCATTTATAAACACATTGATTCCCCCTTCCCATAGATGCTTCCTATAAAATTTGGCTTTGATTGGCCAAGTGGTTTCAGAGGAGAAGATCTTTGAATATTTTTGTAATATACATGTATATTGCCCCGGGGTGGGGGCAAACCAACCCCTGGGGTCCAAATTTTTTTCAGAATTACCTACCTTCAGTCCATTTGCCCATTTCCTGCAAGATTTGCCTTTCAAATGACATTTTAACAATTTTCCCCATTCAAATGCATGGGCGACCTATTTTGACCTTGCCGTAAAATAGGTCAAGGTCATCCAAAGGTCATAATTTATAAACACATTGTAGTACTCTAGTCCCCGATGCTTCATGCCAAGTTTCGTTGAAATCGGTCCAGTGGTTTCGGAGAAGAAGAATTTTGAAGGGTTTTTACCATATATGGGCATGGCGGCCATCTTGGTCACGTGACCTGGATTATTTATAAACACATTGGTTCCCCCTTCCTATAGATGCTTCATATAAAATTTGGCTTTGATTGGCCAAGCGGTTTCAGAGAAGAAGATCTTTGAAAATGGTGGAAGACAACGGACGGACGACGGACGGACTATAAGCTCACCTTGTGAGCCTAGTGGCTCAGGTGAGCTAAAAACACCTGGCACACCTGCAAGCAGAACTAGGCTTGTCTCACATGTGGCCAGTGCAGGGCTATGTTTGTTTGCTTGTTTGTTTGTTTGTTTGTTTGTTTGTTTGTTCATTTTAGTGCCTTACATCCAGGGTCAATAGCTAAAATCATGTCCACAATTTCAATTATCTTAGCCACACTGTTCCTTGGCAAGCCTCACAAAGGCAGACTACCAGTACTTAGTGCCTATTTTTCACAACTAACTGATATTCTCAAGACCAAAAGCTTCATGAAAAAAATATGCTGCGCATGAGGATCTGAGGATCTATGGCGGGTACCCTTTCTTACAAATATTACAAGCAACAGATCCAGCTATCTTGCCTGTAAATTTTGATGATTTAAGAATAACAGTACATGTAATTTAACATTCATTTTGCTCTATTTAGCACATGGTGTGCCTAGACATCAGGAAAACATGTCCATGAAAAGTATACCTCCCTCATACCCCACTTTTATATAGTAAAATTGAAGTTTACATATTTTTCTTAAGTTTGATCCAAAACATAGATTGTGGGTACTCATTAGAACCGCCTCAGCAAGGCGGTTCTAACAAGTACACACAATTAATGTTTTGAGCAAAGATATTAAAAATATCAAAATTTTTCCAATGAAATTTTCAATTTTTACAGCTGAAAAAAATCTCTGTATTTTGCATGGACAAATTAGTTTTGGTAATGAACTGCTGGATAACTCACCCTTTGAGCACCATCTGTACGTTTTGGGAATAAAGGCCTTGGTGGGATATATTCAGCAACTCTGAAACAGTTACAAAATGGCTCAAAATGTAAACAACCAAACTTTGAAGCCTCTAATGTATGCAAGACATAACTCAGTTTACTCCAGTGATGTGATGATGGGGATAGAAAAATTTCAAACAAGACAGACCATCATTTTTGTAGGAATCAAGGCTTTTCTGAGATTCCCAGAGGAAGAATAGAACCAAGGGTTAAGACTTCCATTTCCACTGCCCAGTAACTTCTTATACTGCATGGTCCACTCTCCCATTTTGAAATAGAATGTTTTCCATGTTCTTATTAAAAGAACACATCGTTATAACACATTTTATTTACATTTGAGCCACCGCTTAAGAAAACCAACAATCTGCATATGCGAAACCAAAAGTGCAGATCAGCTGCTGTGCAGTAACTGCACAGCTGATCAGCACCTTTGTTTTCGCTACATGGATAGTACAATTGATCTTCTTCTTGAATCTGAAATTTCAAGCTTCTAGCCTTCTTCTGAGACTTTACAGCACCGTTTGTGTCGGACCTGGTTGGAACCCAAATTGTTTGTCTTCTCACGCACAGGCTCATTTTTTTTCTTTCTTAAACATACCTTCTAGCCAACTCCTCTGGTGGTCTCTTAGGGATAAGAGGCCTTGTGAGGGAGATTTCTATCATAATGTAAGACTTGGCATCCACATACTGCTGTCCCTCTACGTTCACGGGGACCTGGGCATCAATCTCAGACCCGGCATCAGACTTGATGGTCTGTGAGGTCTGTAAATATAGTGCCAAAAATTCATCAATTTTCCACATTTATGAACATTGTTTTTGAGAATGCCTCTCCTGGCCCCGAGGTTATAATTTTTTTTTTTTTCATGGTCAGCTCAGCTGAGACTAAAATTTATCCGTCTCATAAATGTTAAAATGCCAAAAATTGTTGGCATTTTAAATTTATAAGTTGGATAAATTACAGGCTTTGGTGATCTAAACATGAAGTTACAATTTATTTTGGCTATTTTGTCATTGATGAGAAGTTAAAATTTCATGCTCAGCTGAGTTGAGCATGTAAAAGGTTTTAAAACCTCAGGGCCAATGTGCAAGCTTGCCTAAATATAAATGTAATTAAAGGTATTTCAAGATAAATCAAATGTGATATGCTGACATTCAGATGAACACCAAGCTGACCTGGGCTTGAACGGTATACTGACGAAGATTAACAAATTTATATGCAACAGTTATGAGCATGTCAATTTTATTATTGAAACATAATATAAGGCGTTTTAGTAGTTAAACAGATTATATTTGAAAATGAAATAATATGTAAGTGGAGAACGAATCATATTATTTTCAAGCAAAATAAATAAATAAAAAATTACACTTTGAGAATTCATTAACAGCTCATTTACACAACCAATGTATGTGATTTTGTTAATAGAATTAGACATGCTTTTGTGCTTAGGGTGATTTTCACATGCATTTATTATTTTCCCCATTGATTAAATAAGCATTAAAACTTAAGATAATAAACAGCAATTGTATGTGACAATGATTTATTATTTTGAATATACTGTTATGCCACAATAATTTTGGTGCCTTGACCAGGATCACTCTATTATAATTAAGACAAAAACACTTCTTTAACTAACATAACATCAGATAACTTATGTTATGTTAATAACAATTCTTTAACTACCTGCTACAACCAAAATTCAGATTTAGACATACAAACTTTCATTTTAAATTCAGAATGGTTCAAAAACTTATTCTGGGGCACCAGAAAGTAATGATTGATTTCAAAATTACATGGTCATGGACCAAAACTAGGATGTATAGCCGATCAGTAGCCTTTATGTAATGTGAAAGTTTTCATTGCTCTCTAAGATACAAACATTTTAGTGCCCCATAAAGAAATATGTTTATCTGGGCACCCAGCAATTGCTTGAGTTAAATATAAACATTGAATTAGTGAAAGCCATGATGCATGCAAAATTATTCATGAAGTCTTCATAACCAGTTATTCATATCAGCTTCCGCATGCATGAAACTGCAAAGCCACTGTTTAACACTATAAAATGGTATCTCTTTCCCATGAATGATATCTTAAAGCAAAACCTTGGCTAAACGAAGCGAAACTAAAAAAAACACTGTTTTCTCTGATTTTCTCCTGTTCACCAAGCAGTTACCTTTTTATTGTCAACATGGGTTTCTTTACCTTGGTCCTGTCAAGTTATATGAATGTTTATACACCTTGGCCCAGTTGTTCAAAATTAATGACATTGTTTGTTGACGATTCGTTAAAATTTCAAACATGAATATTACAAAATACATTGTTATTTTTTGTTGAAAAAATGTGAAACAAAAAATAACAGTGTATTTGCTCATGTAGTCAGCATTTACTTAATGAGTTAAGGTCTTAATGCTGATGTTAAGGTTAGGGTGTTGTAAAACGTTGTTATGCAGCATTACGTGCGACGTTGCTTTGTGACATTGCTTAATGCGACGCCAGCGGAACGAGAATCGACGCTCTTATGTCGCACCTTTTTGAACCGGAGAAAGCTGTAGCTTTTACGTCATTTAGTACGAATTTTACATTTTTCTCCATTAAAGACTGTGACAAATTTTCATCAAAACACAGAAAATGAGAATTTCTGCCGTAAAAGGCAATTATTGTTATTCTTGCGTCAGTCACACATTGAAATGCAACGTGTGTTCACGCCACGACATTACGTTATGTCGCGGAAAATACCAAAAACGCACTACCATACATATCAAAACCTCAAATAGCACGAAAACGAGCACAGTTGTCAAGGACTTTTTTTAAAGCAACCTGTTCCAAACTGATTCACGCAGATAATATCAGTTTTTAAAAAATATTCATTGTGGAATTTAGAAGAAAAATATGTTTATGTGCGAAATCCGACATCTATTTCCCTTTTCCCCATTGAGTTTAATGGCAAAAATGGTGTTTTTGGATTGCCTGTAGCTCAAAAACTAATCCGGTAGTCAAGGAATATTTTTGCATATTCCGATGGGGGAGATTTAATACATCGACATGCAAAAAATGAGAAAATTCCATCATGGCGTTCTTTACAACACCCTGACCTTAAGCTAACAAAGTTTTGAATAACTGGCCCCTTAAAAACAAGCTTTTATACAAAGCATTATTTTTGTATTCATATGCAACTGTCACTATATCGATACCTCATGGTCATCTTCCACTTGCAAAATTTTATGGTTTTTATATTATAATATAAAAAGTGACTGTACTACTAGGTATGTATTAAATTTGGTTGAAAATCCTAAAAACATACATGTTTTTTTTTTTTTGTTATTATTTGAGCCTTTGTCAAATGCCTACGTGATTGGATCCAAAATCAAACATTCTAGCATTACTGTAAATGTGTATGAGTTTCACTTGTGCATTAGTATTAGACAGCATTATGTATATTTTTTTATTATTCACACACATACCATTAACACAAACATGATACATATTACATAACTATACCTGCTACACATATATCATATTTTCTACTGGTGAATTCTAAGCTCATTTTTATCTCCTAAGCATATTTTATTTTTCTATTTTCTACCTTCGAACCTTGTTTATGAGGTGATGAGAAAGTACAGATATTATATTCCTTCATTTGCTTAAAAGATTTCTTTTGGAATACTAGTGTTGTGGCGTATCCCATTGATGACAGTTAAATCATGTCTGACTCTGTATCCAATTTTTTATCCTAATCATGGGGACATTCCATTAAATGGTGTTTGTATTATCCAATTTTTTGTCCTAACTCCCAACTGTAATATGGATAAGAAATCAAATTCATTTTGACAATATCTGCACAGTCTAATCACCCAAACAATGACATTACCTCAGATGTATGAACATTCAGAAGATGCTGCTAAATACCAACAGAAATATAAGCCACTATGCCAGAAAACAGGTCTTCAAGGTTTCTGACCTGGTCGGACACAAACCGGTCTGTGCAGCTACAGAAGATGGATAAATGCTTGCAATATGGGACTTACGAAGAAGAGGAATTGTACTATCTGTGTAGCAAAAACAAAGGTATGATCAGCTTCACAGTTACTGCCAATTTGCTCTGCGCCTTTGTTTTCGCTTAGGCAAAAATCCGGTTTTCTCATGACACGGCTCACAAGGTACACCTCAACCTCTTTATAACACTATTGTTGGGATCCAATACAATTTCCGTGTTAGCTATCCAAACCGTGTTATAATGAGAGTAAAATATGTAGATATATAGTAAAATTATACCATTTTGGGTCCATAAATGGTCCGTGTTATATCCAAAACCGTGCTGTAATGAAGCGTGTTATAAAGAGGTCCAGGTGTAATACCCTTTCTTAGAATTTATATCCTAAACCACATAAATTTACATGAAAGATCTTGTAGACTGTTTTAAACATGGGGAAAAACTAAAATAGATGTACCTGAAAACGGTATCATAACCTCAGTCTATGCCCATAGTATTTTATTTCTACATACATGTAGCCAATGGTGACAGGACCATTATCATTAGTCTAAACTCAATACAAAGATAAAGAGTGCTGACATAATGAAGTTGTGTAGCTACTTTTATCCATTCATGATTGAAAAAGAAAAACATTTTGACAGAGTTTGGTTACTGTGAAACAGTGAAGGAGGTATAGTCTTATTTCTTGTGAGTAATGGGATCATGCAACCTAGTGAGCATAGTGATCTAAAATCAAATAAATTTTGGTTTTGACAGAATTTGGGTTATACATATACTGTGAAATGCTAGTTTGGTTTAAATGACCAATAGTGATGAGGTAGAGTGAACATGCTGCATCACAAGTTAACCAGTTTTGAGGCTACTTCCATTACCAACCTGAATATCATGGTGAGTGACACTGCCAGTTCTCTGTAAATGTTTGAATGTATATTTGAACGACTAAGTACAAATGTTATATACATAGTCATTTCATATGAAACACATATTTATATGACCAATTTGCAATCACTCTTTTCTTTATCAAAAGTGGACACTTTGCCGACACTTTGCCAAAAGAAAACAAGATTTGATTTTTGGCTGGAATCTAAACAAAAATTCCATTTCATTTTTGCAATGTATGGACAAATCTGCCTAAAATATCTATGAGGGTCTGCACCAGTATACATATCAACTCATTTAAGCCTGGCGTCCCTTTTATGGGACATAGGCAAACAGAATAGCCCCAGATGTGACGCCGCAGAATGCGGCGTCCCATCTGGGGCTATTCTGTTTGCTTATATGAATTTCATCGAAAAATGGAATAAAATTTTAAGATCACTCCTAACACCCCTAAAACTGAAAGTGGACCCATCCAATTGATAATGTTTGGAGAATCTGTTTGTCAAATATGGGTTAATTACATAACCTGATCAAAAGAACAAATTATCCATGCTTAAGTCTATGCTTACTTGTATGTGTATACATTGTAGAATGTGCAAATGGGATACACTATGTATTCATGAGTATAGTTATTTTTATGGTACTGTATTATGTTTGGCCTTTTAACAAAGTGAATCTGCTCATATAGACACCACTTTTCAATTGTGAGTACTTTTGTGATGAAAGGATGATACAATCTTGTGAATATGTTGAAAGGGAGTTTTCACATAAACAAACCTGAATATCATGGTGAGTGACACTGCCTAGTCTCTGTAAATATTATATATAGGAGCTTAAATGTGTGGAGGTCATTTCATCTTTTTAAAAGTCCTATTGTTTGACAATTTTAATTTTATCCATTCAAAGTGGGCAAAAATTTAGGAAAGCCATTCTTGCTGACTCTTGGTTGTATAGGCATGACCAAAAGTTATACAAAGTGCAGTCACAGGCTCACAGCTTTATTTCCTAGTTGATATGTTACCCAGATTAAAACCACTATATCTATGCTTGAAGCATGCTTTACATAAGCATGTATACACAAGCTGCACACTTATTATCCAGAATCTACAATCCAGTCTAACATAGTGATGGTTTGAAATAGTTTTATAGGTTTCAAAACATATCCATACTGGAAGAAAATTCAAATAAAACAAAACAAACAATGAAAATAAATCTACTCAAACTACAAATATTTAAACTGTGTCTAAGCAAAATGAATATACTACAACAACAAAATGGAGGAAATGCATCATCAAGGACATGGATTAAGTTAAAAAATATCCTATTCAGACTTTAATCAGAATAATTCTACAACATAATACACAATGTTGCTAAGCAACCATGATGTTGCTAAGCAACCACAATGTTGCTAAGCAACATAGTATTTGCAACATACTTAGGCAGGAACACAATCTAGATATACAGTCGATTAAAAGCTTTCAAATAAAGGTATTCATTCACTAAATAAAAAGGATCAACAGAAAATTAATTTAAAAAATGTGAAATACCAAAATAACACAATGGTGTACAGTGACCAGTCAATGACTTAATACACCAGTACAATAGTTATTTAATACACAGACTGTATGACATTCAGTGTAGTATATACCATTATTCTTATGAGGCTTTTGGTTCCAAGCTAAAGACACAATGTTAAATGTACTGTCTATCAAAAATGATCGAGATGGCTAGATAGATAGAAGAATGTATATTAAAAGGTAAAACAAATCCTAACACTTGAAATCGTCACTTTAAGGATTTCTAATCACCCAAACATACCCTTGAGTCTGAACTCAATCTTGATAGCTAGTAAATATCATAAAGGATGACTTATGAAACAAACTACTGTACTAGTTAAAACAAGAAATAAGATTTTCTTGTTGACAAGTAAAATACCAAAATTAAACAATCTCTTATTTCTTATGATTTCAGTTCAATACTAGCAAAGGTTAGGCAAGAACATTTTTGAAACCAAACATTAATTCATTGTGGATTGAACCATAAAAATGAACATGAACTTAAAAACAAAACAATTTAAAGTGAAAATGTAACTTTTAAATTATTCTCAACATGCTGGAATATAAGAATCTTTTATGGCTAAACATTTTTTCAATGCTTTGATATGTGAAAATTCTTTTGTCGTGAAATATATCCATTTTCATCTTGAAATGCACTGTGTTAAGAAAATAGCAAATCACAATTTAGACAAAAATGATGTAGTACATCTTATCATGTTTGTAGTACATCTTATCATGTTTGTTGTACATCTTATCATGTTTGTTGAAGTTTTTGTTAGATATGCAGAGTCAACTTATATTCCAAACGGCCTTCTTTCTGTTATACCTTGATACATACACGGGATGGCTAACAAATCAATATAAATAACACTTCAATGTAGTTAAGCTCCCAAGATTTTACAGACCCAGATTTAAATCTAATCAATAGGACAAAGAAAATACAATTTGAGGTCAGTGGAGACTGTCATTCGAATTTATATACCAAGAAATACAAGAAAAAATATGATAAAAATAGCAAAACTATCTTTATGGAATGTGTTCATGTAACTCCACTTCCTATGAAGTTTATTACTTTTATGGTTTCTTTAAAAATTTAAATAAAAAGCAAAGATTATACTAAAATAAGGCAAAACTTGAAAAGCCCATATATTAAAATTATTTCAAAAGTTCTCTTAAAACACCTTACCCCTTTCTTAACATCTTTTCCCTTAGCATCATCTTTTTCCTTTCCCCCTTTCTTTGTAGTGGGTGATGCACTGCTTCTGTTTAGAATGTTGTTGGCAATTTTAGCTGCTTCCTCTCCCAAGCCAGACTTCCGCTTTGTCTAGAGTATAAAAATAACACCTCAATACTAAACAGCAGGAAAACATGTCCACAAAATTTATACCCCCTTAAACTCCACAAAATTTATACCCCCTTAAGCCCCACTTTAATACAGTAAATTGGGGTGTGCAGGGATAAACCTATTTTTCTTCTTTTTGCTCTAAAACATAGATTGTGGGTACTTATTAGAACATATAAAATATTAAACTATCAAAAATTTTCCTGACGAAATTTTAATTTTTTCAGCTGAAAAAATCTCTATATATTGCATGGACATGTTTTCATAATAACTCTTGAATTGAAACTGGCCACATGACGTTAACTGGCAAAAATTGCTGCAGAGGCTTTGTTCTTGCTTTTAACCTTAACACATCCTTGCTTTAAGTATGGTATCAATATCAAAATATTTTACCCTTGGTAACAAATTCAAAGACATGCATAATCTATCAAACTAGAAATTGCATTTTGTTTTCCAATGAACCACAATATAATTACCTTTTCATGCAGGGTGTGGTCTGTGTAAGCATGGACCTTATATGCTCCTCTTATTCTTTTAACTGGAAAAAAATAAAGATCTCTGAATCGACATAAATACATTGTATTGCATTTAAAAGTAATACAATGTTAAAACATCTGTGAACATAATTGATATTCATAGACACATGTTAAAACCAGAGGACCAATGGTCCTGTAAACGCTCACCTGAGTCTGCTGCATATACCAATAAACATGTTTGAATATTATGGTACACCTGGACCTCTTTATAACACGGAAGACCGGATCCATACGGTTCATCGTGTTAGCTAAACGAACCGTGTTATAATGGGAGCTCAGAAAACCCTAAATGAAAGTTAGGTGCTGCTGTTTTCAAGTAATTTTGGCAAGCCTTTTGTCAATTTTACTTTCTATTTCCTTCATTTTATGATTGTGTCCTTTAACTGAAAATTAAATATACATGCTGAAAGGTAAAGTGCATACCTTGCACTGTTATAAAGTTCCATTTTTTAATTTGTAAATAGACACATTTTCTCCGATACACAAAGTGACACAGAATTTCTCATATCATCCACACTAATAATCTGCGCATAGACAACATCTTACTTTCACTTTACCTGTAAATTAGCCGATATAACCACTCAAATAATTACTGATGTGCAACCTTCGGTTTGCAGTTTTTTATTGAAAACAACTTTTCAAGAGAAAGTCGATAATGCTAATCATCTTTATTTTGTCTGTTTACAGTAAATTTTTTTACTCAATAGCAAGTGATCATTTCCATTGTTGATTTATTATAATGAGATGTAGAAAGTTCTTTATTCAGAAACTTTAAAAAGAAATACAATTTTTGGACAGTTATGTCCAAGTATGAATACATTGACTTATCTAGGCCGCTGATTTCATTCTCCGAAAATTGGGCCGACTAGACAGATGAGCAATGTCACGAAAAAACGTCTGTTGAGCTTTCCGAAAATGGCAATCACAGATCAGACTGTGCAGTCTTAGTATTTCAATCACATTGAAAATAGGACATTTTACCAAATAAAATAGACGCTCAGCTGCACAAGAGATGCTTAGCTTCACAGTAGCCTTACACTATGTTTGCCTTTGAATGCTTCAACTTTTTTGTGACACAGCTCAGAAAAGTGTCAGGGACGTAATTGACGTTTGAACTTTAACTAGGACAGTGTGTATTTCACACGTGTTTTGGGATTAAGAAGTGTCAATCGGTCTTTGTTTGTTTACGCCTAATTATTTTATTATTGACTTTGAAAGTGTGAACATGTTTTGATTGCTGCTAATTTCCACAGGTATCAAGTCTTGTAATGAAAACTACCGTGTTAACATTTTTTTCTCACATTGGTAATTTTTTGAACTCTTTTTTATGATCGCGAAAATGAAAATGGAAGGTAAGGGAAAATTTGGGATCCAAGGCAAATCCGTGCTATAAGCGAATTCGCGCTATAACGAAGCGTGTTTTATCGAGGTCCAGGTGTATTTAACCCCAGTGCATGGGCAGAAGAAGCCCTTGGGCCGTTATCTTTTTTCAGCATAATCAATATTCTGTCCATTTGCCAATTTCTTGCTGGCTTTTCCCTTCAAATGACATTTTAACAGTTTTTTTTCCATTCAATTGCATGGGCAACCCATGTTGACCTTGCCATACACTTGGTCAAGGTCATCACAGGGTCATGATTTATATATACACTGTAGTACTTTAGCCATGGATGCTTCACGCCAAGTTTCATTGAAATCAGTCTATTGGTTTCAGAGAAGAAGATATTTGAAGGGTTTTTACCATATATGGGCATGGCGGCCATCTTGGTCATGTGGCCTAGATTATTAATATATACATTGGTTCCCCCATCCTATAGATGCCTCACATAAAATTTGGCTTCAATTGGCCAAGTGGTTTCAGAGGAGAAGATGTTTGAATATTATGGTAATATACATGTATATTGCCCCGGGGTGTGGGCATATAAGCCCTTAGGTCCATTTTTTTTTTCAGAATCATTAATATTTAGTCCTACTACCCATTTCCTGCAAGATTTTCACCTCAAATGACTTTTTAAAAGTTTTCCCCATTCCAATGCATTGGCGACCTATGTTGACCTTGTCGCAAGGTCACCACAGGGTCATGATTTATATATACATTGTAGTACTTCAGACATTGGTGCTTCATGCCAAGTTTCTTTGAAATCAGTCCACCAGATTTGGAGAAGAAGATTTTTGAAGGGTTTTTACCATATATGGGCATGGCAGCCATCTTGGTCATGTGAACTACATAATTTATATATACATTAATTCCCCCATTCCATAGATGCTTCACATAAAATTTGGCTTTGATTCGCCAAGCGGTTTCAGAGGAGAAGATGTTTGAATATTATGGTAATATACATGTATATTGCCCCAGGGTGGGGGCAGATGAGCCCCTGGAGTCCAATTTTTTTCAAAATCACAGTCTTCGCGAAATCGTTTTTCAGCTTCAGGACAGCTGTCTGGCAGACTGCAAGATTTTGCTGGACAAAACCCAATTTTGTAGGACAGTTCTATACGTTATCATTAAAAATGTGGTAATTTTTGCCAGACATTTGTCTGACAAAATAAAATATTTTGTCAGTCAGAATGAAATTTTGCTGGTTTTGACCGATAGACCGGCACTTTTCGTGAAGACTGAAATCATTAATATTCAGTCCTATTGCCCATTTCCTGCAAGACTTTCACTTTAAATGACATTTTTAAAAGTTTTCCCTATTCAAATGCATTGGCGACCTATGTTGACCTTGCCGTAAAAAAGGTCACGGTCATCACAGGGTCATGATTTATATACACATTGTAGTACTTGAGCCATCAATGCTTCATGCCAACTTTCTTTGAAATCGATCCACCAGTTCTGGAGAAGAAGATTTTTGAAGGGTTTTTACCATATATGGGCATTGCAGCCATCTTGGTCATGTGACCTGGATTATTTATATACACATTGATAACCCCACCCTATAGATGCCTCACATAAAATTTGGCTTTGATTGGCCGAGCGGTTTCAGAGGAGATGATGTTTGAATATTATGGTAATATACATGTATATTGCCCCGGGGTGGGGGCATATGAGCCCCTGGGGTCCAATTTTTTTCAGAATCATTAATATTCAGTCCTACTACCCATTTCCTACAAGACTTTCACTTTAAATGACTTTAAATGACATTTTAAAAGTTTTCCCCATTCAAATGCATTGGCGACCTATGTTGACCTTGCCGTAAAATAAATCAAGGTCATCACAGGGTCATGATTTATATATACATTGTAGTGCTTGAGCCATCGATGCTTCATGCCAAGTTTCGTTGAAATCAGTCGACCGGTTCTGTAGAAGAAGGCATTGCGGCCATCTTGGTCATGTGACCTGAATTTCTTATATACACATTGGTTCCCCCTTCCTATAGATGCTTTATATAAAATTTGGCTTTGGTTGGCCGAGCGGTTTCAGAGAAGAAGCTATTTGAAATTGTGGATGGATGGACGACGGACAGACAGACACCGGATCATGGCCATCCTATAAGCTCACCTTGTGAACCTAAAGGCTCAGGTGAGCTAATAAATAATGAAGCAGAAATTCTATATATTTCAATTACATGTATATTTATTCAATATTTTACTGCCACTTTTGAAAAGCAATGAGAAATGTACACCAAAATTGTCTTTTCATTCAAAATTTCTGACTGGAAAACATACCTCCTGGATAAAGCAGTGGAGCCAAATTCACAAATGCAACACCATGGTAACTGATAGAACCATCTTCATCCTGAAAATAGATTATACATTAGAATAAATAAAGGAACCCTGTAATACCTTTTACAGGTTGAAGCATAATTGCATTATTTGGTAGGATATCCAACTATGATGAAGTCATGACTATTAAAGATTTCTCTTGAAGCCAACGAATTTGCTTATTCCCCTTTCTTGTTTTCATATCTTCCAAACTGTGTTCTGTGATTTTCACTAAGTTCTGGACAAGGTAACTGTCGTAATTTCAATTATCCATAAACTGAAACACTGTTTACATGTCCCTATTGCTATTTCAAGTGTTATTAGCTTCAAAATTAATGATTCTCAAATGCTCTGTAAGACAAAAAGCTTTCATTCTGATTCTCATCTACTCTATACTTTTTATGAGCATTGCTTATCAGTTTGAATTCATAGAACAGAAGGTACAACATACAGGTGAGCCACCTCGTGGGAAAACCAACAATGTGGTTTCCGAACAGGTCCGACACAAATCGACCTGTACAGGCGCAGAAAAGAGCTAGAAGCTTGAAATTTTGTAGTTAAGTAGAGGAGGAATTGTACTATCCGAGTAGCGAAAGCAAAGGCGCTGATCAGCTTCGCGGTTACCGCGAAGCTGATCTGCGTCTTTGTTTTCGCCTATGCAAATTGTTGGTTTTCTCACGAGGCGGCTCAAATTGCAATGCTGATCTAATAGTAATGCATTATCAAACCGTGTTGTGTTTTAGACAGAAATTAAACATAAATAATTTAAGTAACTCTTATAAGTTCTACTACATGTATATATTTGTAATAAAAGTAATAATAATAATGAATCATGCAAAGGTAAAAAAATCTTAAAAGCAGGATCATATGAAGGCTGCAGAGTAAATTCATTAAATGTGAATTTGTTTTTTTCAACTATGTGTGCATATAATCATAAATAAACCTATCCAAAGGTCACAATGACCAAGTCCATCACATTCTTTTCACAAAGATTTGGACATGAAAATGTTTCTATGGCCTTTCTTTCTCTTCTGCTGTTATAAGAAGAGCTATCGTCAGCTCAGTCGGAAATTTACCCTAAGTACTGGTGATGTGCTTCCTTCAGGCTTGACCAGGAAAAGTGTCGCTAGAATAATAATAGATTTAAACATTATCTAAGCTGTTGACCTCGGGTGTAAAGCATCCATTCAATCAGACAAACTAGATACAAATATGACATACGAAATAAAATAAAATATAAAATATAAAAGTATTCTAAAAGAAAAAAAAAAGCTGTCTATACCAAAGCAGAGAAATGTGCAAGCTATGAGTATAATTGAGTGTAACTAGGTCTATCTTTTCCCGATTGAATAATTCCATTACCTGATGATGTGCAGTTGTTTGTCCCTGCAAATTTCATATAGCACACAATAAACAATAACTTTTCAATCACTCGTGCTTTAATACTACAAATTATTCTGGCAAACAAACCAATCAAAAAAGAGCCGTGTCATGAGAAAACCCGAATTTTGCCTATCTGAAAACATAGTCGCAGATCAGCTGTGCAGTAACTGCGAAGCTGATCAGCACCTTTGTTTTCAACACACAGCTTGTACGATTCTTCTACTTTCTAAATCTGGAATTTCCAGCCTCTAACCATCTTCTGTGCTTGTACAGCTCAGTTTGTGTCGGACCTGGTCGGAAACCCTGCAGACCCGTTTTCTCGCATCGCGGCTCAAATGCTTTCAATAAAATGAGAAGAAGACAGTCAAATAATAAAAGATAATAAAATTAGTCAGAGTGTAGCAAAAGATTCCTTTTGTGATATAAAAGAAATTGCATGAAAATGTTTTTAGGTTGAGAAAAGAGCCTATAAAACAAAATCTGTCAAAAAATAAAATAAGGTTTGCATAAAAAAGCAAAAGCTCTGTAATGCAATATTTCACTGCAAACAGAATTGCTAGATAGCGTCTCTTGGCAACTGACCTTCCTAATCACTGATCCATTGCCCTGATATACATATAAAGCATAGCGTTGACAAGAACTGTACAATATGTTTCTTTTTTATGTGTGTATGAATGTTATTAATCATTCAAAAATGTTTATGTTATTTTTCTGCCATTATATATAGAATAGTAGAAAATTGAACTTAAACTAACATGTTTTGTGTCCATACATTTTATGTGCATACTAAAGTGATGGCAAAGTGTAACAATATCCAATGTGAGTGAATTTATATAATCTGAGCCGCCCCATGGAAAAACCAACAATCTGCATAGCGAAAACAAAGGCGCAGATCAGCTTCGCGATAACCGCGAAGCTGATCAGCGCCTTTGTTTTCGCTACTCGGATAGTACAATTCCTCCTCTACTTAACTCCAAAATTTCAAACTTCTAGCCTGCCTCTGTGGCTGTACAGGCCGGTTTGTGTCGGACCTGTTCGGAAACCACATTGTTGGTTTTCCCACGAGATGGCTCATCTATAAAATTGTTGACATTCTTTTCAATCACATATCACATATCCTTTATTAACACATAAAAATAGTTTCAAAAGAAGTTTCTGTCCTTTATTCTGTTCCTTAACAACAGAAAAAGCTAATGCTTAAAATATTGTATTTTGGCCATTTTACATGTATGAACAACATTTTCTGAAATAGACATCTCTACGATATTCCTAACTTACAGGTACATCTGGCTCATCAGGCTAAAACATCTGGACCCAGTTGTTCAAAGCATCGTTAGCTTAACGATATCGTTAAGACATAAATTTGTTAAGCAAATATCAGCTAAAGTAACAAATACACTGTTATTCTTTGTTGAAAAAATGTGAGAATCCTTTGCAGTGCAAAGGATTCTCACATTTTTTTCAACAAAAAATAACAGTGTATTTGTAATATTACTGTTTGAAATTTTAACGAAACGTTAACTAACAACGTGGTTAGTTTTGAACAACTGGGCCCAGAGCAGTACAATTTCTTCATAATTAGAATAACATTTTAAGACAGAGCAAAAAAAAATAATGGTGTAAAAAAGAACTTAAGCAAATCAAAACACATGTAGCAGAAATTTTATTTTAAGATTTAAGCTTCAAAAAATAAATGCTTGACTATAACCTCTTCATAATGTCCCATGTGAACCGTCTCCAAGGCTAGGTGAATTGCTTCTATTTTTCTAATCAAAAACTTCAGTGATATTGTCAGTGTCTTGAATTCCTCTCAGCAGAACACAAGCATACAACTGAGGCTGTCATTCGCAAGCAACGCTACTGTTCAGAGTCTATAAATCTTTTACCATGCCCAACACAAATGCAAATGGATTTTAAATGCTTACAAATGTCAGAAGAATAGCCACCATCAGCTAAATCATTCACATACCCTGCATATGAAATGCTATCATGTCAACAAATGATGAGCATGAAAAACGTTTTATATTCTCTGCCTGTTTCATATCCTCAGCCTTAATGGTTTTCTGCCATGCAAAGCTAAAATAATTTTTTCATCAAATTTGCCAAAACAAATTAATGCAGTTACCTTCTTGCCCTTACTACCAGCAGGCTGAGGTAGTCGGAAAACTTCTACTGGCCAGTATCTACACTTGGCTATCTTGTCTTGTAGGCTGAAAGTAGAGCTAATTTAGAGTAAAGGTAACAATTATGAGGCAATTGTCAAAGTAAAATGATTCGATGATCAAATAATCTGCTATTTATTGAAGGAAAATGTCTGATATAACCTTTGGTAGTGCAAAAAGATTTTTAAGTCTAGGAGCTTCTGAAAATTGTACAACAAATGTCTAAATGTACATGTATTTGTAAGAAGCAATAATCAAGATTTCATAAAAACTTCAGCAAAACTTTTTCGTGCCCTGACAATGGCTTTTCCAACAAAAGTAACTAAATACAAGTTCTTTAATCAACTTTGCAAAAAAAGAATCTACAGCAATGTGTCTGGAGTGGATAAAATATTCGATCAAATATTATATCCATCTTCCAACTAGATCTAATTTTATGCAATAGTGGAAATTACATTCTTTAAATCTGAAATCTAACAGAACACTGTGTAACTTAACCAAAAAAACTAACTTTTTAGCCGCAGACCCCTCCAGATAGCTCCGCCTCTCCGTGTTCCAAGTGACCCTGTTTTTCTCCGTCTCTGACACCGTTCTGTGCTCACGATCTTCTTTACTTTTATAATCACCGTCTTCATCTTCAATAGCATCCGACGCTATGAACCTGTAGTGAAACAAAGAATATGTAACATCATGAAAACAAGCCCATGCGATATACATATGAGCCGCCTCGTGGGAAAACCAACAATGTGGTTTCCGAACAGGTCCGACACAAACCAGCCTGTACAAGCACAGAAAAGAGCTAGAAGCTTGAAATTTCGGACTTAAGTAGAAGAAGAATTGTACTATCCGAGTAGCTAAAACAAAGGCGCTGATCAGCTTCGCGGTTACCGCGAAGCTGATCTGCATCTTTGTTTTCGCCTATGCAGATTGTTGGTTTTCCCATGAGGCGGCTCATATTTTTCTTAAGCTGTTAAAATTGAAAATTTTTGGATGAAAATTTTCAATATTTTCCATATTTTGCACAAAACATTGATTGAGGGAACATGTTAGAGCAAGGCGGTTCTAAAGAGACCCACAATCTATGTTTTGGATCCAAAATAAGAAAAGTTGTATACCTTTGTAAACCCCATCTTTACTATATGTAAGAGGGGTCTAATGGCGTAAACATATGAGCCGCCTCATGGGAAAACCAACAATCTGCATAGGCGAAAACAAAGACGCAGATCAGCTTCGCGGTAACCGCGAAGCTGATCCGCGCCTTTGTTTTCGCTACTTGAATAGTACAATTTCTCTTCTACTTAAATCCAAAATTTCAAGGTTCTAGCTCTTTTCTGTGCTTGTACAGGCCGGTTTGTGTCAGACCTGTTCGGAAACCACATTGTTGGTTTTCCTGCGAGGCGGCTCATTTCATTGACATGTTATCCTGATGTATTAACTGGCAAGACATTGAAGATTAGTGCACAAAGATAAGAAAGTAAGATTAATATGCTATAGATCTATGTTTCCCATGCATATTTCTCTGAAGAGTGATTCCACTTACTGGTCCGGAATGTAGACAGCGTTAGCCAGGGCTGTGCCCGGTACTGCCCATTTCTTCTGTCTGTTTGGTTGTTCTTTATCCACCCCGGGCTTCAAATGACCATTGGCAAATACTACTGGAGTCTCTTTCTGTTGGAATAAGAAACAGACTTTGGATTATTTCAGTTGATAAGAAATTTGAGAAATCTACATTTATTTCTGTTCTAAGAAATCAATCTGTTTTTATTCATCAAATAAATTTGCCATGTAATCTTTAAATTCAAGTGATTTGTAATACATGTACTCCCATCCGGCTATCACCATCCTACCCAATACATGTATGGGGATGGACATCAGGAAAACTTGTCGTGCAAAGAATACCCCCTTAAACCCCACTTTTATATAGTAAAACTGGAGTTTGTAGGAGTATACCTATTTTTCTTATTTTTGCTCTAAAACATAGATTGTGGGTACTCGTTAGAACCGCCTCGGCGAGGCAGTTCTAACGTGTACCCACAATTTATGTTTTGAGCAAAAATAAGAAAAATATCAAAAATTTTCCTCTGAAAATTATCGATTTTTGACCTGAAATAATAACTGTATATCATATGGGCATGTTTTCGTTCTGCTGCTCTCACATATACCGAATATCCCTTGCGAATCCTAAAATTTGAAATTCGCGTTGAAATTACCGAATATGATGCGAATGGACAGGGCGGGGCTTGTAGAAAACGATTTTTTGCGAAATCGTTAAGAATGCTTGCGGATCCTTACAAATGTCTTAAGAATGTTGCGATTGATTGTCATCCACACCGCCGAATTCTTGAAAATGCCTGACGAATATTACGAACGCTTACAAATGCCGTTACAATTAATGCGAACGTCTTACAAACACCTTGCGAATGAAGCGGCTGTGTAGCGAATGCTTGCCGAATTGTTTTCATTTGTCACTTATTCTCAAGCATTGTAGCAAATAATATCAATGTAAATCGAAATCACCTAATATACCAAGGGGCATGGAAAAAATACGTTATTACTGATCCCAGTCTTCTCTTGAAACACACGCCACTTTGTTGTTTCTCTCAAATTGCGATTTACATAATAAAAAAGACAATTTTACTGGACAAACCAAAATTTCATGGGACTTTTATTTGCCTGCTATACATTTATGGATAGCTTAATGCTTAACACCATAAATAATGGCTTTTGCTTGAAGGAATGTGTCAGAATAAATAAACTATGCTTAAAACTGAGTCTTGAATGTGAAAATATTGCAATTCTCTAGCGATTCTTTACGGACATTGAAACTCAATAGATTTTAATGCTACCGAATCCTTACGAATGCCTTGCCACCGTTACAAATGTCTTGCAACCAATCCGAATTGTTTACGATTATTTTACGAATACGTTCCGAATCTGATTTCCTTCCGAATTTTAGGAGCATGCTCCTAATTTTCGTAACAACTTGAAATTTTCACCGAATGCTTACGAATGCTTACAAATACTACCGAATGCTACCGAATTTCTAGCGATTAATGCGAATTTGCGCAAAATTGCATTCGGAAGGGCATTCGCAAGGGAAATTCGGTATATGTGAGAGCGGTATAATGGCTGTGGTTGTAAATAACTTACAATGTTATGATAACATGCTTACTAAGACTTTCAAACTTCTCACTTACTTGAGGGTAGTTCAGAGGTATTTCTAATAAGTACTTAACATCTATGCAAACATACAAGAAACAAATAAAAACTTTGGGGGTGAACTTTATTCATTTTAAAGATGACAAAACTGTTGTATGTTTTCATTTTTTTTGTATTTAAGCATGTTAGGATAATAAAATACCTCTCCATTAAAAGGGACTGGTAGGGCTGCAGCAAAAGCATATTGTGTTCCAGTGTGGGTCCAGCTCTCGGGCGGGGCATACAGGGTTTCCATGGTAACTGTCAGGAGATTACCAGCATTCAACTGACTGACATCCAGCAGGGGCTCATTCACTGATAATCCTACATCAATTTCTGGCTGTAAAAGAAAATCTAACATAAACGAGCTGTGTCATGAGAAAACTAACAGATTGCATATGTGAAAACAAAGGCGCAGATCAGCTTCGCATTCACTGCGAAGCTGATCAGCGTCTTTGATTTCGCTACATGAATAGTACAATTTCTTTACTTTCTAAATCCAAAATTTTCCGCCTCTAGCCATATTGTGTGCTCGTACAATTCAGTGTGTGTCTGACCTGTTCAAAAACCAAACTGTTTGTTTTCTCACGAAGCTGCTCAAATGGTGATGTTGTGATGAAGCAAGTTTCCACTGTTGGAAAATGGCAAAAGTGTTAAATGCAAAAGTGCCAAGAAAACTACTAAGTACATGTAAGATCAGAAGGCGTTTACTACATGTATATAGATACTAAAACATGTTTTACTCAATATAAACTTCCATTCTTTAATAGTTAATAGTGTCAAACAGATTTTGAGCCCCAACGCGACAAAATGTACCTTCGGACATTCTGACGTCACCAGTAGGCAACTGCTCAAAAGTGTAAAAATAATATATGTTTCAGAAATAATACAGTATTTGTAATCTTTAAACACTGGGCTACAAAACAAATAAGTTTTAAAACAAATAAGTTTCCAATATTTGGAGTTATCTGCCCTTGTTTTAGCCCATAATATACTTGATTTTCCAAAATGTATCGTCAAACCATAATCATAGCAACCACATAGCCATAAAAGTAGACAAAACAATTTCGCCAGATTAATTGTAAAGACGTTTCTATCTAAACAATATGTTCTGGCAAATGTTTTAACAATTTTAAGAAAGTAAATCGAATTTTGTAGGCACTACAAACATGCAGAAATTCATTACACAACTTTGATGTCCTTTTGCAGGACAATGACGTCTGCAGGGTCCACACAGAAAATTTGTCATAACTAACAAAGTGACATGAATAACCTGGTCAAATAAAGACTGTTACACTCTAGAAATATTACACATTCAAAATAAAATTGTTTTTCTAATACAAAAAAAATGTCCGAAGGTACATTTTCTCATGTTGTGGCCCATTTTCTTATAATGCGACTCGTACAGAGTTACGTAAAAAAGGACAATGAGTTTCCAAAAAAGCCTTGCTTAAACTAGCCTGCTTTGCAATCAAGTTTCCCCCGACCCCAGATAAATCTTTGACTTACCCTGGGAGCCTCTGGTGCTAGGGTTTCTAGTGGTGATCCTGGTACAGCATTCACAACCAAGGTGTATTTGTGTTTTGTTTCCCCTGAAGAAGAACAATTCAAGTCAACCTGTGTATAAAATTTTAACTTTTCACTATCTCAAATTTATAAAAATGAAAATGTCATTGACTTTGTGTCCAGAGATTAATTTTCTTACCCGTTGAAGGTTCAGATAAAAATATGCCTTTAAATTCAGATCTTGGAGTCTAGGATGACATTAAATTGGCTATAGACATTACCAAATTTAATTTCAAGTGCCCTTAATGGCCATTTGTAATACATGAAGCTGGTAGTTTAATGTTTTTATGAAAAAGAAAATGAAGAGAAATGGAAATTAATTGAACAGAATAGCCTCAATATTATCACAATATAAATACATAACGCACCAACCTTTGACTAATGGTAGCAAGTCAACTGTACACTGTCCCAAAACAACAGTCTTTTCCTCTTTCTGTTTCTTTTCTTTTGGAAGAACTTCTATAACTGTCACTGTAGGATAGAACAACATGAAATAAGAATTTCAAAAGATTTTTTTTAAAGTTCTCCCGTTCTTGGTTCGTATAAAAAGTAGTTGCATTTGAGCCCTTACATCAGAAAACCAACAATCTGCAAATCAAAAACAAATAACTGCACAGCTGATCAGCACCTTTGTTTTCACTTTACATCTAGTACAATGCCTCTTCAATTCAAGCTTCTGACAATCTTCTGAGATTGTGCAGGCAGGTTTGTGTGAAACCCAAATTGTTGTTTTCTCAAACAGCCGCTCTTTCATACATTCATAAAAATATTAATCTTATTGAAATATGAAAACGAAACTCTCAAGCATATGAGCACAAGTAAGAAATTGATCAGAACTGCTCATGAATTTTAAAACTACAATTCATCTTTGGAATCAAATCATTTTTTATAGTGATGTAAACACTAGATTACATTTTATTCTGGACATTTTGATAACTACAACCTTGGTACCATGCCCTTGTACAACATGTACAACAAAAACTTATAAAATATCAGACAAAATACATTAATACCTAGGTACCAGTGGCTGTGTTCTCACATGACTGAAAAAATGTTGACACAAAACAAACAAACTTTATCTTAGAAAACTTACAAACAACAGGTTTATACGACAGCTCATCCAGAGCAGTAGGGTCGTCATAGGTACAGTTCAGCGTGACATTGTAGTTGAACTCCGCGGGGGTGTCGGGAGTACAATCTACCTTGGGGGACTCCCCGAGGCTCTTCTCCCCAAACTCAACCTTCACTGTGGAGTTAACCACATCTGCCTTGGAGCTTGAACCTTTCTGTAAAATATTAATATGATAAAATAATTTCTAACTTTCTAATACAGGCGCATGTTGCGATGTACAAAGGGACAGTTGCTTATTTCTCTTCATCAACATTTCTTTTATGTTGTCGTTGGATGATATGCAATTATGCATAGATTAAATAGAAGTGAAAATTCAGTATAAAATTCTTTGTTGAATAGGATATTTATTTTCTTTATGTTACTGATAAAAGTTTTGACACCTAATGACCTTAATTTCTCTAAAACATCAAAACCAAATTTAAAAAATAAATAAAATAAAACAAAATATCATAGTGTAATTAACAAAATGACCTACAATGTGGTACATTTACATAAATTTATAAGCTACATGTATCCAAATATTCAAAACAAAATTATCACAAAATTTCATACCACTACCACATACGTTTGTAAGAAAAACAAGACATAATTCTACAAATCAAACCAAATTAACAATAAAGCTTTCCAAAACAATGGTTCAACGATGATTATATAGAGCTCCGAGATGTTTTCCCACATAATATATACATGTATATACATTAAATCTGATAATCTATTTTGTGTTGTGGTTATCACATGCAACTAAATGGTGACTACAATAGTACATACATGTATATGAAATGTGCATATGTACATGTTTCTCCTATCAAGATAACAAATGTGTTATACAAACATACATTTATAAAAGACAACAAAATAGAAACAATATGAGTTAGGGACGTCTACAAAGTAACATCACTTTAGCTAGACAGCTTTGCTGATCGTATAGTAATCACACAGTACCTGTATGTAGTTGCACTGTATGAATAAAACGTAAGATTCTGTTTAAAAAGACCACTTTAAAGGAAGTATAATGAATGGGTACCGTAAATATTATCACTTTAAATATTATATACTTATAAACTGAACATTGCATGTATACATGTATTTCATGATTGCCTTTTTTCTGTTTTTTTTTTTTTTTTGTTGTTTTTTGTTGTTGTTGTTTTTTTCTCCAAAACTGGAAAAGCAATCAATTTGAGTTCAGAATGAAACTGTTTAAGCTTAAGTTTCATCACTAAATTATGTTGAAGTGATTTCTTTAAAATCCAAATTAACCTAGCAGAGAAGCTTATAAAAAAAAAACTAATGAGAAGCATCATGAGAAAACCAACAATTTGCAAAGGCGTAGATCAGCTTAGCAGTAACTGCAAAGCTGATCAACGCCTTTGTTTTCGACATGTACACTGATAGTGCAATTCCTCTACTTTCTAAATCCAAAATTCCAGCCTCTAGCCATCTTCTGTGCTTGTATTGCTTGGTTTTGCTTGACTTTTCGGAAACCACATTGTTGGTTTTCTCAAGACGCGGCTCTAATTAGAATTTCATCAAAGTCTAGGAAACATACCAAGTTTCTTGCTCTGATGACAGAGATGGTTATCTGCTCTGGTGGTCTTATCTGTGGAGCTTCTGTGTCTGCCATTGCTTCTCGTTCTAAAAGTAAAACACATTTAAAATGTGGTACTATATTTATTAACTGTTAAGACTTTAAAAGGGCCAAGACCATACCATACAAAATACATTCATGTGCATGTACCGGTATTGCATAATAGTTCATGGGCTTTAGTATGTTGTCTGTTTCAAATGTGATGTTAAATAAAAAGTTAATAAAACATTTTGAATTTCCATTCACCAAACTGGGATACATGAGGAAGCCAGTAAGTGTTGTTTGCACATACGGTTACATATTTTGTGGTTGATCAATCCAGTCAAATATCTATCTATCTTCTGATACTGAGTCGATCAATTTCTGATCATCACCTCAGGTGTGGGGTGGGTGGCTAAATTTAGAATTTAGTCAAGGGAAAATAAAACATTTGGGGTGGACCATTAAAACTATTTACAAGATATAGATGAGAGGCATACTAAAACGCATGCCTCTGGGCTAATGATTTAAATAGAAGCCCTAAATTCCTCAATGGTCTTAGATAGGACCACTGAGGAAGGGAGACTATTCCAAACCGGAATAGTTCTGGGGAAAAAGGAATTTTTCAGGGCATCACTATAGGCAAATGGTCTTGTGTATTGTGATTCATATGATGCCCGAGTATGCCTTAGATTGGGTGCCGGGGTCAGGTATTTGTCTTTATCAAGAGACACTGTACCGGAGTGTATCTTGTAGAAGAAGGTTAAGGAGGACCGCTCCCTGCGAGACTCCAGGGATGGCCACTCAAGTTCGTCTAGCATTTCACCGACGCTACTGGTGTTCCTCCATCGCCTGCAGGTCCACCGGGCAGCAGTCCTCTGCACCTTCTCCACCATCTCAATCTGAGTTTCATGATAGGGATGCCAAATAGGAGCTGCATACTCAAGTTGAGGCCGAACCAATGTTTTGTATGCAACTTCCTTAGTATGCCTAGGTGCCAGTGCCAAATTGCGCCGAAGAAAACCCAGAGTCTTAGTTGCCTTGCATGTAATTTCAGAAATGTGTTGACCCCAATCAAGATCATCTGTGATAGTTAAACCGAGGTATTTAGCGGACTGAACCTGTTCTAATGTTTGCTGATGCAGTGTGTAATTGAAATCTATATGCCTGCTTGGATGTAGCCGCGTCACCCTCATTGAATGACATCTGCTAACATTGAATTTCATTTGCCAATCCATTTCCCATTTGGCCAAGCTATTCAGGTCATCTTGTAAAATTTGACAATCCAATGGTGACTTGACATTTCTGTATAAAACACAATCATCAGCAAATAGCCGAACAGATGACCTGATGTTGTCAGGAAGATCATTAATGAAAATAAGAAATAGGACCGGTCCTAAGACCGATCCTTGTGGGACACCAGAAAGAACCGGGACTGGATCTGAGGCACGGCCATCTAATACCACTTTTTGAGAGCGCTCAGAGAGCCACGAGTCGATCCACTTATGTGTAGATCCTCTAATCCCGTAGAAGTCAATCAAGAAGTCAAGCTGACAACTGGTCACTGTTGGTTGAAGGAAGCCAGGTAGCCGAGACGTGGTTAGCACACTGGCTTCTTGTGCAAGAGGTCCTGGGTTTGATCCCTACCGGCAACGGGGAAAAATTGTTGGTCCCAACATGCTTCCCTTCCTGTCATTTGCAGGAATGACATGATACAGAGCGCCGTCCTTCGTATCGGGACGTTAAGTTAACTGGAGGCCCCCTGTGCAGGGACAGTCATCCCCTGTGCAGGTTAAAAATCCCTACACAGGTTCTATCCTCATGCATGTAGGCTCATCCTGCAAACACACTGGAGTGTACAATGTACACCTCCCAAGAATAATCAGAAATTGATTGATGGGAGTAACAACAAAAACGAAACAGTCAATAAGTCGCGAAAACCAATTACAAATAAAAGAGCATTGCTCAGAAGCAAATTGAAACATTCAGGTATAAGAACATGGTAAATGAATAATACAGTAAAACTATTTGCGCAAAACATTGCACAAACGGGATAAGAAAATGAAAAGTCACCTCGTCGTTGCAGTTTTCCTGACAACGTTGCTAGGGAAATATATAATTTAATACATTTCCGGTTCCGGTCTTGTTTCGTTTTCGTTTTCGGCAACATTTGTGAAAAAATCGATTTTGGCTTTCAGAAGGAGTATATTTTCTCATATCTAGGATGAAAGTTATAATTCAAAGAGTTACCAAAGCAAACGTTACTGGTATGAGTTAATCATTACTTCTTTATCAGAATGATTTTAATGTCACTAGTTTTCGCGAGCACCTGTCTGCTTCGCTCCAATAAGTTTCGTACCATATTTTTATTAATAAATTTTTACCCAAAATGATGAAGCATATTTGTCCTCTGACTATTGATGGGGTCGGCAAGCTACTGTTTCGTTTGAAAAAAAATCATTTTTAGACCCATATAAAATCATTATTTGCCCAGTGATTTTTTTCAGCATTTTGGGAATAGGGCATGTCGGCAAGGTACTCTTCCGTAAAAAAAATCAATATCGGTCACCTTTCCCGCTGTTTTCTTCATTCGGTGGAGATGGTAACCTCGGTCATTATCGCTATGCGTTTACTACTTTCAGACGCTAATAAAACCATAATTTGACCAAAATATTACGCGTTCCTTACATTGGAATAAATTATATCCGGAAATCTAATAGAAAATGCAATGCTTTGATGGAAAAAATTCATTTTGATTCCATATTTTGCGCTCCAAATTTGGTATGGCATAGCGATAAACACCGAGTCATGCACCTCCGCCGAATGAACAAACTTACCTGTATGACGTCATCCCAACATGCCCTATGGTACCAGTACCGGTTCAATTGGGAAAAATAACATAATTGTACCATCAATTGGGAAAATCAGCGACATTTATCTAAAGACTAGTAAAAATGGTAAAAATATCATGATAAGTGTTACAGTGATTTGTTCTCTAAAAGTAAACAACATATGACTGGGATCATAGTGGGATGCATGAAAATTAGTGTTATTCTTTGTCACAAATATCAGATTAATCGAGTGGTGCTTTTAACAGTACATGTATAAATTATGGTTGCAGTTGTGAGCCGGATTGGGAAACTTTCTCAGATTGGGAATTTTGAACCTTGCCTTTGGGAAAAAAAGATACTTTTTGCTATTGGGAACGACTCCTAAAACCGGAGTCGGTTTTATAGCGAAAAAAATCACTGTTGCCAGAATACTGTAATGGGGTTCATACCTTGAGATGAAGAAAAAATTGAGATCTAACAATTTATGCAAAGCTTTCATGAAATTTTTTAATTTTGTTTTCACATTTTCTGCTTTTAATTCAGTAAGGACCGAGTAAGCCACCTTGTACAAATGACTGATGATGTTATGCAGACCAGATCAATATGTTACAGGCGAAAAAGAACATGGCTGACTGGGACTCGAAGCCAGGGCCTTTCGCTTACCATGTGAGCAATCTGCCAACTGAGCTACCAAGCCCCATGATTGACTGGTTAATTACATTTTTCTCCTGCTTATTTGTCCCCAAATCTACTGGGAATCTAGTCCGACGGGTCAGCCGTCAAAATGAATTTTTCAATACCAGTGATTGTGTATCATTTTTTTTTTTTTTTTGACGGCTGACTAGTCAGCAGTGTTTTCCACCAAAATTCCTAGGACGTTTCAACCTGACAAAAAACTGCGCCTGGGTATATTTTTTGGGACATTCAGTCCAAAATTGCGTCAAAACGCGCATTTTTGTGCACCAGGGAAAACACCGAGTCAGACTACAGGGAACCATGCTGGAAATGACAGACATCTATCTATCTATCTATTGATACTACGTCACCCTCATTACTGAGTATTGCCTTTACTGCTCGCAGCCCGAGCATGGCTCCATACTGAACAAATATTGTTGTGCATCTAGCAAAGAACATTATATAACAGACATTTTAGAGGGGCAGAAAAAGAACATGGTCTGACCTGAACTTGAACCCAGGGCTCTCGCTTACTGTGCAATCTCTCTGCCAGCTGAGCTAGTCAGAACCACATGGTGGTCCAGTTAGGCAGTTACATATACCTTGCAGGTTTGAATCAAACCGTTTGACTCCCACTGGCAGTGCTAATAAAAATGAGTGATTATTGAAAAAGCTGCAGCAGTATGTATCAGTGGTATCTGGTTTGACTATCACTTTTTGGGTACAGGTATTTAGTGACTTAATATTCAGAATAATGATGGTCTTTCTCATTAGTGAGAGACGATCTACCATTCAGAGCTGCCTTGGCTTTCCCCTTCTGTTCCAACTAGACCAAAACGTAGGACTGCTTTAATGATAATACACTTCACCAATGTTATACTTCTCTTTTTCTTGTCATAGACAGTCGATGTTGTTTACAAAGTGACCAACCCCTCCAACAAGACTGTGGGCATCTTAGAAGCAGAATTGCTTGCTCCGATGTTTATCTCCTGCAAGAAAATGTTTTCAAGTTGCTTTTTGTACAATTATTTTTTTTCTAATTTAATCAATAAAACAGATCTGGTTGGTGATTACCATATTAACCACAATGTTACATGTTTACAGTGCTAGATGGATGTCTTGTCATATGGCATTTCTTCAAACTTTAATGCTTGGTGAAGTTTTGGTGAAATAGTCATTGTGAAATAAAAAAAAAAATATAATATTAAATAAAACAAGACGGTTTTAAAATCAGCTGAGGTGATATTTAGTGGGATAGTGGGATGCTCTGATTAAAATTTATCATTACGAAAACATGCCCAAGCAATATACAGAGATATTTATAGCTATAAAAAATGAAAATTTTCAGCTGAAAAAATTTGATATTTTTTTATTTTTTCTCAAAACATAGATTGTAGGTACATGTTCTAACGAGAACCCACAATCTATGCTTTGGAGCAAAAATAAGAAAAATAGTACCCCTGCATACCCCAGTTTTGCTATATAAAAGTGGGGTATAAGGGGGTATTCATTGCATGTTTTCCTGAGTGATGTCAGGGTTTGCGCTAGGATTTTTTTTTTTCTTTCGCCACCATTTTCGCCAATCTGATTTTTTTTGTGCCATTTTCTTCAACTTAGAGCCAAATTTGAGCCAGACTTTTGGCCATTTTCGCCAAAAAATCTTAAACATTGAGCCAATAGTTTTTTGACGTATATACCCCCATTCATGTATGAATATAAAATTTTAGCACATAATGCAAAAGTTTTAGACTTAGCATCGTAACATAACCAGGGGTTGCCGTTCTTCCACTCGTCTCGATATGACCGGGATGCAGTTGGGGTGCTAAATGTTTTCGGACGCTTATTCTCCTTTTCGGGACTACCAAAATCAGCCTTACGTTTACTCATGTTGCCTTAATGATTGAATGAAGATCGAAGATTATATATGCTTTCGATCTGCACTTCAAAAACATACCAAAAATTTGAGTTGCAGAAATAAATTAATTTGTTTACATCCATCGCTCTTGTTTTTTAAAGTCAGTAATTTTAATTACACACAAACTGACAAGAAGTTCAAAGAGGTGTTGAAATGAAGTATTCAATGTGTAATTAAAGTCGGCGAAAACAAATATTACTTACCGCTTTTGATAGCGAAATCCTAATTGATTTAAAAATATTGTTTGCGAGTCAAATCAATTAATGTCGTCCATGTGTTTGTGTTGAACCTTTTGATCGTATTAGACAAGCACGCGCGGACAATTAATGGCTCTGGACAATGTATTTACGCCGGAGATGGCGTTTTTTGGTCATTTTTAGTTGTCGCCATTTTTTTCGCCAATTTTTATTTTCTATCGCCAGATTTAAAAAAAATGTCGCAATTTGCAAAAATTGGGATCGGTAACGCGAACCCTGGATGTTATAAGCTGAGATAGTTTTAAAGGTGGCCATAAAACCTCGGTACAAGTGGCATTCCCAGGACATGGGAATGCCACAAGAAATGCTACATGGCTAAAACTTGAACCAGGAACACTCTCTGCCAGTTGCTTATGAATGGATGAGCATTACTGATAAGACTGACTGATTAACCCCTGAAAAAAAATCTATTTGAGGTGAAACTTTCTTAGTGTTTGCCTTGTGTTTCTTCTTCTTGACATTTCATCATTATCTTAGACCACTTTGGTCAAACCTTAGGTTGTTAGGGAAAAAATGTGAATTAACACTATCCATGCATGTTATTCCATATATTTACTGTTCTAGTTTTTATTTATTTCAGTTGGTGAAGAGCTAATCAGCAGTATCGGCAAAGGTTTATGTGTATTGGTTGGGATACATCGCAAAGATACACCAAAGGATGCAGAATACATGTATGTATTAAACACATTTAAAATCAGCCAAAAACATATGAATATGATAGAAATTGTGTAGAAATTAATTATCTTAGTAAATAAGGCCTATTTTCAAAATTAATCTAATTCAGACATACACTTGAAATTAAGAAATTCCAAAGACACGTTTTGTCTCTACAGAGCTTCTATAATGTTTTTTATGTACAGGGTAAGAAAGATCCTCAACCTACGGATATTTGACAGCGATGAAGGGAAGCGGTGGGATAAAAGTGTCATGGATAAACAGTATGAGATCTTGTGTGTCAGTCAGGTTAGTGCCTAAGAATTGAAACAGAAATATTTCAAATGGTTTGTGCTGGTATAATCAGATTTTTTTTAAGTTATACGCATAAATGATTCACAGAGAACAAAAATGGTAAAACTGGTATCTCAAAAAGACAAAAAAGCTATACACATGCTATTTGTAACTTTTCAGCTCACCTGAGCCGTAGGCTGAGGTGATGAACTTATAGGATAGGCAGGTACCCGGCGTCCGTCCATCCATTTCATCCACCATTTTGTAACATTATTTGATTTCAGCAGACCAGCCTCCTAAGGTTGTTTACCTATGACTTATATTTACATATTCATGAGTTACTCTGCATGCTTGACTAGCGCGCATTGCTCTACGATTTGAGTCAGTTCTTTGTTTGTATTAGATTAGAATAGATGTTAGTTACAGCACACTTGTGTTGAATTCTTATTGAGTTTTAACTATATCCAAGACCCACATTTATAACTATACAAAGACAAAACATGTTTTCAAAGCTGTTCTTCTCTAAAATTACTTGGCCAATCAAAGCCGAATTTTGTGTGAAGCATCTATGGACGGGGTAACCACATAAATAATTCAGGTCATATGACAAAGATGGCTACCATGCCCATATATGGCAAAACCCCTTCAAAAATCTTCTGTAGAACCGGTGGACCAATTTCAACAAAACTTGGCATGTAGCATTGGAGACTAGAGTACTACAATGTATATAAATTATGACCCTTTGATGCCCTTAACCTATTTTACAGCAAGATCAGTCTGGGTCGCATATATATGCAAAAAAATGTTAAAATGTCATTGAAGGGAAAAACTTCCAGGAAATGGGAAATGGTCAGAATATTTATGATTCCTGGGGCTATATACATGTATGTGACCATAATAGTCAATCAAGTTTATTGCTATACAGTGGTATTATGGCTAAAAACCCACTTTTGCACAGTTCGCGCTGATCACTTGTGATTTTTCGCTGCGAAACCACCGCGAAATTTCACCGGCCAAGGGAAAATTCAAACGTTTAATCGGTTAATTTTTTCGCCGCGAAAATCCGATTTTCGCGGTGAAATTCCGCCGTGTTTCGCGGCGAAATTTGCTTTTTAACGTTTACAACAGGTAAGTTAAACTTTCCTATTTCGCCGCGAAACACGGCGAAATATATGTAAATGTCAACATAAAATAATTAATTTTTAATTTAATGACAACACTATGATTCATCTGTTCCATGTAAAGATCGTTATTTACGTGCACATAATATGTACGATTATACATGTATAGAAATGAAAAACGCGCATAACGCGACTTTGCCAATGGTTTTTCGGACGTGGTACGATAGCGAAATCATGGATAGACGAAAATAATTATAAAGTAATGCGTCATCTCGTTGAATCTAACTTTGTTGTTTGTTTGTTCGTTTGAATAGATGCTTTACGTACTAAGCAACAGCAATGGTCATGTCGGGACGCTGCCTCCATTTTATGGGACGTGTTTGAAATATAACGATCCCTCTAAGCCAATACTGCTTATATGTATGGATGGTTTTACTTGAAACCATTTTTCCTAGGCAGGCACAGACCTGAGCGGTAAACCAGTAATCAGATGATCAGGCAATAGTTTATAAGGTTTGCCTGGAGGCACAAGCAGCCTTTATATTTGTTTAGGTCCCAATAGGCAGGGGCCTTCTTACTTTGTGCCTTGTTTTGTAGCACAAACATTGTCTAAAGGGTAATGCTAAATAGACAGTTAGACTCCTTACTTTCTTTTTTGTAAATTTTCCTGAACTACGATAACTTAATTTGAGCTCAACCATGTAAAAACGACAAAACAAAAAGAGGCATATTGACATTTGGGCACCCTCTATGGATACCAGCATAACACTAACCGCAATCATATCGATTTATACAATATACTTGCCTTGTAGAAGTACAACTAACGAAGATCAGTTTAACAGTCAACATTCCCATGGTAACAACACTTTCAGGGTAATACATGTATACCGGTTTTGCTCAAGTTCGAAACCCAACGAATATAGGAATCGAACACAGGACATTTAGATTCCGGTCAATTCCTTTAATCCACCACTAGGCTTCTGCGCTCAACTTTGTTCTAATTAATCTAATGCGGCATGCGCTCATATTGCCAATGTGCGTACACGGCCCTTACTGTAATATGTGTTCAAAAACAAACTGATAACTTCATATACTGACGTCAGTACTTTGTTTTAAACACAGTATCTTCCATTTTTAGTGTATTGCGCCTTGTATACAATGAGGTTTTGTCATTCGATATGCATGTGCGTGTTCCAAGCCATCCGCACATGAGGATTTTGGAAGGAACACAACACGCTGTTCAACTCAAAACGGTTAGCAAAAAATCGACGATTTCGACACAATTTTGTACATGTACGTTGCTGTATTGCTCGTATTCGACCGAATATCGTATCGACCTGGTGATGATCGTATGCGACCAAATGTCGTTTCGACTAAATTGATTTCAACGAAACGGCATCCACTTGACGTAATCGAAAATCATTGATGCTTTTAGCAGTGTCATTAACCACAGGCGATTAAATGTCTAAAACAGAGTTGAAGCGGATTGCTTCATCATGTTGAATCCAAAGACTTGTATTAATATGTGGGTTGGGATCGCGGTGGCATAGTTGTAGTGCATCAGACTACGAATCGAGAGGTCCTGAGTTCGATCCACACTGGCGAAACCGTGCTGTGTCCTTGAGCAAGGCACATTGATTACCCACAGTACTACTTAATACCCAGGAAATGGTAGCTCCGTCCAGACATGAAAAATTGATGACTGGGACGTCCAGCCTCAATACAAACAAACATATCTGTGGGCAATCATACCATGAAAATTGCTAACGCCGCTATGAGCTTTTTTTCTGTTAATTAAGCTAGATAATAGGATCTAATATTATCGGGTAAGTCTGATTAATCTGAAAAAGAAGCATGAAAATAAACACAAAGCCGATAATCAGGGTCTCAGAAACTTCAAAGTACGCATAAAACAAGATAATTATACAAAATTGAAAAGAAAACAAAATATTTATACGACTTGAAAAGTCATAGATGCATACAAATTAAAGTGAAATTTAAACAATAAAACTGTTGTGACTGTCGGGACTAAAACGATAATTATACAAAATTGAGACGTAAACAAAATATTGATACAACTTGAAATGAAATAAAAACATCCAATTTAAAATACTATTTAAACAACAAAAAAAATTTGTGACTGTCGTCTTTTTCGCCGCGAAACACCGGTCAATTGATTTTTATGCGTAATAACAGGTAAAATGTTTTTCGCCGTGTTCCGCCGCGAAATTTCGCGCTGACTTTTATTTTACACACAATTTCGCCGCGAAATTTTACAATTAGCCGTTAACAAATTAGCCATTAAAACGGCTAATTTGGGTTTTTAGCCATAACACCACTGTATATCATAGATCTCAGGTGAGCATTTACATGACCATTGGTCTTCATGGGCAGTAGTCCGCAGTACACCTATGGGTTGCAAGCATCTCACTAGTCATTTCAAAATAGGAGTCCAGTGGACAATCATAAACAGCGATACAGTCCGACAGATATTGAAGCTTTATGTTACATTGAATACAATAAATGCCCCCTGATAGGGGCAGATTGTGTTTATTAAGTCAGTACAAAAATATGTCACAGGCATGACAGGCATGTTCCGGTGCTTGTCCTATAAATGCTGAGTGCCAAGGTACGGTTTTTAACGTCTTTGGTTTGACACTGCCAGGGATTGAACCACAACCTCCTTCTTCGAACAAATTCGTTATTTGTATTCTTATTTTTGCACTGTTTTTCAGTTCACCCTAGATGCAATACTGAAAGGAAATAAACCTGACTTTAAAGGAGCCATGGGTCCAGATCTGTCAGAGCAGTTTTACAATACTTTTCTACAACAAATGAAGGTGGCATACTCAGAGGAGAAAATTAAAGGTAAATTTGCGCCACATAAGAAACCCAAAAAACTGGAATAGACAATAACAAAGACTCAGATCAGCTGTGCAGTAACTGCACAGCTGATCAGCGCCTATGTTTTCACTGCAGGGATAGTACAATTACCGTTCTTCATTCTTTGTGATAGACCTGATCGGGATCTCAAACTCAAATTATAAATCTGGGCTTGGCTTTTGTTATTGAGCTGTTGTCGGTATGTATATGTTGCCCAGTTACTAGTATTTTCAGGTGCATGTTTTAGGAACAAAATCAATAAAACCACCGTCACCAACATAAGAAACACTGCTGTTTGCATATAATGAGCAGGGTCATGAGAAAACCGGATTTTTGCATATGCGAAAACAAAGACGCAGACTGGCCGTGCAGTAACTGCACAGCTTATCATCGCCTTTGATTTTGCTACAGTATAATACACTTTCTCTTCTTCGTGAAGCTGAAATTTCAAGCTCCTTGCCATCTTCTGTGACTGCACAGACTGGTTTTTGTTGGACCTGGTCGGAAACCCGGAAGACCAGTTTTCTCATGTTGCGGCTCTTATGTTAACAACAAAGATGTAAAACAACAATAAAGATGTAAAGCAGTCTGCACATCTGCATGTTTTGTTCAATAACTTTTGTTTACTGCTTCAGTGTTTGCATGGTATTAAACTTGATGCTATATGACAAATTTCAAGACTAATGAGGGCAGGCTATGTAGCTGAGCAGGCTGGTTTGTATATTACCTGATCAGATTATCTGGCAAGGAAGGGTAAATGTATTTCTTAACCTTCATATGAGCCGCGACGCGAGAAAACCAGTCTTTGAGATTACCTACCAGGTCTGACAAAAAACCAGCCTGTGAAGCCAAAGAAGATGGCTAGAAGGCTGCTATAAGAAGATGGATTGCACTATCCGTGTAGCGAAAACAAAGGGGCTGATCAGCTGCGCAGTTATTTCACAGCAGATCCGTAGCTTTGTTTTTCGCATATGCAAAAATTTGGTTTTGTCATGTACATGTAATCATGGTTGCCCCAGTCAGGGAAAAAGTCTGGGAAATGAAATTTTTTCCAGGTCAGGGAAGAGTCAGGAAATTTGGGTTTGAGTCATGGAAAATTGCAAAAAGTGCAGAGTCTGACAGGGAAAAGTCCGGAAATTTCAAATTTTTCTCAAAAATGATGGTCTTTGGCTATGTATCAATGTCTTTAAAGAATTTGAAAAAGTGAACTCTTTTCCCGTAAAGTTTCATGGCTTTCATTTTCTCAGTATTCGATTTTTCCTTTTTACAGTGCTTGAGCTTCAAAGTACATTGTAAACCTACCTTTTCTGTGTCCTACTTGTTTTCTTCAATTAATCCCTCAATTCATTTTGGCTGCATGCTAAGTTTAAAAAATGATAAATCACCTCAGGAGAGGCCAACATCAGAGGAGATTGCGTTATTAACCGAAGAGCTTCTAGGGGCCTGGGCAGCCCCCAGACCCCCGCCAAAGTTAATTTCCCCAGTTTTCCCTTTCACATCCCAGCAGGCACATGACGTCAGAATGACGTAGATCTGACGTCATGTGCCCACTGGGATCAATCATTGCCATGACAAGTAAAGCATGGATGCAAAAAATGAAGAAAAGCCCTTGAAGCAATTTATCTGACATACTTTTAATACTTTGTTATGTTATGGGGATAACTACATGTATAATAATAGTGAAAATAATTTCCCTACATAGGAAAAATGCTGAAGTGGGCAAGGTAAAGAAGAGCCTTGCAACCTATGCTTTTATAGGTGAGATGGCTTCAAAAGAGCTGAAAAATGATGCCGAGATGGATAAAAGGATCTGGAAAACTGTAAAAAGTCAGGGAAAAGTCATGGAAAAGTCAGGGAATTTTAAAACAAATAATGAGTGGCAACCCTGAATTGTTACTTTATGTTACAGATGGGAAGTTTGGTGCCATGATGCAGGTTCACATACAGAATGATGGCCCTGTCACTATACCTCTAGAATCTCCAGATAACTTACCTGTATGTATTTTTGAGAGCCCCACCCATTTGGCCGTAAGTCCAGACAAAGCTTTTAACATAGTAAACATACTCATTGACCACTTGATTACTGGTTAACCCTCTTTAGAACGCCTGAGCCTGCCCAGGCTCACACTTTTTCTTGGGTTGTTATATAATAAACACATTTTGCATGTCTTGACATTTGAATGTTGGGTAAAGGTCCCATAAAATGACCATAGCTGTTGACTGGGACATAAAACAAGCAATCAAAAGAAACAATGTACATGTACTTCCATGTTTTGGTGTCAAGGATAAGTTAAAGATCAATAAAACAACATTACCGGGTAGTTTGAAATAGAGGATTAATTCTATGTGAATCGCAAAAAAATGCCAACACATTAATTGCCGGAGTTTTAGATACATGTGTCTTGGTAAATATTTATATACCCAGTTGATCATAAACTCATTTTTTTTCACCCTTCAAATTTTTATGTGTTATTACAAGGGCTGTCCTAGTAAATCGTGGACTGTGCTTGCTGTATACAAACTATCTAATGCACAAGCTTCCAATTTACAATTTATTATACATGTATACACATGTTCTAGGTATACATAAGTAAGTTTCAGAAACATACGCCTAAGGATAAAATCTCAGTGCTGACGACATCTTACTCTTATATTAATATGTCAACTTCATGTATATAGGGTTTACTCTTTTTCCATGCTCCATTGTATATGATACTCTAGCGATGTTTGTACCTTCTTTTGAAACATGTCACCGAACCATACACTATGTAATGAACTGTTGTACTGTACTATCACATACTTTAACTTTTCTCTGTCCTTAAAACTTTTAACCCGAAGATGCGATTTCAACTGCAGTTTTTTTATAGCCAAAACATGATAACTACTGTTAATACATTCATAAATGAATCCATTTGAATTGGGTTAAGAAGTCTAAATTACTGTGGCTTATCACCATGATGATGAATCTCTTTTTGTCTGCTAATTTCAGGACAAAAAGCCTGACAGGCGTAACAACAGAAGCAGCAATAGTCTCAAAGATATGCAAGGCAGCAGTAGTAGCGCCAGCCTGAAAGACCAACAGACTGAAAATCCTAGTAGTAATTCTAGTGAACAAAACAATGCCTGTTCTGGAGGACAAAATAGTGCAATAAACACAGATAATACAGATTTACAAGCTGCTGGTGATAGTTGATGAATGGTGCAGAATTTAGGGAGTGTTTTATGAGCCGCCACATCAGAAAACCAACAACCTGCCTATGCAAAAACAAAGGCGCAGGTCAGCTGTGCAGTAACTGCACAGCTGATCAGCGCCTTTGTTTTCGCTACACAGATAGTACAATCCCTCGTTACACGGATAGTACAATCCCTTTTCCTCATAAGTGAACTTTTGAAATAGTTTTCTTTTCTTTTTTCCAAATTTATATGCTGTTTTTAAGGGTTTATTTATCCATTTTAATTTATTTTTGCAGATCCTTTTGATTGCCACTTTTGAGTTGTATAACAGGAGTGTTCAATGCAGCTTAAATCTTTTCCTATGCAATCTGAAACCTTTTTCTATGCAATCTGAAATCTTTACGTATGCAATCTTCAGTTTAATGGTTCCTCTTTCCTTACAAATTAGCCTCCACATAAAAAAGCAACAACATGCATAGGCAAAAACAAAGGTGCTGATCAGCTGTGCAGTAACTGCACAGCTGATCAGCACCTTTGTTTTTGCCCCCAATATGGTACAATGTCTCTTCTTTCTAAATCTGAAATTTCAGGCATCTAGCCTGCTTCTGTGGCTACAGAGCCTGGTTTGTGTCAGACCAGGTCAAAAACGAAGATTGTTGGTTTTCTCACTCAAAGGCTGAAATTGTAAATTTCTGTTTATGCCCCCAGTGCTGAAAAAGTTCAAGCCCCAATTTTTTAGCTCACCTGAGCCGTTAGGCTCACAAGGTGAGCTTATAGGATGGCCATGATCCGGCGTCCGTCCGTCCGTCGTCCGTCCGTCCGTCGTCCGTCCACAATTTCAAAGATCTTCTCCTCTGAAACCGCTTGGCCAATCAAAGCCAAATTTTATATGAAGCATCTATAGGAAGGGGGAACCAATGTGTATATAAGAAATCCAGGTCACATGACCAAGATGGCCACCATGCCCATATATGGTAAAAACCCTTCAAAAATCTTCTTCTCCCGAACCAGTGGACCGATTTCAACGAAACTTGGCATGAAGCATCAATTGCTCAAGCACTACAATGTATATGTAAATTATGACCCTGTGATGACCTTGACCTATTTTACAGCAAGGTCAACATAGGTCACCAATGCATTTGAATGGGGAAAACTTTTAAAATGTCATTTAAAATGAAAATCTTGCAGGAAATGGGCAGTAGGACTGAATATTAATGATTCTGAAAAAAATTGGACCCCAGGGGCTCATGTGCCCCCACCCCGGGGCAATATACATGTATATCTTCACTATATTCAAACGTCTTCTCCTCTGAAACCGCTTGACCAATCAAAGCCAAATTTTATGTAAAGCATCAATAGGAAGGGATAACCAATGTGTATATAAATAATCCAGGTCACATGACCAACATGGCCGCCATGCCCATATATGGTAAAAACCCTTCAAAAATCTTTTTCTCTAGAACTAGTGGACCAATTTCAATGAGTTTTAGCATGAAGCATCGATGGCTAAAGCACTACAATGTATATATAAATCATGACCATGTGATGACCTTGACCTATTTTATGGCAAGGTCAACATAGGTCGCCAATACATTTGAATGGGGAAAACTTTTAAAATGTCATTTAAAGTGAAAGTCTTGCAGGAAATGGGCAGTAGGACTGAATATTAATGATTCTGAAAAAAAAATGGACCCCAGGGGCTCATGTGCCCCCACCCCGGGGCAATATACATGTATATCTTCACTGTATTCAAACATCTTCTCCTCTGAAACCGCTTGACCAATCAAAGCCAAATTTTATGTAAAGCATCAATAGGAAGGGATAATAAATGTATATATAAATAATCCAGGTCACATGACCAACATGGCCGCCATGCCCATATATGGTAAAAACCCTTCAAAAATCTTTTTCTCTGGAACCGGTGGACCAATTTCAATGAAACTTGGCATGAAACATCGATGGCTAAAGCACTACAATGTATATATAAATCATGACCCTGTGATGACCTTGACCTATTTTATGGCAAGGTCAACACAGGTCGCCAATGCATTTGAATGGGGAAAACTTTTAAAATGTCATTTAAAGTGAAAGTCTTGCAGGAAATGGGCATTAGGACTGACTATTAATGATTCTGACAAAAAATGGACCACAGGGGCTCATATGCCCCCACCCCGGGGCAAATATACATGTATATCTCCATAATATTCAAACATCTGCTCCTCTGAAACCACTTGGCCAATCAAAGCCAAATTTTATGTGAAGCATCTATAGGATGGGATAATCAATGTGTATATAAATAATCCAGGTCACATGGCCGCCAGGCCCATATATGGTAAAAATCTCTCAAAAATCTTCTTCTCCGGAACCAGTGGACCGATTTCAAGGAAACTTGGCTTGAAGCATCGATGGCTCAAGTACTACAATGTATATATAAATCATGACCCTGTGATGACCTTGACCCAGTTTATGGCAAGATCAACATGGGTTGCCATTGCATTTGAATGGGAATAACTGTTAAAATGTCATTTGAAGGAAAAAGCCAGCAGGAAATTGGCAAATGGACAAATAGACTAAAAATATTGATTATTCTGAAAAAGAAAATGGCCCAAGGGCTTCATCTGCCCCTGCACTGGGATTAAATACCATAATATTCAAACATGTTTATTGGTATATGCAGCAGATCTCAGGTGAGCGTTTACAGTACCATTGGTCCTCTGGTTTGTGTGTCACTTCTGAACTGTGATAGTTAGTCAAAGACTTGAAATTTTAAAATTGATGTATTCTGAACAAAAAGTATATCTGAACACTGATTTGTTTGTGTTTTTAATGGTTAATGCCCTTTCTTGAGTTAACGGTACAAAGTCCTTTGGAAAATACAGAGAGGCAAAAGAAAGAAGAGAGTGACACCCTACTATTTTCGTTTATGCCCCCAGTGCTGAAAAAGTTCAAGCCCCAACCACTTTTTGTGTGTCATTTCTGAACTGTGATAGTTAGTCTAAGACTTGAAATTTTAAAATTGATGTGTTCTGAACGAAAAAAATATATCTGAACACTGGTTTGTTTGTGTTTTTAATAGTTAATGCCCTTTCTTGAGTTAACGCTCCAAAGTCCTTTGGAAAATATATATATACTGAGAGGCAAAAGAAAGTATACACCCGACTATTTTTGGACTTTTGTGTAAAAAAAGGCTACAAAATGAATACAAAATTGTTGACAAGGGTGTTGAGGATATAAAGTCAAAATATTTTCATTACACATATCAATAGTAACAAGTTTCATAACCCACTCATCTGTTCTTCTGTGGGTTCTGTCTTTAACCCGTATTTGATGAATGGACTCTCCCTTTGTTATCATTTGGAAGAGTCCACTTTCATGTTGAGGGACATCAAGCAATTTTGAATTTTTATTCCATTTTTCGATGAATTTTCTTAGAGCAAACTAAATAGCACCAGATGGGACGCCGCATTCTGCAGCGTCATATCTGGGGCTATTCTGTTTTTGTCCCATATAAAGGACGCCATATGAGTTAAGCTTATATGAGTTAAGCTAAGATCCTGTGTTCATATGACTTCAGCTGTTGGTGGGATGATAAACCTAAAATGACAATATACTCATATGAATGTGGCTATTTCACTGTTAATAGGAATGGAGAAAAAAAAAATAGATGTGAAGAACAAAAGTTTATTCTAACAAATTGTAATTGAAAACCTAAAACTCTGAACAGGAAAAAACTTTTCAACAGGAAATCATGTCAATACTATACAAACACATTGCAAGCAGTACCATATGCAGCTGAAGTGGTTATTTTCATTTATTGTTGCTATTTTTGACTTAGTGCACAATGATGTAGAGATTATGCATGTAGTTCACCTTCAAACAAGTAGCCCAAGGGCAATGATCGCTCACCTGAGAGTCAACAAGTACAGTCACTGGACAAAGTGTTTTTTTTTGTTGTTGTTTTTTTAAGATCTGATCAAAATTGAAGATGCTGGAGTGGCCACAACACTAAAAATTGATTTTTAAAACATTCAAGGGCAGCTAAATTCAGTTCTGATCCGACCTGGCCCAAAACCTAGTGCAACCTTTCCCCCTCCTCAATGATGCTTCAGATAAAATTTGATTGCGATTGGCCTTGTTGTCTTAGAGATATTCAAGCTTGAAAGTGTGAACGCACGGACGCACCCACGGATGCCGGCTCGACTACCATACTATAAGCTCACCTTGTGAGCCTTCGGCTCAGGTGAGCTAAAAAATGCTAACAGCACAGTTTCTTCTGTGATCAATCATATTTTAGAAAAGATTTTCATATGAATGAGATTAATGTTAAGATCCACACTGCAGCTTCGCCATCATAACCCCAGCATGAAATGAGCCGCCTCGTGGGAAAACCAACAATGTGGTTTCCGAACAGGTCCAACACAGCTACAGAGGGTGGATCTAATTACCACAGACTACCACAGACTACCACAGACCACCACAGACTACCACAGACCATTACAGACTACCACAGACCATTACAGACTACCACAGACCATACCATAGACACTATGAAAAATGCTTTCAACTCTTTGAATTAATTCTTTGGTTATAAAAATGCACCTTGTACTTGAAAATGATGAACTTAACTGAACTTGAAAAAAAAAAAAAGTTTTTATATGGAATTTTAGAAAGGAAATAATATATATGAGGCAAAACATGCTTTAATAAAACAGTTACTTGAGTACCGATGCATATACACAGTTTGAAATAAAAAAAAAAAAAAGAAGAAATGCAAATATAAACTAATCGTCTATTCAGTCTCATTTTTAAATATTGGTTAAATTCTTACCGAGTGTTGATAAATATCGATCAAAGGAATACTTAAAAATGAGATTGAAAAAAAGGCATTTGAAAAAAAAAATGACAAACCAAAAATATACATTTTCCCCTCTCTCTGTCTCTCTGTCTCTCTCTGTCTCTCTCTCTCTCTCTTTCATGGAATAAGTGTCTACCAAACAGTATACACATATACAATATTTAAGTTCTGATACACCGGCGGTAATAAATTTAACTGTAGAACTGTAAATCCAAATTAAAATCTTATGAACATGGGTTAAATTTTACCCATAAAATGCAAAATCATGACAGTTTCTTTTTAAAAAGAGGATATGAAAATTTAGCAGACCATGCAAATGAGAATAAGTTGAAAAATCAGCTTCAGCAATATTTCTAGTGTGGCTGTAATTAACACCTATATGTTAATACCACTTAATTTGTTATCTAGTTGGTGTCTGGTAGCCATAAAAGTTATATTAATTAAGGTTCTCTCATAACCAGCAAATGTTAGGCATCATGTTCAGAAGACTGTTTTGTATCCCCCTACAACCAAAAACAAAATAATAAAAAAAAAAAAATAAATAAATTCATAAAAAATAAAAATAAGGACATAATTATGACAGAAAAAAAAAGATGAAATAAAATAAACTTTTTTTGCTATGTTATTGTTTTCATTCTGAAAATTAGAAAATGAAAAGGTACATCAATTAAAAATGAAAAATACCATTAAAAATTTAACCTATAGATGTGAATATTTCATATAGTGTATTCAAAGGGTAAAGTGGGTGGTTGGGGTACAAAAATGACTAGTTCATTGAAATCCATATGAGCTGAGAAAGAGATCATAATCTAGAAGCAATGTCAAACTTGACAGCTGAGCTTTTGTAACCTCAGCTTTTAGTTTCTCCATGAAGCAGCATACTCAAAGACAAGACAGCCACGCCAGTGTAATGACTGCCAACTACATGTGTACAGACTGAACAATGTGTACCACATCTCAAATTTGGACAAAATTGGCAAGACTTTATGAGCTTTCAAAAATTCAGTTGAGAGAATGGTGAATTGCAAATGACAATACATTTATGTTAGCTTCTTGCTATAAAATTCTAAATGTATTCTTTATAATCTTGATTTTATTGTCATTAGCTCGACTGCACGAAGTGCATAGAGCTATTGCAGTCACCCCGGTCGTCCACGTTCCCGTTCCCGTGCGCGTCACACTTGTGTTAAAGTTTTCTAGACGTCCATATCTTGACAACCACTCATCAGAAAGCATTCATACTTGGACCATAGATACCCTGTAGGGTTAGCTTTCATTCCATGGCATCGGGCCCCTGGGTCCAGGCCAGGGGGTGGGGCTGGAGGTTAAAATCTAGAACACCTTCAAAAATGGCAATTCTTGTGTTAAAGTTTTCTAGAAGTCCATATCTTGACAACCACTCATTAGAAAGCATTGATACTTGGGCCATTGACACCCTGTAGGGTCGGCTTTCATTCCATGGCATCAGATCCCTGGGTCCATGCCAGGGGGTGGGGCTAGAGGTTAAAATCTAGAACACCATTAATAATAATGGCTTTTCTGTGATATAGTATTCTAGAAGTCTATATCTTGAAAACTTTTTATCAGAGGGCTTTCATACTCGGACCATAGGTACCCTGTAGGGTTGAGTTTCATTTCATGGCATCGGATCTCTGGGTCCATGCCTGTGGGGTGGGGCTGGAGGTTAAAAACTAGAACACTGTAAAAAATAGATGTACTGTTGTGTAACTTTTACAAGGAGTCCATATCTTGACAACAACTTATCATAAAGCATTCATACTTCATACACTTTAGGTTCCATGACATCGAACCTCTGGGTCGGAGTCAGGGGGGCGGGGCTAGAGGTCAAAATCTAGAACTACCCGATTTTTTTTTTCTTTTTATTTCTTGATAGAAACAACTTAGGAAGATGGTTGGTCATTCATCTTTTGACTTTGTGACACTGACTTGTGTGTCATGACGGTAAGGGTCGGTTGACCTACTTTCCATGGTTCAGTGATTTTGCCTTATATCTTGACACTCAATTAGTATATGTTCTTACTTCTTTCAGATTATGAGTGAGTACGACCAGGCCTTTGACCCCAATATACTTATAGGTCACTGTGACCTAATTTCACGGTTCAGTGATTTTGCCTTATATCTTGACACTCAATTAGTATATTTTCATACTTTTTTCAGATTATGAGTGAGTATGACCAGACCTTTGACCCCAATATACTTATAGGTCACTGTGACCTAATTTCACGGTTCAGTGATTTTGCCTTATATCTCGGTACTCAAATGGTTTATGAACAAACTTCTTTCTAAGTATGTTTGCATATGACAAGACCTTTGACCCTGAAGTAGTCTTAGGTCACTGTGGCCTAATTTCATGGTTCAGTGATTTTGCCTTATATCTTGACACTCAATTAGTATATTTTCATACTTTTTTCAGATTATGAGTGGGTATGACCAGACCTTTGACCCCAATATACTTATAGGTCACTGTGACCTAATTTCACGGTTCAGTGACTTTGCCTTATATCTCAACACTCAAGTGGTTTATGACCAAACTTCTTTCACACTATGTTTGCATATGACAAGACCTTTGACCCTAAAGTAGTCCTAGGTCAATATGACGTAATTTCACGGTTCAGTGATTTTCCTTTATATCTCGGCACTCAATTGGTATATGGACATACTTCTTTCGTATGACAAGACCTTTGACCGTAAAGTATTCCTGGGTCACTGTGACCTAATTTCATGGTTCAGTGACCTTTGACCCTAAAGTAGTCCTAGGTCAATATGACGTAATTTCACGGTTCAGTGATTTTCCTTTATATCTCGGCACTCAATTGGTATATGGACATACTTCTTTCACGAAATGTATGAGTATGACAAGACCTTTGACCGTAAAGTATTCCTGGGTCACTGTGACCTAATTTCATGGTTCAGTGATTTTGCCTTATATCTCGACACTCAGTTGGTATTTTTTCATACATCTTTCTGATTATGAATGAGTATGACCAGACCTTTAACCCAAACATACTTATAGGTCACTATGACCTAATTTCATGGTTCAGTGATTTTGCTTTATATCTCAACACTGAATGGGTATATGATCATATTTCTTTCACATTATGAGTAAGTATCACTAGACCTTTGACCCTGAAATACTTATAGGTCAGTGTGACCTTATTTCACGCTTCAGTGATTTTGCCTTTTGTCTTGGCACTCAGTTGGTATATGAACACACTTCTTTCACAATGTGAGTGAGACCTCTAAATCTTAGGTAGTTATAGTTAACTTTCATGGTTCAGTGATTTTGCCTTATTGCATCAAGGCAAAAAGATGTATGAGCATAATGCTTTGGGTTACTGGTCGGGTTTGACCTTATGTTTGACAAAGGTCAGAAGCAGTCGAGCACGCTGTCCTGCGACAGCTCTTATTTTTTTTTTGCTATGTCCAGAAGCCCTGAATCATGGTCTGAAATTTTAACTGTAGAAATATATTATAAGAGTCATAGTGACATGGACTCAGATATTTTAGGCCAGAATTTTTTTATTTATTGATTTACGAACTGAGCCTACTCTAATTTTCTGAAAAGTGGAAAAAAATAAAAAATAAAAGTGATGCTCTGGAATTTTATTTTTATTTTTTCCTCCTACCCTAATAACTTTATAAGAATGAAAAAAATTACTTCCCATACCAACTTTGTTTTAAATTTTGACCAATATGGGTGCATTTTGTTGCTTTCCTGAGTAAACATGGACAGTCAAAGACAATTACTTCTTATTACACCCAAAGAAAGGGGTGTTTGATGGTGACATATCAGTATGTGTAAATTTTGATATCTTATAATACTGCTTATATTAGTAACAATGATTTGGAATTGACAATACCTAAAAGTATGAATATTAATGTTTGATTTGTGGCAATGGTGATGAAAATGGCACCACCCCCAAGAATCACCATAAAAACCATAATGGAGTTTAAGCCTTGTAGATATGTTTATAATTTTTAATTTCTATAGTTACAATGTTTTCTACAGTTACAATTTCTATAGTTACGGGTACTGATGAATTGACTCTGCAGTAATTAAAAAGGAAACAAAAAAAAAAAAAACATTAACACTTATCATCTCATTGGTTTAGACATGCCTTTCAGTTTGTATTCAAAGTAAAAAAAAAACCTGTTTTCTGATATGGACAAATTTGTTCATATAAGCTTTTCAACGGGAAAGACAGTGTAAGCAATGGATTTTTCAGAAAGGTTTTTGCTTGTGACTTGAAAATTGGTAGATTCCAGGTCAAGATTATTTTTGACCTTGGCCAAGGTCATCTTTCAAAGACCAAATTTCAGGTAAGCGTTGGAAGGACCATTTTGTATTGATTTAAACCAGAACAATCCCTATAAAAAAATTAAGTGCATGTAGACATTATAGCAGAATCAGATTTTTTTGTGAAATTATCAGGGCACATGTTAAGAACAGAAACGAACAAAATATCCTAATTATCTTTTTTTTTCCATATTTTTTTTTTCTTTTTCAAGATATGTAAGTTTTTACAATAGGATGGAAATGTGAAATGGTTCATGAGTTTATAATGCTGATATGCAAATTAGCCATAGAGATCATCATCCAATGTTTCCAATAATTATCTTCTAATTAGCACATCATAAATGTACCAACAACCTAGCTGATAATACCATGAGATTAATTACTGCATGCCAGCACATATCTGATAATAAAATAAAATCAGACTTTTTTATTTGGCCAGTTCCAGGTGAACTTTGAATTTAACTTTCTGTGAAATATGTAACCTCACAACAATTATTTTTTTTCTCTCATTTATTTCAAGTACTGAAAATGAACAATCAGTAAACCAGATACATGTATATTTAAATGAAGTAAATTATCAATCGAAATGTGTTAATTCTTTCCAAAGCAGTTTAATTTGAAAATCGATTTATTTTCAAGAGACCTTTACTAGTAAGATTACCATAGAAAGCTACGGTATAAAAGTTGTTTAACCAGTATAATGTACTGAGGAGAGTTAATGTGTCTTGCCCAAAGACACAACCATGCCAATTTCAACATTTTAATATATTTAAATTCAACATAAATAATTATTTATAATGTTTATCCTTTTTCAAAAATAAATATTTTCACAGCAGCCACTTTATTACAGATACATATATCCCTGAATGGGTAAAAAAGAAAAGAAAAGAAAATAAAGGTAACCAGGGTGGGAGTTAAACTTATAACTCCAACATTTCAAACTTTTTGAACAAAAAAATGGACAGACCAACTTGGTTCAAATTAAGCATCTCAGAGTGGCTGTTCATGTGTCTTGCCCAAGCAAAATAAATCTTGTCTTGTCTTGTAACTCATCTTATCTAACATAAACATATAATATATTCTCCTTTGAGACTTTATTCTAATCAAAATAATGATAAAAGTAATAAAGGTCAACATGTCACCAAATTCTAAAATCAATCTTAGCAACAATCTAAAAAATCAAATTATTTCTTTGTTGAACTTTGAACTTCAAAAGCAAAAGAAAAAAATCAAGATTAAAGCACATGCAGTTATAACAACAGAATCAGCCCTCAAATTTCAAACAGACATCACATTTCAATTTGACTGACATTTTTCATACAACTGATCAGATGCGTCTTGTCTGAAAAAAAAAAAAAAAAAAAAAAAAAAAAAAAAAAACATTGATTGAAAGTTGCTTCCCTATAGAAGAGGAAGGGTTAAAAAGTTGAAAAATAAATATTTCTCCATAATTTTAAATTGAAAAATGTTATTTCTACTTACTTTTTATATAGTTTTTTGCTTTGGTATTATAAAACTCTAAAAAAAAAAATCAAGTTTTCTTTTCCAAAACCTTTGAGAAAAAAAAAAACAACAACAACAACAAACATTTATTATAACCACTGCTTTCAAAAGCCTATACCAAAGAGAAGAAAAATTGTCACAAGTTGTATAGTACTTTATTTTTTTCTTGTGAAAAAAGAGTCAAAAACATTTTTAAAGTGGTCTATGGTATGGTCTGTGGTAGTCTGTAATGGTCTGTGGTGGTCTGTGGTAGTCTGTGGTGGTCTGTGGTAGTCTGTGGTGGTCTGTGGTAATTAGATCCACCCGCTACAGAAGCAGGCTAGAAGCTTGAAATTTTGGAGTTAAGTAGAGGAGGAATTGTACTATCCGAGTAGCGAAAACAAAGGCGCTGATCAGCTTCGCGGTCACCGCGAAGCTGATCTGCGCCTTTGTTTTCACCTCTGCAGATTGTTGGTTTTCCCATGAGGCGGCTCAAATAGAATGATGAAATTGATGATTCACTATAATAACATTATTTGACCACTCAAACAGCTTATACGGTACCCCTTGCTTTTGATTTAATATTTTGCTCGTAAAAATGCATGAACAAGATGACAGTGTACTTATCTAAACTGTGCCAAGAAAGCCATCTGAGCCATGTCATGAGAAAACCAACAACATGATTTTTGGACTGGTCAGACACAAACCGAGCTGCACAAGCACAGAAGATGTCTAGAGGCTGGAAATTTTGTATTTAAAAAGTAGAGGCATTGCACTATCCATGTAGCAAAAACAAAGGCGTTGATCAGCTTTGCAGTTTCTGTGAAGCTGAGCTGTGCTTTTGTTTTTGCAATTGCAAAATGTTGATTTTCTCATGATGCAGCTCATCTGGTTTCTGCTTGATATACCCAAAAAGGCATAGATCAATATTGTCATTTTTGCATCATGGATGGTAAAGTCCATCTACTTCTCAAATCTGAATTTAATAAGTGAACTGTACAGCCCAGTTTCAGTCAGATCGTGTCTAAAATCTTTTATGACATGTTTTATCATTTCATAAAGTTTGTTCATCATATGACATATGAGCCCTATCATGATAAAACCAGCATTGCACATATGCGGAAAGAAAGGCCCAGATCAGCTTTGCAGTAACTGCGAAGCTGATCAGTGCCTTTGTTTTTGCTACACAGATAGTGCAATTCTTGTACTTTCCAAATCCAAAATTTCTTGTCTTTAGCCATCTTCTGGGCTTGAACAGCTTAGTTTATGTCAAAACTATTAGGAAACCACATTGTTGGTTTTCTCTTGACATGGCTCATATTTAGTTTCAAGCAAGTTTGATACGGAAGAAAGCATTGCCATATTGTAATAATTATTTGCCAGCATTATACTGACGGACAAAGGAAACCCGACACTTACTTTGGGGGGTAAAAATCCGTAAAACAAGTGCACAATGGAAATCTGGTTTATACCACATTTAAGACAAATCATTTTTCTACCATTTCATGCAAACATTTAATTTTTTCAATCATTTTTCTACCATTTCATGCAAACATTTAATTTTTTACGGCAAGGTCAACATAGGTCGCCAATGCATTTGAATGGGGAAAACTTTTAAAATGTCATTTAAAGTCATTTAAAGTGAAAGTCTTGCAGGAAATGGGCAGTAGGACTGAATATTAATGATTCTGGAAAAAAATTGGACCCCAGGGGCTCATATGCCCCCACCCCGGGGCAATATACATGTATATTACCATAATATTCAAACATCATCTCCTCTGAAACCGCTTGGCCAATCAAAGCCAAATTTTATGTGAAGCATCAATAGGAAGGGGTAATCAATGTATATAAATAATCCAGGTCACATTACCAAGATGGCTGCCATGCCCATATATGGTAAAAACGCTTCAAAAATCTTCTTCTCCAGAACCGGTGGACGGATTTCCATGAAACTTGGCATGAAGCATTGATGGCTCAAGCACTACAATGTATATATAAATCATGACCCTGTGATGACCTTGACTTATTTTACGGCAAGGTCAATATAGGTCGCCAATGCATTTGAATGGGGAAAACTTTAAAAATGTCATTTACATTTAAAGTCATTTAAAGTGAAAGTCTTGCAGAAAATGGGCAGTAGGACTGAATATTAATGATTCTGAAAAAAAATTGGACCCCAGAGGCTCATATGCCCCCACCCCGGGGCAATATACATGTATATTACCATAATATTCAAACATCATCTCCTCTGAAACCGCTTGGCCAATCAAAGCCAACTTTTATGTGAAGCATCAATAGGAAGGGGTAATCAATATGTATATAAATAATCCAGGTCACATGACCAAGATGGCCGCGATGCCCATATATGGTAAAAACCCTTCAAAAATCTTCTTCTCCAGAACAGGTGGATCAATTTCAAAGAAACTTGGCATGAAGCATCGATGGCTGAAGTACTACAATGTGCATATAAATCATGACCCTGTGATGACCTTGACCTTTTTTTACGGCAAGGTCAACATAGGTCGCCAATGCATTGGAATGGGGAAAACTTTTAAAAAGTCATCTGAGGTGAAAATCTTGCAGGAAATGGGTAGTAGGACTAAATATTAATGATTCTGAAAAAAGAATGGACCTAAGGGCTCATATGTCCACACCCCGGGGCAATATACATGTATATTACCATAATATTCAAACATCTTCTCCTCTAAAACCACTTGGCCAGTTGAAGCCAAATTTTATGTGAAGCATCTATAGGATGGGGGAACCAATGTATATATTAATAGTCTAAGTCACATGACCAAGATGGCCACCATGCCCATATATGGTAAAAACCCTTCAAATATCTTCTCTGAAACCAATAGATTGATTTTAATGAAACTTGGCGTGAAGCATCCATGGACAGAATATTGATTAGTCTGAAAAAAGAAAACGGCCCAAGGGCTTCATCTGCCCCTGCACTGGGGTTAAATACCATAATATTCAAACATGTTTATTGGTATATGCAGCAGACTCAGGTAAGCGTTTACAGGACCATTGGTCCTCTGGTACTCCCTAGTATAGCCATCTTCTGTAGTTGTAAAGCTCGATTTGTGTCCAATTCTGTAGTAAACCCAACGGCAGGACTCTAAAAACCATTTGTATAGCCTGATTTGTGTCAGACCTGGTCCCCATGATGACAGATTTGTCATGACAAGGCTTTTTTCCTTTTACTAACTTGTATTATCTCTAGCCAGTTCAATACATGTAGATACTGGGCAAACAGATTTGAGATTCAATTTTCACCAAGAGTAAACGCTTATATACACATGGAAATAAGTTAGGGAACACCTGTAATAATGTGACCACCAACTTTAGACTGTGAATATCTTTCTTTGTAAAAATTATGAAATTTTTTGATAAGTTGTCAAAATTTGTAGTATCCAAAGTTGCTTCTATCATCAAACAAAAACTGCGGCGGAGACCGGCCATCTTTTATTCAGAAAATGTTTGCTAAATTTAAGAAACGCACTGCTTGTCTTTGCGATAATTTCATTATTTGAACTCACATTATCGTAATTTTTCGTAAGCATAAAGCTGAGACATAGCTTGTTGAACTTTGATCATAAATTCTTTATTTTCTGACCGACTGTCGGCGGTAGGTCCATAGTTTTCCGGGGGTAGGTTTCAATATCACATTTTGTTCTTTGGGTATACATTTTGCAGGCTGTAAATGTTAGGCCAGATATTCTATATGACCCTTAAGGAATCTTAACATGCACGTTCTGGTTATAGTGTCCTAGCGGAATTATTCTTTTACGGCTTTATTTGCAAAATTTCCAAGAATTTTGCTTTCCATAGAAATCAATGCAAACTGAAGATTTTGTATGATTAGTTGGTTTTGAGATTAAGCATGAAGTTTTAGGTCCGAAGTCGTGTATTCATTCAGAACGATCAGATTCAACATTTTATTCCTGTTTTGCTTTCAAAAATTGAGTTTTGCGGAGTGCAGAAGCAAAAAGGCAAACTTGTATTCAGTAAAAGTGGAGTTTTTCACATATGGCATATTGTATCCTCCGTAGCACAAAGACAAAATGTTGTGAATTTCCATAAATTGGTCTGTAGCTAGGCCAAAGTATGAAATATATGTGATTGAAATTTCAGTATCGCCAGAAGAAAGGAAAATGGATTTTTTCAAACTTTCCCCAGGGGCTAAAAGTGTTCCCTAACTTATTCCTATGTGTATATTAAAACACCAAATTACTCCTGGCTTGTTGCAAAGCTCTGATATGATCATATAATTAGTTAATCTCTCCCCTAACCTTTTCTAAAACCATTGTATGTAAAATGCAGATCCTACACCGAGTCCCTAAAAGAAACATTTAAGTAAAAGACGGTTGTGGTTTCCGAAACCTAGTCTGTATAATGATTTTTATATTCAACTGATTCTGTTCAAACTCCAGTGTTCAAAGCACCATACATGTTCAATAACTATTTCTCATTTGGCCTCTTTGGTGCTATCAGCCTGTAAGACTGAAATGTTTCTAGTATCGCTTGATTCAAACCTTTTTCATTAATAGCAGTTTTACCAACTTCCTTAGTATTTTTGTGGATTTTTAATTGCTCAGAGTGGCTTTTTAATTGTAAACAGCTTGAAAATTTTTGAGAGCTTGCTTTCTGAGAAACTGTGTTACTTTCAACCATCTGATCAGCTCCAAATATGAGTGGTTTTGCATAGTACTTTAACTTTCCATTAAGCACACTCTGAGAAACATGGTCACTTGTCACCACTTGGGAGACATTGTCACTCCTAACTGTTTGAGAGACATTCACACTTTTCACCACTTGTGAAACACTGTCACTTTTAGCCGTTTGAGAGACAATTTTATTTTTCACCACCTGTTCAGTTCTAAACAAAGGTCTTGCATAATAACTCTTTCCATTCATCCTAGATTTAAGAGTACTCGGCTCCATCACAATAAGTGTTGGTTTTGAGACTGGTGTCAACTTACTTGTACATGTATCTGTTGTCCGAGAAGACATTTTAGATGGGGGTGATGTGATATGTTTGGTTTTGCCATTATCATCGACAATTTCTACTGATATGCTTTGAGATGCAGATAGAAAAGATTCTACATGTGATTTGCCCTGATCTTTTCCTCTTAAGATACTTCCATCTACACTTGATGGTGATGTATAGTTTTCATTACTATGACCTACTGGATCTAGGGAATTTCTTCTCTTCACTTTCGGCCTTGGTTTCTTCATGCCCACATTACTTCTACACTTCTTCATGCACAGTAACTCACTAACGTCTGGTATGATCTTTGGTTTTCCAGTTTCACTTGGTTTAGGGGCTATTTTAACAGGCTGTGACTTGATACTATTACTCTTCTGATTATCATGCGCAACTGTTTCTGAACTACCCTGAGGTATATTTTGACTAGATTGAATACCATCATTATCTTCACCTTTTTTAACACTTACATGCAAATTACCTAGTAATATTTCATCTCCAGTGTGGTCCATGAGATCCATTGAATTTCTTTCCTTTACCTTTGGCTTTTGTTTCTTCTCATTTTCTACATTCTTACTCTTTTTAGCACTTACCAAATCACTTGCTTCACCTTTTGATAAACTCCTTTTCCTATGCAACTTAGCCTTGTTTTGATTTTGAGAATTTTCATTGGTTACCACCATATCACTTGGACTTAATATTGTGATGGGTGATTGTGTTTTGAATAAGGTAGGATGTAAATTAGGTTTTAGTACCATTTGCGGTAACTTTGGCTGAATATGCAACAATTGCTTCACAGATAAATTATGCTTCTTTGGCCTTCCTTTCCTTGGTCTTTTAGTATAGTTATTATTATCGTTCTCTTTCAAATCTGCACCAGTTGATTTTTCTTTGACTGCAATTAATTCTTCATGATGTTCTGTCATATTTTCAGTTTGATCAATTTCTGCTATTGTAAGATCAATAGGGTCTTTAATATTTTCAACATTTGAATTTGGTGCGGGTTGGTTAAAAACTTCAAACACACCCTGCCTTTCTTTGTTTATACCATTAGCAGTCTGAGTATCATTATTTTGAGGTCCAAAGTTGTCTATCTTTCTTTGAAGTAATTTAACAATTTCTGGTGAATAGACACTTGCTGGTTTAATGTCAACTTTATTCTGTAATGTTTCAGAAACCATTGATGGTACTTCTGTGCTAACAGGTGCCAGTTTGGTATTGTGACCTTCCAATGATTTAGAAACGTGTGTTTTCTCTTCACTTACAGATGATGTTGCAGATATTTGATCCTTCACTGACTTAGGATCAAGATCCCTCGATGAATTTGGGACTGGTGTTGGCTCTTTATCAGCAGATACTGCTTTACCACTTACTGTTTTACTTTCTAAGCATTCAGGAGTATGTTCTTCATTTTTAGAAGATACTTCTATCATAGTCTGACTTTCTGGTGATTCAGGAGCAGGTACTATGTCTTTTCGATCAGTTGTTGTTTTAGCCTCATTGTTTGTCTCTCCTGGATCTAGGATGGCTGAAGTGTCTGGATTTTTATGTACATGTTTGTCACTGTTTGATCTTGAAGTTGGGTCTTTGTCCTTTGATAAACACTTTCTTAATCCAACAGTTTCAGTTTTCCTAATAGCTGACAATAGTTTTACTAAAAGAGGTGAAGCTTTAGCTATTGCTGACCTTAAATTATCATCCTTTTTTAACTTTGTGTCATTTCTTTCAACACTGACATTATTTTTCTTCGCATGAACTGGCATTTTATATATTTTTTTATCTATATTTCCTTCAGTCAAGATTTCAGTTTCCGTCACAGTATTATCTTTATTGGTCAGCAAACTGGCAGTGCTATCTGTTATAGAAAGATCTGCCAGAATTTTGACTGCATTTTCACTACAGTCTGACTCTGGACCTATTATCTCAGTAGCAGACTGCATCAATGTGTTTATATTTTCTGTCAACTTGCTGGTTTGTTCCACTTTCACATTCCCATCACCATTGTCTGTTTTGTCTGCTCTTTTTGTTGGATGTAATGCCTTTCGTCTCCTTTTCCTATCCCTGGCCTCATGGACTTGCTCTGACAGTGACTTGGTAGTAGGAGCTGTTGTGGTTGTAGATTCCTTCTCAGAATCTGAAATATTGAAATAACACAAAATACTAGAAATTATGTAAAACGAAGTTTGAATTTATCATCTTAAGTGATTTAGATGACAGACATCATGAAAGTACACTTCAACCTCATTATAATGCATTTTTCAATATAACACAGCCATGTCGTGGCTCCCAATATATGCCTGCAGCAAGTAACCTAATTACCAGAGGCCCATGGGCTAAGAAACTCACCTGAGTTTACAGCTATTGTTCAGTGTTAAATTTACAGCCAAATGACATTCAAATCAAGCAATTTTAAGGTAGAGGACTTAACTTTATAAACATTTCTGCAAAAACAGAATTCAATCCCCAATGAGACTGCAGAAACAGCTGATTTCCAATTTTCCCATTGTAAGACTATGGAAACTAAACTTTTAAGTTGCCATAGCAATTGCCAGACTTCTTATCTGACTGGAATGAAGAACACAAAGTTTATGAAGAGGCTAGTGTCAGTAACATGGATACCAAGTACAGGCCTCATCCACCAAACAATTTCGGAAAAGATTTTCCCCAAAAATTTACCCTTTCTATATGTGGCACATCCACTAATCTAAGCCATTTGAACAAAACTCAAATAAAGCTTGTAAGACTTCACAATCAACATTCCTGTTGAAACAAAATTCAAATAGACACAATAAGACTGTATCAATAGCTTATTTCCTAATCAAATTTTATGGAAACTAAAAGTTACCATAGCAACCAGAGTTCTTATACAACTAGAATATAAAAATTCACAATTTCTGTAGATGCTTCTTTCAGGAATGTCTATACCAAGTACAGGCTTCATCTGAAAAAACAAATGACCCGCCTCATGGGAAAACCAACAATGTGGTTTCCGAACAGGTCCGACACAAACCGGCCTGTACAAGCACAGAAAAGAGCTAGAAGCTTGAAATTTTGGATTTAAGTAGAAGAGGAATTGGACTATCCAAGTAGCAAAAACAAAGGCGCTGATCAGGTTCACGGTTACCGCGAAGCTGATCTGCATCTTTGTTTTCGCCTATGCAGATTGTTGGTTTTCCCATGATGTGGCTCAAATGAAGAAACAGAAAAAATTGGCAATTTTTATTTTTCCATTGTAAGTCTATGGGAAACATGAGTAGCCATAGCAACCATAATTCCAACTGGAACAACCAGAGGACCATTGGTCCTGAGAACGCTCACCTGAAGCCTGATCTTGAAGTATTAGGTCATCATGAAATGACCTTGACCTTGAATACTCACACACCTTTATTGACTTCATAAGTTGTCTGCATCTGCAAAGTTTTAGGTCTCAGGCTGCAATAGTTTCCAAGCCCAGTGATTTCTGAGAAAACCATAATTTTAATTTTGATATTTAAATGACCTTGGGCCAAGGTCAAGACATGACCTTGGCCTTCATTAATTACTTACCTTCATTGACTCCATTAGTTGTCTGCATCTAGCAACTTTTAGGTCTCAGGCTGCAACAGTTTGTTTTCGCCTTTTCCCATGTGAAAGCCTATGTTTCCAAAATTGACCTTGCCGTAAAATAGGTCAAGGTCATCATAGGGTCATCATTTCAAAAAACTATGATGGGCTGGAGTCCCAAATGCTACATACCAAGTTTCATGAAAATTGGCCTGCCGGTTCTGGAGAAGAAGATTTTTGAAAGGTTTTTACCATATATGGGCGTGGCGGCCATCTTGGTCATGTGACCTGGATTTCGCGATCAAACTTTCGTCTCCCCTACCCATGGATGCTCCACATAAAATTTCAATTTGATTTGCCAAGCAGTTTCAGAGAAGAAGATCTTTGAAAAGTGTGTATGGACAACAGACTGGCCAAGGTCAAGAGATGACCTTGACCTATATTAATCACATACCTTCATCTACTCCATTAGTCGTTTGCATCTACCACTTTTCAGGCCTCAGGCTGTAATAGTTTTCAAACAATCCATAGTTTTCACTTCTTCCTATGTAAAAGCCTATGTTTCCAAATTTGACCTTGCCGTAAAATAATTCAAGGTCATCCAAAAGTCATCATTTTATCAAACTATGATGGGCTGAGGTCCCTGATGCTACATACAAAGTTTCGTGGAAATCGGCCCACCGGTTCTGGAGAAGAAGATTTTTGAGTGGTTTTTACCATATATGGGCGTGGCGGCCATCTTGGTCATGTGACCTGAATTTCGCGATCAAACTTTCGTCTCCCCTACCCATGGATGCTCCACATAAAATTTCACTTTGATTGGCCGCACAGTTTCTGAGAAGAAGATCTTTGAAAACTGTGTTTGGACAACAGACTGGCCAAGGTCAAGAGATGACCTTGACCTATATTAATCACATACCTTCATCTACTCCATTAATTAGTTGTTTGCATCTACCACTTTTCAGGCCTCAGGCTGCAATAGTTTTCAAAAAATCCATAGTTTTCACTTTTTCCCATGTAAAAGCCTATGTTTCCAAATTTGACCTTGCCTTAAAATAGGTCAAGGTCATCCAAGGGTCATCATTTTATCAACCTATGATGGGCTGAGGTCCCCAATGCTACATACAAAGTTTCGTGGAAATCGGCCCACCGGTTCTGGAGAAGAAGATTTTTGAGTGGTTTTAACCATATATGGGCCTGGCGGCCATCTTGGTCATGTGACCTGAATTTCGCGATCAAACTTTAGTCTCCCCTACCCATGGATGCTCCACATAAAATTTCACTTTGATTGGCCGCCCAGTTTCTGAGAAGAAGATCTTTGAAAACTGTGTATGGACAACAGACTGGCCAAGGTCAAGAGATGACCTTGACCTATATTAATCACATACCTTCATCTACTCCATTAGTTGTTTGCATCTACCACTTTTCAGGCCTCAGGCTGCAATAGTTTTCAAAAAATCCATAGTTTTCACTTTTTCCTATGTAAAAGCATATGTTTCCAAATTTGACCTTGCCGTAAAATAGGTCAAGGTCATCCAAGGGTCATCATTTTATCAAACTATGATGGGCTGAGGTCCTCAATGCTACATACCAAGTTTCGTGGAAATCGGCCAGCCGGTTCTGGAGAAGAAGAGTTTTGAGTGGTTTTTACCATATATGGGCGTGGCGGCCATCTTGGTCATGTGACCTAGATTTCGCGATCAAACTTTCTTTTCCCCTACCCATGGATGCTCCACATAAAATTTCACTTTGATTGGCCAAGCAGTTTCAGAGAAGAAGATCTTTGAAAAGTGTGTATGGACAACAGACCGGCCAAGGTGAAGAGATGACCTTGACCTATATTAATCACATACCTTCATCTACTCCATTAGTTGTTTGCATCTACCACTTGTCAGGCCTCAGGCTGCAACAGTTTTCAAAAAATTCCATAGTTTTCACTTTTTCCTATGTAAAAGCCTATGTTTCCAAATTTGACCTTGCCGTAAAATAGGTCAAGGTCATCCAAGGGTCATCATTTTATCAAACTATGATGGGCTGAGGTCTTTGATGCTACATACCAAGTTTCATGGAAATCGGCCAGCCGGTTCTGGAAAAGAAGATTTTTGAGTGGTTTTTACCATATACAGGCGTGGCGGCCATCTTGGTCATGTGACCTGGATTTCGCTATCAAACGTTCTTCTCCCCTACCCATGGATGCTCCACATAAAATTTCACTTTGATTGGTCAAGAAGTTTCAGAGAAGAAGATCTTTGTAAAGTGTGTATGGACAACAGACTGGCCAAGGTCAAGAGATGACCTTGACCTATATTAATCACATACCTTCATCTACTCCATTAGTTGTTTGCATCTACCACTTTTCAGGCCTCAGGCTGCAATAGTTTTCAAAAAATCCATAGTTTTCACTTTTTCCCATGTAAAAAGCCTATGTTTCCAAATTTGACCTTGCCGTAAAATAGGTCAAGGTCATCAAAGGGTCATCATTTTATCAAACTATGATGGGCTGAGGTCCTCAATGCTACAAACCAAGTTTCGTGGAAATCGGCCTGCCGGTTCTGGAGAAGAAGATTTTTGAGTGGTTTTTACCATATATGGGCGTGGCGGCCATCTTGGTCATGTGACCTGGATTTCGCGATCAAACTTTCGTCTCCCCTACCCATGGATGCTCCACATAAAATTTCACTTTGATTGGCCAAGCAGTTTCAGAGAAGAAGGTCTTTGAAAAGTGTGTATGGACAACAGACTGGCCAAGGTCAAGAGATGACCTTGACCTATATTAATCACATACCTTCATCTACTCCATTAGTTGTTTGCATCTACCACTTTTCAGGCCTCAGGCTGCAATAGTTTTCAAAAAACCCATAGTTTTCACTTTTTCCCATGTAAAAGCCTATGTTTCCAAATTTGACCTTGCCGTAAAATAGGTCAAGGTCATCCAAGGGTCATCATTTTATCAAACTATGATGGGCTGAAGTCCCCAATGCTACATACCAAGTTTCGTGAAAATCCGCCCACCGGTTCTGGAGAAGAAGATTTTTTAAGGGTTTTTACCATATATGGGAGTGGCGGCCATCTTGGTCATGTGACCTGGATTTTGCGATCAAACTTGAAATGCCACTACCCAAGGAGGCTCCACATAAAATTTCAACTAGATCGGCCAAGCGGTTTCAGAGAAGAAGATCTTTGAAATTGTGGACGACGACGGACGACGGACGGACGGACGCCGGATCATGACCATCCTATAAGCTCACCTTGTGAGCCTTCGGCTCAGGTGAGCTAAAAAACATAATTTATGTAGAGGCTACTGTCAGTAAAATGTATACGAAGTACAGACTTGATCAGATCCCCCTAATAGTTTCTCAGAAGATGGTTTTTGAGTATTTTTTCCTTCAAAATCTTATCCTTTTTGGGCCCCAGCAGCCAATCAAATTAAGCAACTACTTCATAAACATTTCTGCAAAAACAAAATTGAAATATCTGTAAAAAGGCAGCAAAAATTTACATTTTTCACTTTTTCCCATTATAAGTCTATTGGATGCATAAGTTGCCATAGCAACCAGAGTTTTTATATGAACAAAAACCAGAGGACCAATGGTCCTGTAAACGCTCACCTGAGACCTGAGATATATACATGTACCAATAAACTTGTTAGATTAGAATGGTACAATTCATGTATATATAACCCTAGGGCAGGGTCAGAATAACTCCTGGAGTCAACGTCTTTTTCAAATCATAAAAATTCAGTCCATTTGCCAATTAACTGCAAGTTTTGTCCTTCAAATGACAATTTTCTCCATTCAAATGCATGGGCGATCTAAGTTGACCTTGCCGTGAAATAGGTCAAGGTCATCCCAGTGTCATGATTTATACAAATTTTGTAGACCTCCGTTCCTTAATGCTTCATGCCAAGTTTCAAAATCATAGGCCTTCTGGTTCTGAAGAAGAAGATTTTTAAAAAAAAATGCTATTTATAGCCATGGTGGCCATCTTGGTCATGTGACCTTGACCATTTATATAAACTTTCATTTCCTCTTCCTAAGGATGCTCCACATAAAGTTTGGCTTTGATTGGCTAAGCAGTTTCTGAGAAAAAGCTGTTTGAATATAATGGTCATCTACATGTATATAGCTCCGGGGCAGGGACAGACAACCCCTGGGCCTAAAATATTTTCATAAGCATAAATCTTCTGTCCATTTGCTCATTTCTAGCATTTTTTCTGCCATTACATGACATTTTCCTATTTTTTCCCATTCAAATGTATGGGCGACCTAAGTTGACCTTGCCGTAAAATAGATCAAGGTCATCTCAGGGTCATGATTTATGTAAACTTTGTAGAGCTCCATTCCCAGATGCTTCATACCAAGTTTCAAAATCATAGGCCTTCTGGTTCTAAAGAAGAAGAATTTTAAACGTTTTTGCTATTTATAGCCATGGCGGCCATCTTGGTCATGTGACCTTGACCATTTATACAAACTTTCATTCCCTCTTCCTAAGGATGCTCCACAAAAAGTTTGGCTTTGATTGGCCTAGCGGTTTCAGAGAAAAAGATGTTTCAATATTATGGTCATATACATGTACATAGCCCCGGGGCAGGGGCAGACAACCCCCCTGGGCTCAAAATATTTTCTTAAACATAAATTTTCTGTCCATTTGCTCATTTCTAGCAAGTTTTCTGCCATTTAATTACATTTTCCTATTTTTTCCCATTCCAATGCATGGGAGTCCTAAGTTGACCTTGCCGTAAAATAGGTCAAGGTCATCCCAGGGTCATGATTTATATAAACTTTGTAGAGCTCCATTCCCCGATGCTTCACACCAAGTTTCAAAATCATAGGCCTTCTGGTTCTGAAGAAGAAGATTTTTCAACGTTTTTGCTGTTTATAGCCATGGTGGCCATCTTGGTCATGTGACCTTGACCATTTATATACACTTTCATTCCCCCTTCCCAAGGATGCTCCACATGAAGTTTGGCTTTGATTGGCCTAGCGGTTTCAGAGAAGATGTTTGAATATTATGGTCATATACATGTATATAGCCCCGGGGCAGGGGCAGACAACCCCACAGGGGCTAAAATTTTCCATTAACATTAATCTTCTGTCCATTTGCCTATTCCCAGTAAGTTTTACCCATTAAATAGCATTTTACCATTTTTTCCCATTCAAATGCATTGGAGACCTAAGTTGACCTTGCCATAAAATAGGTCAAGGTCATCCTAGGGTCATGATTTATATAAACTATGATGGGCCCACGTCCCCAATGCTACATACCAAGTTTCGTGGAAATCGGCCCACTGGTTCTGGAGAAGAAGAGTTTTAAAGGTTTTTGCTATTTATAGCCATGGCGGCCATCTTGGTCATGTGACCTGGACCATTTATATAAACTTTCGTTCCCCCTTCCTAAGGATGCTCCATATGAAGTTTGGCTTTGATTGGCCAAGCAGTTTCAGAGGAGAAGATCTTTGAAATTGTGGACGACGGACGACGGACGACGGAGCATGGGTATACTATAAGCTCACCCGTGAGCCTTCGGCTCAGGTGAGCATAAAACATAATAATATTTGTTCCCCCCATCATGTAATAAATGTGTAATATGAAAGCAATCTGCTTTACGGCTTCAGAGGAGAAGTTGTTTGAATATGTTGGCAAACAGACTGACGCTGAGTAACTGCCTATCCTATAATCTCACCTATGAGCCTTTGGCTCAGGTGAGCTAACACACTACTCAGTACTGACCAAGCCACATATACTACATTCTGTCAAGTTTGGAAACTGGTGAAACTGTGTGACAGCTAGCGAAAAAAGTGTAGCTGTGTACTGTTGTATGGTAGCTTAAATTCATATAATTGTTATTGATTATTTTGTCGCTCAGGAGACAAACCCTCTTCTCAATTATTGTTCATACTTTTCGGGAGAGCACCTTTAAGATATTTTTAAAATGTAGTACACATGTATCTCAAAAAATGTATAAACTGACAAGGCAGAACTTTCAAATTTTTTGAAACTGTGTTTTATACATTTTCAATACATGAAAACATGTATAATACCGTTCTTGATCCTTATTCTAGCAATTTTTATAACACCTTTTTCCAAAATTTAATTATCTTCAGCAAAAAAAAAAAAAAAAAAAAAAGAAAAAAAAAAAAAAAAAAAAAAAAATCCAAAAATCCTAGATACATTTTTTTTGTACAAATGACTATTTATTTATTTTTATTTAGTTTTATCTCCCTTTCAAGATTATTTCAGCTCATAAAAAAATTGAGACGGGCCAATCAGTAGATGGGGCGAAAATGGGTGAACCCCGAGAAAAACCACCTGGCACACCCACTAAAATTTTTTAAATACAAGGTTTCAGCACATGGTGATAACTCGGCCACCGATTGAGTCATAGAGAAACATTGTTTTGACAGATTGTGAATTGTATGGTTAGCATAGTGTAAAAATCCGAGTTACGAGGTTTTGACTCCGGAGCAATGATTTGATTTTAGAACCTACTGTTCCTTATTTGGTTTTAGTAAAATTCAATGCACCTAAATAAGATAAATGACTGAGATACTGGTGGTGCTATATACCATCATAATGTGTATGACATGGCATAAATGCGGATGTGCCCCAGCTTTTCAATCTATAGATGTCATTAGAAATCACATTCAGTGGTCCTAAAAAGCCTCCCCATACATCATCCATGGTGCAGTTTATATTCTCCTTTTTTGGTCCTTTGAGATCAGCGAGAACTCAGAAAATTATTATCGGTTTAGATTCATTTTCTATCCAATGTTTAATACATGTATTTGGCTCCATTTGGATAATTCATTGCACTAGTGATCACTTAGGTCTATATATTGACTATCCTGATGAAAGTTGTAAATTTACAGTAATTCTCTTTGGCTTTGTATTGCCAAATCTTTAATAAGGGTCACTGACAAGGCTTAAGCAGCTGAAACTGTGGTACAGCCCAATCCCTTTCTCAACAATCTGTTCACTGATCGTAAAGGATCCCAAACTGAAGTTTTATTTGTTTGTTTGTTTGTATTGAGGCTTAATGTCCCAGTCAACAATTTTTCAGTCATGTCGGGACGGAGCCAACTCTGTCTGGGTTTAACCAGTACTGTAGGGAGTTAATGTGTCTGGCTCAAGGACACAACACGGTGACGCCTGTGGGGATCAAACTCAGGACTTCTCGATTCAGAGTCAGACGCTCGAAATTTTATTTGTGTTAAATGCATTATTTATGATTTTAACCCACTATATTATATACATGTATGTACATTTGGCCATCCTTAAATGATTCTTTTTTGCTATGCTCCTACCCATCAATTTCAGAATGGGGTCAGTAGGTAGAGCATTTTTTTTTTTGTGGTAGTCCAGAAAAAAAAGGCTCTTCTGCTTAATCAGTACATGAATGTGATTTATAAAAAAAACTATATTTAATTAAAGAGAATTCATTGATGAAATATTGTTTGAAACTTAATTAGGAAGCTTGGATTAGAACACTTATCTGAGACTGAATCATTGTTTTTAGGTTTTTTTAAAGACAACAACAACAACAAAAATCATTTCCCAAGAGAGGCCATAAAATTTTTTGGGTAGGGCCAATTTTGATGGGTAGGTAGGAGCACAGCAAACCAACAATTTTTTATGGTCGGCCTCTACTAAACCCCAACCTAGACACATATTTAATATTTATGGGGGACATACATGTTTACCCTCGGACATTTGCCCCCTGCCCAAAAATGGCCTGTCAGGACATTTGCCCCGACTGATCTAAGGGGTTGGATATTTGCCCCCTCATGAAATGTATAAGGGTGGACATTTGCCCCATCTCTCAAAAAAGGGGTAAACATACAGACAGTTACATTTTCTAAGAGATTTTGTCACAGAACTGCTAGATAAATACCAATAATGAGATTCTGGATCACAGACATTGAGTCTCAAGATCAAGACTTATTGGTCATTGTGTTTATAAGAATTTTGCCATAAAGTTAAGTAGTATATGGGTAAGCATTGAATTGTAATTATAGAACATCAATTATAAAGAATGTGATAGATCATCACTCACTAAACTGTATTTAAACTGCATGTAATTTGATTACTTGTCAGTGAGCATTGCACTTGACTATATGACTTTCAAAACAAGTTAAATTAATTGATTAGTTAAAAAAAGGGGAGGGGGCAAATGTCCTAAGTGTGCACATCGTTAAGGGGCCAAATGTCCAACTCTGTCTTAGTATCGGTTTGGGGGCAGATGTCCTCACACATCATTTTTCAAAGGGGGACAATGTCCGAGGGGGGATATGTCCTACACTCAATATTTATACCTTGCACAGATAGAATTCCAGAATGAATAGGAGAACCAGAATGAACTGGTTCTGAGGCAGGTTTCCTATTTCGCACAGCTCTGTTCCTTGCGGGTACAGGAGTACTTCCCTTGTTCTGACCTACACCAAAATCAATGCTTTTCTTTCTAGTTTCCTTACAATCTACATGATCCAAATTAAGTAGTTTCCGCTTCTTATTTCTATGTTTGTAACCAAGACGTAAAGCATTTCTCCTAACTGATTTTTTCTTTTGGTGTAACTGTTCAAATTTTGCCCGGCTAATCAGTGACCCTGAGTTCTCAACATCTGCTTGCTTTGTTACACTGATTTTCTGTGAATTTTTCACAGTTTTGTCTTGTACACTGCTCAAAGAAAAATCCCTTTCCACAGCAACTTCAGTACAAATACTTGAATTCTGACTTTGGCTCAAACTCTCAACACTACATACAACTTTCTTTTCTTTGTCGTTATTTTCCACATTTTCATTGTGGCTGCTTTCAGTGTTTTTCTTGTTCACAAACGCCTTTGGCATTTCTGCATTACTGTCATTTTCTTTTGCCATCTTTTTCTCATCCGTATCAGTCCTAAGCATTAGGGGTGGAAGTGCTAATAGTCTAGCGATTGTCTTGTGTTCTATAATGTTCCGACTCTTACCAGAAGCCTCTCTTTTTCTGGTTTTATCTGCATGGTTATTGGTATCTGAACAATTTTTATTTACAACTTTCTTGTTCTGTGATATTTCATTACTTCTAGTACTTGGAGACAATAAACTTGATAAAGCTTGAATGTTTTCTTGATATGAAACTCGAGGTAAGATCATTTTGTACTTCGACGAAACAGATTTACTTTCAAATTCCTTCATTGTTGAAACCTCTCCAGTTTGTGTGTCAGTGGAAGTGTCTTTTTTATCTTTTATAGGTGAAGCAGTTTTTGTTGGAATAACTAAATGATTTGCAATAGTCTGTGTTGCTAATTCAGAGGCAAGAAGTATATCAGTAGTAGAAGCTAGATCATCAACCTCTGCCTCGCTTGGAAACAAGTTGGCTTTAACTTTTTCCGCTACATTATTTCTTTCTGTACCATCAATTTCAACAGTAATAATAGGAGAATTTGGTATCTGATCTGGAGTCTTTAAAAGGTCAAGTTCATTTGAAAATACATCCATTAGTCTCTCAATATGCTCATCCTCTTCTGTTTTTACTTCAACAATTGCAGGATCATTGTTTGCTAGTTCTTCACACTCCTGTTTCAGAGACAATATTTCTATATTACAATTTTCTTCAGTATTAAAATCAACTGGATCTGTAGACTTTGTGCTCTCTAGAGCCACTGGTTCAAATGCTTTAGTTATTCTGTTTAGTCCTAGCGTTATAAACTCTATATCAGAATTATTCCCATCCAAATCATCTGGAGCCAAACCAGGTGCTGTGAATATTTGAAAATCCTCACTTTCCGAGAAAGGAGCTTCTGTGACAGGAGACAAATGCTCCGAAACCTTTGAAACTTGAACATCAACAATCACTGACACATCTAGTAGACCTGGTTCTTGTTTGATTTGTATGCCGGTTGCACTTTGACCCTCATTTTCCAACAGATCTACCATGTTAAGTTTGGAAAGAGTCGACAACAGATCAGGACTTTGTGTGTCTTGGGTAGTTTCCCCATAAATGAAACTGATCATAGCCTTCAGTTCATTGGCTGAAACTTGGGGCAGAATCATCTTGCTCATTTTTGATGTGTGCATTTCATTTTCTCTTGAACAAACAATGTCAAACTGTCTTTTGCAAGCAGCAATAAATACACATTTGTGTAAATTGAAGGCCTCTCCATCTTTAGACAACAACTGCAAGTCGCACAATTTGTCCCGGAGCCTCAATTCATTCAAATTCTGCAAAATACGTTTGCTGATCATCTTCTTTTTCTTTACGTTTCGAACTTCCCACTTCAGACGTGATCGAAAGCACCTCGTGACCTGACCTAGTTATTTAGTCCAATCATTTTACAGGATTCTTGACGATTGTCCAATGAAATTCTCTTTGACATAATTTTTGATCCAATGAAAATTAGTTTTATAGAATATTGTACCTGGTCAATAGACGCATTGATTTTTGCAATTTAATCTTATAAGCATCTCATAACTTTGATGTAAACAAAAATGGCCGACGATTTAGCAAGTGCTCTTGGTTGGGTGGCAAATTATTCAAGCTTTTATTCAGTTCTGACAGTGATAATCTGCTTTGTTCTAATGGTTATCTTTATTCTGAGGTATTTCCAAACTAAAATGTTTAAAGCATGATCGTGTTTTCCATACTATAGCCTCTCTTAGATGTTGAAAATTATGACCAAATCTTACACAAGTTGAAGCTTTCTAAAAAAGCTTTCCGATTATGAGATTAGCTGTGTTCCTGTCTTGTGTATATTGTGTACTGAGTCGATCAATTTCTGACCATTACATCTAGAGCTGTGGAAATATGACTGGCTCAAGACCACAACTAATGGAGGCTGGAGCCCAGGCTGAGGATCAAACCTGGGACCTACTCACCTAGTTTCAGACCAGTACAACACTAATCCACAGGGCCAATACAGTCAACAGACTTAATTTACACTGGCCGACTTTGGTTGGAACTATTCTAACTTTGGTGTTACTATGGTAGCTGTGGTCTGGTACCCAACTCCGCCATAACCCGAGTCTTCTCTGGCTGCAAACCCATAAAGGTTTTAATAGCCGCCAGTCAAAAATAATGGAAGGCTATTTAATGTCAGAGCAGTCTCGGATTAACTCCGCCATAACAAATGAGATTGACCAATCACAGCCATCGTTAGAAGCCTCCATCACAGAAGAGTTCTACCAAACTAACCATGGTAGCTACCATTTTATGGGCTAGGATCCTTTGGTAATGGTTATTTCTATCTCCAATACAGAAGAGCTTTACTAGAGTACGAATCGAACAACAATGGTAGCTACCATAGTCCTTACCATAGCCCCAATCGAAGTCGCCCACTATTTACACTACTTAACATAATTTTTTTTTATGTATTTGACAGTGTGCTGCCTTGGAAAATTCGTCAACATTGTCCAGGTTCGGAACCAGGATTTCTGGTGAGGGGGTCCAATTTAAAGAGGGGGCATTTTTGGCATTATCCTATATTTTAACTATTTTTCTGAAATTTCTCTATGAAAATGAAACAATTTTGTCTCCTTGGGGGATGGGGGCATTTCAGTTGCTAATTTTATTTAGAGCCACTGAAATTGTCATTTTTTATCTTTCTTAGGTGGGCGGGGTGGACAGGGGGGGGCGGGGGTACGGGGGATGAGGGGGCGGGGAGTGGGGAGAGAGGGGGCGGGGAGCGGGGAGAGAGGGGGCAGGGGATGGGGAGAGAGGGGGCGGGGGAAGAGGGGGTGGGGGTGGAGATAGGGGTGGCGGGATAATTATCAATTATTTCATTGATAATAGTCTACGTTAGTGCTTTAATTCGTTTATTTATGGGCTTTAAATGATATTGTGAGTCTTTACAGCACTTATTATACCCCGCCACTTAAAAAAGTGCGGGGTATTATGTTATACCCTCCAAAAAAATTTGCGTTCGAGTGTCCGTCCGTCCGTCTGTCCGTCCGTCCGTCTGTCCGTCCGTCAGCGTTTCATTTCCGGGCTCTATCTTGAGCATTTATTGACCAATTTTCTTCAAACTTTGTATAGGAGTTTATATCAGGAAGGAGTGGTTTGGGATTGAAGATGGGTAAATTTCGTCAAATAAGTACAGAGTAATGGCCCTTGATTTACGTTAAAAATTCGTTTCCGGGCTCTATCTTGAGTATTTGTTGACCGATTTTCTTCAAACTTTGTATATGAGTTTATACCATGAAGGAGTGGTCTGGGATTGAAGATGGATAAATTTTGTCAAATAAGTTATGGCCCTTGATTTACGTTAAAATTTTGTTTCCGGGCTCTATCTTGAGCATTTATTGACTGATTTTCTTCAAACTTTGTATAGGAGTTCATATCAAGAAGGAGTGGTCTGGGATTGAAGATGGGTAAATTTTGTCAAATATGTACAGAGTTATGGCCCTTGATTTACGTTAAAATTTTGTTTCCGGGCTCTATCTTGAGCATTTATTGACCGATTTTCTTCAAACTTTGTATAGGAGTTCATACCAAGAAGGAGTGGTCTGGGATTGAAGATGGGTAAATTTCGTCAAATAAGTACAGAGTTATGGCCCTTGATTTATGTTAAAATTTTGTTTCCGGGCTCTATCTTGAGCATTTATTGACCGATTTTCTTCAAACTTTGTATAGGAGTTCATACCAGGAAGGAGTGATTTGGGATTGAAGATGGGTTAATTTTGTCAAATAAGTACAGAGTTATGGCCCTTGATTTACGTTAAAATTTTGTTTCCGATTTGGGATTGAAGATGGGTTAATTTTGTCAAATAAGTACAGAGTTATGGCCCTTGATTTACGTTAAAATTTTGTTTCTGAACTCTATCTTGAGCATTTATTGACCGATTTTCTTCAAACTTTGTATAGGAGTTCATATCAGGAAGGAGTGGTTTGGGATTGAAAATGAATAAATTTAGTTAAATAAGTACAATGTATACAGAGTTATGGTCCTTCATTTATGAGAAAATTTTGTTCTGCTCTTTATCTTGAGAATTTATTGAGAAACATTTTTGCTAAATTATATTTGCGTGGCGGGGTATCATGCATACCTGCAGCGCTTTTATTTGCTACTTACCATCCTTTTTCCACTCAGCCATTCAGTACCTGACATCCCTTCGTTGGAAAATGACATTGAATGAAATGACTAGTACGAAATTGTTTAGATCGTGTGAAGACCTTTACCGCCGCACCACCAAGTACATGTACCATGAAAAACATGCTGATTATAATGTGCAGATATTGCATTTTGCTATTTTACAAGTCGCAGAGAAGCCTCTTGTGAATAAGTACCACGGAGAGCATGCTGATTACAATCTTTGAACAAGTAGACCTACATTGAGGAACATGCTGATTGCAATGGATAAAAAGGCTATAAGATCAAAAGCTAACATTTGTAATATTACCCATTTGCCATAACTGTGTTTTCAGGTGGCTTAGGCCAAAAATAAAAATTTGTTTGTTTGCCCTCTCCCTACCTACTCACCCAAAAAGGGGCCTACTCAAAAAATTTTATTGCCCTTTCTGCAGATTTTTTTTTTTTTTTTTTATTTTTCTGTCAAGATAAATTGTTTTCCTTAGAAAGTAATGTGTTTTCATTTAAACCATGACCCTACTCACCAATTGGATATTTTGTTCTTAACTTCTTATGTTGAAGCACTACAAAACATAAAATGCAACTGTAACTGTGAGTAGCTTTGACAAAATTGTAGCTAATTCCTTTGACCAAAAATAACGCAAAAATACAAGATTTCGTAAAAATAAAAAATAAGCCTACCTACCTACCCAGCTTTTCTAGACAGGGTAGTGAGAGGGCAAACAGAAATAATTTTAAATGTGGCCTTATTCCAGTCAACTACTCTTTTGCTGAAGTAATTTCCCCAAACTTTGTCTGTTTCTGTTCTTGTATATCTTAATTGGTAGCTATTGGTACCAATATTATTATACCCCCGGCATTTATGCCGACGGGTATATAGTTTTCGCTTTTCTGTTCGTCCGTTCGTATGTTCGTTCGTTAGTTCGTTTCTTCGTTCGTAATTCGGGAACGTTCGTAGAATTTATGTCAAAGTTTTGGTTAAAGTTTCTCTAGAGGTGTATATCTCATGAACCAATGGTCAGAAACTATTCATATTTGGACCATAGGTACCCTATAGGGTTTGCTTTGTTTCCATGAGTTCGGACCCCAGGATCCATGCCCAGGGGTGGGGCTGGAGGTCAAAATCTAGGTCACCTTTAAAATGTGCTGTTTACAATGTTAATGTTTCTTCTCTTAAGTTCATATCTTAACAAACAATCATAGGAATGTATTCTTATATAGTTCATAGATACCCTTTAGGGTTTGCTTTCATATTCAATGTCACCAAATCCTGGTTACCGTCCCCAGGGGTGGGGCTAGAGGTCAAAATCTAGGACACATTTTTATATGATATATACCATGATAAACTTTCTGTAAGTCTGTTTTCTTGACATCCACTGAGTCTTGCCAGAACGCATTCATACTTAGACCATAGGTACCATGTAAGATTCAGACTCTAGGGTCTAGGGGGGGGGGGGGGGGGGCTAGAGGTCAAAATCTAGAACTTCTTTAATAATTGTATTTTCTGTACTTTTTTTTTACTATCATGTTAAGAAATCATTCATACTTGCCCCATAGGTACTCTCTATAAGGTTTGCCTTGTTTCTAATGACATAAGACACTAGGGTACATGCTGGGGGTGGGGCTAGAGGTCAAAATCTAGGACCTCTTATTTATTTTATTTATTTTTTTTTTTGAAGAATGACATTCTAATTTCATTTCAATCTAGGACTGAGGACCTGACCCACAATGTCCGCGCTTATGTCCTAGATTGGGTATACACGTCAGCTCTGTATACCGCTCTAAAATAGATATGTCATTCTAAAACTACACTTCCCCATGTTCGTATGTAAAGTACTTTACACTGCTTATTTCTAAAATGTACTTGATGAGGGTGCTGTCTTTCGTTGGTGATGTGAGGTTCAATGTCAGGGATGAGCATGTGCCGGGTTGTTTAGGTAGGGGGTAGGGAAGGGGGCTTGGTGGTTTCTAAAATGTACTTGATAAGGGTACTGTTTTTCGTTGGTGATGTGAGGTTAAATGTCAGGGGTGAGCATGTGCCGGGTTGCTTAGGTAGGGGGTAGGGAAGGGGGCTTGGTGGCTATCAGACCAGAACTTAATATGGAAGGATGAAGGCTGTGTTCATGTCGAGCGCGCTGGATTTTATGAAATTTTATGAAAATGGATTTTAACCTGCATAATTTTTTACCAGCTGTGTTTTTAAAAGTGATCACCGTTTTAGAAAATGGAAATGAACCCGTTTCGTGGACTTTATCCTGAAGTGGGACAGGCCAATTTTCTTTGTCCGTCAAATCTCCCGCCATTGTGAAGGACAGGGTGAACTTTACTCAGAGGCCGCAGGATACCGGAAAAGCCGTTCCTGAAAGGAGCACCTCTAAGAAAAAGAAAACACCTGCCCGTGCCAGGAGAGACAGGAGGCGCTGGACCAAGTGGTACCAGAAGAAGAACTCTGGAACCAGTGCACCCAAGCCTGTGGAATCCCGGCCATTAGTCCCGGAACCCAATCAGCTGGAATCCAGCCAAGAGGTTTTGGAGTCACCTAAAACCAAGCAGGACAATATTTCTGCAAATGCCATACACTTGGAACAGCCAGTGTGTTTGGAGCAAGAAGTTTCATCCTGTTCGGAGATTGACAGTGACGATGATGTTAATGAGCCAGTGTTTGAGCCGCCAAATTTCTGTGCAACTTGCTATGTGGGACCTCCAGCAGTGACATTGAAAAAGTGCTCCAAGTGTCAGCTATCACAATATTGTAGCCTTTCATGCCAGAAAGAGGATTGGAGTTCACATAAGTTTGCCTGTTCAATCGTGGCTGAACAAAGAACATCAAAAGGAAACTGTAAATAATTCACTTTAAATAGACTAGTTTTATCACGGATTTAATAGTGACTTTTATTCACCAGTTTATTGCCTAAGGCGTTTTACACTTTTGTGGATTAACAGTTTTATTGTGTTGTGAACAGTGTTTTTACTAATGGTGTTTTATAGACTAGCTTTTAACCTGACAGTTTTCAAGAAGTGAAATTTTAATAGCATTTTAGAAACTTGAGATTTAAGGTTTTACTCGTTTTATACGAGGTTCTCCTGACAGAGGAGGGATTTACAAACAACAACAACAACGTGCCTCTCAAGGCACTTTTTCTAGTGTGACATTGTGAACAGTTTATCTTTATTAACCTTATCAATGTCATTTAGGATCTTGTAAACTTGAATCCTATCTGCTCTTTCTCTTCGGCATTCTAATGAAAGAAGTCCTAAACCATTTCAGTCTTTCACTATATGTTTTACCTTTCATGCACGGAAGTAGTCGGCACTCTGGTCGCTCTATGCTGAACATTTTCAATTATGATAGCACCTTTTTGTATTGTTGCGACCACACCAATTTGGCGTACACGAGATGGGGGGGCACTATGCCAAGGGGGACAAAAGTCGTACTAGCACGTCTCCAACAGGTATTGGTCAATTTATTGTACACGGCATATAGGAAATAATATTTTATCTTTTCATAACTTTCTTAATTCTTGCGATATTTTTGTCTTATATAAGTTCAAAAATATGTCCTTATCCATAAAGGTGAAGGTTCTGAATATTAGCCCAAGATTTCTAAGGACAATTGATACTTTGCTGCTGATATTCAATGAATGACATTGACTTGTCAATAATGACACCCAGTTCTTTTTTCGAAAATTAATGTCTCAAGCCTTTTTGTTCCCTCACTTGATTCCACTGCATAAAACTTTGGGTTTTCGTATGCACAATTTGGCACTGACACCTACACATACTGAGGAAAGGTGAAAGTAGGCAGTGATCAGGAAATGGAGCAATTAGAAAGAAATTCCTGCTCGAAAAACCGAGGTGGAGAAAAACTAAAGAAGTTGCACAAACAGAACATTTGTTAAACCTCAGCTTGAGTACGTAGCTCCTATCTATCATCCCTGTAATCGCACTCAGATTTCTTAGGTCGAGAGAGAAAGTGCAGGGGATTGAACCAAGGCTGACCTGCGGGCGATCCTAACAGGTAAGAACACCAGTAGGTTAGGCGATATGCTGGACGAACTTGAGGGGCTTCATTGGAATACCACAGGAGGCAGTCCCTCTTAACCTTCTTTTAAAAGATACACGCTGGTACAGTTTTTCTTGACAAAGACGAATACCTGACCCCGACAACCCAACCTAAGGCGTACTCAGCGGTCAGCATCACACAGATCTTAATACACTAGATACTTTGCGCTGAAAACAAAATGCATTTTCTCAAGAATTATTCTGTTCTGGAAAGGTCTCTTCTAATCATTGGCATTTGGGAATTTTAAGCACTCATTTAAATCATAGGCCCAGAGGCTTGCATTTTAGTATGCCTTGAGTAGCTTCATTGGAGTCACACAGGGGGTGTCCCTCTTAACATTCTTTTACAAGATACACTCTGGTACAGTTTCTCTTGACAAAATCGGATACCTGAGGTGATGATCAGAAATTGGCCAGTATCAGATAGTATACGAGTCTCAGAGACAACTTGAGTGCGTTTATATAATATTAAGCATTTGCATGCTGCAGTGTAAGGTATAATGAAGAGTTGAGACGCTACTTTACGTGTCATATTGTACATGATGTACTTTTCTTTTCATTATGCTATATTTTACCATAGTTCATGGAATATAAAAGGATTAAGTTGTCGTGGCGAGGATTTAAGATGGCTGGGGGAGGGAAGTGAAACAGAGAGGGAGGGAAGTGGGGTTTTAGGGGGAGGGAACTGGGGGCCAAGGGGGAGGGAAGTGGGGGAGAAGGGGGAGGGAAGCGGGGATTGGGTACCCCCCTGTCCACCCCCACTAGGTGAGCAATTGGGAAGGGGGGCATAGTTAGGGAATTCCAGAGACAACAGGACAACATTGTTGCAGTATTATAGTCAAACCAAAAACGAAATCCCTGTGGACTTCACACAGGTAATAAAAATAAAAACAGAATTGCATACATGTATATTATATTTTCAGGCTAAATGGTGACCTATTACTATCCGCTCCTGCCACCCACCACAGAATTGTAGAAGAACAGAGGATGTTACCCTTGACTAATCCTTTCTCTGTACATCTGATGGTGGGGAAGACAAGCTCAATAAAAGGTACTTGCACTACATAATCTTACAATGAGAATTGTTGGTGTTTTGTTGTTGTTGTTTCTTCCAGTCTCCAGCAATAGAGTAAAGGGTTTCTGTTCTGTTTATTGTAGGGTTTTTCAGTCTCGAAGGAGTCTTAGGTCTGATTCAAGGATCATGCGGTATTTTTTTTTTTTTTTTTTTTTTTATGTAGAATCGATACTGTACAAAACAGAATATAAAGTTTGATAGACTAGCAATGAAAGCCAAATATACTATTGCAGTAGTTGCACTTGTTATCCAGAGACAATTAATGTGACTGGGAACAACCAACACAGATGAAATACATATGAGCCTGTGCGTGACAAAACCAACAATTTGGGTTCCGACCAGGCCCGACACAAACCAGCCTGTACAGTCACAGACGATGGTTAGAGGCTGGAAATTTTGGATTTAGAAAGTAGAGGAATTGTACTATCCGTGTAGCGAAAACAAAGGAGCTGATCAGCTTCGCAGTTACTGCGAAGCTGATCTGCGCCTTTGTTTTCGCCTATGCAGATTGTTGGTTTTCCCATGCGGCGGCTCATATAAGAATGCAAATACCTATAATTTGGATCAACTTACTCAGAATGATCAGTGTAAAGTTGTTCCCAGACATGTATTTACTCCCTATTCTGCTATTGTTGCTAATTGATTCCATCTGCATTGGTTGTTTTCATCTGTATTATATGTCACTTGATAATCAGATGGTATTAAGAATTAATTCAAAGCAGTCAACTTAATGCAATAACTAACTGTTTTAGATGGAGTCTATTTAGATGTATCTGTCCTGGATTCAACACTACTCGCTGCTGTTTGGGGTGTAAGCATACCAGCTTTTCAACAAGAACTAAGTCTATCTTCCAGTGAAATAGCCCAGAGATACCATGATAAAACAATGTTTGGCAGCAAATACATGGAATATAAGGATCTAGGACAGTATCCTTAATGCTACATTAATAATATCCAAGTTTTGTATCGGGTCCGACAAAAACCAGACTGCACTAACAAAGATAATTGATAGAGGCCTCAAATGTCAGATTTATGAAGTATTTAGGAATCATACAATATCTGTCATGAATAGAATAGTACTGAACACCAGTATGGTTTCCTAAGCAGTAGATATTTGCCTTAGTTTTTGCTTCTGACATAAGTACACAGTAGGTATTCTATTTCTCCAACTAAACCCACTTATTGGCCCTTTTAATAGAGTGGACTAGTTTAATTAAAGCATGATCAGAGAAATTATGACTTTCCTTGCACCAAGGCACATAGGCCAAACATTCATGACTATTCTAAGCCTTAACCTAAAAACAGAATTGATCCAGAAGCAGGACATTCCACCCTGTATGTACCATGTCCACCAGCGGTGACAGAGACTACCCTGGGGGAACCTCCTAGATCAGTGTACCCCATAGTTATAGTCACAGTCAGGAAGAAACCAGATATCTCACTAGATTATACTGCTATTGTAAGTAAAACACTTTATTATTAAAATTTTTGTTGTAAGCAATTAAACCTCAAATTAAAATTCACACAGGTGCTGGACAGACCACCAATATGTATGCACAGAGTCCATCAGTTAAGAAGTTGGCAAACTTATAATTTGTTAAAAACAGAAGTAGATTTATTGAAACAGAAGTACTGTTAGTCTTGCTGTGAAGACCAAACTTAGGTATTTCTGTAAGATTTTGCCCAGTCTTAATTAAATATCCTAAAACTCATAATAATTGTGACCATATTTTCAAAAGTTATTTTTTTTTTTCTGTCTGCATGTTCACATTGTCTCTCTCACACACAGTACGAGTACATGTATTTTGTTTTCATTCCACAGGTGTTACAGTTTACAGTACTACATTTGAAGGACACGATATGTTCTCTGGACTCCCATATAGTGTACCAGTTCCTCAAGACCAATCATAATCAGATACTCAGTCTACAGGTAAGTTTTATAACCCAAAATAGCATATTATTTTGTTGATTTTTAAATGTACTCAAAGATTCTTTAGAGATCTTACTTTAACTGTCATATTTATGAAAACTTTTGCTGTGAAAAGCACCAGAAAGTGGATTTAAATTAAGAATTAGATATGGAAGTCATCATTCACAGAACTTTACATTTTGGAGTGTGATTTTTTGTGATTTTGAAATCAGAAAAGTCTTACTAAATTTATCAAATTTACATAGCAATACCTTAGCAACTTTTTACAAAAGTTATATCCTGTTTTTGACATTGTCATCTGAAAGACTGTTGAAGTGTGATCAACAATCTTTTTTTCCTCAAATCTTCCCCATTGATAGCCATGTACAGAACCTTCCCTATTGAAAACCATGTACACATTCACTGTTGAATGACCACATGGTTTTCCATTTGGACCCTTTTCGGATTCAAACCTGTGATCTTCTGCACTGAAGTCGAGCACACTAACTACTCAATCAAGAGGTCCTGGTCCTAAAAGACTGAGGTTTAAGTCCAATTCGCATGCGCAAAAAATACACATGTGTAAATATACTCCGGTGTGTATTTATATTCCGGTGTGCAAATCAACCTGAGAGTAAATTTAAATTACGTTCGCATGGGTTTTATCGCCAGGAGTATTTTTGTAGGTAAATTTATCATTTCTGGATTAAAACCTGTTCATTTAAGTTTTCTGTATTTGTAAAACAAGAAGAGGCTGCTTCAAGGTGTTCATGTAGACTTTGGCAGCAGAGGAGAATCATGTAATGGTCAGGCATAACCTTAGCAGTTATACGGTTCCCTTTTATCATCCTTTCACAAGGAATTACTGTTAAAATGCCCCAAGAATCTTCACCAAGAATGATGAAGAAATAGTGTGGCTGTTTGCACTCCATATGATCTAAAATGTGATGAATGGCAATAAACTCTTATTTAGCAACAATGTCCACAGTTTCAGTAACTGTCATATAATCAGTTATGAACAAAAAATGTGAAAATTAGTTATCTAAAAGCAGAATTTTGACTTGAAATAAAAATACTCATGGGTAAATTTACTTTGCGTTCGCATGGGACATCTGGTCAGACCCAGGAGTAGATTTACCCATATGTAAATATACTCCGGTGTGTATTTGCGTTCGCATGCGCCATTTGCTTACCCCGAGTAAAATTTGCACACTGGAGTATATTTACACACGTGTATTTTTGGCGCATGCGAATTGGATTTAAGACTAATTTTCAGGTTATTTGTATGATGTTAACCTCTACTTTTTACTATCTTTCAGCCAATATTTGTGTCAACGGGGGACTCTGATAGTTCAGCAATGTATTCCACTGGAACACAGAATCAAACACAAACTGCACATCAATCATCCTCTGAACACAACAGCTTACATGACAAAAGTTTCAAACAAGTCAGCCAAAATGATTCTGCAGTGACTGAAGAGAGTGCAGCATGTACATGTGAGAACAGAAATTCATCAGCAACAACTATAGATACATCTGAGAACATAACTAGTTCCTGTTCAAGAAAAACTGATCATGGTACATCTTGTTCAAATGAAGTGCAATCAGAGGAGGAAAATTCTTCATCTATAACAGAGCCATGTAACTTATGCGTTGTGTGTCAAAATGCGCCAGTGTTTTACACTTTACTACTATGTCGCCATGCCTGTGTATGTTACTCTTGTATTAAATTGTTAGACCGATGTCCGATGTGTAGAGGATTGATAGATTCGTACTTCCGACTTGACAATGCTCTGGAACCAGAGTTACGAGAGACTAGCGAAGATGACAATTCAGGGCCTAGGCTGCCATTGTGGGAGGCATTGAACAATAGGTTTAATCGCATTTTGGGATTTGAATAGTTAATATTAAACCATTACAGCAATTTCAAATGCCTATGAAATAAGTATACTGTGATATTAACTTATGAATAACTGATGATAATAATCAGAAGCATACATGTGATAAGTTTGAAAGAGGAATCAGGGAGATTTTTTTTTTCCATTTCTATGAAAAAATGTATAGAATATATAGGAAATTTCCTGATTCATTTCAGGGAGATTTTGAATTTTTGTTAAAGAAGTGGTACATTTTAGAAGAATTTTTACCAACTTTATGGCTCATTTCCTGTTACTGAGGACAGTATCACATGTATGCAGATAATGAGGATAATGATGTTAATTTAGGGATAATTTTAGCTGCGTCATGAGAAAACTGGTCTTTGGGGTTTCTGACAAGGCCCATCACAAACCAGTCTGTATAATCACAGCAGACAGCTAGAAGCTTGAACTTTCGGGTTTTGGAAGAAGAGGGATTGTACTATCTGAGTAGAGAAAACAAATGTGTGATCCGATGTGCAAGCACAGCCAATCTGTGCCTTTGTTTTCGTGTAGGCAAAAATCAAATTTTCTCATAGTGCAGTTCGTTTCTTACATGTCATTTTTTTTGGTCATCCTAATTGAATTTCTCAACTCAAAATGAATGGTTTTATAGCTTAATGGTCACAATAAAAGCAGGCTTCAACATACTTATAAGCAGAATGAAAAAATAATAATATTAATAATAATAATGAAAAAAAAAAACAGTGACCAAACATTTTAATATCCAAATGATTTTAACAAGAATTATTTTTTAGAATCTGTTAAACAGAAGTCTTTGTTACATGATGATGTCTTACAGAATAGTTTGTCAAAACCTTTCTTTCTTTTTCTTACAAATACCTAGCCAAGTCTCTTTCAATGAGGAACATACCAACAATATTTAAAATAACCTTATATCAGGGCCCTACCAGGGGTTGTAGGGATCTGGTGAAAAGGGCCATTTGTTTTCAGGGAGCTGGGGAGATGGGCCATTTATTTTTAGGGATCTGGACAAACAAAAACTTTGGGTGTTTTAGCGAGCATGGGTCTGAGAAAAAACATTTGAGGGAGCTGGGGAAAAGTGGGTTATTTCTGTTAAGGCTCAACATTTTGGGTGCAGGAAGTTGGTTCAGTTACTCCTTAGTATACCTGTCAACAGCTTTCAGAACTACTGCTTCCTGTATATTTTCTAGTTCTTCAAGGTGTTTACTCATTTAAGCCTGGCATCCTTTTATGGGACTTGAGCAAACAGTATAGCCCCAGCCTGGGGCTATACTGTTTGCCTAAAGAAATGGAAAAATAGAGTAAAAATTCAAAATCACAGTACTCCTGTTGCCACTAAAAATGACAGTGGAATCTACCAATTGAGCCTTAAAGTGAGAAAACCGGTCTTCGGGGTTTCCGACCAGGTCTGACACAAACTGGGCTGTGCAGCTACAGAAGAATGCTACATACTTGAAATTTTAGGTATAAGTAGAAGATGAATTGTACTATCCGTTAAGCAAAAACAAAGGCGCTGATCAGCTTAGCAGTAACTGCGAAGCTGATCTGCGCCTTTGTTTTCACATAGGCTAATATCCCGTTTTCTCAAAATTAATAATGATCATCTTTAAAGATTGATTTTGTCGATGGCAATAGATATCAAACTCCACCTACATATTGCTTCAAAGCCTGACACTTTACCCTCCCACGGTCAGCCACCATGCTCTCCTCAGACCAATGCATGAGCATTTGAGCCTTCACATGAGAAAACCAACAATTTGGGGTTCCGACCAGGTCCGACACAAACCAGCCTGTACACTCACAGAAAAAAGCTAGAAGCTTGGAATTTGATTTAGGAAGAAAAGGCATTGTACTATGGTGTGAAAACAAAGGCGCTGATCAGCTGTGCAGTTACTGCACAGCTGATCTGCGCCTTTGTTTTCACCTATGCATGTTGCTGGGTTTTTTATGCAGCAGCTCATTTACTCTCTTGGTCCATCCTAAGAAAGTCGGACACTAGAATATGGATATATGCTTGAAAATTTGCATGTAATAGTATGAGGAAGTAAAGGGATTTACTATGTCAGGGGTACAAGAAAGACTGTGGGGCCAATCTATGTATTGCTTTTGCTTCTAAAAAGTCATCTTTCTGGGTACTATGTACCGGTAAGTGCATATTAGGAATATGGAATTCGTAACTAAAAGATCTAGCAAGCTAGAAAAAAAATCCCACGTCACTAACAGGATTCAAACCTGAGACCCCCTGAACAGAAATCCAATGCTCTTACCGGTGAACCCTAGTCGACTCTTGACGCTGTAAGTCACTGTACTTATCAGATACAGTGTATTGAATAGCTGTGCTATTTATAGAAGCTATGCATCAAGTGATCTGTCAACCCAACCTGTCCAACCAAGGCAGATAATCTTGAATGAAGATGCGATGGGACAATGATAGATGTGATGGGACAATGATAAAGATGGTCTTCATGAAGCAATATTTTTTGTAAGTTTAAGTTGATGCCTTACCTTCATAGCCAAATGTTCCTTGACAAACTTTCTGGAGGCTGATAGCCAGTATATAGTTCACATTTCTTTCACTGTTAACTGACAACTGATCTTGATTGAGAAGAGAAAGAATAGATATAAAAATATTTTCAGGACCAAAATCTTACAAAACAAAGGTACCCATTGTGAGGGAGGGGGGATGATATGTTTCCAGATGGCTGCCTTGTTGGGAAAGAGCGTTATCCTGCTCTTCAGGCGTGTTGTCGGAAACCTTTTGGGACTTTAAATTTATTTTTGTCAATTCCTGGTCCCTGTTCTTACTTCACTTTTATAAGTGCAAATGGGACAAAGCTTATGTGTTCGTTAAGCACAAATCAGTCTGCTAATCAAAGACATTCATTTATCTGTACATTTATATCATGACAAAGAAAAGGTTTTGAAATAAACAACACCTCGGCTGTTGAGAGAATAATTTTATTATCACAGAAAAATATCAAATAAATAGAAATTCAAAATCTGCATTTATCTAATTCAAACAACAACAACTACAATGATGTAGAATATTACAGCAGAGTCGTGGAAGATAATGAACATTCTTTCCAGTGTTTGAAAATTTGTCAGCTTCTAAAATGACAGTTCATTGCCTTGATATCAACCAAGTCATGAGAAAAACAGATTTTTGCCTATGCGAAAACAAAGATGCAGATCAGCTTCGCAGTAACTGCAAAGCTGATCAGCACCTTTGTTTTCGCTACAGGATAGTACAATGCCTCTACTTTCTAAATCCAAAATTTCAAGCTTCTAACCATCTTCTGTTACTGTACAGGCCTGTTTGTGTCAAGCCTGGTCGGAAACCCCGAAGACCGGTTTTCTCACGACACGTCTCAAATGTTGATGATACTGTTTCTTCATCAATAAACTGTTATAATATAACAGTATAATCCCTGGTTGTAACTCCAATTTGGAAATAAAATAGTCATGTCTTAGTTCCTAAATGATAACTACTATTGCAGATAATGCAATTAAAACACTTTTTCATTTAGGATCTCAGAAACTGACAAGAAAACTAATGTTTTCTGATAACTGCATCAAGCAATGGGGTCTGAAAGCAAATTTTACACTCAGTATAGTTTGGGCAAAACTGCCTTTTCATCCTTTTATGTCATATGCTGTATCTTACTTGAGCCTCTGCATGGGAAAACCAAATATCTGGGTGTCCCACCAGGTCGACACAAATCAGCCTGTGTAGCCGCAGAACACGATTAGAAGCTTGAAATTTCGGATTTAAGAAGAAGATTGTACCTGTGTAACAAAAACAAAGGCGTTGATCAGCTGTGCAGTTACTGCACAGCTGATCTGCGCTTTTGTTTCGCATATGCAGATTGTTGATTTTCTGGGGCAGCGGCTCAATTTTTTTCACCTCATTTGAGCATTATCTTCCACAACTCTGCTCATAATTTAACATAAAACTGACTCTTGAACCTGTGTAGGATGAATCTATTTACAAAATCACAATCTTTCAAAGCACTTTCATTAATCATCAACTTTGCAAGATAACTGGACATGCTGGATACATAACACCTGTCATAGAAGGCTGCTTAAATAGCAGAGAATACACGTATAATGTATGCTCTTAGTATATTTACAAATCCACAATAATTCATAAATTAACAACTTTTTGGTAATAAAAAGCAACATCATGCATTTGTCTAAAATTAAAAATATATCTTTGGGTTTTGCCGATTTGCAGTTGTTGTTGTAGCCTTGAATCTTCAGATACACAATTTGACCAAAATAAACTTGACCAAAATAGTGGTCATCATAGACTCACATCAAAGATTTACGGTTATAAATGTGAATGAAATGAGTGTATTTGACACATAGGAACAGATATGTCATTCATATTTATAATGGTAAATCTGTGACGGAGACTACAATTATACACTTATTACTGATTGCATAAATATCTAGCAAAACAGGTAAATGGGAAAGAAAGAGCCAAAGCTACTGTCAGAGATTTACAGATCATTTGAATTTAATTTGAGCTTGCCAACACTGTTACCGTAAATGCTTTTGAAGTAACTGATCTTTTAGAAGAGAATAGTTGATGCAACGAAACTAGATAATCATCATCATAACGACCATCACGATCATCATAATTGCCATTGTCATCATCATCTTTTACTATTATTCATCAATTTTATGAAGATCAAATATTATTTAAGGACATGACAATTATCTAACTTGGCTCTCTTTGATGTTGGTATTTTTCACTGGATAGGCCACTTCCTAGTAGCCCAGGTTTCTTGTACAGTCGTCTGGTTTGCTAAATAGTTTTACAATCAGTAGAATTGATGGCAACATAAAATCAATTACTTTAAAAGCTGCAGCCTTCATGACAGATTCAAATTTAACAGGAAAATGGAGACAACATATTTAACATGTGATTTAAATAATAACAAAGTTCTATTTATAGACTTGTTTCATGATCAGTCACATTTTACAGAAGAAACAGAGGCTTACATGGTATAAGCATGTGTAGTATCTAAATCGCTATAAGTGGCGTGTCTAAAAGTCGATCCCTAACTTCAGCCAGGTGTCATCACAATGTCCGTGAAATGTATACCCACTCAAACCCCACTTTTATATGGTAAAACTGGGGTATGCAGGGGTATACCTATTTTTCTTATTTTTGCTCCAAAACATTGATTGTGGGTACTCGTTAGAACCGCCTCGGCGAGGCAGTTCTAACGTGTACCCACAATCTATGTTTTGAGCAAAAATAAGAAAAATATAAAAAAAATTTCCAATGAAACTTTCACTTTTTTAAGCTGAAAAAATTCTCTGTATATTGCATGGGCAAATTTTCGTAATGAGACCAAGACATATTAATGTGATCAGTCAATTACATTAGGCCTTGCAGTTGGCAGCACAGGTAGGCAAACTGGTATGATGCCAAGCGATCAAAAAAATTTGAGCCATCTCGTGGGAAAACCAACAATGTGGTTTCCGAACAGGTCTGACACAAACTGGTCTGTACAGCTACAGAAGCAGGCTAGAAGCTTGAAATTTTGGAGTTAAGTAGAGGAGGAATTGTACTATCCGAGTAGCGAAAACAAAGACGCTGATCAGCGTTACCGCGAAGCTGATCTGCGTCTTTGTTGTCGCCTATGCAGATTGTTGGTTTTCCCAAGGGGCGGCTCATTTATAAGAAATTTTACACAAGCTGAGTCTTGCAGACAATTGCATTAAATCAGTTTAGACATGCAGAAAGCAAGAATAAAATTGAAACGATATTGAATAAACAAAGTGAATTAACATATGAGCACTGTTTTACTTTATTTTAAAGCTGACCATTAAATCACCAACCATAAGTATGCACATAATGCCAACATAAACACATGTACACAAAATATAATACTTTGCAAGGAATGTAACTGTATGCAAACATGAATAAATTAACATGCTTAAAGCAAAACAAAATTTCATGCTTAAAAATCAGTTTTCTTGTGTTTAAACTGAATTTCCTCAAACATTAAGAGATGAATAAACGAGCCGCCTCATGGGAAAACCAACAATCTGCATTTGCGAAAACAAAGACGCAGATCAGCTTTGCGGTAACCGCGAAGCTGATCAGCGCCTTTGTTTTCGCTAAACGGATAGTACAATCCCTCTTCTACTTATATCCAAAATTTCAATCATCTAGCACTTTTCTGTGCTTGTGCAGCTCAGTTTGTGTCGGACCTGTTCAAAAACCACATTGTTGGTTTTCCCACGAGGCGGCTCAAACAAGACACATGAATATAGTATAGTCAATTAATCATCCTCATTATACCATGAGTACAACCTCTCTGTATAACTACAAGTAATAGCAAAAAGTGTCATTTAGCAACAAAAAACTTACTTGAAATTTACCACTTTGCATTCATAAAGAGTGTTTACTGAACTGGTTTTGCCTATGCATAACAGTCGTTTTTACTGCCAAAAGTAGTTTCAAAATGTATATAAAAGATTTGACCAGTATTCCGAAATTCTAAAATTACATTTAATTGGAAGAAGAAAGTTTAAAATTTAAACTTTGCATATATTAAATATCATGACTTTTGAAAACAAGCCCCAATTAGTGTCAGTTAATAGGCTGATCTAAGAGAAATCAGACAAATCTTTCGTACAAAGAGAAATCAGATATATTTACATAGGAATTGGCAGCAAAATCTGTTACTGGCTAAAATGTAAGTTAAAACCTGTGATGAAAAAACTGAAGTGTAAAACATTAAAAGCAGGAACAAGCACATTAAAAATCTCACCACCTGATTCTTTATCACACTTAAATTGTGACTAAAGTTTAAAGGCATTGCTTCATTTTGGACGGAATCACATACAGAGGTAACATCAAACTACATATGAGCCGCCGCATGGAAAAAACAACAATTTGCATATGCGAAAACAAAGGCACAGATCAGCTGTGCAGTAAATGCACAGCTGATCAGCGCCTTTGTTTTCGCTACACAGATGGTACAATTCCTCTTCTTCTTAAATCAGTAAACTCAACCAACTAACCAAACCTATTTCTGTGACTGTACAGGTCGGTTTGTGTTGAACCTGGTCGGAACCCCAAATTGTTGGTTTTCTCATGCGAAGGCTCAATTATATTTTACATTTATGCAATGTGTAGCACTATATACACAGTTATGTATCAATTTTTGTTATTATATTTTTATGATAAATCAAAACATCCAAGAGACAGGGGTGACCATTCTCAAAATTAGTAAATGAATGAAAACTACCCTCATTTATTGATATTTTTTAAGTTTTGCTCTATCAGTAGATCTATTAAGTTTTGCTCAATTAGTAGGTATCTATTCTAAAATCTATATCAGAGGGCCTAGATAGCTAAACTAAATGTACCATTACCAACATAGTTGGCAGTTAAAACTGCTATAAATTATATGATTCTAGCAAGTGTTTGAATTCCAAACAAATAGGACTAAAGGAATCTTCAATTACAACAAATGGTTCATTTCAAAAGTGTGTTAAAAGCAAGATTACGTTCTAGTCCTCCTAACATGGGCATCCCATTTTTTTCTGCAAACTTCAAAATTTTCAACATCATTCTGGTAGAAGTTTCTTACGGTGTTCCAATATGTCCCATAAGTTTGGATTTTTAAAGCTGATTTTTTTTTAAGTTTGTCTGAATCCATACAAGCACTATATACAGACCAAATATATATTATATACAGAATTTTGAAAAGTTTATTACATCATCTCAATGAAAATGTGTATAATTCGTATTTAATGATGTGATGTGACCGATGTCTAACAAAGTGAAATATCTACACATTTTATGTTATTGATGAACTACAGTTATAACCATACCACACAGGCAGCAACCAAAATGACTCTTGTCAATGAAAGCTTTAAATGTTTTATAAGTGGCCTGATATTTGATTGTATATTATCATTAGATTTTGAACATCTTATTTTCAGTCAGAAACTCTCCATATCACAGGGTGATTCAAATAATGCTACCTGCGCTGTCATTATTTGTCTCAGAGGTGGTAACAGGTAGTGAATCCAAATCAGGAAAAGTCAGTGGTCCAGGCCTTCAGAACCCCCAAAACACCTTCTACCCAATGAATCTCCTTGGGTTTGTATTGCTTTCATGTCTACAGTTAAAAGTAAGAATAAAATCCCAAGAATTGGCACAATTAATTTAATAATCCCAACCCAGAAACTAGGCAGGAACAGAGTCCTGAATCAGGAATTCCTGATAAATCAGGAACTTTATCACCCCTGTTGTATACCATCACATGCAAAACCCTACTGTCGTCGAAGTATATGGTTGACGGTCGTAAATATGATACTAATGAATTTGCTGTCATCCGAGACATGATATGACTGTCGACTTACTCAGACGACAGCAGGGTTTTGCATGTAACGATATACAAGTGACTCCGTCGACAGCACAGGTAGCATCATTTGAATCACCCCCGCTTATACTTTGTGGACAGCGCCCACTTTCAATTACTGCCTATCTGGTGTCATATAACACTGATGAGAAAACTGAGAGACTTTAACAATAATAGAATATATCTTAATTATTTCACACTTGAGAAAAACATAACAGTATATACCTAACAATATAAATTAAATTTCTATTTGCAAACAGTGTATTAAAATCATCCAAGGCATCTCAGGTACTCATTCGATCAATTCTCAATTTTTCCAAACTGTTCACCATCACAATTGATAAATCAAATACATTCCTTCACACGCAACCTCAGTTCTTTCTGACGTGTATATTTATTATTTCCTCTCCTTAATTGCACTAAAATCAATTCACAAAAGTCTTCAACCTCAAGGAATAAACCCCTCCATAAATATTTAATATGTAGACATTCATTCAAGTATCTCGTACCAGAATTCAGTCTTTTCTCATCATAGAGTTCCGACATTTGCATTTCTCTGTTCTTCCACTCAAGCACTGCAGATAGTATATCCAGTGATAACAGCATGTATTCATAATCTATAATTTTACATATTTCGAGTTATTCAGCTTTCATTCTGTAATTTCTACACACATGTATATAGTTTTATGTTGCCTAGCAACAAACATTTCATATACGAATGAAAATCGAAAAGAAAGACACAAGTATAATTCAATAACCTCTCCCGAATGTTTTGTCTCTGAGCATGAGCAATGGAATGAAACGATGTTTATCCTCGATCAATTACCATGATAATTATGTGTTACAAGTCATTCACATTGGGCGGATAGCTTCGTATGGGCGGAATAACTGATCCTAACTCTACCTTGTTAATTAGCTGTGATGTATTATTCACATGTAACTCAAGCAGGGCGGAATAACTTCATATGGGAGGAATAGTGATCCTTATTTTCTGCATTAAATATCAGATTATGATATTTACACAGAATAATGATGGTAAGTTAATATAACTTTTAGCAACTTGTCAATCAACCCACGCCACACAATCACAGTGTCAGCTTCATTTTTTTGTTTTCAATCATTACACAATTTTGTCTTCATTGAAATACCTCTTGCGTTTTTATCATGAAGATTTTAAACTGTTGTCTCTACATCAGAATCAATTCTTGCTTTAACCCTATCAAAATGATAGACACCTACAATAACTATAGTGGTCAACAATATTAATGCCAATTTAATACTTTTCATTTCATTTAGTTAAACAATCTGAATTTTACTCCATTGAATATCAGTGATCTATCAAATCCTGTAGAAGCTGTATGTGTCTTGGCGTCACGTTAGGGTCCGACGATGCCCTATCTATTAGGGAATTTCCCATATGAGCGTAAAGTGCGTTCACTAATCTTCCAGTCGCCACCCGGATACTGGAGCTGCCACCCTGGACTGCCCCGCTACTGTTGGTGGCCCCTAGGAGGTGCCAGAGTAGGGGCAGGACGTGGAGGATCACTTGTTTCTGTTTCTTGGGATAGACTCTGGACACAAGTTCTGAAAAAGATTAAACATTAACTTGTAACAGAGACATTAACTTATTCGAGGGACATTAACTTATAACAGAAACGAAGAATGTGACCAATGGTGTATGACGTTACAACTGTGTCTGGTTGGTCATTTGTACTCACTGACCTCTTTTGTATAAATTTAAGATTTTTTTAAGTAAACATTAAGCCATAGTTTTGAAGACAAATGAAATGTGTTGAGTGCTTGTTCATTGCTTATCTTCTTATTTTGCAATGAATAATCATTTTTCTCGGATTCTGTAAATTACTAATAATCTGTCTATGCCTCATTACCATACGAGTCACAATACAAGAAAACCAGTATTCAGGATTTCCAACTGGGTCTGACGCAAACCAGCCTGTATAGACTCAGAAAACAACTAGAAGCTTAAAATTTTGGCTATAAGTAAAAGTTGTACCTGCCAGTAACTTTGTGTTACTGATCGTTCCAAGTCGATACTTCTGTGGTGGTTCTTTTTGTTTTATGTCTTGGTGTTTAAAATATTTTTGTGCTGTTGGCGCCTTATGTATGTTTTCATATTTTTAGTTAAGGTAACTGAGTGGCCACCTATTGGGAAATAGCTGCTCATTCGGCTTACAAAATGTTTTCATGGTATAAGTACCTGATTGTTAGTTTGGTTTTTTTCCACCTCGGTTTTTGGAGTGGGAATCTTTTTCTGATTGCGCCTTTTCCTGATCTTTGCCTACTTGTACTTTTGTACTATCTGTGAAGCGTAAACAAAGGCACTGATCAGTTGTGCAGTTGCGCCTTTGTTTTCACCTGGTCAAAAAAACGGTTTTCTCATAACGCAGCTCATACCAGTGTTACCACATACCTGCCACTTTTTCTACCAGGTGAGGTTTACTTCTAGCACTGGCCGACTGAGCCTGATTAGCCATTGGCTGGATCAACTGAGAGGACTCTGGAAAAAAAAATCACAAACATGATTCATTAGCATGAATATGGGTCTTATTTTGACTGCATCATCATAACAATACATGTAACTGCTTCAAAATTCTACATGTTGCCTTACGACTTGTTGGTTTGCACATAATTTATTTGTCTAATAATACATGTATATTACAGGTATAATTCAATATGATTTTGGACTGATAAAAAAGCTGCAGTCGCTTCCATGCATCTCTCCAAGTTGTTACATTTTGGTCTTTATCTTCACTTGTGTGGCTGTTTTTGTGGACTACCGAGCTCAAATACATGTATAACATAAATCTAGCATAATATGGACAAAACCTGGCTTTAAGACTTTTTCAATGTTAGAGACAAATCAGTACCAATATTCTCCATAAAAGCATCCATAATGTCCATCGCCGCCTGGTAAATTTCCTTGTTCTTTGACGATAGATTTGGTGACACGTTCCCCACCGCCATATTAATCACAGCTACGAGTGAGTCTGATAAGATTGGCAAAATCTGTAGCATCACTTGGAGGGCGTACAGGTTCACTTTGCTGTTAGGATCTTGCAGTCTTGGTAGAAATTTGTCAAATATCTAGAAAATTCAGGGTCAGGAAATGGATTTTAGGTTCCAGTTGAAAACATGGCATGTTGTATTTTTCAAAATAGATACTTCCTTAGCTCCAAGTGTTCTAACAGGTTTTATGGGAATAAAAATAAAACAGATCCTTTAAGAGCAGCGACCATACAAGTGAGAAAGGGGATGGGCCATACCGTGGTTTCGGCTACTTAAGCCTCTTCAGTGACCCTTTAGATTTGGCAACATGGAGCCAAAGATTATTACTGTAATTTTACATTTTTCAACAGCGTAGTCAATACAAAGATAGTATAGACCAAATGGGAGTTGAACTTAACTGAAAGTGAATGTTTTCAGTTCACTGAGTATGAATGTTTTCCTGTTCCTACAAATTGTTTTTAATCACATTGTTTCTTTGAAATGTCTTACCAAGGTGTTTTATAAGACAATTCAACAACATTAAAGGAATTTGTAACATAAAGCTTAACTTAAAGGAAGTACATACTTTTACAATATTGTGTGAGACGAGATTTGAATTGATCTCGCACATCTCTAGCAATGTAGTTATACCCTTGTACCGATCCCTCCAGTCGTTGGCCGACATCAGATTATTCATGTCCTTGATCTCTTCCATCGTTGACTCGTCTGTCCTCGTATTGCGTCGTTTTGGTGTTTGGTGGTGATTACTCTCACTGAAGTAGGATAAAGTAAATTTTTAACATTAAAAATTAATTTCAATATGAAAGGTGATTAATGTTTATGTTGATTATCATGTATGTAGCTTCTTCATCCATTCTATCATTCTATATAATTGGAGTTCTAGGTTAAGTACAACAAAATCTCAAGATAAAAGTAACTTTGAAACAGAAAATTGCAAACTGTACTTAAGCTACCAAAATTTTCACCCGGCTAAAAAATGGACGAGCATGCAAATGTGTGATCTGCTATCATGATAATCATAAAATTATTGTTACATCTTGGAGGAATTGGTCTTTAGAGAATAGTCAGTAAAAACTTATCCACCACACTCAAGTCTTGCCATATTAATTCAAGTCTACCTGAGCCTTGGCCCTCACACAATACTGACCTATTTGCTGAGCTACCCCTGACCACAGAACTTGACCGTGACCCATGACTTGACCTCCAGCCTCTAGCTGACGATGTCTCACTGGGACCATCCCCTAAACCCTGCACAAAGATAAAATGTTCTTACATATTAATCTCACTATCTAAAGAAGACATTTCAGTAATGTGGTATTTATATAGCCTCACAGCGTTTTCTGTTTTGCATTAAGATAAATTATTGTTTTCATAGCTTTCCACAGCTTTTACAGATATTATCAGTAACATGTACCACTGAAATTTGTTTGCTTCGAGTACATAAGTTATTCTCTAGATCCTGCACTAGCTTTTAGAAATGTAGATATAACCTTGTACTGATATTGGTAAAGCATTTTATCAATACCTGTGTAAAAGTTCTTACCTTTATCTTTAGATTTTCCACAATTTCTCGTACATTTCTGAGAGTATTGGCAGGTAGATGTTTGGACAACAGCTTGTCAAAGTCAGGATGGGTCATCAACATGAACAATATCTGACGACCATTGTATCTGAAGAAATAAAGTAACATACTTTCATTTATCTGAAAAAGGGCATGCATTTGATATGTTTTGTTGGGCTGTTTAACTTTTCAAAATTTCTCAACAAAATGATATCCTTATCACAATTACCCTCAAAATTGTAGTCGTTTTATATTCAGCAATTCATTTGTAACTTAGAAAAGTAAGTTTGAGTTGGACCAATCTACAAATGTTTATCGTTCAACACATAGGAAAAGTGACATGCCACATGATTTAGCCACTTTTGTAACTTGGCAAATTTATGACACTCGAGAATCTAGCTTCTTCTTTTTTCAGACGATTGTATGTAAATAATCTATTTGTTTTAAAAACATCTAAATGATGCCTCAAGAAAAGTCATGAACACAGACCTAGTTTCCGGTGAGCTGTCCATAGAGAACTGTGCCGCAACAGGCAGTATTCTGTCGGTGACATCTTTTACCCCACTTAGTACCCGACCTGGACCCATTCTCTGTACTATCTTCACCAGAAATAGGGAGGTGGTTTTTCTCACATGGATATTCTTATGCCTGGAAAAGAAAGACATAATCTCTAAATTTCTAAATAACAGACATACATACACTGCACTCTTTTATTGTTACTATTATTATTATTACATGTATTATTATTATCATCAATTTCGAAAGTACATTCTTCCAATTAATTTAAACAAAAAATGAATCTAAAAATTGTCTAACCTTATCTCCTCACAAGATGAAAGTGAACATGTTTTGATTTAGTGATGTAAAAAAGGTTATCTGAAAGTATCAACTCACGTTGCACCACCCGCTATCAATGCCAGAAGAGCTCTCTGTGGTGTGACACCATCTACCATTGCTGCTAAAGCTCGCTCTGAATCTTCTCGAATAAAACCATTACTTTCACCGTTCTTTGCTAGCAAACCTTTCACAACCATATCTAGGTCCTGTCAACACAATAATACTTCGTGAGAATCAAGGAAACATCTTTTAATATGATACAAAACAAAATGTTAGTTTGCACCAATAACTTTTCCAACAATTGTGTGTTTATGTCGTTTACTAAACAGCAAAACTTGATTGTGTTAGTCACAAAGACAAGAGTGAATAAATTGCACTTTCATCTTTGCTAACTCCAAATTTTTAATTTCTGGCTTACTTTTGACCGCATATTTTTCACATAATAAATGTTTTTTCTTATATTAAACACAGTTTCAAATGTATTAAGAACCACTAAAATACGTAACAGAGAGCGACAACTTACTGTATCCATATATTTAGTTAGATGCACAAACAAGTCTCCAAGAGATACAATCGCCAGTCTTGACACTTGAGATCGTAAATTTTTAACCTGAAATGAAATTATTTGTGTTTTGCAAGACTGAAATGCAACAAATAGATCATGCAATACTTGTAATTTCAGTAATTTAAGCATCAATCTGCATAGCTTTGATCGTTACAACCTAAACAGTCTGTTCTCATTACCTTAATAATATGATGTCATAGGATGAAAATGCATATTTCTAAAAAGCAATTTTCTCATTAAAGGGGATCAATATCTCTTACCTCCGCTAGTAAAGCAACAATAACAGGATGAAGGTTGGCCCTCAAAGTTTCCTTATGGTACATAGCCAGTCTTCTAAAACCATTGATACCGTTACATTTCATCTCCCTAGTAAAATAGAACAGATTTTACCCATTTATTTATCAGCATTTATACTTATAACAATCAACTTTGTCTACAAGAATAAATGGTAGTTTCCATGTTAAGTTGCCAAAATTACTTCTAAAGGAGTTTGTGTTAACAACAGAACAACATTTTCGTTTAATGGTCTGTCTAACTTGTGCATTGAGCGGAGCTCCAGTCCACACAAGACACAGCGGTGAGATGATGGAACAACCAAGCACAGTAATGAAATCAGGGCTCTCAACTGCTTGTGTCTCGCTCAAAACCAGAACTTTTGTCCTTACTCAAAACACAAACCACTAGTTAGTTTGTGGAGGCAATTTCATGACAAATACAGTAGGGAGGCCAAAAGATCTAGCCATTTGTAAATGCAGTAGGTCATCTGATCTGGGCAGAAAACCATCTGAACAATAAGCTTTAACATGTCAAAATATTTAAGAATTTTAACATACCAGTCGTCATTGGCTATTTTCCGATGAGCTTCTCGCAGTGCCAGGTCTGCATCTTTGTACGGCCTCCAATCTTCGGGGTTGTCGGAGTCCAGAGGTGACCGTGAGGAGGCGGACAAGGGGTGACTAGAATCTGGGCTCTCAAGTTGACTGAAAAAAGAAAGGTATAAATGGACAATGTCAGACTTGAAAGCAGCGACAATAATCACAGGCCTAGGCCTGAATTATCTATATATATTTATATGACTTTGATTATATAGTTGACATCACGTCAGAAATGTTGTGCCCAAAATACTTTTCCTAGACTTCACATAAGCAGTTAACCAATATTTAGTGCTCATCCTTTTATTTACAACAGACAAAAGAATTGAATCTATGTAGTAAAAAGAATGGAATCTATCATCTCTCAAGGCAAGATAAACTAGACCGCTGATGTCAACAGATCTATATGTTATTTGAAAGAATATAACAACTCAATACTCACGGTCTGCTCTTTTTCCTGGGAGTCAGTGAGGGTGACCCCCGTGTTTTTGGTGTGGATATACTGTTATTGGAACCGGATCCCGACCCTGACCCCGCTCCTGATATTGACAAGGCTGAAAATGATAAAATATACATGTAAATACGATGAGCCGCGACGTGAGAAAAAACGTCTTCGGGGTTTCCGACCAGGCCCTACACAAACTGGCCTGTACAGTCACAGAAGAGGGTTAGACTAAGCTTGAAATTTTATACTTAAGAAGTAGAGGAATTGTACTATCTGTATGTTGGGAAGACAAAGGCGCTGATCAGCTGTGCAGTTACTGCACAGCTAATCTGTGCCTTTGTTTTCGCACTGGCAAAAAATTAATATGGTCTTCTAATGACGTGGCTCAGATGACATTAATACACTTTTTTTTTCTACATTTTTTCCAAATAAACACCTACTTGCTTAGTTTCAATTTCATAATCTCATCTAATATGACTGGGTTCTTTGAAGACTTTTAAACGTTTCTATGTTTGATTAGAACTGTTTGTGAAATGCATGGATATAAAAAAAATCTATAAATACAACACAGGACAGACAGAAGCAGATTAATATAGCAAGCAAAGCAAAAACACACAAAGTCTTGTGCTTATTTGTTCATATAAAAATTCTTTGTGCCTCACAGTAGCTGTAACTGAAAAAATATGAGATGTTTCCATGGCAACAATTATACATATTTCTATGGAGAACAATCATTGTCCTTCAACTATCGGAAAGGAAGTGAACATAATGAGCTGTATTGGGAGAAAACCGATCTTTGGGGTTTCCGACCATGTCTGCAACAAACTGGCCTAGACACCCACAGAGGAAAGATAGAATCTTGAAATTCTGGGTATTGTACTATCTGAGTAGTGAAAACAAAGGCGCTAATCAGCTGTGCAACTATTGCACAGCTGATCTGTGCCTTTGTTTTTGCATAGGTAAAAATCTGGTTTTCTCACGAAGAAGCTCTTTTGTCATAACTAGGTAAATGACAAAGCTAAGCTGCTTGTGAATTGCAAGTCATTTGAAAACAAAGACATATATCAGCTGCTGGATTACAGGATAAGTGTGTGGCTGATTAGTACGCTTGATTTCACTACATCAACATTTCAAACATCTGATGAATATGGCATTCTTCTGTGAATGCATAGCCATGTTTATCTGAGGCCTGCTCCCGATGTTATAAAATTTTTTATCATGCTCAACCGAGACAAAAATTAATCCTGCTCATAAATACTGTATTAGGATATACATTAAAATTTCAGGTTTAGACCGTTAAAGCCAGTAATTTATCCTGCTCATAAATGTTCAAATGCCAACAATCGTTGGCATCATAACATTTATGAGCAAGATAAATTTTAGTCTCAGCTGAGGTGAGCATTAAAAAAGCATTATAACCTCGAGACCTGGTAAGGAACCCACAGGTCTGATTTTCTTCTGAATATGTATAATATCTTCCTCCAAATGAAAAATGCCAGGTGATTAAATTAATTGTATCATGTGTTGTTAATAATGGCTCATCTTACAGAATCTGGAAAATCAAATTAGTTTTGTTAAACATGAACTGAAAGTCTTGGTGACGAATGGCTCTCAACTATGTTAATTGCAAAACCTTTTCAAAAACACTATGGCAAAAGTTATTTTATGGATTAGTCGGATAAGTCGGAAGACATCCAACAAATTACCACTTTTTTAATGCTCATACCAAAATGAAATGAATTTTTTTTACTAGCGTAAGGCGACCAGTGATCGATCAGGGACCAGTGATCGATCAACTAGTGGTTATCGGCTATTTATTCTTAAAGGATACCTGAAGAAAATCTTCTGCTAGTCTCAACTTAAAGCGCATTATATTACCTTACAAACACTAATATTAATTTATTTGGAAAGCTTTTCTTTCTTGCATTTTCTGGCACTTCACGAAGAGGTGGTCTTACTTGTACTGCTTAAAAGCGGTGATTGTTCAATAAATTCTTCAAGATGATGTTCAACACCAACAAACTGTCTAAATCATAACACTAGTGAAAACATTGATCAAAATATTACACCAAACAGCAACCAACAAAATTATCACATGAATGCATGGTTTCCTGAAAAAGGTCTTCATTTTACCCATCTCAATATTCACTATCTATACCCAAAGCTAGATCAGATCAAATTGTTACTGCATAACCAAGATAATATTGACATACTTTGCCTATGTGAAACTTTCTTAAACAAAGAGTTCTCAGACAATGAGCTACACATAGATGGTTACCAAATGACTCGCAAAGATAGACAAACTCATGGGGGTGGACTTATTATCTATACAAAATCCTACCTGTCATGCATTCATCGTGGTGATTTGGAGGTTGCTGATGTTAAGATGATTTGGTTGGAAGTCAGAAATAATAGACAAAAGCCTTTTCTTCTGTGTTATTGTAACAGACCACCTTCTAGTAATAGTGACTGGATAGACAAAGTCGAGAGTGTCATTGACAAAGCAAACACAGAAGAAAAGGAAATCATCATGCTAGGTGATTTCAATTTTAATTTGCTTCATGAAACTAATGCAGTTAAACAGTGGCTAGATACAACAGAAAATCTAAATTTAAAACAGTTGGTGCAGACACCAACAAGAGTCACAGACACAACAAGAACTCTGACAGATCATGCATTTTCTAATGTTTGTGAGAATATTGCTAAAGTTTCAGTTCCAATATATGCAATTAGTGATCACTTCCCTGTGTGCCTTACAAGGAAAATAACACAAGACTTTGACAAAGGTCCATTGCATAAATTCATTCACTACAGAGACACAAAATCATTCAATGAAACAGCTTTTGTGTCAGAACTTGAAAATCAGCCCTGGTCAGTGATTGATATATTTGATAATGCAAGTGATGCTTTGGGCTTTTTTTTCGGACATTTTTAATACAGTTCTCTCTAAACATGCACCAAAAAAGAAAAAGAGAGTGAAAAAATCAAAACAACCTAATTGGATGAACCAGGATATTTCAAATGCAATTAGAACAAGAGACAGATATAAACTTCAAAATGCAGAACAATACCGCTTTTGGCGAAATAAAACAAAAAATCTAATTCACAATTCAAAAATTAATTATTACACTGAATCGATAAATAATAACCACAAAAATCCAAAGCAGCTCTGGCAAAATCTTCATGATATCACTGCAAAAACAGTCAAACAGTCTACTCAGTTTATAGATGATGAGAATGGAGTTCCAATTTTAGATCCGGAAGCAATTGCCAATAGATTTAATAATCACTTCACCTCTGTACATGAAAATCTTTCTACAAGACAAACTAGTGAAAAATATAATGCTGATCTCCTTACGGATTATGTTAACCAAAAAGTCCCCAGCGAAACTGAATTCACAATATCCTTGGTAGATGAAACATTTATCCTGAGTCAGCTGCAAAACCTGAATGTAAAGAAAGCAACTGGTATTGATGATTTCTGACAGTGCAAAATATCTTAAAATGGCAGCGCCAGCCATTAGCAAACCTTTACAAAAATATTAAACCTGAGCATACAAAATGGTTCCTTCCCAGATTGTCTAAAAAAGGCCAAAGTAACACCAATATATAAAAGGGGGAGTAAAACTGACGTAAACAATTTTAGACCAATTTCTGTTTTGCCTATCCTTAATTCAATATATGAAAGACACATAAGTAACTGCTTGACTGCATTCTTGCATGAGCATCATCTAATTTATGAGCTACAGTCAGGATTCAGACGCCTTCATTCTTGCCAGACTGCTCTGACAAAAGTTGTTGACAATTGGCTAACTGCGATGAATAATAATAATATAGTAGGAACAGTCCTCTTAGATCTGTCAAAAGCATTTGACTTAGTCGATCATAATATACTCATACAAAAACTTAAATCCTACAAGTTCAGTCCATCAGCCATAGCCTGGTTTGAATCATACTTCAGTAACAGGTCACAGCAAGTCCACATCTCTGGAAAATTATCTACACCAATGGCACTAAAAGCTGGTGTCCCACAAGGATCAGTTCTAGGTCCCTTACTGTTTCTTCTGTATGTGAATGACTTGCCGTTAACATTACAATTTTGTATATTGGACCTGTTTGCTGACGATGCAACCCTATCATCCTCTGACTCCTCTATTCTTGAACTCACCAACAGCTTAAATTCTGATCTGGAAAACTTCATGAATTGGTGTTTGAATAATGGCTTGGTAGTAAATGTCCCAAAGACCAAAGCAATGCTACTATCTACTAGGTATAAGATAGCTCAGATCATGACAAATCCTCCAACACTTAAAATAGGTGATGAAACCATAGAAATATCATCAAATGAAAAACTCTTAGGCATAAATATTGATAATGTTCTATCCTGGAGTACACAAATTGAAAATACCATTAAGAAATGCAATACCCTTCTGTACTTACTAAGTCGAATAAAATGCTACTTATCCATACCTGTCAGGAAATTGTTCTACAATGCCTACATTCTTCCGCAGCTTGACTACTGTTGCACTATATGGGGCAATGCAAATGAAGAGCTTATGGAAACTGTCATAAAGTTCCAGAAGCGAGCTGCAAGATGTATTCTAGACAAAGATATTGACACTCCATCGGAGGAAATGTTTTTAGAACTAAAATGGATGAAATTTCCAGAGCGAGTCATATACCAGAAAGCCATCCTGATGTTTAAAATCAGTAACAACTTGGCTCCCCAATACTTACAAGATTTATTCACACATACAACAGATATACACCAAAGAGCACTAAGGTCCACATCCAATAATCTCTTGTATGTACCAAAACCCAAAATGGAGCTATACAGAAACTCACTTTCATATTCCGGGTCAAAAATTTGGAACTCTATTCCAGAAAATATTAAGCAGAGTGATTCAGTTACTCTCTTCAAAAAGAGGTATCTGGAATGGCTTCGCACACAAAATGATCATTAAGGCCTTTCTTGCACATGAATTTTATGTATGTATATGTTAAATTATTGTTTGTACCATTGTGTATATATGTTTGTTGAATAGAGGACCTCAGGGAAGATTGGACTTGTCCAACTGAGCTTCCTCTTTAAATAAAGTCATTATTATTATTATTATTATTATTATTAAACAACCTGCATTTGTTCCGACTGGCTAACTTTTTTAATTTAACTGCATACTAAACAAATCTGATCCACATTCCAAATTGTAAAGGACAAAGCTGCGATTAATGGACTATTTCTGTGATTTTCGAGCTATTTTTTCAACAGTTTTCCATTGTTTCTATGGACGTTTATACTTTTCGACCACCTCATTTCGCTGCTTTATTTCTTTTAACTCACTGAAAATTTCCAACCTGTGTTTCGTGGCAAGAGGTAAACAATAATTATTCTTTCTAAAAATGTACATACCTTCCAAGTAAGCCGCGGTCATGGAGAGAAAAAGAAGGTGATCGATCACTGGTCCACCTCACCCTGATTAACGCTGCATGATGGTGGGTGTGTTAAAATGACGTCACTGAGAACGTGACGTGATGACGTCATAAACTGACATACTGGAAAACATGGCGAAGGTTCAAGCTTGGATATGGTATGTACAGATGCATTCTCCAATGCATGTCTGATCCGCAAATTTATCAAACATGGCTATTTTTGATCGATCACTGGTCCCTTTACGCTACTTCTCCTATTTTCTACTATTTTTATAAACATCTAAATTCAACTAATTGTTATGAATCTGTTGGACATCTTCAAAACACAAAAGCAAGTTAAGCACCACACCCCAATGAGTGAGTTCACGGCACACTTACACTCAATACCTAGACTCTCGCTCGTGTTGAGCCGCCGTAATTTCTCCTGTTGCCGCTCTCGTTCTTTCTTCACTTTCTCATCATGTTCTTGTTTTTTCTTTTCATCTTTCACTCGTTTTATCTCTGCTTCTTCCTCTTTTTGTCTCTGTATCTGAGCAATTTTGTCGCTGAGACGCTGACTCATACGTAGGTTGTTAGGATCCTGTTAAAAAGAAAATATCTTATTGGTTACTTTTTAATAATACTAAGCAAGCATTTTCTTATTTGAGCCTTTGCGTGAGAAAACCAACAATTTAGTTTCCGACCATGTCTGACACCAACAGGGCTGTACAGTGGAAGGCTAGTAGCTCAATTTTCATATTTCATTAAGACAACATTTTCATTTTTTCAAGCATTTGACTTGCTTAAGGCCACACATTGTGACAATATTCGGCGCCCCAGCCAAGGTTCAACCCAGGAATTTCAAATTCCTTGGCTTTACTGCTCCAGCCCACTCCACTCTGACGAAGCTTAATCACAATGTGGGGGAGGGGGACCACTGTCAAATACAACATAATTATCAAACCCTCAAGACTCTAAATTTTGGCAATATAGGTCAAGGCTGACCTGTATATGTATTATGTTGGCAAAAAGGATATAGATTTGACATGTAGTTCCACTTATGAGCAAAAACTAGAATGTGCATGTCAATATGATAAATATTCAAAGGAGCAAAAATGACAATTGTGTTCAAAGCGTGAAGGGTGAAAAGCTATAGAGGTAGGCTTTGGGTTGAAAATCACATGCATAAATACATGTATTGAGGAAAGAAAAGAGATTTGTCATATCAAGTTGTTGATATCAAAAAATAACTTTAACACTGGACTCTTTCCAAAGGTCGGCACAATATTGCCAACTAAATGCCAGCTAATGTACAAGTCCTATTTACATGTACTGGGCTATGTAAATCACAAACAGAAATGATCTTTGGGTTATTTTTATCCCTTCTTTCTAGGCATCTCTTGTCACATCTCCTGTCAATGATGTCATAGGTATTCATTTAACAGTGCTGTATGAAAGACTAATTGCATATTTCACTAAAGTCCAATTCGCATGCGCAAAAAATACATGCGTGTAAATATACTCCGGTGTGTATTTATACTCCGGTGTGCAAATCAACCTGAGAGTAAATTTAAATTGCGTTCGCATGGGTTTTATCGCCAGGAGTATTTTTGTAGGTCAATTTATCATTTCTGTATTAAAACCTGTTCATTTAAGTTTTCTGTATTTGCAAAACAAGTAGAGGCTGCTTCAAGGTGTTCATGTAGACTTTGGCAGCAGAGGGGAATCATGTAATGGTCAGGCATAACCTTGGCAGTTATACAGTTCCCTTTTTTTCATCCTTTCACAAGGAATTACTGTTAAAATGCCCCAAGAATCCTAACCAAGAATGATGAAGAAATAGTGTGGCTGTTTGCACTCCATATGATCTAAAATGTTATGAATGGCAATAAACTCTTATTTGTTTAGCAACAATGTCCACAGTTTCAGCAACTGTCATATAATCAGTTAGGAACAAAAAATGTGAAAATTTGTTATCTAAAAGCAGAATATTGACTTGAAATAAAAATACTCATGGGTAAATTTTACTTTGCGTTCGCATGGGACATAATAGTAAATTTACACGTGTGTATTTGTAAAAATAAAATTTGCATCTGGTCTGACCCTGGAGTAAATTTACCCATATGTAAATATACTCCGGTGTGTATTTGCGTTCGCATGCGCCATTTGCTTACCCCAAGTAAAATTTGCACACCGGAGTATATTTACACGCGTGTATTTTTGGCGCATGCGAATTGGACTTAAGACAGGTTTCTGTATGCAACAGGTTTGAAGTGGAACAAACTAGATCAAATTACAGCATTTATGTTAAGTGTACATTTCTTTAGATTTAAATTTTAAGATATTTATCTTAAACAATGTCTGTGCAGTGATCTGTGGCTAATCTAACACATATTTAAGAATAACTTTTTGTAATGAGAAAATATGTCGTTAGATATAGCTATATGCTCTGACAAGAGCTAGCCTGTTCAGAAATAGGAAAACTCGAAATAGACTTGATAGTTGTGCACAAATTAGCAACAAAATACAAAAGACTAACGCAATGATCAGATTGCGCAATTGCATATGTTGTTCTGCCCCTACTTTGTTTAGATAGGCATTAATCAGGTTTTCCTTTGAAGCTAACCTTTCTTGTTACTTGTAGATTATATTTAGCCGACATAAAATTCAGTTAATTCTTGAACAATGTCAGTCTACAAACCTTCTTAAATTTGCAGCTATTTTTGTGTGAAAATTAAAATCAGTGTTTCTAAGCCTGACACAGTTTCGTGTGGACACAAAGTCACACAATCTTTCAGTTGCTTCCTCATAATACATGTTATGAACTGCAGGGAAATCTTCATTATTATGCCTTTCTTAAGCTTTGAGAGAAGCTACGATTCAATTTTCAACATCATTTAATCATCTACATCCGACTTAATGTTAAGCATTTTCAACACTTCATGTTCTAGTCATGTATATAAACCACACATATTTACATGCACATTAATAAGCCCAAAGCACTTCTACAATTGAGCCGCCTCGTGGGAAAACCAACAATGTGGTTTCCGACCAGGTCTGACACAAACCGACCTGTACAGTCACAGAAAAGAGCTAGAATCTTGAAATTTTGGATTCAAGTAGAAGAGGAACTGTACTATCCGAGTAGCGAAAACAAAGGCGCTGATCAGCTTCGCAGTTCCTGCGAAGCTGATCTGCGCCTTTGCTTTTGCCTAGGCAGATTGTTGGTTTTCCCATGAGGCGGCTCAATTTATAAGCACAAAAATGGAGACATGATCATCTTCTGGCGAAAAAAATTACAATTTCTACATTTTCATGAAGAAGAAATCTTACATCGTCAATGTCGTCCAATATATCCATGTTGGGGTCATCCAGAGATCCCTGTTTGTTGACCCCTATCCCCACCACCCCGCCGGGGAAGTCTTTCCGGTCCTGCTTCATTGGTTTACGGTCGTTGCGATCTGAGTGTGAATTTCCCGCTGTTATTGCATGCTCTGTGCCGTTCACATTTTCAAACATACCTGAAAACGAAAAATGTTTCGAGATTAAAGGTCTTGCAGGTGTTGATTTCAATAGGGGTGATTTAAACTTGGAGTAATACAGACCATATGATGAATGGGTAGCATTTGTACCAAAAAATTGAACATTACAAAGTTTATTTTATATGCTTTTGCTAAAATGCAAGGCAACTTAAAGCCCCCAGATTGAATGCATAATATATTTACATTTGTATATGCATCTAGCAATTTGTATTCACTGTTAAATGTTTTTCTTGACACAATCAATTATTGGTTTCTTATAAATACATCTACTATTCATAATTTCTTTGATGAAATTTACATTTTTTAATAGAAGTTACATTAGTCACGAAATATCTGTACATGTAATGCATTTTACATTCTTTAAAAGTGCAATGCAATAATAAATTCAATACAATTTATTGAATGGCCACAAGGGCGAGCTTAAAACTTGCATGTGAACAACCGATTTCAAAAAGAAACCCCTAATCACTGCAGATCAGTATTGACAAAATCATTAACAAATGAGCCACCTCGTGGGAAAACCAACAATGTGGTTTCCGAACAGGTCCGACACAAACCGGGCTGTACAAGCACAGAAGATGGCTAGAGACTGGAAATTTTGGATTTAGAAAGTAGACGAATTGTACTATCTGTGTAGCGAAAACAAAGACGCTTGATCTGCGTCTTTGTTTTCGCTTATGCAGATTGTTGGTTTTCCCATGAGGCGGCTCAAATTATGCATCTCACGCCTTTATAATGCATTTCCAATAATGCAACTGAATAACAAATTTCAATTTCAAATCAATTTGTTTGCTTTCATCCAAAATGGAATCAATCTTTTCACATTCATTTAGATTTGCTTCAAAGTATAATTTGTGCATTGACTTGTCAACATCATGTATGTATGAAATTGGTAACAGTTCAAAAAGAACAGAATTCTGGCTTTTTTTCCCCAAAAGAAATAAAATTTGGCCATTTCAAGTGCACAATTTTTTGTGCCAGTTTCTGCCTACTTAGATTTAAGACGGTTATTATTCTTTAAATGGTGGTCAGTACAATCAACAAGTAAAGTCAATAACTCTTATCAGTTCTGAAAATATACTGAGCCAAACATAGAATGCAACAGGATGATACAATAATCAATTGCCAATGAACAAATTGGTTCTAATGATTTAGATTTATAGAATGTTGTTCTCTGAGCTTGAATCTGATTGGTCCAAACTGTTAATTTGGTGACATTTGCATTCTGGGAGATCCTGAAATTCAGTTGCAAGACCCAAAAGCTTCATTATGGATTACATTATGTCATAAGATTCCGTAATTTCTACAATATTTGCTTATGATACAGTACATTTATCATTCATACAAAGATGAAATGAAATTACATGTAATGACATGCAAGTGCTAGATTTAGTGTTACAAACAACATCCACCTAATAACCAGAAGCATTAAGTACAGATGAGCAGGACAGTTGTCATGTTGGAAATTTTAGTCTCACAAACAGGCTTCCTGCCTTTTAAAGTAGATGAAGACTTAGACAATCCTTATCAGACTTTAAACATAACATTTTTTGCTGGAAATGAGGCTCCACCAAGCACCTTCCAATTCCAACAACACCTATTCGGTCAGAGGTACTTTTTCTTTTTCCATACATACTGATATAATACAGATCCATAGCTGTTTGCTCTTCATGAAAACCTTTGTTGTGGGTGCTCTTTAGAACTGCCATTTCCTCATGGAACATATGATATGGGTGCTCATAAGAATTGCCCCAGAGTGACAATTCTAAAGAGTAAAGAGCACCCATAACATATGTACCCTGAGGAAGTGAGCAAAATTAACCCTTGATTATCATAAAAGACCCCCTCTTCCTGTCATTGCCCTTGTACATAATGATATTTATCTATGAGTATATGAAAGTGTTCTGGAGACGAGGTTCCATCGAGCACCTACCAATTCCAACAACACCTATTCCCTGTGGGCTCGGGGGTGTTTTCTCATCCTCGATATCTACCGATCCATAGCTGTGCATAGAAGCGACACCTAGTGGTGAAAGCATTGAGCCTGGAAGAAGGGGAGATAACACACAACCATAGCCAACAACACAGAGTTGTGCTGCATCCAGTGTTAGATATAATAACAACAAGGATTAGGATATTCAACCAGACTTGGTTTATATGAGCAAATTTTGCAAATGGGTGAAAAAAATTACTTTTACAAACAAGATCTTTGAGCTTCCCACAATGATTGTCCAGTAGATTATCAAATACAAGCTCTGAAAGTTCTAATCTAAAGGAAATAACCTCCTCAGAGGTATTAAAACATATGTTTATACCTTACAAAGTCTGGTTGAATTGTGGTCACAAATATTATTAAGAAATAAAACTGGTTCATTAAAGTTTGGATCACACCTTTAAAACAACACTACATTTATTTCCAGTTCTTATAAATCAAAGGTGACGTAATGCAGAAGATAAAATACATTTTCTAGCTGGTGTTATTTTTTATCTTTTTCTTTTTACATTCATAATGTATTTTAGAAATGATTGTGACTGAACTTCAATCGTACATGGTGAATTAGAAATTTTGTGACGGTGATCAGATCAAGAGAGTTTTGTACAGAAACCTGAGCCAAAGAACTTTTCAGAAGTGGTGCATAGAAACGTTACATAGATTGAGCGCTGAGAGATGATTTCATGGCAGTTTATCTTATTGTGTGACTGAGTGTGACAAACAGAAAATGATATATATACAGCAGTGTTGTTTTAAACATGATTAAAACCTGACCATGCCATGAAATTCTGCCCAATGTATTAAGACATTTAAATAGTCCTATATTGATACATGTACTGAAATAGTACTGCTAGTTGCTTACAAAGCAAATTTTAAAATACTTCGAATATATGAGCCCCCTCATGGGAAAACCAACAATCTGCATATGCGAAAACAAAGACGCAGATCAGCTTCGCGGTAACCGCGAAGCTGATCAGCGCCTTTGTTTTCGCTACTCGGATAGTACAGTTCCTCTTCTACTTAAAACCGAAATTTCAAGCTTCTAGCTCTTTTCTGTGACTGTACAGCCTGATTTGTGTCGGACCTGTTCGGAAACCACATTGTTGGTTTTCCCACGAGGCGGCTCATATATGCTTGGTACCAGTTTGGACATTTTATTCATGGCATGGTTTTATAGGATTATCATTAGAAATCAAAAGTTAAGAAAATCAGCATTCCGATTAGTGAAACAGTTAAGCTTGACATGTGTGACCTACACAGAAAATGCTTACGTCACAATTTTGTGAGTAGCACAGCAATCTGATAGTACACAACATCAGAATGTGATCATTTGTGTGCTTTATGTGATATTGATGATAATGAATTATGATACCATTTTCTTTTTTTCTTTTTTTAACTTCTCGCTTCATCTGTTATTTGAGCCTGTGCATGAGAAAACCAACAAATTTGGGTTCTGACCAGGTCTGACACCAACTGGGCTGTACAGTCACAGAAGATGGTTAGAGGCTGGAAATTTTGGATTTAGAAAGTAGAGGAATTGTACTATCCATGTAGCGAAAACAAAGGCACTGATTAGCACTGCGAAGCTGATCTGCGTCTTAGTTTTTTGCCGATGCAGATTGTTGGTTTTCCCATGCCGCGGCTCATTTGGCAGTATAGCCAAAACACATACTGGATAAAAATTCAAATAATTACCCTTTGTGACCCTCCGTCTATCCTTTCTGTTATTCGTAATTCCATTGAGGGTCGACCGTGAGTCCGTTGAAGAAGCATCGTCATTATATCCTTTACCAACTATTTGCACATCCGAATTTTTGTTTTCACGGAATGTCACGCCACTCTGAGGACTATAATCCACAAATATTGTATTCGGGTCTTTGCCACCGTTTTCCACTTCCTTTTTATTCCTGTTGAATGAGTTAGAACGATGTAACTTCGGCTTCGACTCAAATGGTGATTCAATCTTCTTGCTGAAAGATTAAAATGAAACTGAATTTTCTGACAATCATCAAAGTATGCTTTTCATGGGAATTGCAAAATTGTTAAGCATCATGAATGACATTCAGACAAGGAAAATGTAAATATATTCAACGAAATGTCCTACGAAAATAATGCCTTTATGGACCACCAACATTCTACTGTTTTCCTTTTTTTATTAAACTTTTTTCCTTAAAACCCGTTCAAAGTTGTCTTAAAATTTTTCATATTCAAAATAGAACTTTATTTCCTTGGGGACACAAAAACAAACACAGATTTCAACATTGCAACATACAATTGAAACTTTGCTTATCAGAGATGCCAATTGTGAAACGAATGTTAAAATGTCTTCATTTCAAATTGAATGGCAGATATTTCTATATTTAATGCCCATCATTATCCTATGCATCAGAGAGAATTAATTCCTGCCATTATGGGAGATCTCTGGGGATAATTAACGATGGATGATTGTATAGAAAATGAATTTCAAATAAGCTGACTTTATTTGATCCAAAATAGATAAGACATTTATGTGACATGAGACGCAATGAAAGAATCTCAGCATTAAACAATGTAACATTTGAAGCCAGCGAAGAATCACACCAGCCTAGGCGCCTATAGTCATAACTATTTGGCCCCTAAAGCCTTTAATTACCCATTCTGTACAGATTAAATTTTGGCTCAATCCACAAGTGAAAGATACAGAATTCTTGATAAAACGAAAATCCACTTTTCCAGTGTGGAGAAAATGGCCATATTTCTTGCACATCAGATAGTTTGCTGCATCATTTTACAGGTATTACAAAAGTATCTCATTAACAAAGCTGCAGATCCACAAGACAAAAGAAATGAGGATCTTTTACAAGGAAATTAAGTTCCTGTCGACAATACTAAACTTAATATCTAATAACTTAACACTCGCAAGTATGCGGCCTAGCCTACAACCAGGGACCATCTCTGTATTTGTGGGCAACTAAGCTTTAATACTGTAGCACTACTTATTTTCGCAGCTATTCAATTCAGGGGCGGATCCAGGATTTTAAAAGAGGGTGTTCAAATGAAAAAAAGGGGGGTTCGTTTGCCTAATGTCACACAAAATTTCTTGAAATTCCCCATGAAAGTGAAATAATCTGGGTCCGGAGGGGGGTTCGAGCGAACCCCTTGAACCCCCTCTAAATCCGCCACTGCAATTTCAGCAAGAGTATTATGCGGTATGTCAATATGGACACATTTTCATGATTTTTCTTTTCTTGTAAAAATCACTTGAAAAAATAAATCGATTTACAGCATATACTTCCATGACTCAAATCATATTTTGCAATAAAGCGTGTCTGAAGATACAATAACTCACTTTTTCTTTTTCAAGCTATCAGAATCATAGTCTCTGTTTGAGGAATAGGTACTCCATATGCCGCTCTCTCGGAGGTTTTCTGGAGACGGAGATCTCGTTGAGATCAAACTAGAGTTGCTCGTCTGTTTCTCGATTATTTTTTCTTTCTTTTTCGATGCGCTGCTTCTGATGCTCATTAATGAGTTCATCATCTGAAAATAGGTAGATTAAGACGTGTTTTAAAGCATGAGCCGTCTCGTGGGAAAACCAACAATGTGGTTTCCGAACAGGTCCGACACAAACCGACCTGTACAAGCACAGAAAAGAGCTAGAAGCTTGAAATTTTGGATTTAAGTAGAAGATGAATTGTACTATCCGAGTAGCGAAAACAAAGGCGCTGATCAGCTTCGGGGTTACCGCGAAGCTGATCTGCGTCTTTGTTTTCGCATATGCAGATTGTTGGTTTTCCCATGAGGCGGCTCAGCATGTTTATAAATACTGGATATACCATAATTCTTGGACCACAAGGCTGTAGAGTGACATCCCTAAATTTCATGAAGAATGACAATCCATGCAATCCCCAAATCAGATTGAATCCCAATAGGTTTTAATCATAAATCATGCTTAGATCAGTGTAAAAATATTTATCATATGACGTCGCTGTTTTCCAGTGGATAACGTCATGTCATAAAAATCGTATGACCACACGTGTATTAACACTTTTGTGGGAATACGTAACGTCATTGACGACGTCCGTAACAACAATGAAAATTTTCATTGAAAATATGTCCACTTCAAAGGCGATAAAATCCTATTTTAAAAATCATATGATAAAACGAATCTTACACGAGTGGTCATTTCATATGAAATTTATTAAACTCGCCAAAGGCTCGTTTAATAAATTTCATATGAAATGACCACTCGTGTAAGATCCTCTATATATCAAACAGGCTAAATGAGCCATTTCTTGAGCAAACCTGGCTCCATTGTTTCAGATTGATGCTAACTGGGCTGAACAGAAAGATGGATGGCAAATGGCATGAAATTTAAGATTTAAAAAGTAGGATTGTGCTAACCCGGGAGCGAAAACAAAGATGCTGATAGGGCTGCACTGTATATTAGCTGTGAGTAACATACTGCGGAGCTAATCTACATCTTTGTTTTCACATAATCAAAAAGCAAGTTTTTCTCATGATATGGTCACATACATTACTACAATGGCAGTCATGCTGGTGGCTGCCATTCTTCAAAATGGCGGTTCCTAAATGACAAATACATGAAAAGATTTCCTGATCTACTTTTACCCTCATGAGGGTGTATTAAAACTTTTATTATGTCTATTCTCATGTTCTTTTACAACAACAAAAGATGCCAACAATAATATTTTTTTTCTAGTTTTGATCTTTAATTATGGCTCATGTTTCAAATTTAATTACTGTATATTTATCTTTGTGCTTGGCATAGGGAAAATCAGCTTTCTGCATTAGCTGAAAAACGTGCAGACAGATGGGTGATAATTTGAAAACAACAACCGAGTTGTTTTTCAAATTTTTCAAATCAAAACACAGACAGCACAACACATATTCCTAAATCCTCAAATCTCAAGCCTTTCTTAATTGCAATACAGTCCCGTCAGACTTAATTTATTTATGTAGTTACTCAAGTAAAATTGTTGAACAATAAGATTTTTTCAAACTAAATAAGTTTGTGCCAGGTAGTCAATTGAAGCCAAACCTTCACCTATAAATTTTCTTAAAAGACTTTCAACCTTGGAGAAAGTGAAATTTTCAATTATAAGTCTTATCGGGATGACCTAACAACATTTTAGCCGCATCATGAGAAAACCAACAATCTGCATATGCGAAAACCTAAGGCACAGATCAGCTTCGCAGTAACTGCGAAGCTGAGCTGATCATCGCCTTTGTTTTCACTACACGGATAGTACTATTTCTCTACTTTCCAAATCCAAAATTGCCAGCCTCTAGCCATCTTCTGTGCTTGTACAGATCGGTTGGTGATGGAACTGTTCGGAAATCATATTGTTCGTTTTCTCATGAGACTGCTCATTTATAATATACTAACTGCGACAACAGTCAAAACATACACAGAAAAGAAACAGCTGAAAAGAACATGACAGTAATTTGTAAAAGAAAAAAAAGTTACATTGTCATTTTTTGAATTTGGAATAAGTGCAGCCCAAGTTGTGACACAAAATCTTGTGATCAGTTTCGTGAATCTTTGTTGCGCACAAAGATAAACAACTTTTAATCTATATAATCTGGCCATGAAATAAAACCAGAGGACCAATGGTCCTGTAAACGCTCACCTGAGACCTGAGATATAATATACCAATAAATTTGTTTGACTAGAATGGTAATATACATGTATATAACCCCAGAGCAACCTCTGGAGGCAATTTCTTTTTTAAATCATAAAGATTCAGTCCATTTGCCAATTTACTGCAAGTTTTGCCCTAACAATTTTCCCCATTCAAATGCATGGGCAACCTAAGTTGACCTTGCTGTAAAAAAGGTCAAGGTCATCCCAGGGTCATGATTTATACAAACTTTGTAGAGCTGCATTGCCTGATGCTTCATGCCAAGTTTCAAAATCATAGGCCTTCTGGTTCTGGAGAAGAAGATTTTAAAGGTTTTTACTATTTATAGCCATGGCAGCCATCTTGGTCATGTGACCTTGACCATTTATACAAATTTTCATTCACTCTTCCTAAGAATGCTCCACAAAAAGTTTGGCTTTGATTGGCCAAGCGGTTTCAGAGAAGATGTTTGAATATTATGGTCATACACATGTATATAGCCCCAAGGCAGGGGCAGACAACCCTCTGGGTCCAAAATATTTTCATTAATATGAATATTCTGTCCATTTGCTCATTCCTAGCAAGTTTTCTGCCATTAAATGACATTTTTCTATTTTTTCCCATTCAAATGCATCGGCGGCCTAAGTTGACCTTGCCGTAAAACAGGTCAAGGTCATCCCAGGGTCATGATTTATACAAACTTTGTAGAGCTCCATTGCCTGATGCTTCATGCCAAGTTTCAAAATCATAGGCCTTCTGGTTCTGGAGAAGAAGATTTTTAAAGGTTTTTGCTATTTATAGCCATGGCGGCCATCTTGGTCATGTGACCTTGACCATTTATACAAACTTTCATTCATTCTTCCTAAGAATGCTCCACATAAAGTTTTGCTATGATTGGCCAAGCGGTTTCAGAGAAGAAGATGTTTGAATATTATGGTCATACACATGTATATAGCCCCGGGGCAGGGGCAGACAACCCTCTGGGCCCAAAATATTTTCATAAACATGAATATTCTGTCCATTTGCTCATTCCTAGCAAGTTTTCTGCCATTAAATGACATTTTTCTATTTTTTCCCATTCAAATGCATCGGCGGCCTAAGTTGACCTTGCCGTAAAACAGGTCAAGGTCATCCCAGGGTCATGATTTATACAAACTTTGTAGAGCTCAATTGCCTGATGCTTCATGCCAAGTTTCAAAATCATAGGCCTTCTGGTTCTGGAGAAGAAGATTTTTAAAGGTTTTTGCTATTTATAGCCATGGCGGCCATCTTGGTCATGTGACCTTGACCATTTATACAAACTTTCATTCACTCTTCCTAAGAATGCTCCACATAAAGTTTGGCATTGATTGGCCAAGCGATTTCAGAGAAGAAGATGTTTGAATATTATGGTCATACACATGTATATAGCACCGGGGCAGGGGCAGACAACCCTCTGGACCCAAAATATTTTCATAAACATGAATATTCTGTCCATTTGCTCATTCCTAGCACGTTTTCTGCCATTAAATGACATTTTTCTATTTTTTCCCATTCAAATGCATGGGCGGCCTAAGTTGACCTTGCCGTAAAACAGGTCAAGGTCATCCAAGGGTCATGATTTATACAAACTTTGTAGAGCTCCATTGCCTGATGCTTCATGCCAAGTTTCAAAATCATAGGCCTTCTGGTTCTGGAGAAGAAGATTTTTAAAGGTTTTAGCTATTTATAGCCATGGCGGCCATCTTGGTCATGTGACCTTGACCATTTATACAAACTTTCGTTCCCCCTTCCTAAGGATGCTCCATATGAAGTTTGGCTTCGATTGGCCTAGCGGTTTCAGAGGAGAAGATCTTTGAAATTGTGAACGACGGACGACGGACGACGGACGACGACGGACGACGACGGACGCCGGAGCATGGGTATACTATAAGCTCACCTGTGAGCCTTCGGCTCAGGTGAGCTAAAAACTTTCGTAAGAGAATATTGGTTATCAATCGATACAATAACATGCTTGCGTAAATCTTGCAGGTCTGTTTATTTTCCAATAATCAAACAGCTCAATGCAGATCATATGCAACAACAAACACATGACGTCAGTGGATAGCAATCACTCTTGATTAGAAAAACAGCACATCAATGTAAGAGGGCTAGTCTTGGAAATCTTTTTTGCATGTTTTGTTGTTTAGTCTGTCGGTCAACAGTTTTTCAGTGATGTCAAAATGGAGCCACTGCTTCCCTGCTATTAACCAGGTCCTGAGACTATAAAACTTTTTTCATGCTCAACTCAGCTGAGCATAAAATTTGAACTGCTCATAAACACCAAAGTAGCACAAATGTATTGAAATTGAAGGTTTAGAACTCCAAAGCCTGTAATTTATCCTGCTAATAAATGTTAAAATGCCAACAATTGTTGGCATTTTAACATTTATGAGCAGGATAAATTTTAGTCTCAGCTGAGCTGAGCAGGAAAAAAGCTTTAAAACCTTGGGGCCAGAACTATGCTGTCTTGCTCAAGGACACATAAAGCTGTCAGTGGGGTTCGAGCCCCTGACTTTTAAACCAGTCTAATGCACTAATCTAGTATAGGCCACAACACTACCCAGAATTATTTTTCTGTTAAGCCCTGCAACCCTTTAAATTGTATTACTATGCACACAAACCAATTCCAAACAACCCTATCTCACTATATTCAATCAAATTTGAATGTAAATATCAAAACAGAACCCTTTTTTCACTTTAATCTGTTTATTTTGTTTTCATTTTATTTTGCAAAAAGTAGAATTGATGTTAACCCGTATACATGGAAGTGTTGAAGAATTTGTGAGGCAAGAAAATCTAAATTCACTGATGTTCTTTATTAAAATAAATGAAACAATTATGATTTGTGAACAGAAATAAAAGAACTCTGTGACAACAACTGATCAATAAAAAATGAAAATAAATACATGGTGAGGGAACAAGACGGGAGTAATGATAATTTTTAGAAAACACAAAACACTGGCAATTAGGATACAACACCATAACAAACCTTCTCTTGTGATCTTATATCTTTGAGAGATGCCAGCATCTGTATGATAAAGAAATATCCTAGCATGTACTAACTAAGTTCACTGCTGGGAATCACGTGATACGCAATGTTTATGATATGTGCAAATTGTAAACAAGAAGCCGCCATTTTCCACCGGGTCTAGGTAAGTCTATCGAGTTTTCTTTCAAATGCTGAGGGATAATGATGGATGAATATGCCCAGTCCATGCAGATACATCAGATTTATTTAACTATGTGCGAGCTAATCTTTCAAAGTGTTTTGTTTGTGTAAACACCTCATTCCCATCATCAAAATTGTTTGTTGCCATGTACACCAAATATTTATTTTGGGCCTTATTCATTCTTCCAGCAACAATGCGTCCTTTCTTAGAGGTAAAATAACATTTTTTTCAAAGGACAATTACCTCCATTTTACAGAAATATGCTAAGTGCCACATGAAAAAAGATAATCAACATCATTGACATTGCATCCCTATACACATGCAATGTGGATTGATACCCTCCACACTAAAACAAAAGTCATCATGTTTCTATTCTTTCGTCGATAAATGTATTGATTGCTAATGCACCAGTCCTTTGTAACCATTACCCCCCCCCCTTCACACATACCTACGGTGAAGGGTGGGGGATAGCCGGGCTTAAGTGCAGAGCAATTACTTGTCGAGTGTATCCGCAGTGCAGGGGGAATTACGAGGTTTTTTATGCATTAGGATCCTTACTCCAGGGCAATTTTCTATTTCTAAGGTGAGGCCAAAGAGCAAAGTTTTGAACCCCCAGTTTGCCCCCTGTGTGTGAGGCTTATAGCAGGGCCTGAAAGCAGAAATGCCACAATCACCGCCCTTCCCCGTAGGTGGATGAGCAGTGGTTACAAATTACTTGTGCATAATTGCAGCTAAAATATGATCAAAAAAAAAAAAAAAAAAAAAAAAAAAAAAAATAGCCATTTTCGGTTTTGTTCAATATTGAGAATGAATCTTTGAATGCTTTCCTGGCTTTATTATGTATCAGCAGTCACACATTAGCGTATAACCCAAACGCGCGTCTGGCGTATGAATACTCTCAACATGCTTTAGATTTTGGACGTATAAAAATAATTTGTTCCTTTAACACGCTTTAGCAGTCACACATTAGCGCCTGACTGAGACGTGTGCCGGACGTACAAAAATCTCAAAGTGTTGAAGTACGTTTGTGTTACTTCCCAGACGCGCTAAGCATGTGCTACAGGCGCACAGCAAACGTTCAACGCGCGTCTCACAAACGCTTAGGGCACGCTACGGAAACAATATCTCATAAAATCTGAAAACGCATGTGGCGTACACTAGCGTGCATAACACGTGCGCCAAATGCGTTAATAGCGTATTCAACGCGCCTGTAACGCGCATGGAACTTATTCGAAACGTAAAAGACATTCGCACAAGACACGCCCAGCTTCTGGAAAAATTTTAAGCATGATTAAACACAAACGTGCCTGGAGAGCGCACCGACCTTTAGCGACGTATATCAACGTACACCCAGCGTACACCAAGCGTACACCAAAACGCACATGTAGCGCGTTTCTAATGTGTCTCCGACGTGCTCCTGACGTAGGTTGAATCATTCAAAGTTTACATTTTTGTCAACACGCCCGGCGCGCGTTGGCTTATTCTGCTATTTTAAACACTAGCGTATAATCCAAACGCGCGCCGGGCGTGTCGACAAAAATGTAAAATTCAAAAAACGCCAGGAGCACGTTGGAGACACGTTAGAAGCGCGTTAAACGCGCGTTTTTAACGCTTGGTGTACGCTTGTTGCACGTCGATATACGTCGCTGTTAGTCGCTGCGCGCTCAAGGCGCGTTTGCCCCCCCCCCCCCCCCCCCCCCAAAAAAAAAAAAAAAAAAAAAAAAAAAAAAAATCAAACATGCTTAAAAACTTTCTAGAAGTTCGGTGTGTCCCGGGTGTGTGTCTTATACGTTTCGAATAAGTTCCATGCGCGTAACATGCAAATTAAGCATGACCTGAAACAGACAAGCTACTTTCAAACTAGATGCACTGCGACAGGTAAAATGTAGGTTTGTCGGACACACACATTTAACATATCGCAAATTTTACACCCATGTACACCACATTAATTTTGAGAAATGTGACATTAATTGTGCGTATGCCAGTTTCGATAAGTTTTTGGGTATCATGTATGCTCCAATTTAATACGTTTTTATCATTGTCGTGTGAAGAATTTGTACGTATTCATCACATCTGTGAAGAACTTTTTTTTTAATATATAAAAACGGTACCAAGATTCACGTGTGTAATTTTGACATGTGAAGAATTGGTGCGTATTCTGCAAACTTTCTGCCAAGAACTGTTAAATTAAACTGTGCGTATGTTCATTTTCTGGGGCACATGGCGCTCTTGACGGTAGAAAAGTCTATGCTTTTACATGTCAAAAGTGAGTATAAAAAGGTAAGGTGTGTAAAAAGCTAACTGATACTTTTTGCATACTTTTTGCATTAATTTAGAAGCGTGTGAACTTGTCTTTGAGAGACTCTAAAAACTGGTTTAAGACCCCCAGCATTTTTTTTTGTATTACTGATTGTTCCAAGGCGATACTTCTGTTGTGGTTCTATTTGTTTTATGTTTTGGGAGTCGAATTTTCGTGCTGTTTGAACCTTATGTACGTTTTCATAGTTTTGGTTAAGTTCGGGTTACTGTTTTGCACTTATTGGGAAATAGCTGCTCATTCGGCTTAAAGGGAAACATAATAATTAAACTCCCGCATATGATTTTCATGAAACTTCATATGCTTCTAGATAATTGTATCCTTGGACTAAAATCGAAATAAAAGTGGGATGTCACCGGCCTCGTTTCCATGGTATCAGAACTTTTTTAATGTTTCTCGTGCATTTCAGAAAATCGCGTTCGTAGCGGACATGTGTTTTAATATATGTGTAATTTTTGCATAAACACTTTAGACATACGATCAGTGTTATTTTCATAAATTTTTATACTATTTGCTTTTAAACTGAGGAGATTACAAGCAAAATTAACTTTCCTGCCATGTTTTCAAACCTGGAAAAACTATGTATTTTTGCGATATTTCCTAAACTACGCAACCAATAGATATGAAAAATTGTAACCATTCAAAAGTTGAAATAAAAAGTGGGGGTCATCGAATTGCGTTGGAGGATTTAGAGAAAACCCGTTCAATATTCCCGCCTTTTTCGTTTTAATGTCAAACGTTGCACTGACGTCGCGTATATTAATGCGACGTCATCAACAGCGAAATAACCGTTTTCACATGTAATTAACCTTATACACGAATTAGGGTATATCAATTGTCGCATAACTAATTTAAAATAAAAATGAACAAGATGTTTACCCGCTTTAGGACTTAATTATGCAGAAACAAACAAAATAAGATTCTACAGCTTGCAACGTCATTGGAAAATCAAAACAAAACGACGCTATGCATACACTAAACGCCGACATTGCGCAAATAGGAATTTCATTATGATTGCGCCTTTTCCTGATCATTACCCACTTGAATCGTTCTAATTTGATCGCTCTTGATCGGTACAGCTAATAAAAGTTAGCCTAAAACTTTTCATGGCTTATACGGTTTAGCTCCAGTAAGCATTTTTGTTTAAATTAGGGTTAAAACAAGAGCTACCAAGCCTTAAAGGAGAACGTTCAACGACAATACCTTTTAAACTCAAGGTCTGATCTAAGAAACATTTTGGTGCAAATTTTGTTAAAATCGGTCAAGGATTAAGTGAGATATTGTGATTTGAAGTTTTGGAACGAAGTGAATATTTAATTAGAAAATTGTAAAACCATAAACAATGAATAAATTCTATATTTCAAATTTTTTATGGAGGTATACGTCCAAAATTGATAGTAAATCAATAGTACAAACCAGTGTAACAAAAATTAACAGAAAAATATTAATAAGGTTTCATTATTATTAATTATGCATATTTAAGTAGAACTTTATGACGGCATTAAGCCTAATGAATATCCAAGATGGCCGCATCTTTTAACAGAAATTAATGTATATTCAAACCAACACAACTTTCTCAATATCCATCTGATTTTAATAAAACTTGTACCAAATTGTTAAGAGAGGCACCTACTTTCATTTAAGATGCATTGTGTTTTAACCTTGCCTATCCCTTTAAGAGTCCATGTTTGAACAAAAATGAGAATAAAAGATGCAAAAAGTGTGTGTCTGGGGTCGTTGAAGTGTACTCAAAAGATTCTAAACATCTAAAGCAAATACCAAAGTGAGGGTAAAAAGGTGCAATTTTAAAGTGACTTAACATATGACCCCCACCTGGTTGATGGCTAATTTTTGAAGCACAGTTTTTGCCCATTGTTCAAAAGTGTGATCGAATAGCATATCTATGAAATGGAATCCATAAAATTTTGTTAATTCTTATGAGCTTTATGGAAAATTGGTTAATGGCATCATTACGTTTCTAATTTTGTCGGGTATAGTAAATAAAGAAATGAAGAAAGAAAAAGGTATTCAACATGAAACATTTAAAAGACTATTGATGGATATGAGTGGTAAAGAGTCACACAGTTTGTATGATCTAGTACTTTCTGAACTAGCGATAACATGGCTATGTCCGTCATTGTATTGGACCTAATCAATTTTAGAGAGCCAAAATTCATCTACTTAAAATTTAATATTAAACTGACAGAAAATAAGAACATAATTTGTTTGTGTGGAAGGAATCAATTTGGTTTGCTGTGTACATGGTATCTAGCAAAGTAATCTGCTCGTAAAATTGCAGAATTTGGTTTTATCCGTTATGAAAAAAACTTCCCACGTTTTTATAATACCACAGCAGTATGTAATGAATTTCAATGTAATGATTAACATTTAATATTTAAGATATTGAAGGAAATAAAGCTTATGTGTGTAGGGTAACAGCGTATTTTAAGTGAATTTTTGAAGTGTTTGAAACACTGGCCAGGTGAAATGCCACAAACAATGGCTCAAATTTTTCCAAATAGGGTTGTCCTTGGAATGCACTAGGTGGCATAAAAATCAACAGGCGTATCTTGAAGTTATTTGGAAAGAAAACAAAACTGATGACGTCATTTGTTTACATTTTGGTGTATATGGAAACATTTGCGGTCACATGATTCCCAGCAGTGAAGTTGGCCACCCTTTCAGAGAGCTTACAAAATTTGATGACCTTTCTTTGCTAAATTTGTGGTCTACAACCTTATGGATGGTACAGAGAATTCCCAAAAGGTATCTCAAAATGATCAGAGACAATCTGCATGGTTAAGTAGTTTTATAGGCTAGATGTGAAATTCTGACAATATAACATTTCAGACAAAATGTTCTTATTTGTCTCAACATGATTTCATCCTCCCCGCCACTACACCCTGTGCACCCCAGTCCACACCTTGCACACCCCAAACCCCTCCCCACTGACACTCACCTCGGAATGAGACTCCGCCTCCAGAGTACTCTCCAGGGATGCGGCGTATGCGCTGTCGACGTCATCGTCCTTGACGCTGTATTTATCGTTGCTGGTGATCGGAGGGACTTTACGGGTGTTACGTCGAGTCGCTGACCTTGCTAGGGTGGCCTTCAGGGGAATGGGAGAATCTTCTTCCTTGCCTGAAGAGATAAAGATGAACTCTATTAGAAAATATTCTAGAAATAGTGTTTTCTGTATCTTTTATACAAGGAAATCATTACAAAACGACAACAGGAAATCTTGTTCAATAGATATGACCCTGAGTTTCCATAAAACCATGATGAAGCAAATTAAACCATAGCCAATTTGCAGGAAAGGAAATATATCTCAAAGAAGTGCAAGATGGAAGAGTGCAGTGTTAGTATAAACCATGATATTAACATTATATGAGCCGCCTCGTGGGAAAACCAACAATGTGGTTTCCGAGCAGGTCCGACACAAACCGGCCTGTACAAGCACAGAAAAGAGCTAGAAGCATGAAATTTCGGATTTAAGTAGAAGAGGAATTGTACTATCCGAGTAGCGAAAACAAAGGCGCTGATCAGCTTCGCGGTTACCGCGAAGCTGATCTGCGTCTTTGTTTTCGCATATGCAGATTGTTGGTTTTCCCACGAGGCGGCTCATATACAACTTTTCATAATTAGGAAGAAATTCCCCATCCTAGAGGGCTATAAAATCAAATGACAGTAGTTTTTGTGTCTAAGGGGGTAGTCACTAACTCTGTCAACTGCATAGGGTATCTCCCTGAATTTTCAAACTTAAAAATTTATACTGTTCTCAAACTTATTTCTTACAAAGAGCTTTATCAAAAGGTGTGCTAAAAAGAATACAAGTCTTAGCACCCAGTCTACAGGTATCTATCTAAGAACCCAAGGATTACTGCGTGTTGTGTATGGTTTGAGCCACTGCATGGGAAAACCAACAATCTGCATAGGTGAAAACAAAGGCGCAGATCAGCTTCGCAGTAACTGCGAGAAAGCTGATCAGCACCTTTGTTTCTGCTACACGGGTAGTTACCATTCCTCTACATTCTAAATCCAAAATTTCCAGCCTCTACCCATCTTCTGTAGCTGCATAGGCCGGTTTGTGTTGGACCTGGTCAGAACCCAAATTGTAAGTTTTCTCAGGCACAGCTCATTTTTCTTTTCCTTGTTAATGTTTTTTTATTCTTTCATCTTACACTGCAACCTTACCTGTTTTAGTCAAGTCTTCAGTGTAGGGGGAGGGGTAGTCATCCAGGTCATACTCGGCTAGGGAAAAGAAGTTAGTAAATCACATGTTAATATGGAGTTGGAGGAAATAGAAGGGTGAAGGTCACAGCAAACTAGTGCTAAAGAGGAAAATAAAATGAGCCGCCTCGTGGGAAAACCAACAATGTGGTTTCCGAACAGGTCCGACACAAACCGGGCTGTACAAGCACAAAAGATGGCTAGAGACTGGAAATTTTGGATTAAGAAAGTAGAGGAATTGTACTATCCGTGTAGCAAAAACAAAGGCGCTGATCAGCTTCGCGGTAACCGCGAAGCTGATCTGCGCCTTTGTTTTCGCATATGTATATTGTCGGTTTTCTCATGAGGCGGCTCAAATGTGTCACTCAGAAGTAAACCTGGATTCAGAGTTGTAATTTTTCATGTTCAACTCAGCCGAGACTGGAATTTATGGATAATCCTGCTCATGTTGAAATGCCAACAGTTAATTGTTGACATTTTTACACTGATCAGGAAAATAATTGACTAGCTTTTATCCTATTAAAGTGATCTAAATCTGAAATTTAAATTGATTTTGACATTTTCAGTACTTCTAAGTGAATACCATGCATTCAATGTTCTGCAGAACTGAGCATGAATAAAATTCTTATAACATCAGGACAAGTTTCATGACTGTAACACTAAAGATATCTTATGGAAACCTGTCTGGCATTTCTGACCAGGTAAAGGCAAAAACAAGACCGCTTATTTGCACCCTAGCAGAATATGTTTATTCAATCTCACACTTAGACAAGAACTCCGCGGAGGTCGATATCGCACCTGCATCGAGCAAAGTCAACAGACCGTGAAATATAGTTCAAGGGCACCGGGTCAAGGTGCATGCTTGAATGGCATGTCAAGGACAATTACTATGCAAGGTTTCAGATTCGCAGCTATCTCTGATGTCGAGAAAACCAAACTTCGACGTAAATTTTCAAAGTCAGTGGACCGTGAAATATAGGTCAAGGGCACCAGGTTAAGGTGCGTGCTTGAAGGGTATGTCAAGGATAATTACTATGCAAGGTTTCAGACTCGCAGCTATCTCTGATGTCGAGAAAACCAAACTTCGATGTAAAAATGATCAAAGTCAGTGGACCGTGAAATATAGGTCAAGGGCACCGGGTTAAAGTGCGTGCTTGAAGGGTATGTCAAGGACAATTACTATGCAAGGTTTCAGACTCGCAGCTATCTCTGATGTCGAGAAAACCAAACTTCGACGTAAATGTTGACGGACGGACGGACGAACGAACGGACGGACAGAAATTTGGACTCTTATATCGCACCCTGCTATAAGCAGGTGCGATAAAAACTAGAGAGATTTATGCACCAGTTATTTGTTACCAAAGCACCCCTAGCCCCTGGGGGAGGGTCAGCTTTAGGGCTGAAATTTGCAATGTCCCTACAGTGCAGAGGAAACACCCAAGGTTTGTGGTCCATATACAAAGAGGCTGGTCTAAACGAAGCAGACAGTAATAGAAACAGCTATGTTTTTACCAACTGTTGCTGGAGATTGCCATTACTGCAGGCTTGGGGGTCCTGGTAACTAATGTCTGGAGCACTATAAATCTTTCTGAGTTGCTGGTGCAGTTTGCACATTTAACGTTATACCCAACTATGTGACAGAACATCTTTTTTTGTCTTTTTTCTAAAAAGCCCATTACATGTAATTTAAAACATGTACATAAAGCAATGCATATTTTCCTTGTCTGATTCCTTATTTTGTTTGTTTAATAGTAATCACTATGACCTCATGTGGCTGTGTATACTATGGTATATAACCTGAAAACAATAGCTATATTTATTTTAGGATAATGGCTTAAAACTGCCTTTGGAACCAGACCAAACATAGACTATATTCTTTCTATTTATAACACATACATGGAACAAACTGGAAGAAAATCTATGAAATATATATGAGACTGTGTGTGAGAAAACCAACAATTTGGGCATCAGAACAGGTCTGACACAAACTGGTCTGTACAGTCACAGAAGATGGTTAGAGGCTGGAAATTTTGGATTTAGAAAGAAGAGGAATTGTACTATCCATGTAGCGAAAACAAAGGTGCTGATCAGCTTTGCAGTAACTGCGAAGCTGATCTGCGCCTTTGTTTTCGCCTATGCAGATTGTTGGTTTCCGCATGTGAATGAAACAAATCCTCTAAATATTTGATAATTCTGTCACAAGCAATATTATTGTGACTAAAACAAAAAGAACATTATGCGCAATAAGTCTGGTTTTATCTGCTACTCTTGAGTCAATATTTGCTACGTGCATTTGGACAGTCATTAAACACATACATTTTAAAGGAGTGCAAAATAATCTTTGTAGAGCTTATTTGAGCCGCATCGTGAGAAAACCGGATTTTTGCCTATGCAAAAACAAAGGCGCAGATCAGCTTCGCGGTAACCGCGAAGCTGATCAGCGCCTTTGTTTTCGCTACTTGGATAGTACAATTCCTCTTCTACTTAAATCCGAAATTTCAAGCTTCTAGCTCTTTTCTGTGCTTGTACAGGTCGGTTTGTGTCAGACCTGGTCGGAAACCCCGAAAACCGGTTTTCTTGCGTCGCGGCTCATTTAGAAGTCATAATAAGTACTGCAAATGACTATGTAAACTCCCACAGAAAATGATGTGTAAACATCATTTAACTAATATGCATTTCAATGGTTCGGGTACGCAATAAGAAAATGAAATTCAGAAAGGAAAAGAAGTGTGACTTTGTGACATATTTCATGTTATTCTGCAGCACTACTGTGATTAAAACGGAGCTTAAATGTCACTTCCTAGCGCCAATAAAATTATTACTAGCTTCAAATATATGTGTTAGATTGCACTAATGTAAAATCTATAAGCTTATATATCTATCCAAAAGCTCAATATGATTTTCGAATCTTTCTTTAAAGCAGTTATATCCTTCCAAACATCCCAAGCAATTTTGGCAATAACTCACTTTCTCACCATTGGCTTTAAAATGCAAACTCAAAAGTCCCAACTATAAGTACATAGAATCAAAAGGATGAAAACCGAAAATACAACAGTTCACAAAATAGGGCATGGGTCAAGAAATGAAAAATCAAAAGCCTAACAAAATAATGTATCCAAAGCAAAGAAAATTATTATGACAAATGAACACGCCAATGTCACAGAATGAGACATTATTATTCCATAAATCAAACTCATGAAAAAGTCCAAGGGTTTGAATACCATTTACACTAATCTGTTCTTCAAAAGAGAAAACACTTAGCCTAAAAAGATACAAAGACTTTAATACATCCAACCGAAGACTGAAATAACTGGTGCCTAATTTATATTGAACACGACATAGACGTGAAACTGACATGAAAATTGAAGGTAAGAGAGTTTGCAGTTGTTCATTGCATATTGTACTTCATAGAAACAGCATGACAATCTAGGTAGGTCATGATATTTCATCTAGAATCAAGAAAATTGTAGTGCATAGAGAACTGCAGAATACCTGAATCTGATTTCCATATCCAGTGTGGAAATACGCACGTAAGAGCCATTTAGCTTCTTTTTGCTTTCTCAACTATGCCAGTCATGTCTAATATCATTCCTGTATATTCAATTAAAATGCCCTAAAATTTATTTGGCTGGCTCATTAAAATGTTTATCTCACTCAGCGGATTATTCATTATCTAGTCCAAGCAACAAAACAGCAAAACAGCTGTAAACATGGTATTTTGCATGTCTGTGAAGATAACAGGAAATTCTGGACTCTTCCTTACATCCAATCAATTTTGTTAATCTGCTTCCTTCTACCACCAATATCCCTGCATTTTTCAAGAGAGGGATCAGCCTAATTGCTTCGAGGAGATCACTTTCAGATCAAAAAGACTTAATTTATATGCAAAATGATAGCATTTTATTAAAGGCGCTATCTTACGTAACTTAGTAAATACTTCCTTAAGAGAAGATAATGTCATCGAGAGCTTAAAAAACTGATAGGCCAATGATATACGGAAGCGAACTCAAAAATGGACACAAAACATCAGTTAATACATGGCAAAGTCAACAAACTCCAGAGACGGGGCCTGGGTATTCATGCAGACTTATCAGTCTTCATTAGTTACCAGCTTCCAAAAGCACACTGAGCCAAGGCAAGGATGAGACTGAGTAGACTGACTGAACCATGTCCTCTTGTGCCCCGTTACACATGAGCCACGCCATGACAAAAACCCCATTTTTGCTTATGCCAAAACCAAACCAAGATGCAGTAACTGCACAAATGTTCAGCGCCTTTGTTTTCGCTACACAGACAGTAAAATTAGCCTTCTTTTTAAATCTGAAATTTCAAGCTTCTAACCTTTTTCTATGACTGTACAGGCCGATTTGTGTCGGAACTGCTCTGAAACCCCAAAGACCGGTTTTCTTGAGTCGCGGCTCACGCTTTGACCCACGTGGTCCCTGTGGCATCTTGACACATAAGTATTACTAGGAAACTTGTAAATTAAATGAAAATATTGGTTTATGACACTGGTAAAGTTTAAAAGGCACTCTTCTGAAGAATCAGACAAGATAGCATTCCTGTCATTATGATAAGAGGTTAGTCACCTTGTACCTACATAGGTTCATCAAGTAAATCAATCCCCAATCAAATACATGTTTTTACAAATAAAATCCAATCAGGTGATATGAAAAGGACTAGGGTCAATAATGCCCTTGATATTCCAAAAACTTATAGCTTGTAAAGTTTACTCATGAAATAAGGATGTCTTACTCTATTATAAAGCTCAAATGTGAACAAAAATCTATATGAAGATCACAAAACTGAAAGCTTAAAACAAAAAGGTAAGCAGGAAATGAAACAATTTAAACCATTTAACATCCAGAAATGTTGAAATATTAGCATCAACTATAGTGTCTTCCCATTTAATAACATCAACTTTTAAATTTCTTTCTATGATTTTTTTTTAGAATTATATATTTTAATGTTTCTTAGAAAGCTAGGGCTGTCAGTGTAATTGTTCTGACTGATCATCTAAGCTACTCATGGACTAGATCATAGAAAAATTTAGATTCAAAGTTAATGTCTATCTACGATGTTTAGTAACTATAGTTATGCTATTGGTAACAAGTTTCTTCAGTGAACTAAAGGAAATCTCCATGAACATTAACAATGAAACATTGAAAATTAACAAAGTGAAAGAAAAAGGTAATAATGAAGACTAATATATATATAGTGAAATATTTCATGTGAATTATACTTACTACCAGTACTGATGGGATCAAGCAATGACTTGGTCATAGATTTCTGAGAAATGGTGTCCAATTCATCTGTGAAAAGGATCAAAGACTTGAAAGCTAAGTAACACATCTTGACTTTTTGACAGAAATTTCTTTCCTTTCCCAACAAAGTCACTTCCACCTTATTCAGTTTTCTTCAAAAGATAATGCGGAGTTATTGCAGCCCGAGCCAAAGGGCTGACTTGGACCCGACATAAACATTAGTAACCTTGGCTCAATCATCACTGCATTCTTTTCACATGTCACCTCACAAAATATATCTAGATGGGGAACATCAGGGGCAACATCAAAAAATCATGCTCTTTGATATATGTTTTCAATCATCTCTGTATTCAGCACCTCAATAATTAGTCAACATCTACAATAACCTCCTCACCAAAGGTGGCTACCTATAAACCAATTGTTTGTTTGTTTTTTTCTTCTTTTGTCCTATTATTTTCACTTTCATTCTTTTCTATTATTTATAGTTTTGTAGTCTTGTCCTAGTCATGATTGTATTTTTTCATTCTCTCCTATTGTTTAAATTTTCCTTCTCATCCCATTTGTCTTTTTACATGTGTACTTCTGTCCTTTTGTTTGTTCTTTCATTCATCTCCTATTTTGCATTTCTATTCTTGCTCCAAATCATTCTTGTCCCATCACATGTTTTTGTTTGTTCATTCTTGTCTTAATGTTTGTATTTCAAATTCATTCTTGCTGCGTTGTTTTCATCCTTGTCATTTTTGTCCACACTAGTGACCACATTTTCCACCTTTGCCAGTTAATTTGAAGGTCCATTAATCAAGCACACAGTCAATCTACTAAGAATGAGGAAAACAAAATGAGCCACGTCATGAGAAAATCAACAATGTGGTTTTCAAACAGTTCCGACACAAATCGGCCTGTACAGTCACAGAAGCTGGCTTGAGGCTGCAAATTTTGGATCTAGAAAGTACAGCAATTGTACTATCCGTGTAGCGAAAACAAAAGCGCTGATCAGCTTCACAATTACTGCAAAGCTGATCAGCACCTATGTTTTCGCATATGCAAAATGCTGGTTTTCTCATGATGCGGCTCATATAATATGCATTGATGAGCATAGGTTCCATCAATACCTTAAGAGGTGTTTGGGGAACAATCAGAAGCTAATCCAATAAACTCTGCCAACTCTTTCCTAAAAGATCAACTAGAAATAACTTTGTACCAACAAGTTGTTAATAATGACTCTGACCAAAACACTGACGCAGAAACAAACCAGAATGAAGAAAAATCTGTCTAGAAATCTAATACAGAAAGAACGCAGTATAAAAAGATTTCTGCAAAAAGTTTGAACCGTAACTCACTGTCAAAGCAAAACTATACGGTACTGACTTAAAGTCTATATTGTTAATTATTCAAACCAGAAAATAAAGCATTCGTACATGTAATAACAATGCCCATCCCACACATTAATAATAGATTTACAGGTTTCCTCCATACAACAGATAATTTCAAAGCAGAAAATTCATCCAAAGCTTGAAATGCCCAGAAACAATACTCCATGAAATTTAATATCCATAAACATGGTACCCTAAGGCTAGCACGTAATTAAGAAAACCAATCAATACAAATTCTGAAAATCGACAAACAACATGTAAAGAACAAATTATTCGGTTAATTACCACATGGCTACAAAAATATAATATTTTTTCCAGGTAAGGAAATAAGGAAACCAATATCAAGCTTTTTATGCTATATAAAGACATCAAAGCTAATGCTGAAGTTCTCAGAGTGGAGTTCAAAAACTAGGATGAAAACAAGGATGAAAAATTCTGTTCAAACTGTTGGATGAGCACCCAGATTGTGTGATAGATAAGAAACTGAGTAGGAAGCAAAGGTGCGAAAAGTTAATGATGCTGACAGAGACAATATCTTAGTTAATGAATAAATAACAACCATCGAGCCTCAAAGTATTGATGCACCGCTTACAGGACCGGCAATGTTTACTACAAAGATGATCAAGTAAATGAAAGGCTTTGAAAACATGAAAACAACTTTTTTGGTAGAATCACAAAAACAACAAATCTTAAACTGAAAAAGGGAAGAACTCCTGACAGTATCTGGAAGTTCTAGAATTTGAAACTTTTAAATCACAAACATATTGTTCTGACAGCAATTGAGTTCACAAACTGAGTGTGATCAGGTAGGTCTGCACAAAATTTTATAGCTCACTTAAAACAAGAAGTTCAGCCTCCTGTTCTATTCTTTCTATATAATTCCAGATACTATTATCAGACTGTGTTACTGTTTCCATGCAGTACCACAAGTATTGTTGACACACTGTAGATAATCCTCAAATCATTATTTGAATCACTTAAATGGCATATCCTCCAAATAAAACCACAATTCAGTCACTATTTACAAAATGGATTAATAATATTATTTCAAGCTCAATTATGAAATTTCCATTTTAAGTGGTCAAAAATGTCTTTATCCAACATGTTCTTGTGTAAAATTTTACAAAATTATTACAAAAAGCTTATAAATGACAGAAGGGTATTGCTTCATCAAATTATGCCAAAATGTCTTTTGGAAACATCTTTATTGAAACAATCCTGCAACATGGGGAAATAAATCATACAGCAAAACAGCATAGATTTTATAAACCCTGAACTATACTATGAATGAATGTAACTCTGAACTATATACTATGAATGAATGTCTATATTGTATCCCTTTTCAAATGGTTCAAAATGACATACAATGCAAACAGACCATCTTTTGAGACACACTATAACATAATTACAAGGGGGTAATCATATTCAAACTATGGTACATACTCTTGAAGGCCATCAATGAATACAGGGGTCACCGTAAATTTACATCAGAATATAGCATTACCTATATGAACAAGAACTTTTTTTAAAGATTTTGACAGACAGACATTGGGCGATTGCACAATCTCATAACAATTAAAATAAACTATGAAAATGCACTAAAATATTTTCTTAATCAAACAATTCTTAAGCGTTCCACAAATAGTGTCATGCAAAGGCAAACAAGTTCTGACAATGAAATCCATCATACTATCCCTGACAAAAATAGCTAAAACACCCAGAAGAATCCTATAAGCTGTAAAATACAACAGTGAGTTATATTTGCAGACTCTGTCAGTCAAAACCAAGACTGAAAATAAATTTTATTACGAATGTAATACATCCCGCTAGTATAGAGACAAAAATTGTCACAATATATGAAGAATTAAGAAAATGAAAGCACTTAAACTGTATCTTTAACACATAAATTCCAAGCAAAATCTAATTCGGTCCAAATAACACTTTCAGACTTTGGCAAAGTCAGGACTATTCTATTTGAAACAGTAGATATTCAAATAAGTACTGATCCAAAAAACTAATTTGACAACTTTCTGCACTAATACTGTCCAGAATCAGCAACTGTCTGAACCAACAATGCAATAAAACTAGGCGACAGCATAAAACCAACATATAAAGTTACGAACACGCAACATCTAGGGTACCCCCTTAGAAGATTACACAATAAAGATGTAATCAAGCATGGGAAATCTTTGCAAAGCTTTGCAGAGAAACTAATTAAGGCTGCTGCATAAGGAATTGATTTCAAAATATCTGACAGCATGCAAGCTTTCGTTTTCTAAAACGTCATGTATGCATTGAACCTGCTGATATGAAAAAGGGAGACAAAATCAATTTGAGAGAGAATCATTTTTTCTCTTGCTCACTGTCAATTATAAGAACATACTAGCGCACCTTTCACAAAACTGGTCAGTGCCTTTTTCATTACATTTTATGTTCTGAAAATATCTAATTCAATATTTAATTGTACATTTCATTTCAAAAGTGATTTCACAAGAATGTACTATTAAAGAAAGGGGCCTCAGTACAAACTATTATTTGCCTTAAGACAACAAAATGTCAACAAAACCTCCAAGAGATTTTGACCTCACAAAGTCCACATTACTTCACAGTGAATATTACATCAAGAGTTGAACAAGGCTGATAAAACACAGACATAGTAAATCATTACAAGGAGTAAACAAAGGTGAATAAACAAAGATTTATAAATACATCTATGAAAAGTAGAAATCTTTGACACCTTGGGCAGACCCTATGCAATTCTGTTCTAGATGGTACAGGTATAAATTTATAATGACAGAATAACAACCAGTTCTCAAGCTTTATTATGTGCAAAAACTGCAACAGTGTCAGTGACAATATAATACCAAGTTTGGACATGAAAACCCTTCACAGAGTACAAAATCATAAAGGTACTACATTACTGGTAACAGATTTTAGTCAACATTTAACCAAATGATATGTTCCAATCCTGGGAGTTAATACAAAGACAAAAATATGTAGATATGGGCTACACTGCTTCAGAGTCGGCACTGTTTCTATTACTAGTATCTCTATGTCTTCAATAAACAATATTTGTTTCTTATTCATATTACAAATTTATCCTCATACACTGTATATATAGGTGAATGACTTTTGGACTGACAGATTCACCAGGAGTTTCCCAACAGGTAGTGCAAAGAATACTAAAGAGATTGATGCAAAAGAAATGAATATTTAAACAATTAAATGCAGATCTTATAATATGCTAATCTAAATGTTATTTTGAAAATTCAACTAACCTTATATGACATTAACCCAAACTAGCACAATGATAACCTTAATCTAAACTAATTCAGAATTTCATAATTCTAAATCACAGACCATGTAAGATACACAATAAAGCAGGGTCAATGGACATTCATTCTTTTATTCCAAGGTATGATAAATTATACAACCTTTGTTCCATCTTCTGATAAACAAATGCTTTTTGATATAAGGCCATACAAAACAAAATGTAAAGCAGGGTTTATAAAGCCAATTCATCAAAGAAAATCTAATGCTTCTACATCTTAATCAATGTTTTTATTTATTTTCAATGTATGTTTTGCTCTATTAATCAAACCTACATTTCAGGATTGAGTTTTATATCACAATTAACATCCAGCTCGTTTGCCTATTAGCTAGTTTGTTCCTTAACTCATATAAGCCTGGAGTCCTGGGACATAGGCAAACAGGATAGCCCAAGATAGAACACCACAGAATGTGGCGTCCCATCTGGGACTATTCTGTTTGTATACAGAAATTTCATCCATAAATGAAATGAAAATTTAAAATCACTTCTGATGCCCCTAAAATGAAAATGGACTCACTCAAATGATAATGATTCATTATGTATGGGTTAAAACTCAAACAGAAGCAGAGACAAATTATTACATATCCAGTGTCCTGAATGATAATGTTGTGAACCACTGCAGAAGAGGTGCCTGTAAAACCAGTTTAAGCCCGCCTGTAATTTTACATTACTGATCGTTCCAAGGCGATACTTCTGTTGTGGTTCCATTTGCCTTATGTTTTGAAGTCAAATTTTATACTGTTTGAACCTTATGTACGTTCTCATATTTTTTTTTAGTTCGAGTAACTGAGTGGCCGCCTATTGGAAAATAGCTGCTCACTCGGCTTACGATATGTTTTCTAAGTATAAGAACCTTATTGTCAATTTAGTTTTTCCCACCTCAGTTTTTGGAGTGGGAATTTCTATCTGATTGCTCCTTTTCCTGATCATTGCCTACTTGTACCTCCTGATAACTTAATTTTAAACCACTTGCGAGAGAAACATGTATACCCAGAAACTTGGTTGCATTTACGGCTATCAGGCTCCTGACTTAACTTTCCCCGAAATCAAGAATGATTGTTTGTGTGTTTGGTTTGGTTTCTTGTTGTTGTTGTTGTTGTTTGAAAATGTTGTTAAGATGTCTTAATACTTTACTTATTATTTAGACCTACATATAAACAGTAATAAATGGCTGTTTTCTCAAATTAAGCTAAATATTACCCACTAGTCGCATATTTCAAACCATATTCTATTAAACGGATAGCTAAATTTATCAAACCTAAACCCCATGTATAGATCATTGAAAGACAATCAATCCTGTCAAAAGTTATTAATGTATCAGTGATCATGTACTGTATCGAGTCTTTAATTGATATTATCAAATCCCTCCCAGCCTTGCAAAGATTTCATCTGGTAAAATAAGTTGCATAAAATACTCATTTAAAATTTGAAATATCAAATTAAATTTTTTTTAAAATCAAGGTAGGTTCCCTTGTGGTGGTCCTATAATGAACATGATAGCATATTCGTTGAGAATGTGAGTTTGACCCCAGCTGATACATGCCTGTTATGTCGATGACTTATGTTCATCCCAACTTCATAAAGAAAAGCTACCAATAAATGTATTAACCCATATTTGACGAATGGATTTTCCATCAATTGTGTGAGTCCACTTTCATTTTTAGGGGTGTTAGGAGTGATTTTTAATTTTTATCTCATTTTTTGATGAAATTTCTCCAAGCAAACAGAATAGCCCCAGATGGGACGCCGCGTTCTGCGGCGTCATATCTGGGGCTATGCTGTTTGCCTATGTCCCATAAAAGGGACGCCAGGCGTAAATGAGTTAAAGTATTGGTACCTATTGTTTACTTTGTTACTTTGACATTACTTCCATGTCCAAACTTTTAAAGTTTTCCTCCAAATCCATAGAACAGAAATCAAGAGGTATTCTAATGTCCTCTACAAGCAGTCAGATCAGTAACGTTTTGCTCATCCCCCCTCTCGCTAGAAGCTAATGAAATCTAAGGGTGCAACAAACTAAACATAATAAATGAAAAAAAATACCTTTTTTCTTATCTTGAATAGAGTTGCCTTTCTTGTTGTCATGAATAAAATTATCTTTTTTATTATCCTGAATAAAGTGGACAATGTCAACCAGAGTCAGCTTCTTTTTTGCACGCATCTCAACACAATCAGTTATTTTTTTATTACCAATTTCACATTTTTAAAACTTTACTGCAACTCCTAGATTTTAAATTTATAAAATTTGGCACCAGTTCTATAAAAGAATGCAAACTTGAAAGTTAATATGAAACCCAATCCTATACAGTTAAAAGACAATCATTTTTTTGTATAATGAAAGATCTTTAAACTGTTCAACTATTTGACTTTGAAAAAAATCGACCTATCCTTTGAGAGATTTTCGTTTTATGTCTTTTTTCTATTTATTTATGGACTTCATTGACATGATTATATTATGACTGTTTTATTTTCTGTGCTTTTTATTTATCTTTCTTGCAAGCAGTTCAAAATAACCTTGTCAGGTCATCGCAACTGTGATCAATGCTTTATTAGGGTGTGCAATCATGTTACATGAGTAATGTATATGCTTTGTTGTTATGAACTGTTTCACTCAACCATAAATGGCATGTCAATACCATTTCAAAAAGACAATGACAACTAATTGGCTGGGTACTTGTTCCAATGCCTTTTCTCTTTCAAAGGGTAACATTTTAAAATTAAAGATAAGCTATGACCAGTACCGGTATTCAAGCCTTATTTCCCTTTGTTACAATAAATTCAAACTCTATTATGTCCCTTTGTAGTTAGTCAATTGGTGGGCAATTTCAGAACTGATTTTTTTCTGAAGATAGAGCGAGCTTCACAGCTGTTATTTCATCATATAAAAATATTGTCTTGATTAAAAATTGGATGACATTTTCTTTATAGAAAGCAGTGGTAGAAATGATTTTTTTTACCAGTGAGAATATGAGGTATACAAGCCATAAATTACAGAAACTATAACTAATTCAATCAATTGACAAAGGTACCATGGTAGGACTTGCACATGGGAGCCATTTCAACCAATATGACAAATTAGAAATGAGCCACAATGCGAGGAAACAAGTCTTTGGGGATTCCGACTCAGTCTGACACAAACCGAGCTGTACAAGTACAGAATATGGCAAGAGGCGGGAAATTTTGGGTTTAGAAAAGTGAGGAATTGTACTATCCATGTAGCAAAAACAAAGGCGCTGATAAGCTTCACAGTGACTGCGAAGCTTATCTGCGCCTTTGTTTTCGCATATGTAGATTGTTGGTTTTCTTATCATCTTATGTGGCGGCTCAAATTAGAAATGTTGGTGTACCACTCATACAGTCTTTGATCACATGAATAAGATATGGATCTCAAACCACAAAAGGGAATGATTTTGTGTATCTTTAACCTAGATGAAAGTTTGTTAGTTCATAAGTTGCTTTAAATAAATGCTCATAGATTGGGTCAAGTGACTTCAGGTTTTAAAGACCATGCTTTTGAACAGTACAGTAGACTTGTATATGAATTACAATTGTATATGTATAGGACATTCAAGAGAATTGTACGAGGGGGGTTCAAAAAGTTCGAGGAAAAGTGCTGCCAAATTTGTAATTGTCTTCGGAAATTTACCTTCTCTGTGCATTTTGTAAATTAACATATAGTTAACATATGCACAAAATTTGAATAAAATCGGATGAAAATTAGGCATTAAATCACGTGCGTTTCTAAGGTAACAACAGTAAAACCGGCCCAACGTCACAACAACGTCATGCTACACGCATTCATGCCGCTGTTGGCTAGCTCTTAAGCATTTTCGGAATCAACCTTGCATACGGGCGTCTAACTGTCAGTTCTGTGTGTGTAATGCGGTAAATGTGCCGAAGCTACAATTCAATATGTTGTGTATTTCACGAATTCTACTCTTTTCTATCACGACGATCATTTTCGACAGTATGACGTATTTGACGTTACGCTGCGCGAGTCGACATGGACGCTTTTCTGGTCGTGTAGAACTCATGCTTACTACTTGTTGATTGCCGTTTTCTTAATTTTCTTGTTTCCATATGCGCTTTCTGCTCTTAGCAGTGTTTCTTTCATTTATAGTCCGTTCCAAACACACAATTTATCGAATAACGTTGTTCCCTTCGCATTTTAGGCATACCCATCAAACAATATGGGCGCTTAACGCCCAAATGACGTCACACACTTATATGACGCAACGGGCTCATCGCAAACATATTGAACTTTGCTCATACAAAGTTTGGTGAGAAAAGCACGGTTAATTATCAAATGCAACCTCATCATTAAACATCGACTTTTTGCAAAAATGAACAAAAGTGGGCCGGTAATCGTGATTTACGGTTTCCATAGCAACCACTGTTAACATTGTGTTCATGCCAGAGCAGCAAAATTTGCTGTATATGTACAAATTATGTTGGTCTATATAACTGTATTAGTTTAATTCAGCTGATTTACAAAATAAGAATATGACGGCTCTTTTCCGCGAACTTTTTGAAACCCCCTCGTAATTTGGTTCAGTATGAGCAACTTTACTCTCAACCCTCCATTCTCATTTTGCATATGCGAAAACAAAGGCGCAGGTCAGCTTTAAAGTAACTGCGAAGCTGATCAGCGCCATTGTTTTCACTTAACGGATAGTACAATTCCTTTTCTTCTTAAACCCGGAATTTAAATTAAAGCTTCTAGCATTCTTCTGTGACAGCATAGGCTGATGGTTAGAAACCCCGAAGACCGGTTTTCTCGCATCGAGGCTCATTTTATCTTGGACAAATCTACTATGAAGTTTAATTCACAAAAATGGTTCTGAATATTGACAAATCCATATCAAAAGCCATAGTATAAGGGCAACAAGGCTAATTTCAATCCAAACCCTACAAAACCAAAGAAAACACTTCAGAAGTCATTTCACAGCTCCTTTTAAAAGCTTTAATATGTATGTATAAACACAGAAAGGTGGTTAAAAGTTCAAATGAGCCACAAAAGACATGCTTATCATTAAGATGACCAGAAAATGCCCATTATGTGAGTCTGTAGGGATAAACCCATGCATATGCCATGGAGATGACCAGAAAATGCCCATTATGTGAGTCTGTATGGATAAACCCATGCATATGCCATGGAGATGACCAGAAAATGCCCAATATGTGAGTACGGTATGTATGGATAAACACATGCATATGCCATGGAGATGACCAGAAAATGCCCAATATGTGAGTATGTATGGATAAACACATCCAGATGCCATGGAGATGACCAGAAAATGCCCATTATGTGAGTATGTATGGATAAACCCATGCAGATGCCATGGAGATGACCAGAAAATGCCCATTATGTGAGTATGTATGGATATAAACCCATGCATATGCCATGCAGAAACAACATTTTTCCATAATTCAATTTTTAAGCCTGGAAACAACCATGATAAATGAGAACAACTAATGTAGATAAAGGCTGTAGTATGCAAGTACTGTACCCATCTAGGAACAACATGTCAGATCAAAATGATCTTGTTAAGTTGTTCCTTGACAGGTTACTGTATATTTACCCTACATTGAGCCGCGAACGTAAGAAAACAGGTCTTTGGAATTTCCAACCAGGTTCTACACAAACTTAACCTGTAAAGTCTCGGAAAAATGCTAGAAGCTTGAAATTTAAGAAGAAGAAGAGGGATTGTGCAATCCATGTAGTGAAAACAATGGTGCTGATCAGCTGTGCATTTACTGCACAGCTGATCTGCGCCTCAGTTTTCGCATAGGTAAATGTACAGTTTTCTCATGACGCGGCTCATATCATTTTGATCATTTGGCTCTGACCAGCATAACCAGAGGACCATTGGTCCTGAGAACGCTCACCTGAAGCCTGATCTTGGAGTATTAGGTCATCATGAAATGACCTTGACCTTGAATACTCACACACCTTTACTGAGTTGTCTGCATCCGCAAAGTTTCAGGTCTCAGGCTGCAATAGTTTCCAAACCCAGTGATTTCTGAGAAAACCATAATTTTAATTTTGATATTTAAATGACCTTGGGTCAAGGTCAAGAAATGACCTTGGCCTTCATTAATTACTTACCTTCATTGACTCCATTAGTTGTCTGCATCTATCAACTTTCAGGTCTCAGGCTGCAACAGTTTCCAAAATATCCATTGTTTTCGCCTTTTCCCATGTAAAAGCCTATGTTTCCAAAATTGACCTTGCCGTAAAATAAGTCAATGTCATCCTAAGGTCATCATTTCAACAAACTATGATGGGCTGGAGTCCCAAATGCTACATACCTAGTTTCGCGTAAATCGGCCAGCCAGGTTCTGGAGCAGAAGATTTTTTAGTGGTTTTTACCATAGTTGGGCATGGCGGCCATCTTGGTCATGTGACCCAAATTTTGCGATCAAACTTTCGTTCCCCCTACCCATGGACGCTCCACATAAAATTTCACTTTGATTGGCCAAGCAGTTTCAGAGAAGAAGATCTTTGAAAAGTGTGTATGGACGACAGACTGGCCAAGGTCAAAAGATGACCTTGACCTAAATTAATTACATACCTTTATCTACTCCATTAGTTGTTTGCATCTACCACTTTTCAGGCCTCAGGCTGCAATAGTTTTCAAAAAATCCATAGTTTTCACTTTTTCCCATGTAAAAGCCTATGTTTCCAAATTTGACCTTGCCGTAAAATAGGTCAAGGTCATCCAAGGGTCATCATTTTATCAAACTAAGATGGGCTGAGGTCCCCGATGCTACATACCAAGTTTCGTGGAAATCGGCCCACCGGTTCTGGAGAAGAAGATTTTTGAGCGGTTTTTACCATATATGGGCGTGGCGGCCATCTTGGTCATGTGACCAAGATGTCGCAAACAAAATTACAATGCCACTACCCAAGGACGCTCCACATAAAATTTCAACTAGATCCGCCAAGCGGTTTCAGAGAAGAAGATCTTTGAAATTGTGGACGACGACGACGATGGACGGACGCCCGATCATGGGTATACTATAAGCTCACCTGTGAGCCTTCGGCTCAGGTGAGCTAATAATATTATGTAAAGTTTTGTTACTTTTTGTATAATTTTCATCAAAGAAAGAAACTTAGGAAAGAACGCTAGCCCTGTTTATGAACAAGATTCGTCGATGATCCGTTTCTAAGGAATACATCTATATCTTTATTTATTTCAATGTAACATTAAATATTTACTCAGACAATTTATGCAATGGGTTTGGATTACCAATGTTTGTTTAGAATGCTCAGAAAACATAATCTTGACAGTAACTTTTTAAATGCTATTAATGAGTTGTAAAGGAATTTTCTAATATGAAAAGCTATTTCCAAATTATATAATAAGAGCACCGAAACTTAGCATTGTTTTAATGTTATTTTTACATCACAATAACGACGAAAGTTCCTAACTCCTGAGACTGGAGAAACTAGGATCCAAGTCACAACCCCTTGTTTACATAACTGTTGTTGAAAACTGCTTTACCACTACACCACGGATGCTTCAACCGCTATTTTATACATGTACATGTATATCCAAGGTCTCCGTTCAACTGCTTATTATCATGTACTAGTATGAGCCTTCGCATGACAAAACCAACAATCTGGGTTTCTGCCCAGGTCGGACACAAACCAGGCTGTACAGCCACAGAAAATAGCTAGAAGATTGTAATTCTAGATTAAGAAAGAAGCGAAAACAAAGGCGCTGATTCGCACATGCAGATTGTATGTTTTCTGATGCGGCAACTCATATACAGATTTTCTGTGCTGCTGGCTCCTGCACTGCAAATCACAATCTAGCGGAACCATCTAATTTTCTACTATCAACACTGTGTTCTATCGTACCTGCACTTTTAATACGCCGTTTGTAAAACAAAAAGCCTGAAAATGTATACAAGTATAAAGACATGAAAGAAAATCTATAGAAATATCCAGGCAGGGAAATGAGTACTTTTCTGAGAATTCAAAATCCATAGCCATTTAAGCATGCGGTAAAACCCGGCCTGATATTTGATTGAAGTCCTGTGCATACTGTTGTTATTTTTTCTCTATTAAATTTTAAATTTTAGCTGGCTCAAGAAAAATTCAAATCAATGAATGTATGATGCAGACGATCACATCAAAAGGGATGCGCCTCAGAACTAGAAGATTCTTCTTTATAAATGAGCCGCCTCGTGGGAAAACCAACAATGTGGTTTCCGAGCAGGTCCGACACAAACCGGCCTGTACAGCTATAGAAGCAGGCTAGAGGCTTGAAATTTCGGATTTTAGTAGAAGAGGAATTGTACTATCCGTGTAGCGAAAACAAAGGCGCTGATCAGCTTCGCGGTTACCGCGAAGCTGATCTGCGTCTTTGTTTTCGCCTAAGCAGATTGTTGGTTTTCCCATGAGGCGGCTAAAATGCTGTTCGAATTTCACAAACAACATCACACCTGAGAAATAGTTGATTTGTACACCGCCGTGCACAATGGTAAATGAAGTTGATGGTTTCCGGTGTGAGGGTTGACCTATGCAAATAGATGAGAATTAATGAGTATGACAGTTCAAGGAAAAATAGTCTCTTCATCTTATCTACATTTAAAAACGGAGAATGTCACATGATACGCCTGTGATCGGGGATTTTACAGGCAATTATATTACATGCTTATTTACAGGGCTTCAACCACGCTTCATGCCATCATAAGAAAACCTGTTCAGGAAATTTTCAACCTTTTAAGAAAACATTGAACTGAAAATACTGGAACAAGATGCGCTATTTTTAAAAGAAACTACAAGATGGACAATCACATGACTAAAATCAATTATTATGCACTAGTATTCGAACAGAACCAGTAGGAATTTCAGCTATTGCTTTCTTAAAACTGAATGAAATTTCAGGGGGTTAAGTGCATGCACATACCCTGGAATGGTACGCTCTTAACTGTTATCCAAAATCAGTTTAAAGTTCGATATAGTTTAATAGATTACCCCGAGCTACTGGATTCATATTTGAATGCCTAGGTTACTCGGGGTAATCTGTTAAACCACATTGTGCATTAAATTGTCTTTTGTATGACAGTTCCAGGGTATGTGCACTTTACCCCATGAAATTTTATTCAGTTTTAAGAAAACTATGGTCGATTTGCTTACTGGTTATGTCTGAATACTAGTACTCAGAAAACGTTTTTTAGTCACGATTGTCCACCTTGGACTAGTAACATAGTTGCTGATCAACATGTGTTCATGTACAGGACACAAACAGGTTTTCTTGTGATGAGAGTACTAAGCATAATAAGACAGTGACACCTTTAGAAATATTTTCTGATTACCAGCCCACACAAATAGGTCACACTAGTAGGTGGTGACCTAGACCTACAAAGGTCACTATAATCAATGACCTTGACCTACCTTTATCATTCTGTACTGCGAGGTCAAGGCCACGGAAATTGGAAGACTTGGTAGGGCCTGACTGCTGCTTCTTCAGCTTGCTGAGATGAATCTGCTTGTAGGAGGCTGAAAACAAAATAAGATTCATTATTCATTTCATCTAAACAGTCCTCATTCCTTTAACACATCGTATTAGCTGCAATCGTGAACAACCTATTTTATATACAAAAAGAGTTCTAGATTGCTAAAAAAGGGGTTTCGAATTGCCAAAATGACGAACATCTACATAAATTGAACATTCTCAATTGCCAACACATGCTTTTTGGCAATCTAAAACACGTTGGCAGTCGGGAACACAATTTTGTATAAAATCACAGGTTCCACATTGCCCTTAATACAGTGTGTTTAAAAAGATTTCAGTCACTGGTAAACAGACTACTAAATTATTATTCATTCTGCAGTGCAAGCTGTATAACACATTATACCAACCACATCTGTAAATGCATTCAATGTTCTGAAACAAAGACTGTAATATATTGATTACTATGACATTTTAAGAAAGAAACTGAAGATTTTTTATCTATTTGGTGTTTCACTTAAAATCCATTGTATACAGCAGAGTTCATGTCGGGATGGTCAACCTTCGAAGCAAACTTTCTTCCTAGGATGCTTCACTTTTACTTGTAGGCTGTTTACCAGTAATAAGTGCTCATACTTTCACCAGAAACAGAGAACTAAGGAGAAAAGATTGTGATTTTAAGAAGCAAAGTCTTTGAACACAAGCTGTGACACGCTACCAACTGCCTAAATCTGGGCCGGCACTTCTTCTAGTCTGCAGCAAATCAATAACCAACGCCATTAAAATACCAATGAACTGTCAAAACTAATCCCAAGGTGTTCAACTTTACATTAAAATAGGACAATTATCGCAGGATTTACATATTGCAGACTTAGTATTGAACTATTATAAAGATAAATAGCCAAACATCATAGAGTAAGTCAATAAAATCTTTTCAAACTTATCAATATGAAATAATTTCGTGAGCATCAAACCATAAATCAAAATTTTAAGAGCAATAGGTATTAATAGCCAAATTATTAATAACTAACTTCTTCATACTCATGAATATCCCTATGACTGAGTTTAGAGGTGAGTGACACAAGTTCCACACAGGCAGAAATCTTGAGCAAACCATTTCATACACAGGAACCATTCTCGCTTGCCAAAAAAGGTGTTATAGATCGCGGAAAAGACACAAATCAAACATTCTATTGCAAAAAACATATGGCATCGAAAACATTGTTTTTGCAGTCAGAAATGTAATTTTGTTTAAAATTGTTCATTCAGTATTACCGCCTCTCTGAAGCAAGTTTATATCTTCATAATAAGTCAAGGATTTTATTTTCATGGCCGCCCCCGTGGCCGAGCGGTTGAGCGCTGCTTCTTAATCACTTGATCATCTCATCGCTGTGTCTGGTGTGGGTTCAAACCCCACACTGGCCACGTGAGACAAGCCAAGTTGCAGGTGCGCCAGGTGGTCTGTCTCGGGTTCTCCCATTTTCGCCCACCTACTGATTGGCCAGTCTCATATGAGCTGAAATAATCTTGAAAGAGACATAATACTGAATTAAAAAAAAAAAAAAAAAAATTCACCAGTGAGAAATATGCAGTAGCTTGGTCAATATCCAACCATTAATTTATGAACTAACATAACATACTTGTCAACGTTATGGCAGAACTTACATTCTTCCTCCTGCTGTTGTGGGGGTGGTACGATGGGCGCGGTCCGTCTCTTGATGATGGGCTTCTTGTTGTAAATACTGTCATTGTTGTCTTCGCTGTTTGACCAAGTCTGCCGCGGCTTGGGTGGACCTTCAGACTGTAGAAGAGAAGTGGAATATCTTTAATACCTCAACTTATATTCTATGTAATTAAACAGGTCAAGTTTCTGTACCTTTCCTAGATAATAAGTATTTGTCCATAATAATTGATAAAAAAATCTATGTCTTTCATGTAGGACCAAGAAAGTTGTCAGTGTTTCCTCTTTATCCGGCAATAATAGCGTTGAAATGAAATTTTAAAACTAATGACATCATACAATTTTGTGCAATTATTCAAAGTTTGTCAATTGCAACATTAAGATACCTTCAAAACGATATGAATGAACAACAGAACCAATAAACTAAAAACAAAACAATAACATCAGCTTTCATTGTTCATCTTAAACATTTGAACATACCACAGTTGGTTCTACATCAGCAACTACTTCTGCCAAGTTATAGATAACTAGCTTTCCCATTTCATATATTTCCGCTACTACAACTTTTCTAAGTTCATCCTACATGCATTCTATTTTTAAATCTGAATTTATATTTGAAAAGCTTAATCAAATCAATGTCCATCAAATCTACATTCTTATAACTTCTCTAGTTCTACTTTAGAAGGAACTTGGAATTGGAATCCTGAGATTTTGTTTTCTTAACTTTCTCCAAGTTCATTCCATTCACTTTTCAAACATTCATCAAATCCAATATCCTAAGTTCAAGCTCCGAAACATTTTCCAAAAGCTAAATTCCTTCATGCATATTACTGCATTTACATGTACACTACTTTACTTTTTCTACGTTTCATTTTCACATATTTAACCGCGAATTGGTAACGGACGAAAATATCACTGAATGTCTCTACAACTAAAGTGAAGTCGTTACAACAGTTAAATAAATACATCAAGATTTTTTCATCAGAAATGTCATCGAATATGAAATAAGCAAGTTTTTAATCCTTTCACACTTGTCCAAATTTCAACAAAGAAATTCAATCGAAGATAAAAGACATCGAGATTGATCTATTTATCAAACATGGTTCTCATGAAGCGAAACTTTTCTGCACACAAACTTTAGCTGATTAAAATTTAGCATGCCAATGATTTTCATAAATGGTCGGTAAATAGTCAAGCTTCTTTGAGAAGAGACTGGAATATAAAACAGTTACAGTAAAGAACTAAATATTTTCATGTCCAATGACCTTACTGTAAAATTCCTAAAATATGACCACAACTAGAACGCACATCACGAAGCAATGTCGCAAGTGAAATTTGCAAAATGTTATGAAACCCCATATCAGGCTGCCCCACAAGGACTGTGAGCATTTGATCTAAGTCTGCACTGTCTTGGGTGTGTTAGTTTCAAACTTTGGGTTCATTATGGTAAGAAGTGGCATCCACATGGAAGGACATGTTGTGTCAAGAATATTCAACCCTCAACAGCATGATGCATTTTTAGACAGCAACTACTTATGATGGTCATGGGGTGATTCAAATGATGCTACCTGTGCTGTCATCTCAGTCATTTGTATACCATCACATACCTTGCTGTTGTCAGAGTACATGGTGGTAGACGGTCATAAATATGATACTAGTGATTTTGCTGTCAACGAGGACATGATACGACTGTCGATTTACATGGACAACAAGTTTTTTGCATTTAATGGTATATAAATGGCTTGGACAACAGCACAGGTAGCATCATTTGAATTACCGCAGTGTTGGTATGCTTATGTAAATCAATTCCATTTTTTAACAGCATTACCACCTCAAATGCAAACTACTGTTTCTAACAGTCTGTCTGCAGATATAGATGTTTGCTTTATCTGCCTATCCTGTGTAGGCCAGCTTCGTCTACGAGTTTTGCATGAATTGTATTGCTGCTTAGTGTCCCAGTCAACAATCTTTAGTTCTGTTGTGCAAGAAATGCATACCATTTCCTGGAGTCTAAACCAGTACTATGGAAAGAGCATGTCTTGCTCAAGGATAAACATGTAGCAAGGCGGCTATAGATAGATTCAGGACCCACACGCTGTCACTCTACCACTGACCCACCCCACACTGCTTGCCTCACAATGGCAAGCAGATCAGTGACTTCTCCAGATAAGAAAGACTGTATGGTAATTGTATCATCAGGAAAACATTTTCGTGTAATGTATTATACCCCCTTATACCCCACTTTCATACAGCAAAACTGGGGTATGCAGGGCCACCTCTGGGGTATACCTAATTTTCATATTTTTGCTCCAAAACATAGACTGTGGATACTCGTTAGAACCGCCTGTTCTAACTTGTACCACAATCTATGTTGCAAGGCGAGGCGGTTCAAACTTGCAACCACAATGTTTTGAGCAAAAATAAGAAAAATATCAAAAATTTTCTATGAAAACTTTTCAATTTTTACAACATAAGAAAAATATGTATATTACATGGACATGTTAATGTCATACCAAGTACATGTAGTGCATACTCTTCAGATAGGACCAAGTACAAGTAGTGCATATCCTCTGGCTAGGACACAGAGCATAATCTATGGCTTCATACCCACTGACACAGAAACAGCTATTTTCCACCATACATAGTAAGAAGAAGAAAAAGAACTTAACTGACAACATGACTAAAAAAAACTTAAGTCAAGCCTTATTAAACACAAGTCTGAGCCCTTTTCTTGCACATATACATGTACATGTATATGCAAAAGCAGATCTTCTCTTGTGATAGCCAAGTTTAACCTCCATGCATGTGATGCACTAACTTGTAAAAAGTGTCAAAATAATAGTTAACCATAGCAAATTCAGAATTAAAACCATAAAATGGTATTCATGAGAATGTATCTTTCAATACAGGACCATGACCATTATGGTAATTAAGGAAAATCATTACCAATGGTCTACATTACCATCTAAAAGGAAGCATTTAAGCATTTAATTTCTACTGAAAGTTCTCTTAAAGGTCTTAACCTTTAAGTGATGGTGGCGCACGTAGGCATGTACTCAAACGTAAAAACCATGCCCCAACAGCACTGAGTTTTCTTTAGAACTGTGCTTTCTATAGAGAATGTGGGTCAGAAATACATGTAAGTTCTGTACTACTTGAGTTTGATTTGTAAGGACAACTTGGGTAGCTGGCATAGCTAAATTCATGCGTAAATTAGATGTTACTGTAAATCCGGAAATTTTCGAGTGACTTATTTTGTGAATTTTCAATTTCCAAATTATGAGTTCTTGAATTCGTGAATGAGTACTCATTCAATCTATAAAGCTTTTACTTAATCTTTATTAGCGAGAACTTAAAATTGGAGAAGAAACAAATTTGCAATTATTCCCAAAATTCCCAAAAATTAACTTCTTGTGAATATTTGTGAACTAACAGTAATGTAACATGTTTGGACAGAAAAAGAAGTCCTCATGAACATATCTAAGGGAGGTAATTTAAGTAGTCATGAATCTGATGGTTTGCTGAGAGGAAGACTGCTTGAAATGTTAATACTAATAGCTCTATGCCCAATCTGGTATCTGCACACACTGCTGCATTTGATTACCTGAAAGCCCCAGAATATGAAAACAACCTGCTGTGGCAGCAAGACATTTGGTTTGGTCTGGTTATGGTGTAGTGTCCCAGTTAACAATTTTTCAGTCATGTCAACAGAGCTACCATTTCCTGGGTGTTAACTAGTGCTATGGAGAGCTTTAAGTGTCTTGCAACAAAGACACTTCAAAGAGTTAGGTATTGACTATTGAAGCTAGGACCTCTCACTCTGTGGTCCTGTACTCTACCCTAGGCCAACCTACACTCGACAGGCACATTTAACAGCGCTGGAGCAACAATAAACCCTCACTAGCAAACCCAAAAGGAGTAAAGTCCAACTACTCTTTTCTTTAAAATAGGAAGTTTGCCAAAAATGAATCAACCAAAAAATAATTTAATTATTGTCAAACTTTACACATGAAATCAATATTCGGACATTATCGGGGACATTATGTGACTTAACATTGCAGACTTAATAGCATGTTACATGTTTAATTACAATGTTAGCTTAATGAACAATAGCATTGGTTAAGTTGAAAAACCATGCCATTCATTCAAAAATGTTTACATGTATGACTAAGAAACATTTCATTATACTTTGCATATCCTTTTCTTCTGTCTGCTAAATTGGTTTTTAGCATTTTTGTTCTATAATCTTCTTGTTGCTCATGCTTCCTAAAGTTTTGGACAAAACTTTCATTACAAAAGCGACATCAATCTTAGCAAAATGAGGGCATCAGCCTGCTTCTACTAGTCCTTTAGAGGCTCTAGTCTTTCTCACTGCCAGTTGGTAGACTGACAGCGACCACAAGTCTAAAAACTTGCCTTTAGATGCTTGTAGGTTTGTTTCTCTCCCCTTGCATGATTTTGCAATTTGATGTCAGTTACTAGCAAAAAGACGAGCACTAAATACTGATAAAATGCTTACATCAAACCTGCCCAATGTCAGTATTGTGACCAGTCTGCACAACATCAGGCCTTGAGGTTATAAAAGTTTTTTTTTTTTCAAGCTCAAATAAGCTGAGCATAAAATTTAAACTGCTCATGATGATAAATGCCAAAATGGCCCAAATAAACTGAAATTTCAGGCATAGATCACCATAGCCTGTAATTTATCCTGCTTATAAATGTTAAAATGCCAACAATTGTTGGCACTTTAACATTTATGAGCAGGATAAGTCTCAGTTGAGCTGAGCATGAAAAAGGATCATATGTTTACCATAGAGGATAAGCAAGAAAACAAAGAAACAAACCAATCTGAACATCATGTTTCAAGCCATGATGTATTGAACACTGTGAAGGCTGTTTTGGGCTAACGACTGTACTCAGAGTCTCAGACTATGCTACCCTGATGTTGGTGTTAACTTTATTAACCTACTCAATAAAGCAGAGACTTTCAGATTAAGGGTACATGTACTTAATGATTCCAGAATCTCGATCAGTTTACTACATGCCTCTATTCCACAGTGGCTAGTTCCGATGAATAGCCAACCGGGTCATTAATACTTATTGATTGTACGGGATTGTTCGACATCAATGTCAACAAGTTGAAATTTATTAATCTTCAGTTTAATCTTTTCGGTTATGACTTGATCTACTTTTTCTGAAATCTTGGTACATCAATAAACGCATGAATAGAAATTTCTGTTTCATCTTGTACTTTTGCAAAATTTTGCTTTCATCTTTGGAAGTCGGACAGGCAGCTGCCAAGCTACACTATAGACCTGAAAATCTTGCATATTGAATTTAGGTAATTATAAAAGACAAAACTAGACAAGAAGGAATCACTTAAACAGCAAGCTCATGCCAACCACAATGATACATATGCATAAAAAATCTGAAATTTCAGACATAATGAACACTAGTATAAAATGGGACTTTCAATCATGACTTTCATGCACCAGTCATCTGAATTACCATGTCCCCCTTGGGGCCAGGGAACAATGACGATATTGACTTGTCTCATTGCTATGCCCAGGTATACTGTAAAGTCGGAAATGTTTTTCCCTAGTATTTGCGAATATGTAGCCTCGCGAAAGATAAAATTCTCCCTAATGAAGAATTACTATATTGTTTGTTTGTTTGTTTGTTCGGGTTTAACGTCGCTTTCAACATTATCTGTCATATCACGACCATGTCTGGTTGTGACAGGGAGCTCAATGCTCACTTTTATAGTGCTGCCTCACTGTGGCATCAGATCCCAGACACTTTTACCTGATACCACCCCCAGTCACATTATACTGACACTGGAGCGACCAGTCCTAGCCCTACCCCGATAATCCGAGTGCCAAGCGGGGAGCAACCAGTACCATTGTTAACTACTTTGGTATGCCGCGGCCCGGGATCGAACCCGGTACTTCCCGATCTCGGAGCAGACACAAATTACTATATTAAAGCTTTATAGTCTGAATGAGTACTCGCTCGCGAATTCATAAACTCACTAAATATTCAGAAAATCGAAAATTAGCGCGAAAATTTCCGAACACAGTATATGACCCACACTACATGGACACTCTAAAGATCAAAGCTCTGCCAAAATGCTGTGCTCCAATCCCAGCAGGTATATGTAAATTATCATGCCTATTTTTGGGCTGGGATTCAAAACCCTCGCCACTCCAGGGCACTGAGGGGACAATGCTGAAGTCAAAGTATTACAGTTAAGCTTGGCTACAAACTCGCTATCCCAGGCCCAGAGGGAGACAGGATTTCCAATGATTGGCTGCTGATCTCAGAACTACTTCAGAAGTCAGATTCCATAAAATCTTAACATAAGGCCGACATTAGAAATATTTTTGTTTCCCGTTTGCTGACCCTATTTCTCGGGTATGGGTCAGTAGGTTGCCAAAATATTTCTTTTAATTTCTCAGGTGCTATACAGAATGCACTGTGTTGTAACAATTATTGTTCTAATACAACCAGTAACTGATAGTATAAATTATGTTTTATCTCATTTTTTTTTAATATAGAATATCTTGAAAGCATTAGACAAAAAAAATATTTGTTAAACTTAAGAACCTGGAAATTTTGTCTTTCTTAAAAAAATAAAAAAGAAAAAAAAAATCTTTTTGAAAAAATTGAAATAAAAATTTGGGGATCAAGCCAATATTTTAGGGTTGGTAGAAATAGGGGAAACAAATATGTTTATTTTTGGCCTACAGATAACTAAATGACAACACAGACTTCCAAAAAGGAAGAAATACCTAAAAGGTGGCTTTTTAGAAGAAATCTCATTGGGTCTAGTCCTGAGGTTAACTGTCTTTTAAAGACCAGCCTGTTCAAACACTGGGGATTATTGTGGCAATATAGTACTTATACTATATACAGCTAGTAGATTTTGTGGGGACCTCCAGTGTTAAAAGTTTTATAAAATAAACACTCAAGCCATATATACTGATGACAAAACAAATATGCTAAGGCATGACTGAATGAATAGGACCATAGTTTAAATCAACTCAATCGTCTACATATCTGCAACTGATAAGAAATGGGTAACTAATTTGCGGCTTTTGCGCCCACTTGTGTCAAATTTTGTTGGTATTAAGGACAAAGTTTAATGTCAATGTCAACAATTTTTCATTCATGATGAGATGGAGCCACCGCTTCCTGAGTTTCAAACAGTACCGAGTTCTGACGTGTCTTGCTTACGGTGCCGCTAGTGAGGATCGAACCGAGGGCCTCTCGATTTGAAGTCCAATGCTCAAACACACTCCCTCTGGTGTCAAATTATTACCATCATACATGTATATGTGACTAGTAAATGAAGTTTCTTACATACAGACTTAGCGGCAGAGCCTTGAACTTCCCTATCACGTCAATGAATAATTGACAAAGTCAGACTGTTGGAGCATGTCATTTTAACTTTGAAACAAAAATGTCAAACTCTCATGAAAAGCCTTAATTCCAGAGAAGGCCGAGTTCATTGCTCTAAATAAACATGTAGGCCAAATTTTTAAGATAGACAAAATGATAAAATGCAAAATCCATGCGTAACAACCTATCTTGGGAATTCAAGACTCATTAAAAATACAAATGAAAGTGATCTAAGTAAACAAGTTGTTTAACTTGTAAACGAAATGGCTTCTCTAAAAGAGCTTTATAACTTTCTTATTAAATATTCTGAAAACTGTTTAGCAAAGAAGCCTACACCATTCTTTGCATGTGGTATACAGTACCACATACATGTACATGTACATGTATGTATACAACAAGGCAGACAAGGCACACAGCTTAAACGTGTATTTATTTAGTAACCTATCTAGGAATAATGTACAGTTCAGTAAACTCGCTCTGAAAATGAAACTTGTACAAGGTAATTCATTTCTTACGAACTGATGACTCCTCTAAGGGCCAATGAAGCTGAATTTGTAAAATAGAAGACAAACAAGAACCCTGCAGCCCCCGTGGCCAAGAGCACTGATATTATATTTCAATGCTTAACCATTCCATCATCTCACCACTGTGTCTGGTGTGGGTTCGAACCCCAAACGGAGCACATGTGAGACAAGCCAAGTTCTGCTTGCGGGTGAGTCAGGTGGTTTTTCTCAGGCTTCTCCCGTTTACGTCCTACCTACTGATTGGCCTGTCTCATATGAGCTGAAATAATCTTGAAAGGGACATTAAACTGAATTACAAATAAAAAAAAAAATAAATAACAAGAACTGGCATAACAAAGCTTAAAGGTGGGTAATTAGTGATATATTTCAGTCCTTCCTTTAGAATAGTACATGCAATATGTAACCTTACAAGCTGGGACACAAAAGACTCACTGAGAGACAATTAATACTGCTACATGTAGAATAATACTTCGACACTTCTGCAACTGCTATGAGTGGAGCAATTTTATGGAAAACTTAAATCTATAAAATCTTAAACTGTGGGTCCTCACTAGAACATTTCATGGATTTGGTTCTAGTAAATAGCCACAACTTGAGATTTTCATGATCCTTTCACAATTGCTCTATTTTCACAAAATACCCACCCCTGCTTAACCAATATGAACATCAAAAAAAAGTGTTTCAGGTTACATCGGACATGTACAAGGGACCAAGGGCTGAAAAATATCATTTTTATCAGCAATGATCTATTAATAAATGTACTGTACTGTACATGGGGAGGACAGGGCAACCATGTGTTGAATAGAAAATCACATGAAAATTCTTTGAAACATCTAGAAAAGTATTTGATACTGAGGCATAGTCATAGTTTGAGTAAACTGAAACAAACATTTTCACAATGATCATCCAGAGACAACCAACACGACTGGGAACAACTGACGCGGATGAAATCAATTAGAGACTGCAGTACATTTATATGAGCTTTCGCATGAGAAAACCAACCATTTGGGTTTTGACCAAGTCTGACACAAACAAGCATGTACAATCACAGACGCAGGTTAGAAGCTTGAGATTTTGAATTTAAGAAGAAGAGAGATTGTACTATCTGTGTAGCGAAAACAAAGACGCTGATCAGCTGTGCAGTTACTGCACAGCTGATCTGCATCTTTGTTTTCGCTTATGAAAATTGTTGGCTTTCTGGTGCAGTGGCTCATATTGTATTCAAATACCTGTCTGGCAACAACTTTTCACTGGTTGTTAGTTTTTGTATACATGTGGAAAGTTGTTGCCAGACAGGTATTTACTACTGACTGTTACATATATTGACTATATCTGTGTTGGTTGTTCTCAATCGCGTTCCGTTGTCGGGATAACCGGTGTGATTTTTAGAACAAATTAATAGACACCTGCTTTGTGTATGTCACAAGAGGTAACAGTACTTCATCCTGAAAAGGCAGAAAAATAATGAATTAATACAATCGGTCTTCACGAAATGTGCCAGTCTGTCGGTCATATTTTAAACCAGCAAATTTCATACTGACGGACAAAATATTTTATTCTGTCCGACAAATGTCTGGCAAAATTACAATGATAACATATAGAACTGTCCTACAGAATTGGGGTTTGACTAGCAAAAACTTGCAGTCTGCCAGACAGCTGTCCTGCAGATGAAAAAAGATTTCACAAAGACTGCATATTTATGACAAATGGACTTGCCCATCAAGATCATTTTGGTGACCGCTCTTTCATTAGGAGCTCAGGAGTGATTTTTTCAATTTTTTTCGACATAATTTCTCTCAGCAAACAGAACAGAAACAGATGGGACAATGCATACTTTCAAAACCAATGTCGAGGACAAAGTGTTTTCTCGCTTTGTTTGGCCTGTGTATGCATTTTGAATCATGGGTTTTTGCAACTATGAAACTTCGATGAAAAAGTCTGGAATTTGGTGATCTTATACATGATACACACCAAATTTTGTAAACTGAGCTCTACAAGAACAAAAGATGGCTAGAGGCTGGAAATTTTTTATTTAGAAAGTAGAGGAATTATACTACGGTATCCGTGTAAAAAAAACAAAGACACTGATCAGCTTTGCAGTTTAAAACTGGGAAGCTGATCTGCGCCTTTTTTTTCGCCTAGGCAAAAGTCTGGTTTTCTCATGATGCAGCTAATATGCGAAATAAAGATTTCTTTACATGACTCTTCACTTTATCTGTCAATTTAAGAATTTCTAATACTTTTCGCGTAACAAGTTTGAGCAAATGCAGGTAACAGTTACAATGGAATGAACAACACCTACTAATTGGCCCGTCTCATATGAGCTGAAATAATCTTGAAAGGGACGTTAAATTGAATAAGAAAAAAAAAGCAGAAATGTGGGTTGCATAAATTTGTTAATTCATGTAACTGTGGGGGGAAAAAATTGTTGATTCTCCCTGAAAATCTTAAAAAGTAGTGGGCACTTCATCAGCGTGTACATGTAAGGCCCTATTAATGGGATCAGGACTTCATCAGCATGTACATGTAAGGCCCTATTAATGGGGTCAGGACTTCATCAGCATGTACACGTAAGGCCCTATTAATGAGGTCAGGACTTCATCAGCATGTACACGTAAGGCCCTATTAATGAGGTCAGGACTTCATCAGCATGTACATGTAAAGCCCTATTAATGAGGTCAGGACTTCATCAGCATGTACATGTACATGTAAGGCCCTATTAATGAGGTGAGGACTTCATCAGCATGTACATGTAAGGCCTTATTAATGAGGTCAGGACTTCATAAGCATGTACATGTAAGGCCCTATTAATGAGGTCAGGACTTCATGACAGCATGTACATGTAAGGCCCTATCAATGAGGTCAGGACTTCATCAGCATGTACATGTAAGGCCCTATTAATGAGGTCAGGACTTCATCACGTTCAATGTATTGTAGAAGATACAAGTTTTTGTCATGTTTGCAGGCCACATACGTTTAAGAAAACTATTGGACCAGTATTAAAATATGGCCAAATATTTATCAAAATATTTAGCACTCAGCTTATAAAAAGGCTAGCTGTTTGATGTTCTGATTTAGTTCATTTACAGCCTTTTTTATTCTATTAACTTTGGTTTTTAAAATTTATGTACATACATGTGTACTTTCTAATTTCTCTCCTGGCATAATTCCCCTGTATGACAAATTGTGTTTAAAAACAAAATTTCGAACCTTCAGTGTAACAGTGTTTCAACACGAACATAAATATTGCAAACAATGTACTTAACCTCCTACAGATTTAATATTGAATAGACTGATAATCTAGAGAAAACTTAAAATATTGTATGTTCCCTTTTGTACAGATCCACAAGAACCAACAAGTAAACTTTTAAAATGATGAAAATTCATCATTGTTTGATTTTAGGACAAACTTAATATCAAAGCTCATCTATCTATCACTTGAGTTCAGTGAGCTTTAATGAATTTGTCCAAAAATCTTTAACCATTCCATTCATAAATCTTCATGAAAGAATATGCAGGAAGTGGGATGTCTGTACATGTATCTGTCAAACTTGTACTCCAACATCCAAGTAATTTCTCATTTCAAACTGAGCTAGATGTTCACACTGCTATAAATACATGTACCACTCATTTTGAATTTGAGCCACAAATCCATGAATGACACATCCTTACCCGTGTCATGGACGCCTCCGCGACATTTCGTCGAAAATTACATTTGTAGAAAATGACCCCATGCCAGACCCATACCCTAACCCTAGTGGTTGGTGGCTCAAAATGTGGACCTATAGGCTAGTCTTCTACGGAATAAATCTCAAAATTTTGCAGTGAATATTTTTGAAGTTACAACATTTTCGACAAAACAAATTTTCGACGAAATGTCGTGCATCAGTCATGGACCAAGCCTGTACTATGTTAATGTACATGTCAGTTACTTGAACAATGATCAATATCATGGCTTTCAATCATATCAAGTAGTGAAGTTTTTGCTTCATGAAGTGTTCTGCTTCATGTATGTACATTATACAACAGCCTTTCAGATACTAACCTGATATCTTTCATCAGAGTGCTCTCCCTCCCAGGGAAGTTTCTTCCTTCCCTTCCCGGCACTCATGTAGGGTCGGCTCTGGCCATTCGTCTCTGTGATGGGGGTAGTTGCCGTCGGGGTGGGGCAGTTAGACGAGTTGACAGATTCCAGCTCCATCGTGTCGGACCTAGACAACCCTCGGGAACTCATACTGCCACCCAGGATCCAGTCCATGTCAGCGCCCTGTTGCTGAAAGCTTGCTGAGCTTCGAGTGGATGCTGAAGACGGCACCGGAGTAGCATACTCAACCAAACCCTCACTGTTAAGTTTCGGTAACTGTCTTCTTGCTAGACGAGCTTGCACGGCTCCCATTACGCCTTCCCCATCTGAACTCAGTTCCACTTGATCTACAGCCTGGACCAACGGCCCAAGTCTACCTGGGCCCATTGCCTGGGCAATCACTGACAGGCATTCCAAGGCTCCCTGACGCACTTGCCTTTTGGGATCAGTCAGCGTGGGTGCTACCATTTTGCAAACACTCGCGAGATCAAATGCATAACTTGGGAACTGTAACAAAGCTGATATTATTATGTTGAGTGTTTCTTGTCTCACTTTCGAGTTTTTATGACGCAGATTTTCACATATCACAGATAAAACAGCTTTGGGGCTGTAGCTATGCATCATTTTCGTCGCAACTTTCATTACCGCTTGTCGCACAACTATCTTATTGTCACCCATTCTTTTCGTTAAGGTTGAGGAGAGAGGTTTCAGGAACTGTTTTACATTTTTACCAAGTTTCTCAACAAGTAAGCACAGTATTTCCAATGTCACTGTTGTTATTTTGAAATTTGAATCATCTAAAAGGTTGTTAAGGAAACTAATAAATGACATCATGTGTGGCATTAAGTTTGTCTGAATCGTAGGTTCTTGCAAATCAAGCATTATATTTTTCAGTTCCTCTACACCTTTAGCACGCAATTTGAAATTTTCTTGGTCGCTTATTTGATCCATCACATGACTAGGAATAATACCAAATTCGTAGGTGTCGACATATTGCGCAACACTGTTAGAGTGATGTGAATCTGTTGTCCCATTTACCCGCCCTTTTGTGAACAGTGCATTTTTTGACTGTGCATTACTCATACCACTTCTAGTCGTAATGTCACCAGTATCTGGCTGTTCCTGACCCGTTAACTGAAAGTAGTATCTTCTCAACGGGGCAGACAACTTGTGTAGATAATTATTGAATTCCCTGTCACCAACCAACATTCTTATTTTGTCTAATGTCATTAATGAGCAATCCCTCAAATTATCCTCTACTGACTGATCTAACAATTTTTTAGCCAGCGACTGAGTTACTTCAAAGAAATTTTCCTTAGCAAATTCTGGTGTGAACAACATAGGTAGAGCCACTATCGACTCCTTTCGCACTCGAGGATCATCATGCTCCAGTCCATAATTTACAATGGAGCGTAATAAACTCGGAACATGCTGGGTGCATTTCATATACACATGCAGGGTTTGAATCACAGCTCTTCTTACAGTAATTTTGCTTTCGCCAATATTGGGAATAAGCTTTCCCATTATCTCTGACATGCAAGAATCTAAGCCATCGCCAAACTGTGGTATAACTTCGTTTATTAGCTGTATACATTTGAGTCTCACGTCCCAATTTGAATCCAAAAGAGCCAATCCCAGACCCCTGAAAATCGACTGCAGGTTGTTGTAAGGTAATTTCCCGGCATTTCTTCGGACTGTTATCAGCAACTGCTCTAAAATCTCAACGCGTCGCTGGAATCGTTGATCTCTCAATTGATCAAGAACCTCATTTTCATCCATGTTCCAGCCTCCAGACTGGCGCTGGTCTAAATAGGGTGCATCGTTGAATTCATGCATAGGAAACTTGGCAACATGCACCTTGGCCACTTTGCCTGCCATGAAAATAAAATCGCTTCCAATGAATTTATAATGAGGTTTTTACTCTTCAACTTGCGTCCTGATCCTTGTCTGTTTACAGAACGTGTTTGTTACATAGATGATTTCTCCATGCGAAGTCATTTTGATGTCATTTTTAAAGACAATTTCTCGCACTTGACAGATTTTTCCAAGGACAGTAAATATGGCGACTTCTCCACAACAACAGTTGTATTGATCACGTGACTCCGTAGATGCCGAGCGGTTAAATGTAAAGTTAGGATTTGACAGGTGCTCTATTCGACGAAATAAAGCAATACAAGTTCTGATCATCACCTCAGGTGTGGGATAGGTGGCTAAGTTTAGAATTAAGTAAGTCAATGGGAAAAACATTTAGGGATGGTCCATTAAAACCATTTACAAGATATCAGAGGCATTTTGTGTTGTGTTGTGTTGTGTTGTGTTGTGTTGTGTTGTGTTGTGTTGTGTTGTATTTTATTGTATTGTATTGTATTGTATTGTATTGTATTGTATTGTATTGTATTGTATATAGATAAATTCTGCCTTCGAAGGCACACCTGGTAACCCCCGGACTGGTAACACCAGTAAAAATCTTCTTTAGTAAAGTCCCATCACTTTAAAATATTATAATCCAATTACCACGGGTACAATAATCCAGATAAGAATGTTACAGTACTTTAAAACACAATATTTCTTAAAAAACAAAATAGCCATCAACATCACCATGGTATATACAACATTCCTTCACTCAGTATCTCTCAGCTTAAGTTTATACAGTTCTAAACTGCTTAACCTTCCAATTTTGTGCGGGTTGCTGGGCCTCTTTTTCTTTTTGTAACTTTACACACTAGGTCAAGTTTTTTTGTATCTGGCGGAATGCAAACAGATAGACCAGACGCCGACAATGGAAATGAAGCAATTCATCTGCAGACTGAAATTCTTCACTATCAGCTTTAGTGATGTCTTGTATAACACTGGGATCTACTAGTAACTGAATCAAACTCAGATCAGCAACCGGCGGATAATCTTGTACTAGTCAATCACTGACATGTAAAAAGTCATTCAATATTGGTTTTCTGACAGTTTCAAGTTCTTGGCAGGCAAGTAAGAAATGTCTCAATGTTTCTGCGTCACTTTGACACAAATGGCATGTAGAATTCACTTCATTCTGATTAAATATGTGCCCGTCAGTATTTTATTCCTAACATGTCTCTTTTACTTAAACAGTAAGGTTATCGCAATGATGAATATGACTCTGATCGACACTTTATCTTCTCTGTACAGTGTTCATTTACAACTGCATTGAACTGTTTTTTCCATTCTATTTTTTCAACAGGTTTGTCCAAAATGCCTCAGCACTTTGTAAATCATACATGATTAATACTTTCTTTACAGCAATTAACCAGCTGTGACTATTGGATGATTTGATATCTAATTGTCTTTCGGCTAAGCGCCATCTACTGAGTTTTCAGTACTAAGACGCATCCTCTGTGCCTATGACATAGATAGGTCTTAAATTCCCCAATGGTCTTCTTCTTATTCCAATATAGTTCTTCCCTCAGATAACTGGGCATTATCGAACTGTGTGCTTATGTACACGTGTCGTTCGAGACTGATTGAAAGTGCAGTTTAAAAAGGCACAAGTAGGCAATGATCAGGAAATGGAGCAAACAGAAAGAAATTTTCCCACTCCATAAACTGAGGGGTGGGAAAAAACTAAAATGACACTTAGGTACTTATACCAAGAAAACATATCGTAAGCCGAGTGAGCAAACTATTCCCCAATAGGCGGCCACTCAGTTACCCGAACTGAACTAAAATATGAAAATGTACATAAGGCTCAAACAGCACAAAGTTCGACTCCAAAACACAAATCAATTAATACCACAACAGAAGTATCGCCTTGGAATGATCAGTAATATAGATTACTGGGGGCTTAAACCGGTTTTACAGGCGCCTAACCTCACCCTCATCTTGTGTAGTGGTTCACAACATTTAGTTAGTTGTTCGGTCCTCGTGGTGAATCTATTACTAGTCAATGAATCATCAAGAACAAGCGAATAAATCATGATATTCGCCCTGATGAATCAAAAACGAGGACTCAATAGATTCAGTAAGTTGGCCGACGATGGAGATCCCTGGACGCCGAATAATTTACTGAAACCCAGAGCAAAAGAAAAACACCAGTTGAACCCCGGTGGGCCAAGCAACAGACAAGAAGCTCCGGTCGTAACCAACTAAAATGAATAGCTTTATGTCGGGGCCATCATAGTGTCTGACGCCCAACCCATCGGCGTGCTTTTAAGGAAGGCAGCATAGCCATCAACCATGACTGGGTTAAAAACTTAGCATGCAGACTGTCGCATAACATTCAAGTTATAACCTATTCGTCTGTAACGTGTTATGACAGTTTGTGTACAGATTGTGTACAGATTAAAATTGGGATGCCGGTCTACATGTACATGAAGCTGAATGGAAGCTGGTCCCTGAAGGCCTCCAAGCTTGGTGCTGAAACTGCTGATTGATGGAGCTGGTTTCAGATACGGATGGCACTTGGGAAGAAGGAGTAGAGATGTGCATTCATGCATTCACTGATGATTGTGGAATGGCAAATTTCATGTCATGGCCTCTAGAAACTCGAGTAGGTATCAAGAATGGTGTGACGGGGATGGAAACCAGTTGGTGTACAACTCTGTATAGCATCATCATAGTCTTGCTCTGCATCCTCCTTTGCTGGGGAGTATTCCACTAGAGATCTGCACGCATGGTTGTAACACTGCTGGTTGTACTGTAGTGCTGTAGTCTTGGATGAGACCACTGAAGAAGGGTGACTAGTAGGGATGTCAACGAATATTCGAATGTTCGAATATTCGCATTTCATACGAATATTCGAATGCGATTTCTGGATTCGAATATTCGCATAATTTTCTAACCTGCAATATTGTCATGTATCAGTTTAAAGGAGGACTCAAATTTAAGGCCAAAGGTCGAAAAAATATGACCAGTAATCCTGCTTGTCTGTTTAGTAATTCAAGATGGTCAACATTTTGACACACTTGCAAATTGAGATTGCTCAATTAACAGTTTGACACTTTGTTGATTCAAGTGACACTTTGTTGATTCAAGTTGAGAAGAAAGCATTGCTTGCTTTCAATAAATGTTTTTAAGGTGTGAAAGTCCTACAATTTGAGCTGTGTCATGTGAAAACTTAAGATGGCTGGATAGATTGACAACTCAATCCTTTAGGAACAACACAGTCACAACAGACCTTTCACAAAGTACATGTAGGCCACACGATTACAATAGACCCTTGGTGGCGGATATCAACGACATGCATGCAGAACTTAATCTTGGCTTGACAATAATGGTGTGTCGTTGCTTTCTCAGACAGAACCCAAGAGATTTGTCATTATTAAACACCTCCAGATTGTCTAGTTTTCTGTGCAAAATTTGTTGATTTTCTTACATGGCGCCCTTGGTATAGCCCAGATATGATACCATGCATATACATGTACCTCATATTTTCAATACATGTACCACCGAGTAAGTCATCGTAATGGGTCTATTGGACAAAGATGTGTATATCATTCGAATATTCGAATATATTCGAATATCCTATGCGAATATTCGAATACCAATTTCGGCATTCGTTGACATCCCTAGTGACTAGCTATTCTTGCATAGAAATCTATTCGCATAGCTGTTTGAAGCCGTTTTCGATTGGTCGAAAGCCGTGTTCAAACAGCAAAACCCATGTTCAAATCATGAAATTCACGTGCCGTTTGAACATGGGTTTTGGCCGACGTCATTGGTCAATGCGACGTGACGTCATTTGTTTCGTTCTAAACAAAATGGCCGACGTTGAAGAAGCTCCGCGGGTTTCGCGAGTTTTTACGTTGTTAATGTTATTTTCAAGAGATTTTAAGTGGATTGGAGTGAAAATGCAAGAATAGCGATCAACCATGGTTTGTTTCAGTGTTCAAACATTCGCTGGATCACTCGGAAGGTGTTTGAACACGCGGCCTGCGGCCTTGTGTTCAAACACCTTCCTCGTGATCCATCGAATGTTTGAACACTGAAAACCATGGTTGATCCCTATATTCAAAACCAGAATAGTCATGGGAAAATACGATTTTTTTTCTGGGCATCACTAAACGCAGATTTTCTTGTGTATTGTGATTCATGCGATGCCCGAATACGCCTTAGTTTTGGTGCCAGGGTCAGGTATTTGTCCTTTTCAAGAGACACTGTACTGGAGTGTATGTTGTAGAAGAAAGTTACCGGAATGGACTATCGGATTGGACATTTATATGTGTTCTGTAGTCCTTTTTATTTAGTTTTTGAAGACGTGTACAGAATAGAAGCCTACCTCAAATGATCATATACTAGTACGCTTGGGCCACAGTCACAGTGCCAACACTCTTTGCTAATTTCTATTTCAGTGTGCATCTATGGTGTAGAACAACCCTGAGATCTCTCATATTTCTAACAAAGGAACCTCTTAACAATAACCGCAACCCAGACCCCACCCCTATTAGTTACCCTAAACCACCGTGTGGGGGTAAGTTTTAGTATACTTAGATGAATTTAATCTTATGCAAACTAGTTATATGACGTCTTAAGTAATTTTTGTGCATATAAACTGCATCAAAAGTACTCAATGCCATAGATAAATGTCCATTCCGGTAATTAGACCCATTCCGGTAAAGGAACGCACCCGTTAAGGACGACCGCTCCCTGTGGGACTCCAGGGATGGCCACTCAAGTTTGTTTAGCATATAACCGACGCTACTGGTGTTCCTCAATCTCTTGCAGGTCCACCTGGCTGCAGTCCTCTGCACCTTCTCCACCTTATTATAGGGATGCCAAATAGGAGCTGCATATTCAAGTTGAGGTCGAAATAATGTTTTGTACGCAACTTCTTCCTTAGTATGCCTAGGTGCATGTGCCAAATTGCGCCGAAGAAAATCCAAAGTCTTAGTTGCCTTGCATGTAATTTCCGAAATTTGTTTCCTGTGCTTTTATTCAGAAACCCATGCGAAAATCAAGTTGGCTGAATTTTTGCTCAATCATTTATTACTGTAGTCAGCTGTGTTTCACAACTATGCCATTTTCTGAATGCATGCTCTTTGTCCGCCAAAAGATTATGTTCATCAAGATGACCCATGATATTTGAACAGACAATATGCTCTAGGAGTTTGCAAGGAATAAAAGTCAAAGAAACTGGGCGGTAATTATAAGCAAGTGACCTGTCACCGTTCTTTAAAAATGGACAAATATCAGCAAGTGACCATTCCTTGGGTGATTTCAACCCGTATCAATCGATTGCTGGAAGAGATGTGCAAATATCGGTCCTAATTATGTTTCCAATTCTTTTAGGACCCTAGAATGGAGCTCATCAGGTCCTAATTTTAGATAGATTCAAACCCTTAAGGAGTTTTCTTACTCTTACTTTGTAACAGCAATTTCGTCCATGAATCAGGCCGACCTATCCAGAAGCGGGACTTAGTCGCGTACCGTTTTAGTGAAAACATCTGTGAACTGACCATTAAAATTTTCTGCTTTTTCGAAATCTGGAAGCTGCAAGCTCGTATTAGGCCACCTCATAATGGAGAAAACCTCTGGAAAACCTACCGAAATTTGATCATTTGTTCAGATAGCAGCTTAACAAAATTAGGGATAAATATAAAGGAAACCTGAACAAACCTCCCACAGTTCACATTCTGGGTGACTTCAACTTTGGAGAAATTCTTTGGCCGGACAGACACAACAAATGTGGGTCACCATTGAGTAAGAATGAAGGTCAAATCTTGATTGACATTATTAATAATCATGGATTTGAGCAATTCGTCCACTTTCCTACCAGAGAAAGAAACACTTAAATCTTTGGATTTGATTATCAGTTCTCTTCCCAATCAGTTTGTCGACATTCCTTCCCAGATTGTCACAGTGACCATGTTATTGTTTCTGGAACGTTGAAGATTGTTATTTCCCACAATAAGAAACCTCGGAGGAAGGTGTATCGGTATCAGAAAGGTGGCTATGAATCTCTGAGAGCAGATATATTAACATTTGCAATGGAAAAGTATTTCAATGACCACTCGGATACCCTTTCAGTTCATGCTTTCAATCTTATTACATCTTTCATTCAGGACTAGGCAGATAAGCACATCCCATAAAAAGTCGCTTCCTTGATAATCCCCGAGATAAGAAGGTAGATTCGCAGAAAAAATGGAACTCGTGCAAAAGCTAAGTAAACTATATAGTAGTGCAAAATTCAGATCTAAATTTGAAAGCTTAAGAAGGCAAATCAAAGCTGATATTAGGAAGCAGCATGACATGTATGTCAATAACTTGGTAGGGGATGTTAAGACTAATCCCAGGGATTTTTGTAGGTATAGTGATAATCAGAGGAAAGATACCCATTTGAAACAGAACTAGAAATGTGTGTTTATAAAACACAATGCCCCCAACTATATGGTTGTCCATAACCTGGCAAAGTTTAACATGGCCGATTTCACCGAAAGTGAAATCTATCAAAATTATGTAAATCTTTCAATTTTTGACGAAAAATTCTCAAAAGCTAATCAGGTGATTTACTCCTTGGTCCAAATCATTATGCCAAATATGATGGCGTTGGTTCAAATATAACTCACATATCCTCAACTAGTCAGCCTCTGTAGACTGTAGGTGCATTCTTGTAGTAGTCTCTAGGGTTTGGTCGGGGACAGTAGAACCAAGGACTAAACGGAGCGTATTGCTATCGAAAATGTGCAGAGGAGAGCAACAGGATTGGTACGCAATATAAGACATCTTAATTATACAGACAGAATGAAAGATCTAGGGTTACCCTCGTTACAATACAGAAGAACTAGAGCTGACCTAATTGAAGTGTTTAAGATTATAAATGGTATAGACAAATGTGATAAGGATCAGTTATTCCGCACGCAAACAGATCAAAGAACCAGGGGCCACACTCAAAACCTGTTTAAACGGCAATTCAGATTGGATTTAAGAAAGTATTCCTTCTCACAAAGAGTAATAGATGACTGGAACAGTTTGCCAGAAGACGTTATGTCTTCAGGCTCCATTAATCAATTCAAGAGTAGACTAAATAAGTTCTGGATAAACAGAACTACCAAATTTGAGCCAGACTGTTATTCATATCCACTTGCGCATGCTAGACATCACCAGTTTAATGAAAGAAGACAGGAAAGGGCCCAAGAGTCGAGAGACTATACAAGGCCTCAACGACAGTAAGACAGTAAGACAGTAAAGCAAAATACTGTAATTTTTCAACTTTTAACTTAAAATGATAGTCGATACAAAGACTAGTATTATCTAAACAGAGCCTGAAACGACTTTACTCAAGTGTGTCTGTTCAACGTTTCCGTTCAATATTTCTTCCGATAGTTCTTTGCGCATGTTGGATTTTACTCCAAGAAATGTTTGATCACGTGACCTGTCAAAAAATATCTGAAAACAGGAAAAATTGTTAATTTGCTGCATTTAAGGTAGGGTTGCCTAAGATCGTGCATAAAATGTAATGGCACTGTTATTTCAAGCATTTTGGTTAATAATTGATGTCAAATAAGTGTTAGATGTGCAGAAAAATCAGCGGGAAAATTGGCATTCATGTTGGGACAGATTGCAATTCTCCCAGTCTCATTTCTTTTTCTATACTTTTGGTAATAATATATTCACCAATAAGTAGTCTAGTAGATCACAAAAACCACCAAGATAGTATTATCCGTTGGCTTACATGTTTGATAATGTTTCGTTATTTAGTGAAGCAGACAAGCACAGTAAAAAGGCACACTGTCCGGTTTTGGGCTTCCGCTTCTGGAGTCATAAAGAGCAGCCGCTCCAAAATAGAGTTGAAAATATTTTGAGAAAATCGAGTGCCATCCAGGTGTTTTCTTGTCAAATCTGTGACTGTTATTGTGATCTTAACCCTATATATACTGTTCTTGAAAACAAATCATGCTTTGAATGGAAGCTATAATGGAAACCAGAAGCATGGACTCCAAAAGTCCATGTGCCAAGTGATCTGCAGATCAAAATTACAATGAGGCCACCCCATCTGATAAACTTCCCCACAATGACAGTGAGAACTGTAATGGCTGTAGAAAACTCTTTGAAAAATCTCAAAAAAGAATCCAATGTGGTTTTTGTGAATCTGATTTCTACACTGTTCTGCACTGAACACAAGCACGTTTGAAGCCCTTTCTGCATGTGATATATATTTTTAGGCTCGCCTTATTGAATCACGTGACTTTTCCCGCGTTGGTAGAATTGCCCACGCTGTAGTCTGTCTGCAGCATTTGCTGCCGTATGTTGGTAACATTGGTACCATTGGCACCAATGGTATTACCAATGGTACCATTGGTAAAACCTTGAACGGAATTTGTCTACCAATGGTACCATTTTTACCATTGGAAAAAACCACAAACGCACGCGTTATCAGAAATGTTATGTCAGCTCTAAATTTAGTAACTAATATAGACCTGTCTGCCAGCACGCGCTAACCAGTTAATATGACAATTTGAAGACTTGCCACGTGGGCGCTTTGGGCCAATGAAAAGAGCTTATATAATAAAATACATTATCTCAAAGGCATATTATTGAGAAATACGACACTGGAAGTCAGCAAACAGAATCGAGATATGGATGATGAATCGTATGAGGGTTCAACTAGTCCCTCTTACAGAATAAGTAAGTAGTGTACGACAGCACTGATAGCGCCTGATTGAATTACGCATTTTACTTGTGAAAATGATATATGGGCAATGTCATAAGAAAAATAGATTTTTGCATATGCGAATGTAAAGGCACAGATCAGTGGTGTAGTTTAATAGCTATATAAATCAGTGCCTTTGTTTTCGCTCTTCGGTGTACCGTCCGTCGGATTGGGACGTTAATTGGAGGCCCCCTGTGCAGGGACAGTCATCCCCTGTGCAGGTTATAGATCCCCACACAGGTTCTATCCTCATGCATGTAAGCTCATCATGCAAATACGCCAGTGAGTACAATGTACAACTCCCAAGAATAATCAGAAATTGATTGATGGGAGTAACAAGAAAAGAAAGAAAGTATTAAGTCCTGTTTATGCATTCTGGTTTTGAATTCAGACTTCTTGTGGACCTTGTCTGGGAGTGTAGCAGGATGGGCTGAAGTTGTAATGTACATGCATTCTCTATAACCAGTTTAGCAAGCCTTGGAACTGTTGAGGGAGGCTGCATTCACTATATCCTCTGCAAGAAAGTTTCAATTGTTTCATATATATCAGAAAATAAATAAAATTCTTTTGTTTCTATTATCTTAAATAATTTTTAAATTTCAGACATGACGTTTTAGGAACAACTGTTGCAGAAACAAAACAGCTAACATCACAATGGTTTTCAAAAGATCAGAGTATAGACGACAGTTCAAAATCTCCACTCTTGAAAAGAACATTCCATCATATCTGGAAAGAGTAAACTATCGTGAGTTACGGAAACAGAGGGAGTATTCTCACACACCAATATCTTGGGATGCAGAATTACTTGACTCTGAGGAAAGTGATGAGAAATTATCTCCCGAAGAAGAGGTCAAACAACTGCCAGTGTTAGATCTTGCCATAACTGAAGAAGGAGAGAATGAAGAAGACAGTGAGGGAGAGATAGACAGTGTCAAAAGAGAGAAAAAATTAGCTCAAGAGAAGGAAAAGGAGGGAGACGATGTGGTGATCACGAAAGAAGATGACGAGTTACGGAAGTCAGCAAAAGCGAAACTGAGTAAATACACATTCAAGGAGAATAAGGATGATCCGTCTCAGGTGAAGGATGTTGGACCATCTGTTTGTAAATCTAAATGTAAGTTTTATGCACTACAGATTTATTTAGGTTTTGATGTCATATGAAACATTAGTACTAAATAAAAACAGATACATTTGGTAAAGGGAAAAAAAGTCTTCCAAATAATGTATAAATTGACAATACCTGTGCCTACAAAAGCAATGCTGATCACAACCATAATTTTTAATGTAACTTTAGGTACAGAAGAATAACTTAAAATAGATACATAATTTTCATTATTTCAGTTGATATCAATTGATTACGTAATCAACTGATAGCAAATGTCATCTAAACAGTTTCTATGACAGAAATATAACTTTATGAGAAGTGAGATATGATAGAAATATAGTCTTTGTGATACAGTATGGAAAAATATATTGAAAATGATCAACATTTTACAAATTCTGAAGATTTTTGCTATTTTCAGTGGGTAAAACCTTTGTTAAACCACAGAAAGTTGACGAAAAGACATTTGCCATGAAATCCAAACCTCGCCGTCCAGATAGACTCCGCAAAATACCAAAACTTCAGATCCGTCCAAAGTCGGCCCCACCCTCTCGACAATCAGAACAGGAACCGTCAATTCCCCAGCCATTCATTGCCTATGGTTGTGGTGCAGAGGAAAGGGAAACCAATACTAAGAAAACATTCAACGTCAGGGCCTCATCAGCGGTAAGTAGAGTTAAAGAACTGAATACAAATATAGGGATCACAAACATGCCTTTTCATGCATTAACCCATATTTGACGAATAGATTTTCCCATCATTATCATTTGGGTGAGTCCACTTTCATTTTGAGGGGTGTTAGGAGTGATTTTTTATTTTTATCTCATTTGTCGGAGAAATTTCTCTGTGTTAACAGAATAGCCCCAGATGGAGCGCCGCGTCACATCTGGGGCTATTCTGTTTGCCTATGTCCCATAAAAGGGACGCCAGGCTTAAATGAGTTAACGTTTGCCAGGGCTTGATGAGGTTGTTTGTACTGGTTGAAAATCTTGTTGAAAATAAGCCGCGATGTGAGAAAACTGGTCTTTGGGGTTTCCAGTCAGGTCTGACACAAACCGGCCTGTACAATCACAGAAGCAGGCTAGAAGCTTGAAATTTCGGATATAAGTAGAAGGATTGTACTATCCTTGCAGCGAAAACAATGGCGCTGATCAGCTGTGCAGTTACTTTGTTTATCGCATATGCAAATTGTTGGTTTTCTCATGTGGTGGCTCAATAATAATAACATTACTACAGCTGTATAGCACCTATTTTAGCTTGCGGAAAGGCCTGATCCACTGAACCAAAATTTTTGCTTACGAACATGCATGTTAGACTTGGACAGAAACCTCAAGACTTTTTTCTGACGGAATTGTCATTTTTCAGGTATTTTTGTACTTTAGTTGTTGAACATCATGGTTTGAAGTTTTTAGAATAATTTACAACACGATAAGTAGGTGTCCAAACAAAAATGTGGTTAGTCTGAACAGCCCAGGATGACAAGGTTTTGTGAAGTGTTTCTATACTAATAGAGGTGTAAATCGTTTAAGGTGTACCCGGCAGCATTGAGAGCCCAGAAACGAAACCAACTACAGATTGAGAAAATGAAAGAGAAACAGCGAGCAGCATCAGCAAAAGAGAAGAGGAAGAAAGCATTGTTTAACGAGAAAATGACACGAGAAACTGCATCATGGGACACAGAGTATAGGCGAAATTATCCTGCTTATGAGAACACCATATACAAATCTGGGGGACCTGATCGATCAGCAAGAAGACAGAAAAGCATTTTTGTCACATAATGAACAATAAGTTTTGATATGTGAAAATGCACTAAACAAACCAAAAGCAAACTTAACGTGTTGTAAAGTAAAGTGAATTTACACATTGAAAGTACATGTAGATTGTGAATGGATAGATAGTGCACAATTATGTTATTATGATGGGTAAAACATGTATGACACAAACCAGACTTTATGGCACCACAAAATGGCTTAACAGAGGCTTGAAATTAAAGATTTAGAAATAAGAGATTTTGTTCTAACTAGGCAGTATAAACAAAGACCCTTATGAACTTATAGTGAGTAAGAAAATACTGAATACTTTTTTAAGGGAATTTGGACAATTTTGCACAACAGAAGTAATTCAATTTCTTTGCAAAATGTTTTGCATTCCTTTGGCTCACTTGACAGGGGAGGTAAAAACATCCTGTCTTTGAGCTGTCTTCCCCTTGATGTCACATGATATAGATATAATGAATCTCAGAGGCGCCACTTGCTCATTTTTTTTTTTTTTCATTTAATTTTCATTGGCAAAAAAATTCAAATTTAATTGTATATTATATGCTTAAATTTCAGAATTAGACATAGCACTTTATCAAATGCAGAAGTTATGAAAAATGATCTTTAGATTATGTCAGTAGCAAAACTGAGTTTTTTTAACAGCAGTCAAATATAAATAGAGGAACAATAGTTGACTAGGTCTCATACCATTGCTGCAATCATCTTAAAATTGGAATCGGGGATCTAAAATGTTTCACTATGAACAACATTGTATCGTTCTAAATTTTAAGCAATAACACGCCTACCAAACACTCTGATTCTCAACCAACAGTTGAGAATTAGAGCTTTTGATAGGCATGAATAAATAAATCTAGTTCTCTGAATGTCTGTGATATTTTAGTTTTATTTACACATGTATATAGTTTCTCTTTTGTCCATAGAATAGTTCTGTGTGGTTATATAACGCCATAATATGCACAGCCTTACGTACTAAGGCTTCAACTTAGCATAATGTAGTCATTACTTTGATATTTAGATACTACATGACTCGCTGCCATGTTGCATGTGTTACTCATCTTTTTGAGATGTAACACATACTTTGCATTGAATTTGAATTGTTCAAAAATTTAAAAATGAAGCAAAATCCTTTGAAAACAATGAAAACATTACAAAAAAAAGAGGGTGGACCATATCGCACAACTTTGGGTTGTACTCATAAGTGGCCATTTACAACTGGCAAAGAAAGCCATACAATTCTGCAGTGTTTAACTTTGAGAATTTAAATCGGAGAGTCTAAATCTAAGACTTACAAAACTAAAAAAGGATCAAATAAGCAAAAACTTGTTTAGAATATGGGACTAAACATGTAAATCTGATTTTGCATTCTCAAAATAATCATACATACTGATTTCAATGCATCAAACTAAAAATATTAATTTTGTACTGGGAGACTATTTAATGACCACCATACAATAAACACCAGCCTCAGTGATTACAGATAAAATAATATGAGCTGCCTCGTGGGAAAACCAACAATGTCGTTTCCGACCAGGTCCGACACAAACCGGCCTGTACAAGCACAGAAAAGAGCTAGAAGCTTGAAATTTCGGATTTAAGTAGAAGAGGAATTGTACTATCCATGTAGCGAAAACAAAGGCGCTGATCAGCTTCGCGGTTACCGCGAAGCTGATCTGCGTCTTTGTTTTCGCTTGAGCAGATTGTTGGTTTTCCCATGGGGTGGCTTATATCTTGAGGAAGATCCTTTGGAAGCAGTGTATCACTCATAAAAAGTAATTTTGAGAATTTAAGTCATACAATCATGGAGTTAGATGTAATATGAGCCTCATCATGTTAAATCTGTTCTTAGTGTTTATCAACAATGTTAGATTCAAACGAACTCGCCTTGCTTCACTACCAAGCATAGCTAGTTTGGATAAAGAATACAAAATTGTTTTGATTCAAACACTAAGTATTTAAGTGCATATACTTGTACATGTATGTATGTGTAAAAATGCAGGTTTTCATGATGCAGCTGATTCAATTATTTTTAGTATTTGTTCCAATAACAAGAACTGTTCTACACATGTACATGCCTTATGATTGTGTTGAAGATATGTTTTATGTATTGCATTATCCATAAAATGTATTTAGTAAAAGATTTTGTTTATCAATGTCATTCCTGATCCTGATTTTGAGTCATGTCATTGCAAAACCTTTCTGGGGTTTTAACAAGGATTGACAACTAGAGGACCATTGGTCCTGTAGCTCACCTGAGAGATTATCACATTGTAAGCTCATGAGATTTAAATTAATTGAGAATCAACCAATCAAAGTCTATGCATGGACACTATTGACCCCCGGGGCATGGCCAAATTTGACCCAGGGGCATGACTGGCACAATTTATAATGGGGACTACCAAACATTGCTACATACAAAATATTGCATATAGAAGCTCTGGGCCTTTTGGTTTCAGAGAAGAAGTTTTTCCCATTGTAAGTCTATGGAGACTATCTACCCCCGGAGCGTGGCCAAATTTGACCCCAGGGGCATGGCTGGCACAATTTATGTAGAGGACCATTAGCCATTTAGTCAATGTCGAATGGGAATCTCGTGCGATTTTCTTGACGATTTATGACGACCAATATAAAACTTATCTATGGGGTACATGTATAACATTAAACCTGTTCGTCGCACTTACAGCCGCGTCAGAGTCGATTTATGACGTCACCAATATGGCGGCTATCTGACTATATATGAATTATTCGTATATCCATCAAAATCAATTGGAAACATCGCATTATTGCCTTTTTTTCCGAAGAAAATGTATGAAATGCATCTGATTATACACACTATAGACGAATTAAGTCGATGGGTTAAAGGATATTGCTTTATCCAGTCATCCGTTCGTTCGTGCATACGTTGGACATACGTTTTTCTTAAAAAAAAAACGCCCACAACTTAAAGGCCCTGGGAGCTAATTTGATGCACCCCCAGGACAATTTTTCATGGTTACCAAATCATTCCCTGGGACCCCAGAAATACAAAGAATTTTTGTCCTCAAAGATAAACTCAATTGCACTATGAAAAAATGCATGGTTTCCATGGCAACCGTAGCGAGATTCTTGAGCATGGGGGTGTACATACAAAATTGATCATATCTCCATTGTTACTTATCCTAGACTACTGTACTTGGTCTCATTTTAAAGCTTAGATATAGCGCCTGTTTATGGTAAGTATGCAAATTATCTAATTTGCATATTCATTAATTTTAATGAAAATATTGAAAATTGCAAAAAGGCGTAACAACTAATTTCAGGCCCGAACTGCCATTGTGACACTTTGTTATTGAACCAGTAATATCATATGACAAATTTATCGATGAACTGGCCCTATATGAAGATTATCTCATTTGCATATTCATAATATTAATAAAATGTCAAAAAGTGAGGAAAAATGAGGGAAAAATCTATAACCATTGCAAGTTATTGCATATGTTATATGGCCTAACTTGCATCTCTGGGACAAATTCTCAAGGCTGTTAGTGTTGTAAGAGGGACCACCTTAATGCCATCAAATATTGTCCTCAGCAACAAAATCATTTGCATGATGTAAAATTACTTAGTTTTTACACCACCTCTCATGCGATTCTAAAGAATAGGGTGTACTTAAAAAAATACTCATATTCCATCAATAGAATGCTCTAAATACTATAATTAGTCTGATAGCGATGCATGAACTGAACAATTCAACCTTTATACCTCATATTTAAAGCACTGAATTCACTTATTCATGAAAATAAACAAAATAGAAGAAATAAAAGAATAGATAAATAAAAATAAAAACATTAAAATGGAGAAGAATTGTGGAACAATAGGGGGTATATGTGCAAAAATCGCTTGTTCCAGAGCTGTTTATCAACCCAGGATGCTGAAAGAGATGTTCAGTGAATGCTATGGCAATGTACTATGGTCCTGAAGTATTATATAAGAATAATCTGATTTCCAATATCATGAACTTTAATGAAAACTAAAGAAATTTTAGAGAAAGGACAATGAAAAAAATGGGTTAACCTTCAAAATGACTTGTATTATGGCAATCAAAAGTCTTATAGTGCTGAAAATGGCATCAAATGGTGTCTAGGGCAATATTATTACATCCTGAACTACTATTTACGAGTCATTTGGTGTTAGTTTCATGAGTTTTAAGAATATCAACGAAACCTTTTGAATTTAGTGGGTTGGGAATACGGAAAAATTAAGGGGGTATACATAGAAGAGCTATAATTGGCACCAAATGATTGCTAGTACAATGTTCTGTAACGATATAATCGGCTATTGTTGTTGTATGGATATTACTGAGATCTTCATAAATAAGAAAAAAAAAAAACGGGTACACCAAAGAAAATCGCTCATATCTCAGCTGACAATATCATTAGAATGCTGAAAATGGTTCCATTAGAATACTGGGAGAATGCACTAATGCCATGCAGTACGATAGCTTAACCACGTGTTATTCAATTTTCTGAAAGTTACTTAAAGTTTCGAAAAATATGAAAATTGAAGGTTGTGCTTCACCAAAATTTATTAAATCTTGCTTGCAAGAAAGCGTGATTTATACATCTGAGCACATAACAATAAAACATTGTCCTAGCAATAAATTGAGGCCATTTTGAGTTCGCCACGGCTATTGGCGGCTATTGGCGGCTGAGATATAAGCAATGTTGTTGGTGTACCCCTTCATTTTTCATTGATGTTGCTATTATTTATTAAGATTTCATTAATATCAATAGATCTACAAGAAAAATAGCAGGAATCCGCGGTATGACCCATATTTCTCATTTACATGTTAACTGCTATTCAAGGATCTCAGTGCTACTCTTTTTCTTACTTTATATATCGGATTATATGGTTACAGAACATTGTCCTAGCAACTATTTATTACCAATTATAGCTCCCTAGGTCTTTCAGTATCCCGGACACGTGCGTTTTTCTACGCATACCCCTTAATTGTTCTGTATATTTTCTCTAAATTCAATACGTTTTGTTAATATTCTTAAAACTAAAACACAAATGACCCGTACAGGATGGTATAACATTTGATGTCATTTTTCAGCACCATATGACTTTTGATTGCCGAGATACGAGTCATGTTGTAGGCTAAATTGTTTGGTTCATGTATCACTATCATACCAATTATAGTACTCTAGAGCATTCTTTTGGTAGGATATAAGTATTTTAGGAAGAACATCCTATTCTTTAGAATCGCATGAGGAGTGGTGTGGAAACTATGTAATTTTACATCATGCAAATCTTTTTTTTTTTTTTCATTGCTGATGACAATATTTAATGGCATTAAAGGTTGTCCCTCTGAAAACACTGACAGTCTTGAGAATTTATCCCAGGGATGCAAAATAGATTGGATCTTATAACCTATCCAATACTTTGCAATGGGTATAATTTTTCTCTTGTTTTTCCTCACTTTTTGGCAATTTTACTAATATTCATGAATATACAAATGAGATAATTTTCATATAGGACCAGGTCATCAATAAATTCGTCATATGATATTACTGGTTAAATAACCAAGTGTCACAACGGCAGCTTGGGCCTGAAATTACTTCATTTATGGATTTTTAAAGATTTTTCTGCCATTTTGCACGTTTTCATAAAAATTAATGAATATGCTAATTAGAAAATTTGCATTACTTACCAGAAAAAGAAGGGGCTATGTCTAAGCTTTAAAATGAGACGATGCTCAATAATCTAAGATAAGTAACAGTGGAGTTATGATCAAATTTGCATGTATACCCCCATCCTCAAGATTCACGTTAACGGTTGTCATGGCAACCGTGCATTTTTTCATAGTGCATTTGAGTTTATCTTTTGGGGCATTTTTGTTTGCATTTCTGGGGTGTCAGTAAATTATTGGCACCCATAAAAATGTCTTGGGGGATGCAAAGCTAGGTCAAATTAGCTCCCGGTGTACTATGCATAGTTTGGCACTTTGTATGCAGATTTTGTCGTGACGTGGCTCATATTTTAGTGCTATGCTCTTTGTGAGAGATACTTTTGTGCTAAAATAGCTTTTATAAATACAATTGGTAAAATCCACCCATTTAAAAACAGCGAGAAGTTGGAAACCAATTTTTATCTGACAAGCATAGTTCGAAAATGGTTGTTTAAAATGCATATTATGAATGCGCTGGTCGCCATTTTGATGACGTCATATTTCAGCCCAGACGCGGGTCTCAGGGCGACGAACTGGTTTAAATTGTTTCATATGCCCCAAAGTTTGATTTAAGGTAGGTCGTCACAAATCGTCATAAAATTCCCACGGGACGATTTTTTGTGCCCATTCGACATTGACTAATTGCCACATACAAAATATCAAAGCTGTGTGCCCTGTGGTTTCAGAGAAGAAGATTTTTGAATTTTTTTCCCATAGCAAGTTTATTGAGACTATCAACCTCCGGGACCTGGCCAAATTTGACCCCAGGGGCATGAATGGCACAATTTATGTAGAGGACCATTAGCCATTGCTACATACCAAATATCAAAGCTGTGGGCCTAGTGGTTTCAGAGAAGAAGATTTTTTAGCTCGCCTGCACGAAGTGCATAGAGCTATTGTAGTCACCTCGGTCGTCCGCGTTTACGTTTACGTCTACGTCCGCGTCACACTTTCGGTTAAAGTTTTTTAGAAGTCTATATCTCTTGACCATGTTGATGGATCAAGTTGATAATTTGCATGTTGATAGATATTGGTCTGAAGTTTTACGCAGTACCATCATGACCCACCCTGGGTGACCTTGAGGTCAAGGTCACGGACTTAGAAATTTTGTGTTTTGAAAGTTTTTGGTTAAAGTTTTTGTAAGTCAATATCTCTTGACCATATTGATGGATTGAGTTGATACTTTGCATGTTGCTAGATATTGGTCTGAAGTTTTACGCAGTACTATCATGACCCACCCTGGGTGACCTTGAGGTCAAGGTCACGGACTTATAAATTTTGTGTTTTGAAAGTTTTTGGTTAAAGTTTTTGTAAGTCAATATCTCTTGACCATATTGATGGATTGAGTTGATACTTTGCATGTTGCTAGATATTGGTCTGAAATTTTACGCAGTACTATCATGACCCACCCTGGTTGACCTTGAGGTCAAGGTCACGGACTTAGAATTTTGTGTTTAAGTTTTTGGTTAACTTTTTGTAAGTCTATATCTCTTGACCATATTGATGGATTGAGTTGATATTTTGCATATTGCTAGATATTGGTCTGAAGTTTTACACAGTACCATCATGACTCACCCTGGGTGACCTTTAGGTCTAGGTCACAGACTTAGAAATTTTGTGTTTAAGTTTTTGATTTAAGTTTTTGTAAGTCTATATCTCTTGACCATGTTGATTGATCAAGTTGATACTTTACATGTTGGTAGATATTGGTCTGAAGTTTTATGCAGTACCATCATGACCTACCCTGGGTGACCTTGAGGTCAAGGTCACAGACTTAGAAATTTTGTGTTAAATTCTTTTGGTTAAAGTCTAAATCTCTTGAACATGTTGATGGATAAAGTTGATACTTGCATGTTGATAGACATTGGTCTCAGGTTTTATGCTGTACATCACAACTCACCTGGATGACCTTGAGGTCAGGGTCACGGACTTGGAAGTTTTGTGTTTAAGTTTTGGTTAATGTTTTTATAAGTCTATATCTCTTGAACATGTAGATTGATCAAGTTGATACTTTGCATTGGTCTGAAGTTTTATTTTGTACCATCATGACCCACCTGAGTGACCTTGAGGTCAAGGTCATGGGTCATAGATTTTATCAGATGTAGTGGCAAAGCACAAGTCAGGCGAGCTACGCTGTCCTGCAACAGCTCTTATTTAGTTTTTCCTATTGTAGGTCTATGGAGACTATCGACCCCCGGGGCGTGGCCAAATTTGACCCCGGGGACATGATTGGCACAATTTATGTAGAGGACCATTAGCCAATGCCACATACAAAATATCAAAGCTGTGGGCCCTGTGGTTTCAGAGAAGAAGATTTTTGAATTTTTTTCCCATAGTAAGTCTATGGAGACTATCAACCCCCGGGGCGTGGCCAAATTTGACCCCAGGGGCATGAATGGCACAATTTATGTAGAGGACCATTAGCCATTGCTACATACCAAATATCAAAGCTGTTGGCCTAGTGGTTTCAGAGAAGAAGATTTTTATTAGTTTTTTTCCTATTGTAGGTCTATGGAGACTATCGACCCCCGGGGCATGGCCAAATTTGATCCCAGGGGCATGATTGGCACAATTTATGTAGAGGACCATTAGCCATTGCCACGTACAAAATATCAAAGCTGTGGGCCCTGTGGTTTCAGAGAAGAAGATTTTTGATTTTTTTTTTCCCATAGTAAGTCTATGGAGACTATCAACCCCCGGGGCGTGGCCAAATTTGACCCCAGGGGCATGAATGGCACAATTTATGTAGAGGACCATTAGCCATTGCTACATACCAAATATCAAAGCTGTGGGCCTAGTGGTTTCAGAGAAGAAGATTTTTTTTGTTTTTTTTCCTATTGTAGGTCTATGGAGACTATCAACCCCCGGGGCATGGCCCAATTTGATCCCAGGGGCATGATTGGCACAATTTATGTAGAGGACCATTGGCCATTGCCACGTACAAAATATCAAAGCTGTGGGCCCTGTGGTTTCAGAGAAGAAGATTTTTTTATTTTTTTTTTTCACGTAGTAAGTCTATGGAGACTATCAACCCCCGGGGCGTGGCCAAATTTGACCCCAGGGGCATGAATGGCACAATTTATGTAGAGGACCATTAGCCATTGCTACATACCAAATATCAAAGCTGTGGGCCTAGTGGTTTCAGAGAAGAAGATTTTTTGAGTTTTTCCAATTGTAAGTCTATGGAGACTATCCACCCCTGGGCCGTGGCCAAATTTGACCCCAGGGGCATGGCTGGCACAATTTATGTAGAGGACCATTAGCCATTGCCACATACCAAATATCAAAGCTGTGGGCCCTGTGGTTTCAGAGAAGAAGATTTTTTAATTTATTTCCCATAGTAAGTCTATGGAGACTATCGACCCCCCAGGGCGTGGCCAAATTTGACCCCAGGGGCATGAATGGCACAATTATGTAGAGGACCATTAGCCATTGCTACATACCAAATATCAAAGCTGTGGGCCTAGTGGTTTCAGAGAAGAAGATTTTTTTAGTTTTTCCCATTGTAAGTCTATGGGACCTATCTGTTGCCATGGAAACCACAATTTTGATACAATCTGCTCCAAAACCTAATGCCATCAATCCCCCAACCCAATTATGGTTCACATTAAATTTGATCAAGATCGGCCTAGTAGCTTCAGAAATATTCTTCTTTGAAATTGTGGACGGACGACGACGGACGACGGATGCCTGCCTATCCTATAAGCTCACCTGTGAGCCTTCGGCTCAGGTGAGCTAAAAAGTGAGATTGTCCAGCTAAAAAGACAGAGAACTGAAATTTCATATATATAATAAAGTATTTTGATATTCCATCTTCGGAAACATAAGATCCTAGTCAGCTCTGGTTATTACATCATATCATCATATCAAATTTGTAGTCATTTGTCCTCTACTGAAGGTTAGACTTGTTTGACAAGTCTTCTTCTTAGATGACCTCTCTAAGTCTTCCAAGCGATTCTGAGGATCAGCATTATCTATTCCAAGTTTCTTTCTGTTGTCCAACAATATTTCATCTCATGCTGCAAAGGGTTTTAAGGTAACCAGGCACTCAAAGATATTGGTTACTTTTAGTTTTCCTGACCACACTGTTCTATTGCATTTCCCCTTGAGCAATTAATCAGTTCATTGTGCATATCCTTTTTGCAAGCATCTGACAACTGTTCATGGAAATGCTCATAACATAGTAAAATACTCTTTACCAGACTTCTCCCTAGGACTTAGAACATTGAACAAGTAGCCCAAGGGCAACGATCGCTCACCTAAGAGTCAAAACAAGCGGTAACAGAGATCTTTGAAAAGTGTGTATGGACGACAGATGGGCCAAGGTCAAGAGATGATCTTGACCCTAAATAATCACATACCTTCATTCACTCCATCAGTTCTCTTCATCTACCACTTTTTCAGGTCTCAGGCTGCAACAGTTTTCAAAAAATCCATTGTTTTCACTTATTCCCATGTAAAAGCATATGTTTCCAAATTTGACCTTGCTGTAGAATAAGTCAAGGTCACCCAAGGGTCATCATTTGATCAAACTACAATGGGCTCGAGTCCTAAATGCTACATACCATTTCGTGAAAATTGACTTGCCGGTTCTGGAGAAGAAGATTTTGAAAGGTCTTTACCATATATGGACGTGATGGCCATCTTGATCATGTGACGAGGATTTCACCTACTACCCATGGAGGCCCTACATAAAATTTGGCTTTCATTGGCCAAACAGTTTAAAGGAAGATCTGAAAAGCATGTAAGGACAACAGACTGGCCAAGGTCAAGAGATGACCTTGACCTAAATTAATCATATACCTTCATCCATTAGTTGTTTGCATCTACCGCTTTTCAGGTCTCAGGCTGCAATAGTTTTCAAAACATCCATAGTTTTCACTTTTTCCCATGTAAAAGCCAATGTTTCCAAAATTGAATTTACTGTAAAATAGGTCAAGGTCATCACTGGGTCATGATTTATATACACATTGTAGTACTTGAGTCATAGATGCTTTATGCCAAGTTTCGTTGAAATCAGTCCACCGGTTCCAGAGAAGATTTTTGAAGGGTTTTTACCATATATGGGCATGGCGGCCATCTTGGTCATGTGACCTGAATTATTTATATATACATTGGTTCACACTTCCTATAGATGCTTCATATCAAATTTGGCTTTGATTGGCCAAGCGGTTTCAGAGAAGAAGATCTTTGAAAATGTGAACGGACGGACGCATGGACGCCTGCTCGAGTACCATACTATTAGCTCCCCATGAGCCTTCGGCTCAGGTGAGCTAAAAATGAGGTTTTTCCAAAAATGTTGGAATCATCCATTACTATAAGGCTTTAGAGACAGGATCAAAAAGTTGGGAGTTTAAAACTACATCAGAATTCTTTAGCTCTTAACTTAAAACTGGCCATGGAGTGTGGTGGTGGTGTTCATATTTTAATGTCCCACTCAACACTGAACAGGTAAGGCCATAGGGAGTCTCTCATAAAAGACTGGAGAAGCAAAGGCTCAAACTCAACTCCTGGTTTTTATTGACAATGGCTTAAACACAGGGTTCTAGATAAGGGAGTTCCTGGCAAAAGAGTTCAATAAGGGTTCTTATCAATTAAAGTTCGTAACTAGGAGATGAAGCATAGATTGCAAAAAAATCTAAAGTCCCTGATGGGATTCAAGCCCAGGACCCCCTGGACAGAAAGCCAATGTTCTAACCACTGAGCAAATGATTAGATTCCCCGACGCAGTATGCTGTACAATTGATTGAATAGCTGTGCTATTTATTTAAGCTATGTATCATGTGATCTGCCAACCCAGCCTTCCAACCACAGCAGATAACCTCAAACAATGGGGTTTAAAGTAAAAAGACTTTTGATGTAGCTTCACTTTTATTTAGGCAAAGTAAGCTATGGGTACAGTAAGTTGGTCTGAGAGAAAATCAGCATTACAATCTGAGCCACTGCACCAGAAAAGACAACAATCTGCATATGCAAAAACGAAGATCAGCTGTGCAGTTACAGCACAGCTGATCAGCCTCTTTGTTTTCGCTCCAAGGCTAGAACAATTGCTGTTCTTCTTAAATCCTAATTTTCAAGCTTCTGGTCTGCTTCTGTGACTGTACTGGCCGGTTTGTATTGGACCAGATCAGAACCCAAATTGTTGGTTTTCTAAAGCAAAGGCTCAATTCTAATAATGGTAGGAGCACTTTCAGTAATGCTGATGAAAAAAATGCTGTAGTGCACCAATGAGAATTAAGGATGTTCGCTGCTAACATTTGACATTTCGGAACTTCCGGTTTTTCTTTTCTTGAATATCTCGTAAACGGTTGAAGATATTTTCCTAATATTCTATATTTGGATACATATTGATAATATGCATCAAATGAGCTATGAAAATTGTCAATCTAAGAAACTTCATTTTTTCACCCCATTTTCTGCAACTTTTCAGAAAGTTTTAGTTGTCAGTAAAATTTAGGGGGTAGGGTAGATTAAACTTGAATATTACACATCTTCAAAGTAATTGCACTAGTTCGATGTTTATTTTAGCAGCAGTGTATGTGTACATGGTCTTCTAAGTCATTCTTTGTGTCTTTAGTGTGCTAGTTTTAAAATTTAAGGTGGTTTTATGAAATGGGCTTATAGAAACAAAACAGACGAAAAAAGGCCGAAAATGGCGATTTTCAAGTTGTTGGTTCTCTCTTATATGCTCACTACCCTATATATTTCTTTCTTTTATTCGAACAATATTACCAATTTCTATGTTGTGTGAAAATACAAGAAAAAGTTTGAATCAACAAATATGGGTTTGGTACATTTCAAAATGTTGATTTTTTTCCTACTTTTCAAGTATGGGGGTAGGGTTAGAAAAGGAATCGTAAAATTTTTTCATCCACTCCAAGTTGCAAATTTTTCTATGCTTTTGGTCCAAAATTGTCTGCGCTACATAAATATTATGACTTTTGAAAGCATTCTACGTGTATTTTTGTTCAAGACAGGTATGTTTCAAAGAATCATAAATTAAATTAATTTTACCAAATTTAAAACGTGGTGCTCAGAGATCTCATTCAGAGGCCTGTAGCTTGAAAAAATGCACACTACCCTATATTTATTTTGTTTTCACATGTCTTGTGTTGTATTTTGGAATCAAAAAAGAGTGGTTAGAAAAAAAGTTTGAATACTTTTTCATTGGCAGCGAACATCCTTAAATAATGCAGGTGCACAAATGAGAAATAAATACATCCGTGCACAAATGAGAAATAAATACTTGGGTGCACAAAAATAACAGGTAGTCAGAAAAATGAAATTTTGTCCCCTAATTAACTTTGAAAACATATCTCAAAATGCCCTTATACACGTATTACTCAAAACGTCTGGTTCTCCCAAACGGGGTGAATCACACAACTCGGCCAATTCCCACAACCCTGCCGATTTCACTTGGTATTTCTGCAAATATGCTAATTTTTCTCACAGTTGTTCCAACTTTTGAAAATTATTTTCACAAATAGGCAGATGTCAGACGAATTGGCATATTATACATGTACTTGTGCGATGACATCAGATTGTTTGACCTGCTGAACTGTGGGAATATGCCTAGTTGTGGGACCTACTGTAGTCGCGAGTCTTACACATATAATTCAATTGCAAATAACAAGGACACAGGTAAATTAAACAGTACCGGTACTTACACATGTATTATTTTAAAATAGTAGAAAAAAAGTCTGATTTTATTTCAGGAGTAATTAAGAAAAGGTTGCCGTTATTCTTTTTTAAATCTGAAATTGTTAGTTTGTATATGGTAAATTGTCAATGTTGACAAAAAGGGACAAATAAAAAATGTAAAGATTCTGTTTTCTTTTTAGTAAAGTAGATAGTATTCATAAAAAGCACTTTTGATGTTTTATAGCATTACTATAACGGTAAAACAGAAATAATTCAATGGGGTAATATAGTTTAAATCTAAGCCTCAACATTTTGATGAAGACCAAGGACAGATAATAATATCAGTAACACATAAGCCGCGACGCGAGAAAACCGGTCTTCCGGGTTTCTGACACAAACTGGTCTGTACATTCTCAGAAGAAAGTTAGAATCTTGAAATTTTGGGTATAAGTAGAGGAGGTATTGTACTATCCGTGTAGTGAAAACAAAGGGGCTGGTCAGCTTCGCAATTACTGCGAAGCTGATCTGCGCCTTTGTTTTCGCATTGGCGAAAATCCAGTTTTCTCATGACGGGGCTCACGTGAAGCATCACAAAACTTTCATATGGCAAATGAAACAAAATATATATTATTTGTACACTTGTGAAATAATAATTCTTGTAATAAAAACTACATCTGTATACTTTGAAATAAATATTTACATTGAAAAACAACATTCAATCTCAAGAACGTATACAATCTCTAACAAGAAGTCAATTTAGCACAGAATTGAGCCGCCTCATGGGAAAACCAACAATCTGCATAGGCGAAAACAAAGACACAGATCAGCTTCGCGGTAACCGCGAAGCTGATCAGCGCCTTTGTTTTCGCTACTCGGATAGTACAATTCCTCTTCTACTTAAATCCGAAATTTCAAGCTTCTAGCTCTTTTCTGTGCTTGTACAGGTCGGTTTGTGTCGGACCTGTTCGGAAACCACATTGTTGGTTTTCCAACGAGGCGGCTCAATTGGTGTTTATTGAAATGAAGCAACAACTTCATTACTTAACCAGTACCATGGGAGTTAACTGTGTCTTGCTCAAGCGCACCACATGGGCTAGTAGGTTTTGAAATCCTCAAGTCTCAAAACACTTTACCACAAAGCCACTGTGTTCCCCATTTAGCACAAAATGTTGGCTTTTTAGCATATTGACAGCATGATTTCTTATGTGTTGTAAAGTCTTTAAATGAACACTGTAATATACTTTTATCATATTTACACAAAATTCACTTTAGTCAATCAAATACATACATGTACTGTAATGGAGTGACTTTTCAGCTTTTATGGGATGAAGGATTTTGAATAAAAAATATAGAATATGATAAAATTTAAGTGAGTTTATCATAGTCCATAATGATTTTTATATGTACGGTTCTTAGAAACTTGAGGCAAAGGCAATTGACAGGATCAGAGTCTTGATAACTGTTTCAACCAATAAACATCAAAAAGTCACTTCCTTACAATGCTCTTCAAGCATACTTAAATATGAGCCGCGACACGAGAAAACCGGGCTTCGGGATTTCCGACCTGGTCCGACACAAACCGGGCTGTACAGTCTCAGAAGATGATTAGAAACTTGAAATTTCTGATTTAGAAAGAAGAGAAATTGTACTATCCGTGTAGCGAAAACAAAGGCGCTGATCAGCTTCGCTGTTACCGCGAAGCTGATCTGCGCCTTTGTTTTCGCCTAGGCAAAAATCCGGTTTTCTCACGATGCCGCTCATTTTATACAAGGTAAGACAACTAGGGGATGGAAAAACATGATTTTCTCATGGAAAACAAAAATGATATGTAGATTCAATGTGTTCTAAGACATGCATAGAATGGAACACATACATGCATACACCATAATTTGTAAACAAATTCAAGAATATTGCCAATCTAACATCATCAAAACTCATTATTTTGTCTATGAAAATTCATGTAAAGTTTCTATTTTTTTTTTTTTTTTTTTTTGAAAATGACATAAACATGCAACTGGTGTGTTGCTTCAAGACAAGTTATTTTAACAAATACTATTATTGATGGAAAATAGGAATTTTCCTGTTTAATGCAGAAATTTTCCCAATTAATCCCAAAAAAGTTTTAATAGGACAAATCTACTGTGTATTCTAGCCATGACGTCTTGTATTTATCATATTACAGTCATGCAAAATACCATATTCGTTCTAATAAGCGCACAGTGCGCTTAACTTTTCAAAATAACTTAAACATAAGGTAACAAAATGTCCTTCTAATAAGTGCACAGTAGGAACGAAATCGCTAAAACTACGGTACATTGTCAAAATGCCAATGATGATGTCATTTAAGTGTTCCAAATGTTCCAAAATAGTGTTTTGTTTTGGCAGCCCCCGTGGCCGACCGGTTAAGAGCGCTGTTTCTTAATCACTCGATCATCTCATCGCTGTGTCTGGTGTGGGTTCTAGCCCCACACTGGCCACATGAAACAAGCCAAGTTGTGCTTGCGGGTGTGCCAGGTGTTTTTTCTCGGGGTTCTCCCGTTTTCGCCCACCTACTGATTGGCCCGTCTCAAATGAGCCGAAATAATCTTGAAAGGGACGTAAAACTGAACAAAAAAAAAAAAAAAAAAGAGAAATAGTGTTTGATCATCAAAGGTTAAGTTTTATCACAGGTTAATAGGGCATTAGTATGTAAAATTGGTGTAACATACCAATTTGCTAGTCGAGCAGTGGTATGCTTATACACATCATTTTCAGAAGCGACTCGGGTGTGCACTTATTGGAGCATGTCCGCTAATTAGAATGAATACAGAACGGACAGAAACTCACAAATTAGTCTCATAAGTGTCCATCCAATGAGACCCCAATGTGAAAATTGTCGCAAACTAGTCACTAGTAGTGCACCCCAGTAAGATATTAGCTTCCCATTAATGATGAATGGACTTTCCCATTGTTATCATTTGGACAAGTCCACTTTCATTTTTAGGGGTACCAGGAGTGATTTTAAATTTCATTTCATTTCTCGATAAAATTCATCTAAGCAAACAGAATAGCCCCAGATGGGACGCTGCGTTCTGCGGCGTCACATCTGGGGCTATACTGTTTGCCTATGTTCCATAAAAAGGACGCCAGGCTCATATCATGCCAGAAGCATCTACAAATACATACACTCTCTTTATGTGGAAGAATATTAGAATTTTATTCTAACAAAAACATACAATGTGTTCAGTATTTACATCTATAAACGAAATTGTATCTTGGACAAACAAGTTTATAAATTATACATTTTTACTATAGTTTGAAATACATACATTCGGGAAAACAATCAAAAACTTTGTCAAATATCAACATCTGAACAAAATGAACAGTATGAGATAATTCTTTGCATTGAGTTAACCCATAAACGATGAATGGACTTTCCCATCATTATCATTTGGTTGAGTCCATTTCCATTTTAGTGGCATCAGGAGTGATTTTAAGATTTTATTTCATCTTTTGTTGATATTTCTTTGAGCAAACAGAATAGCCACAGATTGGATGCCGCGTTCTGCAGCATCACATCTAGGGCTATACTGTTTGCCATTGCCCAATAAAAGGGACGAGTTAAGCATACAAGTTAAGCATACCAAGATGAAACCAGAGGACCAATGGTCCTGTAAACGCTCACCTGAGTCTGCTGTATATACCAATAAACATGTTTGAATATTATGGTATTTAACCCCAGTGCAGGGGCAGATGAAGCCCTTGGGCCGTTTTCTTTTTTCAGAATAACCAATATTTTGTCCATTTGCCAATTTCTTGCTGGCTTTTCCTTTCAAATGACATTTTAACAGTTTTCCCCATTCAAATGCATGGGCAACCCATGTTGACCTTGCCATAAACTTGGTCAAGGTCATCACAGGGTCATGATTTATATATACATTGTAGTACTATAGCCATGGATGCTTCACGCCAAGTTTCATTGAAATCAATCTATTGGTTTCAGAGAAGAAGATATTTGAAGGGTTTTTACCATATATGGGCATGGCGGCCATCCTGGTCATGTGACCTAGATTATTAATATATACATTGGTTTCCCCATCCTATAGATGCTTCATATAAAATTTGGCTTCAATTGGCCAAGTAGTTTCAGAGGAGAAGATGTTTGAATATTATGGTAATATACATGTATATTGCCCCAGGGTGTGGGCATATGAGCCCTTAGGTCCAATTTTTTTTCAGAATCATTAATATTTAGTCCTACTACCCCTCTCCTGCAAGATTTTCACCTCAAATGACTTTTTAAAAGTTTTCCCCATTCCAATGCATTGCATTGGTGACCTATGTTGACCATGTCGTAAAATAGGTCAAGGTCACCACAGGGTCATGATTTATATACACATTGTAGTACTTCAGCCATTGGTGCTTCATGCCAAGTTTCTTTGAAATCAGTCTCAGAGGAGAAGATGTTTGAATATTATGGTAATATTATACAATTATTGACTTCAATTTCGGTAGATATAAGGATTTATCTACCTGAAAAAGTGATATTCACCGAGGCCGGAGGCCGAGGTGAATATCACTTGAGGGTAGATAAATCCTTATATCTACCGAAATTGAAGTCAATAACTGTTTTGCTATACGACTTTTCAAGTGTTTTAATGTTTATCTTATAACAAATAAACAAACAAAATCATATCAGATGTTAAGTATTTAATGCACCAGTCATTTGTATCCCCGGCTCCCCCGGGGCCGGGGATAGCGGAGACATAGCGGGGATAAAGTGCCTGGCTTTAACCTCTGATGTGTCCCGGTAGTGCCGGGGATTTGCTGGGGTTACGATTTCCCGCCAGCACACTGTCACATTAATTCAAATTAGATTTTAGTGATATTTTTAACATTTAATTATCTTTATGGTACTTATTTAATTTCCAAATGCACCTAAACATTCACATGCATAAATTGAGGCCCTTCTCCCATGTTTCAGTTTCATCAGAACAACTCACAGCTGTTGTTCCGCATTATTGTCAGCCCCTTGGGAGCCGGGGCTTTTAGCAGGGGTTTTACCAAAATTCTTGCCCGGTGCAACTGCCGGGCTTTTAGCCGGGATTTAAAAATTGAAAAGTTAAAAGCCCCGCTATTCCCCGGCCCCGGGGGAGCCGGGGATGTAAATGACTGGTGCATTAAAGGCTAGACAATGAGGAACAATTGATTATGCTTGAAAGATAAGTTTGTGTTAGTTCTTAATAAAACATATGTTATGGGTACTCCTAAGAATCACCATGATGAGGCAATTCCAATGGGTACCAACAACATAGGTTCTTATGAAAAATAAACAAAATTATCTCTTAATTATAACCAAATACACCTCATTATCTAGTGCTTTGTGTGCTACTGCAAAGCATGTAGATTTCATGAACTGAAATGAGTTAATAGTTATTTATAGCTGACTGGCAGGTTTTAAACACATACATCAAATCATGTCAATTTCATGAAGCCCATCATGCTGGTGCTATTTTTGGGTACTCAGGAGCGTAATATAGATTTTGGAGGTTAATATAGAAAAACTGTCAAAATAATTAACCTCCAGGAACTGGTTTGATCTGGTATTCATCAGTTTGGTCTGGTTTCAGAGAAATATAAGGATTTATTAATACTGAATGAGCCAATCAGGAGACAGGAATTCCTTCAGTCATATAACAATATACAATTATTGACTTCAATGAGGTAGATATAAGGATTTATCTACCTGAGAAAGTGATATTCATCGAGGCCGCAGGCCGAGGTGAATATCACTTTTGAGGGTAGATAAATCCTTATATCTACCGAATTTTAAGTCAATAATTGTTTTGTTATATGACTTTTCCACTGTTTTAATGTTTATTTTATATTTTCATTAAAAGAAATAAATAAACAAAGTCATAACAGATGTGAAAGAGGCTTGATAACGAGGAGCAATTGATTATAATTGAAGAATTATTTTGTTAGTTCTTAATAAAACCTATGCTATGGGTAGTCATAACCAGAGGACCAATGGTCCTGTAAACGCTCACCTGAGATCAGCTGCATATACCAATAAACATGTTTGAATATTATGGTATTTAACTCCAGTGCAGGGGCAGATAAGCCCTTGGGCCATTTTCTTTTTTCAGAATCTTCAATATTCTGTCCATTTGCCAATTTCCTGTTGGCTTTTTCCTTCAAATGACATTTTAACAGTTTTCCCAATTCAGATGCACAGGCAACCCATGTTGACCTTGCCATAAACTTGGTCAAGGTCATCACAGGGTCATGATTTATATATACATTGGAGTACTTTAGCCATCGATGCCTCACGCCAAGTTTCCTTGAAATCAGTCTATTGGTTTCAGAGAAGATGATTTTTGATGGGTTTTTACCATATATGGGCATGGCGGCCATCTTGGTCATGTGACCTAGATTATTTATATACACATTGATTCCCCCATTCTATAGATGCTTCACTTAAAATTTGGCTTTGTTTGGCCAAGCGGTTTCAGAGGAGAAGACGTTTGAATATTATGGAAATATACATGTATATTGCCCCGGGGTGGGGGCACATGAGCCCCTGGGGTCCAATTTTTTTCAGAATCATTAATATCCAGTCCTACTGCCCATTTCCTGCAAGACTTTCACTTTAAATGACATTTTAAAAGTTTTCCCCATTCAAATGCATTGGTGAGCTATGTTGACCTTCCCGTAAAATAGGTCAAGGTCATCACAGGGTCATGATTTATATATACATTGTAGTGCTTGAGCCATCGATGCTTCGTGCCAAGTTTCGTTGAAATCGGTCAACCGGTTCTGGAGAAGAAGATTTTTGAACGGTTTTTACCATATATGGGCATGGCGGCCATCTTGGTCATGTGACCTGGATTTTTTATATACATATTTGTAACCCCTTCCTATTGATGCTTCACATAAAATTTCGCTTTGATTGGCCAAGCGGTTTCAGAGTAGAAGATGTTTGAAAATTATGGAGATATACATGTATATTGCCCCGGGGTGGGGGCGGATGAGCCCCTGGTGCCCAATTTTTTTCAGAATCATTAATATTCAGTCCTACTGCTCATTTTCTGCAAGATTTTTCCTTTAAATGACAATTTAACAATTTTTCCCATTCAAATGCATTCGCGACCTATGTTGACCTTGCCGTAAAATAGGTCAAGGTCATCATAGGGTCATGATTTATATATATATTGTAGTGCTTGAGCCATTAATGCTTCATGCCAAGTTTGGTTGAAATCGGTCCAGTGGTTCCGGAGAAGAAGATTTTTGAAGGGTTTTTACCATATATGGGCATGGCGGCCATCTTGGTCATGTGACCTGGATTATTTATATACACATTGGTTCCCCCTTCCCATAGATGCTTCATGTAAAATTTGGCTTTGATTGGCCAAGCGGTTTCAGAGGAGAAGATCTTTGAAAATGGTGGACGACGGACGACGGACGGACGACGGACGGACGGACGGACGGACGACGGAGCATGGGTATACTATAAGCTCACCTTGTGAGCCTGACGGCTCAGGTGAGCTAAAAATCACCACAACAAGACGATTCCAATGAGTACCAACAGCATAGGTTCTTATGAAAAATAAAGAAAATCATCCCTTATTTATCACCAAATACACCTCATCATCTAGTGCTTTGTTTACCTGATAAAGTTTGTTACTGCAAAGCATATAGATTTCATGAACTGAAATGAGTTCAGGCTATTTATAGCTAACTGGCAGGTTTTATACACATACAGCAAATCATGTCAATTTCACCTAGCCCATGCTGATTTCATGGTGATGCCATTTTTTGTACTCAGGAGGGTAATACAGATTTTGAAAGTTAATATAGAAAAAACTGTCAAAATAATTAACCTCGAAGAACTGGTTTGATCAGGTTTTCATCAGTTTGGTCTTGTTTTCAAGCAAATATTAGGATTTATTAAAACTGAATGAGCCAATCAGGAGACAGGATTTTCTTCAGTCATATAACAAACATGTATATTGCCCCGGGGTGGGGGCATATGAGCCCATGGGGTCCAATTTTTTTTCAGAATCATTAATATTCAGTCCTACTGCCCATTTCCTGCAAGACTTTCACTTTAAATGACTTTAAATGACATTTTAAAAGTTTTCCCCATTCAAATGCATTGACGACCTATGTTGACCTTGCCGTAAAATAGGTCAAGGTCATCACAGGGTCATGATTTATATATACGTTGTAGTGCTTGAGCCATCAATGCTTCAAGTCAAGTTTCGTTGAAATCAGTCCACCGGTTCTGGAGAAGAAGATTTTTGAAGGGTTTTTACCATATATGGGCATGGCAGCCATCTTGGTCATGTGACCTGGATTTCTTATATACACATTGATTCCCCTTCCTATATATGCTTCATATAAAATTTGGCTTTGGTTGGCCAAGCGGTTTCAGAGAAGAAGATCTTTGAAATTGTGGACGGACGGACGGACGATGGATCATGGCCATCCTATAAGCTCACCTTGTGTAACGGCTCAGGTGAGCTAATAAACTGGTCGAAACTTTGAAATGATATCACTACCTTAGCCTTGCATGGTAGTGATGGATCCCTAACTTTTTAATGTAACACTAGATATGTGAATCACGTATCACTCTAAATGCCGCCTAGCAAATATTCTCTCAAGAGTTTTTTTGGGGGTCAAAATTGTTTAAGAATAATATTTTCTCATATTTGAAACCAGTTTGATCCATTTTATTTTTGTTTATACTTTGGGTTTAGACCATATTTTATAGCTATGTACGGTCCAATGCAAAGTTACAAAATGGCAACCAGTTGGCTGTAAAAATAAGAAAAATAGTCAAATTAATGGGCAAATTAAGCATAATTGTGGTAAACTTGTTAGATTGAATTGAGATATTGAAGAAAACTTCAGTTTATAATGCCATCACAAGCCAGTCCAAAAAAATCCAAAATGAAAATTGCTACATTGTAGTGCATGGACACCTTCTCCTACTAGTCGAAACTGTTTTCATTATGGATTTTACTTTTGTTTTCAAAAATCTGTATTTGATTTGATTGCTAATTACTGTGCTTAATTTCTTGTTTCCTGCAAAAAATAATCACAATATTTTCTGAAAGCACATATAGCACATTAACAAATGAGCCGCCTCGTGGGAAAACCAACAATGTGGTTTACGAACAGGTCCGACACAAACTGGCCTGCACAGTCACAGAAGATGGCTAAAGGCTTGAAATTTCAGATTTAAGAAGAAGAGGAAGTGTACTATCCGTGTAGCGAAAACAAAGGCTCTGATCAGCTTCGCGGTTACCGCGAAGCTGATCTGCGTCTTTGTTTTCGCCTACGCAGATTGTTGGTTTTCCCATGTGGCAGCTCAAATATTGATCATAGCACTTTTTACGGTATGTGTGAAATGAAATAAAACAACATTAATTTTATGTCTTATCAAATGCTTTCAGAGTACAAGAATCATATGAATTATAAAGTATCCAAGTTCCCTTATGAGACTAACATATGAGCCGCATCTTGAGAAAACCAGATTTTTGCACAGGCAAAAACAAAGGTGCAGATCAGCTGTGCAGTAACTACACAGCTGATCAGCGCCATTGTTTTCACTACACAGATAGTACAGATCCTCTTCTTTTTAAATTGGAAATTTCAAGCTTTTTACCTTTTTCTTTGACTGTACATGCCGGTTTGTGTCAGACCTGGTCGTAAACCATGAAGCCTGATTTTCTCACGTCACAGCTCATATTACAATCATCATTTGGCGGCATCTTTAAGCCTTGATTTTTTACAGAAATTATCTAAGAGTTATCTTGATGTTTATCAGATCATTTTTAATGGCCAAACCATGAGAAAACCAAGTTTTAGCCCATGCATTGTGGTGCAGGTCTCTCTGTGAGGCACTGATCAGCTGTAAGTTTATGAATAGGCAAAAAGTCAATTTTCTCATGAAGTAGCCCAATGTGTTGAATGAAGTGCTACTTGTTTATGTTTGTTAACCCATTTTTGATGTATGGATTTTCTGGGTGAGTCCACTTTCATTTTTTGGGGCATCAGTGGTGATTAAAAATTTTCATATAAGCTTTTTATGAAAATCCTCTTAGCAAACAGCATAGCCCCAGATGTGATGCCACGTTCAGAGGTGTTACATCTGGGGCTGAACTGTTTGCCTATGTTCCATAAAAAGGATGCCAGGTTGAAATGAGTTAAACATAGAATAATATTACATAAAGGCGTTATTTACAAGTATCACACATTGCACCTTTCATCAAGGGCCAGGATGGACAAAATTAAATAGCATTGGTTTGTTCTTTCTTTGATAGCAACTTGTAAGTATGGATATTTTTCCATTGAATCCAATTTGTATTACATTTGGACATGCTTGCTTACAAATGTCAAAACTTTATGCTTATAACTCTAATATAATTTCAACTATCTTCTGAAAGAGTTTTTTTAAGATAACCCTCTACTTTCTTACTCAAGAACTAATCTGCATGCAGCCAGAAAAGATCTAGGTTTATTCACAAAGCCATTTATATTTTAGTCATTGGCTGCTTAGGAATCTTCATTTCAGAAATATAATAGATTAAATTTTCTTTTTGCAAACTACAAAAAATGTGAAAATATTCCAAAATCTCATTTCTCATTTTTAGCTTAAATATTATCTACCCTGGTCCTTTTGTAATGATAAAACCATATTATGGAAAGAGTCATTCTTCGATCAACTAGATTCAATATGTTAACCTTAGATACAGTGAGGGAAACTATATGCAGGTTGTTTTCATACTGTACATGTACAAGTACTTAAACTTTGAGGGACTTCCATTTTATTAAGTTTATTATTCAAAATAACTTTACCAGAAGATTCCTGAATATCTGCAAATAATTTTAAAAGTACCACTACTAACTACATTTGAGCCACTGCATAAGAAGGCAAAAACAAAGGCACAGGCCACAGCTGATCAGCACCTTTGTTTTCGCTTCAGGAATACTACAATTCCTCTTCTTCTTATATCCGAAATTTAAGCAACAAGTCGTCTTCAGCAACTTTACAGGCCGGTTTCTGTGGAACCTTGTCGGAACCCAGATTGTTGGTTTTCTCATGTGAAGGCTCAATCGTTACTAGGATGTAGACCAACGTCATGCCACTCTGCATGGAGCGATCAGGGCCCAGTTGTTCAAAACTTCGTTAGCTTAACTTCATCGTTAAGACCTCAACTTGTTAAGTTAATGCCTACTACATAAACAAATATACTGTTAATTTTTGTTGAAAAAATGTGAGAATCCTTTGCAGTGCAAAGGATTCTCACATTTTTTCAACAAAAAATAACAGTGTATTTGTAATATTAATGTTTGAAATTTTAACAAAACGTTAACTAACGACGTCATTAGTTTTGAACAACTGGCCCCAGTTTCATATCTACCCAGCCTTTTCACAATCTGCATGACTCACAAAGACTGTAAATTTCATTGCGAAGAATAATTCTTTCCATTACATGGTTTAACACTGACAGTCAACATTTTAGATACATGTGGGTTCACACAAACAATTTTTGAAGTTTAAAATTCACAGGGTTGTGAAGGTAAGTCCAAAATGTACCTTTATGTTTTTCAGCCGCAGTCATAGCATATTCACTTAGCAATGCAGAGGCTGCGAGTTAAATACATGTACCTGGCTGGTACATGCCTGTCATATGTTGACAATATGTGACAAATGTTCATCCTGACATAATGAAGGCAAACTGCCCACGGACAGTCACATTTAAAAATTATTCACACAACAAATTTTTACCACAAAAATTAGCCATGTGAACCTATCATGACATTAGCTGTATTTTTCCAAAAACAACAACAAAATTTGGTCCATTGTGATATATCAAGAGGTCAATTAGAACATGGGCACTGCGGCCGTTTTGACGATGTTTGTTGTCTCTGAAGCCGTCGTAATGAAGCATCACCGTACTGGATACCAGATCCCATTCTCTCTGGGTCCAGCTCACCTAGAAAATATAATGTCAATGTGAATACTTGGCGAGGATCTAATCAGCTTTGACTGATGTTCTTGTTGTACGACCATCTCAAAATTAAAATGGTAATTAGGTGAAATACAATGAAAGTACATGTACATTATGCAAACATCTCCATGAACATTTGGAAATCTCAGTAAATTTTTATACAACAGGCATTTCTTGAATTAAAATAAACTTATGGTTATGGCCATGTAAAATCGATTTAAACCCGCCAGTAACTTTGTGTTACTGATCGTTCCAAGTCGATACTTCTGTGGTGGTTCTTTTTGTTTCATGTCTTGGTGTTTAAAATATTTTGTGCTGTTGGCGCCTTATGTATGTTTTCATATTTTTAGTTAAGGTAACTGAGTGGCCACCTATTGGGAAAATAGCTGCTCATTCGGCTTACGAAATGTTTTTATGGTATAAGTACCTGATTGTTAGTTTGGTTTTTTCCCACCTCGGTTTTTGGAGTGGGAATCTTTCTCTGATTGCGCCTTTTCCTGATCTTTGCCTACTTGTACCTTTTTATATTAATACAATTTTGTGCTATTCAGATACACAATATCATCAAGTGGCCTGGGCTTACAGGTGTACTATGTGTATACTTGCAAGTTGAATAAGTATTGAACTTATGTGTGTGCTTTTCAAAAGTAACAAACTGTGCATGAGACATTAAATTTTGCTCAAAACATGATGAATCAATGATTTTCTGCTCATTAAAGCAGTTTGATTTTAGCTTTCACTCATTACATTTCAAACTGCATCCCGGACCATTATTTCAAAGAAGGACATGTCTGCTCTTCTGCAACTTTAATTACGAAAACAGGCAATTGCTTAAAGACACGCACAACTGAATAAGCAAGTACAAGGTAATTGTGTGGCTAATTGATAGATAAGCATATAAAAATGTGAGCCAAATACTCCACATGCTATTTTCTGTGAGCTATAAGGGAGATAACTGAAATAAAATTCACGACCACAATATAGAAAACACATACATCATTACGAAAACGCGCCCATGCAATATACAGAGAATTTTTTTGAAAGCAAAAATTGAAAATTTCATTGGAATTTTTTTTATATTTTCCTTATTTTTGCTCAAAACATAGATTGTGGGTACACGTTAGAACCGCCTCGCCGAGGCGGTTCTAACGAGTACCCACAATCTATGTTTTGAAGCAAAAATAAGAAAAATAGGTATACCCCTGCATACCCCAGTTTTGCTATATAAAAGTGGGGTATAAGGGGGTATACATTATACGGACATGTTTTCCTGATGATCTCACATGCACAAGACCAAACTCTAGATAAGGTTTTTGAACTTACACTTGCTGAGAACCTTGTTCAATTAATTATGTCCAATTTTGATTGCATTATTGTTCAGCTTACATCTATACAAACTTGTGTTTTAGAAATCTTTAAAACCTTTTCTTCTCTTGATAGTTTTTTAAGATGTTGTTGGTGCATTTGTAATCCATCAATATAAATGAAGCATTTGAAATCAATCAATAATGAATATAACTCACAGCTTAAGTATTAACAAAAATAAGAACATAAAAAGTACGTAAATTTCAAGCATGCAAAAATAAGAAGCAAACTTTTTGACAAAAAAGTGTCACATGATCATTCATGTAAAAACAAATCAAAATACAAGAAATAAACAGAAAACATTCCAAGTAATCCTATCTAGAGCAATGGTCGTCACTCACTCACACCAAGATATAAACTAGCAGGCACAGTCGGGAGGTTTGGGCGAGACAGGTCTCCGTAACTGTCGTTGCCGTAGCGATGTGTCGCCATACTGTATACCTGACCCCATCCTCTCGGGATCTAATTCACCTGAATGCAAGCAGTAGGTATGCAACAGTTACACTAATTTCAGTTTACATATCCCACATTCTTTCAGCATCTGCATATATCCCCTTCATAAGACAGATAAACTGAATTTGCCAAAAATAGCATAGTTAAAAGAACTGCCCTACAAGTAATAAATAATTATGTGAAACCATGTCCTGAGTTTATAAAACTTTTTTCATGCTGAACTCAGCTGAGCAGGAAATTTCAATTCCTCATAATTACTGAAACAGCCAAAATTAATTGAAAATTTTGGTTTAGACCACCAAGCCAGTAATTTTATCCTGTTAATCAATGCTGAAATGCCAACAGTTGTTCGTATAAGCAGAATAAATTTTAGTCTCAGTTGAGCTGTCAGCATGAGAAAGTTTTATAACCTCTGGGCAATGACTGTGGTTTAAATAGGGACAAAGACTACAAAATAGGTGTTATTGACCATTAAAACAGTATAAAAAGAATGCTATCATCCCACTTAAATCATAGTATACATAGAATGTCAGCTTTTTAAAAACCTGGTCACCTGAACTTGCCAAAATTTAATGTTTGACAGCTTCACCTGTATACGAGGGGCAATTGGAAAGTATGTAGCGTGGTCCATTATTTCAGTAACGGATCAGCAAACCAATACATGTTTGGTATCATTTTAAACAACTATCTTTCCTCCATGTTCTCACACTAGTTTCATGAAGGTGACATGATGCAGTCAGAAAAATATTATTGTAAACATGGGTACTATTTGTATACTGGAAAAAAGTGAAATTTCAATGAAATAGACAATTGATTATCATTTTTAAATTTAGCAGTGCATGAACACTATTTGATGGAATAGGATCATTTTGCACTATTTTGTAGCCCATCATAAAGTCAATTTATTATGCAAGTCTTGAATGAATTTGCAAATTCTTATAACTTATAAACGATACAGCACTATCTGGGTATCTTGGAATTCTCTGCATTTTGTTCATTTTCTATGTCAAAACGCGCCCTTGACATTGATTTTAATTTGAAAATATAAAAGCAGCATTTGTTTAAATTTATTTTAAGTTTAGTTTCATTCCAAGCACAGTTTGCCTGCTTTGTAACAAGACAAACAAGAAATAATTCAGAGCGCAACAAATGGTAGATAACTGTTTAAATCTGGTCATGGGTATGGGTGATTTTAGCTAGGATGATTCGTTTTGTTTGTATAAATTGAGAACTGTAACATATAGAATGGTAATAATGGTTTGCGAGTAAAAACCGATTACTAGAGTGATGCCTGACAAGATATCTTGAAGAAACTTTCTATAGTTAATAAGAAATGAGGGGGTTAGTTACGCCACCCACTTCTTGAAAATAGGGGGTAGTGTCATTAAGATTCATTTTCACTGGAACTGAGCAGGATGAGACGACATATTTGCATGACGAAATTCTCTTTGTGCATTGTTCACAACGTATAATGCAAAACATATACTCAGATGGCACAAATCTTGCTGCAGTATGAGCCTTAATCTCAAAACAAATAGGAAGAAAACATGCACATAGCGTACACATCTCTTATTAAATTTATGTGCATTTTTTCTTCCCTGAACCATGAAGTTGGCATATGGTTTCAACTATAAAACTGGGCAATAAAGTGTTACTGATGCAGCAGATCAATGCAGGGGGTGTGTAATCAGCTGATAATGTCAGATAAAAAAATATTTTCATCAATGTGCAAAATCGTTAATATTTCATGTAGAAAACGGATTGAAAATGCAATTTTGTTCAAAAAGATTCTGATAATTATGAATTTCTACTTTGTTTTCGTCTAAAAATGTAAAATTAAATATTTTGATTTTTATATAGATACTGTAGATCCGGAAATATTCGCGAGAACTTAATTTTCGCTAATATTCGCGAATTGGTTGCCTCGCGAATTTAAAGTTCTCGCTAATAAAGAGTCACAATAAACTTTATAGAATACATGGACACTCACTCGCGAATTCAAGACCTCGCTAATAATTCGGAAATAGAAAATTCGCGAAATAAAAGCCACGCGAAAATTTCCGAATTTACAGTATATCAATTATCAACAGATAATTAATCACAAGATAACCAAAGCAAAATTTGCATAATGGCCGCAGTAGCACTGGGGGAGTTAATTATTTTATTACTTTGTAATTTGCACCATCTGTACCCGAGATACCTTTCATCGCAGGCAGAGTGAAAGGTATCTCGGGGTCCAAAACAATAAGACATGTGTACGCCATGAAAAATGCTATTTTTTTAAACGATACAACTTTTATATTAATCAATATTTTTCGCATCTAATTATGCTAGCCTTGCAAGCAATAACCGCCAAAGACATCTACAGAAAAAGAATTCTGAGAGATATCGCTTATTTGTTATACTATGATATCGAATTAGGTCACTGATTTCCTATCGATTTTTTCGCAGTATTTTTTCGAAAATTTCCGCCAGTATATAAACATGCCTTCATTTTGAGCAAGCGAGGCATGTGCATGATTGGTCGTTCTACAAAAATCAATGCATCATCTTGAAGAGGAGAAATTCTACTTTCTATACATGTACTACTTTAATATATTTACCAAAGCATTAAGAGATTACAATACCATACTACGTACTTTCCAACTGCCCCTTGTAACACAGGCCCGGCAGAAAAAGAAATGCCAGCTTTTATAAAGCTTGAACTTGCTGAAAGCTTGATACTTACCAGACTCTATTTTTGTGAGTATCTGTCTGGCACATTTCAGGAAAGTTTCTTCAACATTTTCACCCGTCAAAGCACTCGTCTCCAAGAACATTAACTCTGGAAAACAGAAGAGACGCTGCATCCGAAAACCAACAATCTGCATATGCGAAAACAAAGATGCAGATCAGCTTTGTAGTAAATGCAAAGCTGATCAGCATCTTTGTTTTCACTACACAAAATCCCTCTTCTTCTTACATACAAAATATCAAGCTTCTAGCCCACTTCTGTAACTGTACAGACCAGTTTGTGTCTGACCCGGTTAGAAACACAAATTGTCAGCTTTCTCATGCAAAGGCTCAGAATAAATTTGAGTTTTACCAAAGGCAACATGCAACAACTGCTGGCATTTGATCTAAAATCAGCAAAATATAATATGATTGTGGACATTGGTTCTGGACATTGTAAAATTTTAATATGAACAATTTGGATCTCATACTCAGCTGTGATTAAGTCGTCAATAATCCAACCATTTGTACAGATTTTTTTCTTTTATTAACATGACATTCCTGGTCATTCTATACTTGCATAGTCACCTAAACTGCCCATGCTAAGCTGTGATGAGCATGAAGAAAGTTTAATAACCATGCAACTGGGCTTATTATACATTTTCAATGTCAGTTTCACTCCTATATGATTGGAGAGTAAATTGATACAAGTACCTAGTATTTTCACTATTTTGTTTCAGAATAAGCTGTGTTGTGGGACAACACTTTCAGGGTATTTGACCAGGCCTCAAGGTTATAAAATAAAAATTAAAACTGAGATCCTTTAAGAGCAGTGAACACATTAATAAGAAAGGGGATGGGCCATACCGCGGTTTCGACTATTGAAGTCTCGTCAGTGACCCTTTAGATTTGGCAACATGGAGCCAAAGAGAATTACTGAAAATTTGCATAAAACCTTTTTTATGGTTTCATGCTCAACTCAGCTGAGCATGAAATTTCAACTGCTCATTAATGACAAAATAACACAAATAAATTTTAAATTTCAGGTTTCTCATAAATGTTAAAATGCCAACAATTGTTGGCATTTTAACATTTATGAGCAGGATAAATTTTAGTCTCAGCTCAGTTGAGCATGAAAATTTTTTTTATAACCTCGGGACCAGGAGTAGCAAAAGCCACAAACCAATCACTACCGCATAACATCATGGCTAGAGGCTTGAGATTTGGATTTATGAATAAGACAGATGTTTATGAACTATCAATATCGTGAAAACAAATACATTAATATGCTGTGCACTGACCATGATCAACATCTTTACAAAATGTAGTTTGTTTCCTATGAGGCAGCTCATATGATCATAATTTGATTCTTGACACTAAATGAGCCGTCGCATCAGAAAACAACCAATCTGCATATGTAAAACCAAAACCAAAGCGCCTTTGGTTTTGCCCCATATATAGTATAATACCTCTTCTTTCTAAGCTTTTAGCTATTTACTGTGCTTGTATAGCCTGGTTTGTGTCAGACCTGGTCGGAAACCTAAATTATTGGTTGCTGTATAAGCACAGAAAATAGCTAAAAGCTTGAAATTTCAAAAGTAATGTATACTTCTGAACATGGAGTTAGACATAGAATTACTTCCTGGCTGAGAGGTCAGAGGTCACATGGCAAATCTATACCAATACACCAAGATTTGTCTCCAAAACCCACTTTCAGTCTCCTTAGACCAAACTTTTGAACAATAAACCTAGACTTTACATGGTGAACAAAATTTGAGCCGCATCATGAGAAAACCAACAATGTGTTTTTAACAGGTGTGACACAAACCGAGCTGTACAAGCATAGAAATGGCTAGAGGCTGGAAATTTTAGATTTAGAAAGAAGAGGAAATGACATGTACTATCCGTGTAGCGAAAACAAAGGTGCTGGTCAACTTCACGGTTACCGCAAAGCTGAACTGCGCCTTTGTTTCCGCGTATGCAGATTGTTTGTTTTCTAATGTGGTGGCTTATTTTTTTTTTCTGCAAACATAAATTGTGATTCTGACTGTACCACTATAAACTTTGATTCTGACTGAACCACTTCCTGATTATAACTGAGGAATAATATTTTCCAATGACTCATAATCTCATCATCATATTGTATGTAATTATTTAAAAAAAGTCCCCCAGAAACCTGACACATGCATATGAAATTACATGTAAATACTTTAAATACAGATTTTCAAATCTGACAGGTAAACAAAATACTTGGCCACCTTGAGGTCACAGCCCATGCTGATTCACTGCACTACAGTGACACTGCTTTAAGACAGAGCAAAAAGATACACGAAGCAATGATCATGAAAAGAAATTCTCACTTCAAAAACCGAGGTGGGAAAAAACTAAATTGACCATTCGGTACTTAAACTTAGAATACATATTGTAAGCCGAGTGAGCAGCTATTTCCCAATAGGTGGTCACTCAGTTACCCGAACTTAACTAAAACTATAACAACATACATAACTTGAAAAAGAACAAAAACTTGACTCCAAAACAAAAAAAAAGCCCATAAAGCCCAGCTTTGCCAGGATTTTCTCCAGTCACAAGGGGACAAAAAGTTTTGAATAAGGCAGAAGATGTGTCCATTTTGCAAATGCTTGAACAAAGACACACATTAGCTGCATGAAACCATGAAACTGATCTTTGTTTTTACAACTATATGAGCCACCTCATGAGAAAACCAATAATGCGGTTTTTGAACAGGTCCAACACAAACTGGGCTGTACAGCCACAGAAGACAGCTAGAAGAAGGATTGTACTTTCCTAGTAGCGAAAACAAAGGCGCTGATCAGCTTCGCGGTGACTGCCATGCTGATCTGTGTCTTTGTTTTCGCCTTTGCAAATTGTTGGTTTTCTCATTATGCGGCTCATATTATGTACATAGTATGAAGCCTCTACTCATTACATAACCTGCCCATGCAATATATTTTTGCTAAAAACATTGATTGTGGGTGCTAAAACTAGAGGACCATTGGTCCTGTAGCTTACCTGAGAGGTTATCACATTGTAAGCTCATGAGATTTAAATTAATTGAGAATCCACCAATGAAAGTCTATGCATGGACACTATTGACCCCGGGGCATGACCAAATTTGACCCAGGGGCATGACTGGCACAATTTATAATGGGGACTACCAAACATTGCTACATACAAAATATAGAAGCTCTGGGCCTTTTGGTTTCAGAGAAGAAGTTTTTTTTAGTTTTTCCCATGATAGTTCGTCTCTCACTAATGAGAAAGACCATCATTATTTCTTGAATAGTGCTGATGTGTGTTGGTGAGTTCTTTGATGGCTGACTAGGCCAATTCTGGCTCTAAACTGTCGGTTGCAAGTAGAGCAAGTCAATGTCATAGAGTCTGATGGTGGCACATTTGTTTTGGCTTTGAGCTCTCTTCGCTTTCTTTCAGCTTCACAGATTCTCTTCTTTTCATAAAGAGCTGCTCCTTTGTTGATGAGACCTCGCCACTTTGATCGCTCCTGTGCAGTCTGTTCCCAGGACCCCATTGGTATTTCGAAATCCTTCAGAGAGGCTTTGAGGGTGTCTTTGTAGCGTTTCTTCTGGCCACCTTGAGAGCGCTTTCCCTCCTGTAGTTCTCCATAGAAAACTTTCTTTGGAAGTCGCGCATCAGGCATTCTTATAACATGGCCAGTCCATCTTAGCTGTGCTAGCTTTAAGACTGTATGCATGCTTTGCATCCCTGCTTTCGTCAGGACCTCTGTGTCTGGAATCTTGTCCTGCCACTTGATTTTTAACAACTTTCTCAAACAGATTAAGTGGAAATGGTTAAGTCTCTTTGCATGGCGTTGGTATACTGTCCAGGTCTCACATGCATACAAGAGGGTTGGCAGTACCACAGCCTTGTAGACTTTCAGCTTGGTGTCAAGCTTGATTCCATTTCGCTCCCAGACATTTGCACGGAGTCGTCCGAATGCCACACTAGCCTTTGCAATTCTGGCAGTGATCTCATCATCAATATGCACTGCTCTGGAGAGAGTGCTTCCCAGGTAGGTGAACTTGTCAACAACTTTCAGTTTTTGCCCATTCACAGTGATGGTTGGTTCATTATATGGCTTTCCGGGCGCTGGTTGGTGTACAACCTCTGTCTTTTTTGTGCTGATTGTGAGATCATAGTTATCACATGACTGTGAGACTTGATCCATGGCTCTTTGCATTTTTGCCTCTGTGCTGGCATTCTTATCCATATCATCTGCATAGAGGAGCTCATCTAGCACATCAGTCTGGACCTTAGTTTTGGCTTGCAACCTTCTGAGGTTGAATATGTTGCCATCAAAACGGTACCTGATTGGAAAACCAGTGTCACTGTCCTGAAAAGCATCCATAAGCATGGCAGAAAACATCATGCTGAACAGTGTTGGTGCCAAAACACAGCCTTGTTTGACCCCATTTGTTACTTCAAATGGTTCAGAGAACTCTCCATCATTTTGCACACGTGCCTGCATGCCATCATGAAACTGCCGCACCATTGCTATGAATCTGGGTGGACAGCCAAACTTGGCCATGATTTTCCAGAGTCCATCACGACTAACAGTGTCAAAAGCTTTGGTGAGGTCAACAAACGTCATGTATAGATCTACATTCTGTTCTTGGCATTTCTCCTGAAGCTGTCTTGCTGTGAATATCATGTCTATTGTCCCTCTGTCTTTTCTGAATCCACATTGACTTTCTGGGATAAGTCCCGTCTGATCAAGATGAACATTCAGACGATTCAACAGAATTTTTGCAAGTATCTTCCCAGCAATTGATAGGAGGGAGATGCCTCTGTGATTGTCACAGACTTGAGGATTTCCTTTCCGCTTGTATAGGTGGATTATGGATGCATCCTTAAATTCTTGTGGGATAGCCTCCTTTCTCCACATACAGTGAAACAACTCTGTCAGTTTCTCTGCCATGGGTAGCCCCCCAGCCTTGTAAACTTCGGCAGGAATTGCATCTGCACCTGGGGCTTTGCCAGATGATAGTTGTTGAACTGCTTTTCTTGTTTCCGTAACGGTAGGAAATTCATCTAACAGAACATTGCACTCTATCTGTGGAAGTCTGTCGATTGCATCCTCATTGATGCTTGATGGTCGATTAAGCACACTATTGAAGTGTTCTGCCCACCTTTCCAAGATAGCTTCTTTATCTGTGAGAAGAGTGTTTCCATCTGCACTGAGCAATGTGGTGGCTCCAGAACTCTTTGGACCATAAATGGTTTTCAGTGCATCATGAAATTTCTTCATGTCCTTTCTATCCGCAAAAGACTGAATTTCTTCTGTTTTCTTCCTCAGCCAGGAATCTTGCATGTCCCTAAGCTTGGTCTGGACTGTCTTACAAATGTTGCTGTAGGCTGCTTTCTTTGATACTGAGCTAGTATCATCTTGATGTGCCTTGTGCAATCGGTGCTTTTCTTCAAGAAGCCTCTGAATTTCGTCATCATTCTCATCAAACCAGTCTTGATGTTTGCGAGATGGATGGCCTAAGGTGCTTGCAGCTGAAGAAAGAACTGTTTTATGGAAAACTGTCCAGTTTTCTTCGGGGTCCTCTGAACTGAGATTCATTGCATCCAGTTGGTTGCAAATGTCTGTTAAGAAATCTTGTCTCATGCTGTCTTTATTCAGCTTTGAGACATCCAGTCTCTTAGGAGCTTTCTTGCCTTGAGGTCGCCTCGCAGGCTGTATTCTTAGGTTGAGTTTGCTGACAACCAGTCTATGATCTGTCCAGCAGTCTGCACCACACATAGTCTTTGTCACTTTAACATCCTGCCTGTCTGTTCTCCGCACTATGACATAGTCTATGAGATGCCAGTGTTTGGAACGGGGATGCATCCAGGATGTTTTGTTCCTATTAGGTAGACGGAAGACTGTGTTGGTGATTAGAAGGTCATGTTCAGCACACTTCCTGAGAAGCAAGAGACCATTGCTGTTGCACTTTCCAACCCCTTCTGGACCTATAACTCCTTCCCAGGTCTGGTGGTCTGTACCCACTCTGGCATTAAAGTCGCCAAGAAGGATAAGCTTGTCTGTGCCGGGTGTTGCAGAAATAACATTGTCTAGGTCATCATAGAACTTGTCCTTGACCTCATCTGGATTGGTCATTGTGGGTGCATAAGCACTGACAATAGTTGCATGTTTATTGCACGACAGAGGAAGTCTCAATGTCATTAGACGGTCATTAATGCCTTTTGGCAATCCTGACAGCTTACCAACAAGTTCTGTTTTGATGGCAAAGCCAACTCCTGCTTCACGCCTCTCTTCACTTTTGCGTCCACTCCAGAAGAAGGTGTATCCAGCACCAACTTCTTTGATCTCCCCAACATCTGCGAACCGAGTCTCACTCAATGCAGCTATCTGTATATCATACCTCCCAAGTTCTCTGCCCACAAGGGCCGTTCTACGCTGTGGTCTATCTGACCCAGCATTGTCCATTAAAGTACGCACATTCCATGCGCCAATCCGTAAGGGGATTACTCTAGCTTTTTTCTTTGTATTTCGACCGCTTAAGGGGATCCCCGCTGATCGCGGTTAACCAGCCAGGGGGTTTGAAGCAGGCAATTGTTTAGGGCACCTTTTCTAGCCCCTTCCCCATGCTACGGGGGTGAGCAGTGCGGTCCTAAATAGGTCTGCTCAGTCGCTCAGCCGACTGCCGAATTCTGCTTACTGCTTCTCCTCACAGAAAGCGACCATTAGAACTGAGCCGCCTGTGTGCAGGTCTGCAACTACAGCTCCCAGTGTGTCCTACACCTGCTGCTTCGCCACTCGCCCATCGCCACAGGACTTTGTAGGTATGTGGGTGTAAGTGTGATGAAATTGTTGTGTATGCAAGTGCTTGTGTGTTGAGAAATAAGATGACATGCGCTATGAAATTGGATTATAGTGAGGAAGAGGTGCGCAACGTCAACCTCACTCTCTAGTCCTCGCCCAGCTGCGCCCAGAGGCAAGACACAGGTCAAGACGTCTGGAGTTGGGTTTGGATGCAGTGGATGACCGTAACATCTTTAGTGCCTTGTCACGCTCTGCATGTTCCACAACATGTTGCTGTATCGCTTTCTGAACCGTTGAATCAGGTGATTTCTTCCGCTCCATCTACCGAAACAGTCTTTGCATATCTGGACTAGGCATATCCAGACACACAGGTTTGATTTTGGAGTTTCCTTCTCCTAGATGAATTGCTGGCCACAGCTGAAGAGCTCCATCTACCCTTCCTTAGGTTTTGTTTAGAGACCTGTAAACTCCTAGGAGGGCTGTCAACCAAGACTAATGAGTTCCCCCTGCCCAGCTAGATTTTGTGTAGAGAACTAGCTTAACTCCTAGATGAGTTGCCTTCCAAGGCTAACGAGCCCCATCTGCACCGCATGACAACAGGTAGTACTGATTACATGTTACAGTAGCAGTTAAACTGACCTGACCCCATAAGTCTATGGAGACTATCTACCCCTGGGGCGTGGCCAAATTTGACCCCAGGGGCATGGCTGGCACAATTTATGTAGAGGACCATTAGCCACTGCCACATACAAAATATCAAAGCTGTGTGCCCTGTGGTTTCAGAGAAGAAGATTTTTGAATTTTTTTCCCATAGCAAGTCTATTGAGACTATCAACCTCCGGGACCTGGCCAAATTTGACCCCAGGGGCATGAAAGGCACAATTTATGTAGAGGACCATTAGCCATTGCTACAAACCAAATATCAAAGCTGTGGGCCTAGTGGTTTCAGAGAAGAAGATTTTTTTAGTTTTTCCTATTGTAGGTCTATGGAGACTATCAACCCCCGGGGCGTGGCCAAATTTGACCCCAGGTACATGATTGGCACAATTTATGTAGAGGACCATTAGCCATTGCCACATACAAAATATCAAAGCTGTGGGCCCTGTGGTTTCAGAGAAGAAGATTTTTGATTTTTTTTCCCATAGTAAGCCTATGGAGACTATCAACCCCCGGGGCGTGGCCAAATTTGACCCCAGGGGCATGAATGGCACAATTTATGTAGAGGACCATTAGCCATTGCTACATACCAAATATCAAAGCTGTTGGCCTAGTGATTTCAGAGAAGAAGATTTTTTTAGTTTTTTTCCTATTGTAGGTCTATGGAGTCTATCGACCCCCGGGGCGTGGCCAAATTTGACCCCAGGGGCATGATTGGCACAACTTATGTAGAGGACCATTAGCCATTGCCACATACAAAATATCAAAGCTGTGGGCCCTGTGGTTTCAGAGAAGAAGATTTTTTAATTTTTTTCCCATAGTAAGTCTATGGAGACTAGCGACCCCCGGGGCGTGGCCAAATTTGACCCCAGGGGCATGAATGGCACAATTTATGTAGAGGACCATTAGCCATTGATACATACCAAATATCAAAGCTGTGGGCCTAGTGGTTTCAGAGAAGAAGATTTTTTTAGTTTTTCCCATTGTAAGTCTATGGGACCTATCTGTTGCCATGGAAACCACAATTTTGATACAATCTGCTCCAAAACCTAATGCCATCAATCCCCCAACCCAATTATGGTTCACATTAAATTTGATCAAGATCGGCCAACTAGCTTCAGAAATATTCTTCTTTGAAATTGTGGACGGACGACAGACGACGGATGCCTGCCTATCCTATAAGCTCACCTGTGAGCCTTCAGCTCAGGTGAGCTAACTAGAGGACCATTGGTCCTGTAGCTCACCTGAGAGATTATCACATTGTAAGCTCATGAGATTTAAATTAATTGAGAATCGACCAATGAAAGTCTATGCATGGACACTACTGACCCCCGGGGCATGGCCAAATTTGACCCAGGGGCATGACTGGCACAATTTATAATGGGCACTACCAAACATTGCTACATACAAAATATAGAAGCCCTGGGCCTTTTGGTTTCAGAGAAGAAGATTTTTGTTAGTTTTTCCCATTGTATGTCTATGGAGACTATCTACCCCCGGGGCGTGGTCAAATTTGACCCCAGGGGCATGGCTGGCACAATTTATGTAGAGGACCATTAGCCATTGCCACATACAAAATATCAAAGCTGTGTGCCCTGTGGTTTCAGAGAAGAAGATTTTTGAATTTTTTTCCCATAGCAAGTCTATTGAGACTATCAACCTCCGGGCCTGGCCAAATTTGACCCCAGGGGCATGAATGGCACAATTTATGCAGAGGACCATTAGCCATTGCTACATACCAAATATCAAAGCTGTGGGCCTAGTGATTTCAGAGAAGAAGATATTTTAATTTTTTTCCCATAGTAAGTCTATGGAGACTATCAACCCCCGGGGCGTGGCCAAATTTGACCCCAGGGGCATGAATGGCACAATTTATGTAGAGGACCATTAGCCATTGCTACATACCAATTATCAAAGCTGTGGGCCTAGTGGTTTCAGAGAAGAAGATTTTTTTTAGTTTTTCCTATTGTAGGTCTATGGAGACTATCGACCCCCGGGGCGTAGCCAAATTTGACCCCGGGGACATGATTGGCACAATTTATGTAGAGGACCATTAGCCATTGCCACGTACAAAATATCAAAGCTGTGGGCCCTATGGTTTCAGAGAAGAAGATTTTTTAATTTTTTCCCATAGTAAGTCTATGGAGACTATCAACCCCCGGGGCGTGGCCAAATTTGACCCCAGGGGCATGAATGGCACAATTTATGTAGAGGACCATTAGCCATTGCTACATACCAAATATCAAAGCTGTTGGCCTAGTGGTTTCAGAGAAGAAGATTTTTTTAGTTTTTTTCCTATTGTAGGTCTATGGAGACTATCGACCCCCGGGGCGTGGCCAAATTTGACCCCAGGGGCATGATTGGCACAATTTATGTAGAGGACCATTAGCCATTGCCACCTACAAAATATCAAAGCTGTTGGCCCTGTGGTTTCAGAGAAGATTTTTTAATTTTTTTCCCATAGTAAGTCTATGGAGACTATCAACCCCCGGGGCGTGGCCAAATTTGACCCCAGGGGCATGAATGGCACAATTTATGTAGAGGACCATTAGCCATTGCTACATACCAAATATCAAAGCTGTGGGCCTAGTGGTTACAGAGAAGAAGATTTTTTTAGTTTTTCCAATTGTAAGTCTATGGAGACTATCGACCCCCGTGGCGTGGCCAAATTTGACCCCAGGGGCATGGCTGGCACAATTTATGTAGAGGACCATTAGCCATTGCCACATACAAAATATCAAAGCTGTGGGCCCTGTGGTTTCAGAGAAGAAGATTTTTGAATTTTTTTCCCATAGTAAGTCTATGGAGACTATCAACCCCCGGGGCGTGGCCAAATTTGACCCCAGGGGCATGAATGGCACAATTTATGTAGAGGACCATTAGCCATTGCTACACCAAATATCAAAGCTGTGGGCCTAGTGGTTTCAGAGAAGAAGATTTTTTTAGTTTTTCCCATTGTAAGTCTATGGGATCTATCTGTTGCCATGGAAACCACAATTTTGATACAATCTGCTCCAAAACCTAATGCCATCAATCCCCCAACCCAATTATGGTTCACATTAAATTTGATCAAGATCGGCCTACTAGCTTCAGAAATATTCTTCTTTGAAATTGTGGACGGACGACGGACGACGGACGACGACGACGGATGCCTGCCTATCCTATAAGCTCACCTGTGAGCCTTCGGCTCAGGTGAGCTAAAAATAGGCATACCTGTGTAAACCCCAGTTTTACTACATGTGGGGTATGAGGGGTATACGAATTTTACTATATAAAAGTGGAGTATGAGGGGGTATATGTTCCACAGACATGTTATGTTGATGTCAACAATCCAGGACCCAGTTGTTCAAAACTAACGACGTCGTTAGTTAACGTTTTGTTAAAATTTCAAACGTTAATATTACAAATACACTGTTATTTTTTGTTGAAAAATGTGAGAATCCTTTGCACTGCAAAGGATTCTCACATTTTTTCAACAAAAAAAACAGTGTATTTGTTACTTTAGCTGATATTTGCTTAACAAATTTATGTCTTAACGATATCGTTAAGCTAACGATGCTTTGAACAACTGGGTCCAGGTTGTCAAGTCACAGTGGCTGTGCAGCACTTGTGTCATACTTGGTTGAAGCAACAGAATTTTTTTTTCTGATGATACACGAGGCATGGTTTCCTTACCATTTTCTTGTGCAAATCTACTGGCCTCAAGGAATGTGACCTCTCTCTCTGCCTCCAGATCTTTCTTATTACCCACCAGAATTATCACAATGTTTGGACTCGCTAATGTTCTAGCATCTGTCAACCAGTTGGTTAATGCATTGTATGTCTCACGACTGGAATATAAGTAATTTCAATTTAGTATTATTATCACAAGACTATCTTGCCAATGCTCAGCAGAGGGTTAATGCATTGCATCATGACTATAAAATAATTATAAAGGGGTCATAGGTGACCTAAACATTCCCCAGTGTTTGGGTTGACAGTTTCCAAGACAAATAAGCCACAACGTGAGAAAACCAGTCTTCAGGGTTTCCAACCAGGTTCAACACAAATCGGCCTATACAGTCATAGAAGAAAGCTAGAAGCTTGATATTTTGGATTTAAGTAGAAGAGGAATTGTACATTCCGTGTAGTGAAAACAAAGGCGCTGATCAGCTGTGCAGTTACTGAACAGCTGATCAGCGCCTTTGTTTTTGCTCTGCAGATAGTCCTATATGTCTCTCCTTGCTAAATCTGAAATTTCAAACTTCTAGCCTGCTCCTATAGATGTACAGCCTGGTTTGTGTCAGACCTGGTTGGAAACCCAAATTGTTGGTTTTTTCATGCGAAGGCTCATTTCTTTTTACAATAATCTCTTACATCTTACCTTGTAATATCATAGACTAGCAAGGCACCAGCAGCTCCTCTGTAGTAACTTCTTGTCACAGATCTACAAAGGGACAAAATCATGATTATCAATGTCTTTGGATTCAGTTTTACTTTCTTTTCAAGGTTATTCCTCACATGTCCAGATGGATCAACACTAGGTAGGGCAAAAACAAGAGATCTAAAGAAAAAACACTTTTCACATCTACAAGCAGAACTTGGGCTGCTCCACAGGCAACCCAAGAGGACCGCAAACCCACAGCACTGAGACTGAATGTAGTTTCTCATTTCGCTATACTAGCTTTCAAGACTCCAATAAATTAGGGTCATCTATACATCAAGGGCCATTTCAGATTTCACCTAAGATGAGCCTGAAGCAATTATTTTTCCCAAGTTGAGCAACTTCCTGAGATGATCATGAAATAGTTTACTTTTCTCTAAATTAAGCATGAAAACTTTTTTTTCTTGTGTTGAGCATCAAAAATATGTTGTTTTTTTTTAGCATCGATCATAAAAAAGGTTCATTTTCCCCAAGTTGAGCATGATTTTTTTCCTGAGACGAGCATAAAATAATGATATTTTACCTAAATCTCTCTTGCCCAGCGGTATCCCAGATCTGTAATTTAACCGATTTTCCTCCTACATTTACAACCTTACTCCCGAACTCTACTCCTATAGTGTGGTGTGAATCTTGCTTGACTGAAAAAAAGTAAAGGGTCTCATAAGAAAACCAACAACATGCATAGATGGAAACAAAGGTGCAGATCAGCTGTGCAGTGCCTGCACAGCTGATCAGCGCCTTTATTTTCGCTACACAGATAGTAATTCCTCTACTTTCTAAAATTAAAATTTCCAGCCTCTATCCATCTTCTTTGCTTGTACAGCTCGGTTTGTGTCCAACCTGTTCAGAAATCACATTGTTGGTTCCCTCATGACACGGCTCAAATGATTATTCAAAAGGTTCCACATGGTCATGATCTAAAATTTTTATGAGTATCTCCTTGTATAAATAAGGATGTAAAGTGGTTTAGTCAAGATGGCTGAAGATTTTTAATTTATTGCTAATGGTCAATTCTAAACACCACACACACGTTTTTAACAGACATAAGTAAAGATACAGCTGTTGAGAAAGTTCTAGTAACCATTTTTTATGAAACATTTTTTATAAGCAAACGTTCATCTTGTCATACTAGTACCTTGAAAAATGTGTACACTTCGTGAAACAACAAGGATATTTTCTATGCAAGTCTTTGCATTAGAAAACTAACATTTTGAATTTCCAACCAGGTCTCTGACAGTAACTGGTCTGTACAGTCACAGAAGCAGGCTAGAAGCTTGAAATTTTGTATTTAAGAAAAGGCCCTGGGGAATTGTACTATCCATGTAGCAAAAACAAAGGTGCTGATCAGCTGTACAGTTACTGCACAGCTGATCTGCAACTTTGTTTTCACATTTACATGTTGTTGGTTTTCTTATGCGGCAGCTCATTTACATATGTTATCCAGTGTTCACAAAACCTGCAAAGTCTTTGCAGGAACTTTGGTCAGACATACAGTTTGCTTCAACTGAACAAATTTTTACCTAACCAGCAGTATGTTAGCACATGTTAGGGATTTTAATAAGCCATTCGGCTTCTTTCTGAATCCAATCATTGGTTGTTATATATATCAATAATGTGAATCTATGAAGAATATTTATAATATTTATAATTACTAGTAAATTTTACCCGTCTCGACGTAGCAGTAAGATGATTGTGGCGATGAAAAATAAGACACACACATACACACCCACACACAATCTCAAATAAGACATACACAGAGGAAAAGAGAAAAAAATGACAAATTTGACCTTTAACCTCGATGACCTTGACCTTTCAAAAATGAACCCCTCAAGCTTATATCCGGGGCCGCCGTCCACCTTCCCTCCAAGTTTGGTGAAGATCGGCCCAAGGACCTGGGAGGAACAAACAGAAAAACAACATAAATTTGACCTTTGACCCATAGATCTTAATCAGGGATCAACCCGTATACACTCACCAAGTTTCATGCAAATCAGACCAAGAGCTGCCGTGTTACAGAAATTTGACCTTTGACCTCGATGACCTTGACCTTAAAAAAAATGAACCCCTCGAGCTAAAATCCAGGGCCTCCCTCAACCTTCCCACCAAGTTTGGTGAAGATTGGCCCAAGGACCTGGGAGGAACAAACAGAAAAAAAAAACAAATTTGACCTTTGACCTCGATGACTTTTGACCCAATTGGACCCATAAATCTTAATCAGGGATCAACCTGTATACACTCACCAAGTTTTATGTGAATCGGACCAAGGACTGTTGAGATATAGAAATTTGACCTTTGACCTCGATGACCTTGACCTTTAATAAATGAATCCCTCGAGCTTATATCCGGAAATTCGGTGAAGATCGGCCCAAGGACCTGGGAAAGTAGGGGAACAAACAGAAAAAAAACATGACCATCAGAAAAAAACCATAAATTTGACCTTTGACCTCGATGACCTTTGACCCAATTGGACCCATAAATCTTAATCAGGGATCAACCTGTATACACTCAGCAAGTTTCATGCAAATCGGACTAAGGACTGCTGAGATACAGAAATTTGACCTTTGACCTCGATGACCTTGACCTTTAAAATAACCCATCGAGCTAATATCCGGGGCTGCCTTGTATACACTCACCAAGTTTCATGCAAATCGGACCAAGGACTGCAGAGATACAGAAATTTGACATTTGACCTCGATAACCTTGACCTTTGGAAAAATGAACCCCTCCAGCTAATATCTTGGGCCGCCCTCAACCTTCCCACCAAGTTTGGTGAAGATCGGCCCAAAGACCTGGGAGAAGTAGGGGAACAAACAGAAAACCAGAGGACCAGTGGTCCTGTAAACGCTCACCTGAGACCTGAGATATATACCAATAAACTTGTTTGACTAGAATGGTATTATGTATATATCCCCAGGGCAGAGTCAGAGCAGCCTATGGAGTCAATTTCTTTTTTAAATCATAAAGATTTAGTCCATTTGCCAATTAACTGCAAGTTTTGCCCTTCAAATGACATTGTAACAATTTTCCCCATTCAAATGCGTGAACAACCTAAGTTGACCATGCCGTAAAAAGATCAAGGTCATCCCAAGGTCATGATTTATACAAACTTTGTAGAGCTTCATTGCCTGATGCTTAATGCCAAGTTTCAAAATCATAGGCCTTCTGGTTCTGGAGAAGAAGATTTTTAAAGATTTTTGCTATTTATAGCCATGGCGGCCATCTTAGTCATGTGACCTTGACCATATATACAAACTTTCATTCACTCTTCCTCAGAATGCTCCACATAAAGTTTGGCTTTGATTGGCCAAGCGGTTTCAGAGAAGAAGATGTTTGAATATCATGGTAATACACAAGTATATAGCCCCGGGACAGGGGCAGACAACCCTCTGGGTCCAAAATATTTTCATAAACATGAATATTTTGTCCATTTGCTCATTCCTAGCAAGTTTTTTGCCATTAAATGACATTTTCCTGTTTTTTTTCCATTCAAATGCATGGGCGGCCTAAGTTGACCTTGCTGTAAAAAAGGTCTAGGTCATCCCAAGGTCATGATTTATACAAACTTTGTAAAGCTTCATTGCCTGATGCTTCATGCCAAGTATCAAAATCATAGGCCTTCTGGTTTTGGAGAAGAAGAGTTTTAAAGGTTTTTGCTATTTATAGCCATGGCGGCCATCTTGGTCAAATGACCTTGACCATTTACATAAACTTTCATTCACTCTTCCTCAGAATGCTCCACATAAAGTTTGGCTTTGATTGGCCAAGCGATTTCAGAGAAGAAGATGTTTGAATATTATGGTCATGCACATGTATATAGCCCCGGAACAGGGGCAGACAACCCTCTGGGCCCAAAATATTTTCATAAACATGAATATTCTGTCCATTTGCTCATTCCTAGCAAGTTTTTGCCATTAAATGACATTTTCCAATTTTTTCCCATTCAAATGCATGGGCGGCCTACGTTGACCTTGCCGTAAAAAAGGTCAAGGTCATTGCATGGTCATGATTTATACAAACTTTGTAGAGCTTCATTGCCTGATGCTTCATGCCAAGTTTCAAAATCATAGGCCTTCTGGTTCTGGAGAAGAAGATTTTTAAAGGTTTTGGCTATTTATAGCCATGGCGGCCATCTTGGTCATGTGACCTGGACCATTTATACAAACTTTCGTTCCCCCTTCCTAAGGATGCTCCACACGAAGTTTGGCTTTGATTGGCCAAGTGGTTTCAGAGGAGAAGATCTTTGAAATTGTGAACGACGGACGACGGACGACGGACGACGACGGACGACGACGGACGCCGGAGCATGGGTATACTATAAGCTCACCTGTGAGCCTTCGGCTCAGGTGAGCTAAAAACATAAATTTGACCTTTGGCCTTCTGCTGAGATACAGAAATTTGACCTTTGACCTCGATGACCTTGACATTTTAAATAATTAACCCATCGAGCTAATATCCGGGGCCGCCCTGTATACACTCACCAAGTTTCATGCAAATCGGACAAAGGACTGCAGAGATACAGAAATTTGACCTTTGACCTCGATGACCTTGACCTTTGGAAAAATGAACCTCTTGAGCTAATATCTGGGGCCGCCCTCAACTTTCCCACCAAGTTTGGTGAAGATCGGCCCAAGGACCTGGGAGAAGTAGGGGAACATACAGAAAAAAAAACATAAATTTGACCTTTGACCTTCATGACCTTGACCTTTCAAAAAAATGAACCCCTCAAGCTAATATCGGGGGACTCACCAAGTTTCATGCAAATCGGACCAAGGACTGCAGAGATACAGAAATTTGACATTTGACCTCGATAACCTTGACCTTTGGAAAAATGAACCCCTCCAGCTAATATCTTGGGCCGCCCTCAACCTTCCCACCAAGTTTGGTGAAGATCGGCCCAAAGACCTGGGAGAAGTAGGGGAACAAACAGAAAAAAACATAAATTTGACCTTTGGCCTTCTGCTGAGATACAGAAATTTGACCTTTGACCTCGATGACCTTGACATTTTAAATAATTAACCCATCGAGCTAATATCCGGGGCCGCCCTGTATACACTCACCAAGTTTCATGCAAATCGGACAAAGGACTGCAGAGATACAGAAATTTGACCTTTGACCTCGATGACCTTGACCTTTTGAAAAATGAACCTCTCGAGCTAATATCTGGGGCCGCCCTCAACTTTCCCACCAAGTTTGGTGAAGATCGGCCCAAGGACCTGGGAGAAGTAGGGGAACATACAGAAAAAAAAACATAAATTTGACCTTTGACCTTCATGACCTTGACCTTTCAAAAAATGAACCCCTCAAGCTAATATTGGGGGCCGCCCTCCACATCCCCTCCAAGTTTGGTGAAGATCGGCCCAAGGACCTGGGAGGAGTAGGGGAACAAACAAACAGACAAACGTTGCTCAAATTATAGTATGATGTTTAACCTATCATGCTAGCACAGTTTCAGTTCAAATATTTCACAGGACTACTAGTTACTGTTGCAAAATTTGTGTTCGATCGAGTAACTTTTTTCCCCAATTTTAGTGATTTATCAGACTCATTTTTTCCCGATTTTAGCGATTTATCACTCTATCATCCTGTGAACACCCTTTACATAAATACTTACATTTGTTTTCTATAAACTGGTGAAGAATGCATGACTTCCCTGCTCCGGCACTGCCAATCACCAGGAACTTGAACAAAAAATCTGAAACAAAATGATTCAGATTGGAATTAGGATTGTTACTTGTATTAGTGAACTGGCGAGCGTCTATATTTTTCCCTGCTCTTAAAACAAATCAATCAATTTTCATTCATATTTCATCTGCATCTTCATTATCTTCAAAAAAGTGCTGGGCCCACTATCGGGAAACAAGCTCCGTGTAAGCTAACATTTGTGTACATTATAGTGACGTCACAGGTAAATTTAACAGTTCGGACTAAACCTAAGATCAGAAAATTTATGGAGCCGTTTGCTTTAGTTATTTGTGAAATATTTTACATATCCTATCATATGCAGCACACAATTTTGCATAACTGCAGGGTTTTCCCTCGATATTTTGAATCAGGGGCCCAATGTCCAGCTAGTTGCAGCTTCTTCTGAGGGACATTTTGACAACAGTATTGACAATTTGGGGGATATTTACTTCAGGAAACAGAAATACTGGAGAATTTCGGGGGACATCACTGTCCCTTCTGTGGACAGTATCAGGGTTCATAAGAGACCAAAAGGGGTCAAAATGCACATTTTTGTGCACCAGGGAAAACCCTGAAACTGTAACAACTTTCATGTGTCTTCGTCTGGTCGCTGAGAACACTTTGGAAACTTAAAAGTTATGAAGTGTTCTAAATGTTGACAAATGTATCAAATAATGAAAATATTGCAAAATAGTGATTATGCCGCTTATGATAGGATATGTGTTAAACATTTTTCTTTAATATGAAAATAGCAACACATGATTTCCGAAACTGTGTGCAGTATGAACACGCTCTCTGTGGTATGACATATACACAAATGATAGCAAACACGAAGTTTGTTTCCTGACACTGGCTGGGCCCAGACAATGAGTATAGCCGCAATGTGAAATTTGGACAAATAGGTCAATACGACATGTAAATGTGCTGGTCACATTTTTCAAACAGTTGAAGCTGATTATAGATAGATATTTGATAGATATAATGATACAGAAAATTAACTCTTCAGTCATAAACAGCTGATAAAATGTTTACGGTTCTCCACCCACTTGGATAAAATGTTTACGGTTCTCCACCCAGATTTCCAAACCAACTGCGAAAACCTCTGGGTACAGCTGAATCTTGCTGGCTCAAGATCATTGCTTATTGGAGCCTACTACAAACCACATGAGCTTGATCAGAAAAGTTTTGAGGAATTTAACAAGTCCCTAGACTTAGTTAAAAAGTCCAACTCAACACTTTGCATCCTAGGGGATTTCAATCTTCCCAAGATTGACTGGGTGACAAAGACTCTCAAACCAGACTGCCCCAACATTGACTTCTACACTAAATGTCTTGAGGCCTTTGATGATTGCCTACTGGAGCAAATGGTGACCTCGCCAACCCGAGGTCAAAACATTCTGGACCTTTTCTTTACTACAAATCCAACCCTCATAGACAAAACGTCAGTCCTCCCTGGTCTCTCTGACCATGATATAATTACTGCGGAAGTAAATGTCAAGCCCAAAATGATTAAGCAGGTCCCCCGTAATATCTTCCTATACAAAAAGGCCAACTGGGACCAGCTAAAAGAGTCTATGAGGGAATTCCACTCAGTACTTCAGTCGGACCTTGCTACCGCAGACATCCAGACTCTGTGGGATGAGTTTGTCACCAAACTCCAGCATGGTATCGACACCTACATTCCAATACGCAAGGCAAGATCAAGAGATGGTCTCCCATGGATCAATCAAGAGATCCGCCGCCTGATGCGTAAACGAGACAGACACTATAAGAGATGGACCAGGTCAAACAGACCTGTTGATCACAAGAAATTTCTTGACTATAAACACCTGGTACGCCGGGTATCTGAAACGGCCTATGAAAAATACATCGGTGACATTCTTGGCCTACAGCAAGAAGCCGATGACCCTGACCTTGACACCCCTACCAAGGTCAATACCAAGAAATTATACTCCCTGCTGAAACACTCCAGGCAAGACAATAGTGGCATAACATCCTTAAAGGCCAATGGACAGACTTTTACCTCTGACACAGACAAGGCCAATACTCTAAACCTTCAGTTTCAATCTGTTTTTAGCCCAAAATCACCCACATCACTGAAAGCCATGGCACAAAAGACCTTACAGGACCTACATGACCTAGGTCCAAACCTTCCCTTCCAAGCCAGCCCATACACTAAAATGCCGGACATAGAAATTTCATCAAAGGGTATTGAATGCCTTTTAAAAAAGCTCAATCCCCATAAAGCATCTGGTCCCGACCAACTCAAACCTGTTGTACTACAAACTCTTCATAAGGAATTAGCCCCCATTCTTGAAATAATCTTCCAGAGGTCCTTAGACCAAGGTAAACTCCCTACCATCTGGAAGGAAGCAAATGTGTCCCCTATATTCAAAAAAGGGGACAAGACAGACCCAGCCAATTACCGCCCCATATCGCTCACATGTGTTCTTTGCAAAGTACTGGAACACATCGTGGCATCCAACATATCAAAACATTTCACGGACCAGAATATCCTCTATGACTTACAGCATGGGTTCCGAGAGCGGCGGTCCTGCGAGACCCAGTTGATCATGCTTATTGATGAACTCTCCAAAAACATGGAGTCCAAAAAACAGACAGACTTAATACTTTTAGATTTTAGTAAAGCTTTTGATAAAGTCGCCCATGAAAAATTGCTCCAAAAACTTCATGCCTATGGCATTCGGGGTGACACTCTAAAATGGATAAAAGACTTTTTAGACAATAGGAAACAATCTGTAGTAACCAACGGTATCAGCTCCAGCCCCATCCCTGTCTCCTCTGGTGTCCCGCAGGGCTCTGTTCTCGGACCAATCCTATTCTTAGCCTACATTAATGACCTTCCAGAACAGGTAAGGTCAAGAGTCAGACTTTTCGCAGACGACACAGCAATGTATCTATGCATCAGCTCACTCTCAGAAGCAAACATCCTTCAAGAAGACCTCCTGAAACTCGAGAAATGGGAAGAAGACTGGGATATGAACTTTAACCCAGCAAAATGTCAGGTCTTACATGTGACCAGATTCAAGACTCCCATTCCATCCAAATACTTTCTACACAACACTGAACTTGAAAGTGTACCCGCTGCCAAGTACCTTGGGGTCACAATATCAGAAGACCTCAGCTGGGGAAATCACATAAATAACATCACTAAAAAAGCAAATCAAATGCTGGGCTTTCTCAAACGCAATATCAAAGTTCATAACCAAGACCTCAAATCCACAGCCTACAAAACACTTGTCAGACCACAGCTGGAATACGCCTCCTCTGTATGGTCTCCCCACACCGACACTGACATAAAAAAGATAGAATCTGTTCAACGTAGATCGGCCAGGTGGGCTACCCATGACTACAGGTCCACCTCCAGTGTTACTGAAATGCTCAATAAACTTTCCTGGCGTCCATTAGACCAAAGGCGAATAGATACCCGACTGATCATGCTGTACAAGATCACATATGATCTTGTAGCAATCCCTCTAACTGACTATCTCACACCAAATCGCAGGCAGTCCAAATTCATCCACCCGCTGGCATACAGACAAATCAGCACTTCTACCAATTACTGCAAGTATAGCTTTTTTCCAAGAACTGCAGTACATTGGAACGCTTTACCCATCAGTATTGTCATGCTCCCCACCGTGGCACAGTTCAGTCATGCTGTTTGCCAGGTGGTGCATGTGTCTCCCTAATCACCAGATTCTGTTTTTTATCTTTTAAACTATACTAACACTCTTCTTTCACTGTACAAACTCATTTCACCCACTTCACTTTTCTTTTATTTCAGCTAACCCCCTTTAGCACTTGGTATATCCTAGTGTAAGCAATAATCACGCACATAACACTTCCTGGCTCATTTAAAATACAAGCATGGATCAAACAATTAATTTATCATTATTCTTACATGCATTCACGTAAGTCCTTGCTCCATGTCCAGTGACAAATTTAAAAAGCACCTTTTCACATGCTATATCTGACTTTGGAAAATCCCATATAAATATGGCCGCTTGCTGTCTACGTCATCAAAAGTCACTCACTTCAAAAATAATTGAATCTATGGGCAGACAAACACACAACAAGTCTGAACTACATTGCAATTTCAAACTAAGTAGTTTGGCCCAACAGGAACCAAATTTCAAGTTTGCAACTGCTAAATCTTCTAAGTAACTGGCATTTCAACACAGACATAGTAAATACACAAAGGGAAACCAAGGTTGGGACTCGTGAAGACAAATGACTGCTCAATCCATCGTTATCGTGAAGTAATATATCTGACTAAAATAAAATAATTCGGCTGCAATAGAAAATAAGGCTTTTCAGCAAAGTTACCATGCATGATTTATTGATGCTGCCTGTTCCTTGATAAATATTAATTGCGATGAACTCGTAACAGTGGTCAGTGAATATTATCATTATTTTGATTGATTTCATATAAGAGATATGGTAAGTTTAGCTGCCCATACATTCTTAAGTACGACAAGTAATCATAAAATGTTGACATGATTCGGTAGCCCAGATGTTAACGAACACAGAAGACCAACTGTCAAAATTTTAGGGTGATTGGAATAAGTATTATTGACTTGTGAGGAGTTTCAAAATTTTGGGTATAAGAAAAATATAACAAAAGTGACACCCGGTACATGATTTGACCATAAACCAATCAAAAGATTTGATAATTTCATCATAATAACTCTGAGCGAAAGTAAAGAACTTATGGTCTCTAAAAATAAATGTGTCACTTCGTCACTTTTTGTTTAAACAACAGGAGAGGCTTGAGAACAAAGGTGCGTGATTATTGTGTAGCGTGAAAAAGCATACTCGTAGGATACCGAAATTCCTTCTGAAGTCCTCTGATGAGGTTAAGAAGTAGTGGAAGATAGATAGATAGATAGACTTGCTCATGTGTCCAAATCAAATGCTTTTTGTTAAACACGGCGGAAACAAGTTGACTTTTCTTTCAACCAACAATGATAACTCAAAATAATCTTTGAAATTGAATGTTCTGTCACCATAGAACCCTACCATATGACTCTGACATGTCGTTTTAGTTTTATTTTGATTATCCACTTCCTGATCATCAGTATTTTTAACGCGGTCAAGGTCGCAAAATCGGTGTCTTGGTTCATTTTTTGTCGGAAAATTATCCGGTATATTGTTGTTACTTGAAATTCCGCCGTTGACTTTTCGGTGCACCGCATATATCTGATACTAGTTGGTTGGTTGAAATAGGTCTTTATCATAACACCCTACCAACAGCTTAATTCATGCGGAGACGAATCTTCTGTTGAAAACTTTACCTGTGTAATGAACAGCCGAGCCAAGCCACAGAAAACCCCGTCGGTGGAAATTGAAGCATGCTCATCCATCAAGGGTGGTTTACTGCACTATATACCCAACACTCACTCGATTCACAAAGTCTCCAGTTTGAAATTTGCATATTTCCAAGGGAGGCTATCCCGTCACACCTGGAAGACTGGAAAAGCCCAGGATTGAACCTGCAACAACTGGTTTACAAGGCGAGTGGCTTTGGAGGATCCCGGGATTGGACCCATGACTCCTGGTTAAAAAGACATGCAACTTAATTAATCTCTATGCAGCAGACTTCTCCTCTCATAAAATTTCATGGCATATCATCATACAAAACATGTCCAGTGCTTAATGTGGAGGTAAAAATGAATTTTTAAGGGTAACAGGACCGAAACTACCATTGATTTGTTAGTTTCTCTTTAGTATGGAAAAAGATCGAATGCTGTGTAATCAATTACACATATTGTTTATAAATCATTTTGATTCAGTTAATGCAAGAAAAGTTAAATGTGGTCAGTTGAATATTTTCAGATAGTGTTGAGTCCGTTTTGCATAGTTTGGCATGGTGGTGTACATATTTAGTATTTTGGAATCTTCAAACACGAACCTAGCAGCTTGCCACCAAATACATAGCCCTAAATTGGGAAAGAACAACTATTATCACCCAAAATGTTGCTCAAAGGGCTAGGATGTTAAACTGACTGAAAACACACAGGATTATTGCTAGAATAAGTCTGTACATCAATAGAAAATTAGGTCCGATCCGGTAATTACGTCCGATCCGGTCCGTTCCGGTGATTGCACGAACCCAAAACATACAGCTGCACCCAACTCCTTTGGTATGTTGTGAACAGGAATCAAACTTACAGCCTGTCATCATTTTGTAAGCTGACACTCTAACCACTGACATATCAGAGCAAAAATTTTTTGACCATCAATTTGTTTCAACCAGCCTTGGGTTATTTGGCATTTAAGCACCAAACAATCAACAAATGCAGTTGTTTCTAAACTTAATTGTTCTATTACTCCAGTATCACAAGAAATTTTTAATTGCTCCTAAGAAACTTTGCAGAATTGTGATAATTTATGTGTTTTGTTGCCCTGCTGGCCATTTTGGATCACTTTTTGGACACCCGATCACACTTTTAAACATTGTCAGGTACTGTTGATTTTGCTAATGCTTACATTTTTTTTTTTTTTTTTAATTTACCTTTCTAAAGACCACCAAAGCTGAAAAATAATTTGAAACTCAGAAAATGCCAAAAATGTGTTTTAATAAATAAATAAATAAATAAATTGAAAATGCTCTCTGTGGTCCAAAAATTTTAAGAATAGTCTCTTGGATTTTTGTTGATTGTTTTAGCAGTTGTCTGCAGGACTGGTTACCAAGCCGCAGTATCACAGCGACTTCAACCTCTACATGTGAAACGTGTTCACAATAGCTGTTAAGCATACTCAAATGAAATTCTATAATTTTGTAATAAAGGTAAAAACAGAATAAAACAACAGATTTACTGATATATGTACTTTATTTACTGCTTCCGTCAGTCTATGATTAAATGAGTTGATTTTGAATCAAAATATATATGGTAAATTGGTAAGACATTACAAAATAAATGTATATGTAAAAGTTAAAACACTATATACATTGCCACAACCATATCGAACCACAAAATGAGAAAAACTGCTACCGTAATTAAATCAAATGGAAAATCAGCACTATAGCACAAATTTCTTCTGTTTCAACAGTGAAGACCCAGATAACAACTCTTGGATAAGTGAGAAAACCAGATTTATGCCTTCAGATGCGAAAACATAGGCACAGATCAGCTGTGCAGTAGCTGATCAGCACCTCTGTTTTTGATACATGGGTAGTACAGTTCCTCTTTTTCTTAGATCCGAAATTTCTATCCTTCTTCTGTCACTGTACAGACCGGTTTGTGTTGGACCTGGTCCAAAACCCCAAAGACTGGTTTTCTCACGTCATAGCTCAAATACTACCGTAGTAGACTAATGATAGTGATCAATGTTTTTTGAATTAAGGTATACATATACTTCGTTTATTGTGATTCATGCTCTCACATGACTAAACAATGCTTTAACTCGACATTTGTTTCTGAAGGAATGTTTTAACTGGGTTAATATTTTTTCAGTCATTGTGTCAACAAAGCCAAAGCTTCCTGGATACTTTGCCAGTAGCATAAAAAGTAAAAGTGCCTTGTACAAAGAAACAATGACAACGGTAGTTTACAAGCTCCTGAAATCTTGCACTCAGCTTCTGTAGAGTCAATTAGTGGTCTTCAGCTTAATTGATAGGTAACACTGAACAATATGCAGATTTTCTCATTGTGATTCGTCTGACAACAATTCTATCTATCTTAAGGAATAAAGAAACGCAACAAACACTGTGGGGTATTGTAGACTGGCTTTGTAATGCAAGCAATTTTGTTGATTCCAAAACTGTTAAAAGTGATTGCAGATGTATTCATTGACCCGTTGGTAGCATAAGATAATGTTTGGGACGTTTACGTCACCAACGTCAATTACAAAATAAACGCTAGGAGTCCCAATTCTACAGTACATGTGACGTCACTGTTGCTTGAAAAGCATTTCGTGTAGTCTCTCGGTTCGATAAATACCGTATAAGCACAAAAGACCCACATTTAATAATCCAAATGACGTTAATTGCTCATTATTCAATATTGTGCACTTTTGCATCCCATGTGCCAACTTTAAAGCAACATGGGATGGCATTCAAGTAAGCAATGACGCCAATCTTTATTGCAGATTATCAAGTTGACGTCAGATTACCAAACATGCATAATATTTGGCATATTCACCTTCTCCCCAACGTTTACATCATAATTTGCATTTTTCATGGTTTTTGACGTTTTGACGTCAATTTTGTCAAAAAAAAAAAAATGACGTTTTCACATTTCATCACATGCCACAAATAGTCTGCAAGACATATCTAAAAGAGATTTTATTACAACGTCAAATATATACGTGACAGCTGAAATTTTATGTGTTGCGTATTTTAATTCCTTAGGTATAGTAACATGATCACTAGATGTATCTTTCAACATGAGCATAAAAAATGATAAAAGGAAATCTATCATACAATGAATTAGAAAATGAATGTATCTCTAGTTTAGTTTGTCAACGGAAGTTGCACAGTAGAGATGTCACACGTTGATTGGGAAAATTTTGAAACAGAGATGGCAAATTAGATGCAGTCTTTGTATGTTTGTTTGAATTGATTCTTGATGTCCCAGTCAACAGCAATGGTCATGTCCAGACGTTGCCTCCATTTTATGGGACTTTTACCCAACATTAGGATGTCATGACACTGAAAATGTGCTTCATAAATATGCAGTCAGTTGGACTTTCTTATAATATATTTCAAAAGCTCATGTTGACCACTTGTTTCCTTTAAATATCTGCTAATTTTTAGAATAACTCATTCCCCTTTTTTTTCAGAAATAAAACTGACAAAGAACAATACATACCTATAAGAATTAAAAATTGTCAGAATATGGAGTTCATAAAAAAGGTTATATACAAAAATTATGAACAAATGGGTCAAAAAAGCAATTATATCACGAGAGCAAGTAATATGGCACGGGAAACAGTCTGATTTCTTTTTCTAATCATGTAAAGACTTGCCACGGTATTTTTTCGTTGTTTTGGGTAAAAGGGATACCTTGTATCAATGACTGACATATTTCATTTGTTCATTTCTATACACAAAATATAAATAACTGTGGTCAAGTCATAGAAGTAAAAGTTATAAACATGTACAACAATGTTTCTTTGCAATCAATTTGCAAACACCCTGGAGGCAGTTTATAAGAATTCAGTGCCCATTGTTTCACAACGAACTGGCAACCAGTCCTTCCTGAAACATTTTCAGCTGAAGAATGTGCCCAATGACTAACCCAGAGTTGACACCAGGAAAACATGTCCATGTACTGTATATGCCTTATACCCCACTTTTATATAGATAGCAAAACTGGGGTATGCAGGGGTATACCTAATTTTATTATTTTTGCTCCAAACATAGATTGTGGGTACATGTACTTGTTAGAACTGTTTTGAGCAAAAATAAGAAAAATATAAAAAAAAATTCTATTGAAAATTTTCAAATCTTACAACTTAGGAAAATTCTGTATTACATGGGCTTGTTTTCATAATCAAGACTGATCAAGCCCCCGTGGCCGAGTGGTTAAGAGCGCTGATATTTCGTTATCTCACTTAACCATTCGATCATCTCACCGCTGTGTCTGGTGTGGGTTCGAGCCCCGCTCTGGCCACATGTGAGACAAGCCAAGTTCTGCTTGCGGGTGTGTCAGGTGGTTTTTCTCAGGGTTCTCCTGTTTACACCCCACCTACTGATTGGCCCGTCTCATATGAGCTGAAATAATCTTGAAAGGGACGTTAAACTGAATCAAAAAAAAAAAAAAAAAAAAGACTGATCTATGTTCTAATGATGGCTTGATTTTAAAATTATACTTTTAAACTAAGTTTCACTAAAAGCTACAAATAAAACAACCATTTAAATCAGCAAAACATATCACTCTTTATTTGTTTGTTTGTATTGAGGCTTAACGTCCCTGTCAACAATTTTTCAGTCATGTCTGGATGGAGCCAACGCTTCCTGAGTTTAACCAGTACTGTAGGGAGTTAATGTGTCTTGCTCAAGGACACAACAAGGTGCCGCCTGTGGGGATCGAACCCAGGACCTCTCGATTCGGAGGCCGATGCTCTACCACTACGCCACCACACTCCCTTACTCTTTTTTAAGTGGTGACTGAATATATGTACAGAATGGTTTCAAATGAAAAGTATTTTTCTATAAAAAATATAATACAATACAAAAACAGTGTTTCACATTACAAAATTCTGTAGTAAACCAAATATTTTTAAAACTGCACAAACATTTTTTTTTCATAATCACCATTAAAAAGCGAGATATATGTATTATGACCTGTTGTTAATTTGATGCTGTTCAAAAACACGATTGATGTGGGTATACATGGTATTCTGTTATGTGCAGCATTGAAAAAAGTATGTACAATATATACAAAAATAATCTTAAGTTTATAATATCTTAGATACAAAATGGAATGTAAAACCTATAAATGAGCCGCGACGCGAGAAAACCGGTCTTCGGGGTTTCCGACCAGGTCCGACACAAACCGACCTGTACAGTCACAGAAGCAGGCTAGAAGCATGAAATTTCGGATTTAAGAAGAAGAGGAAGTGTACTATCCGTGTAGCGAAAACAAAGGCGCTGATCAGCTTCGCGGTCACCGCGAAGCTGATCTGCGTCTTTGTTTTCGCCTATGCAAATTGTTGGTTTTCTCATGCACAGGCTCATATATCTATTGTATATACACTTGAATGACTGTACATATTGTTGATGTATGGGATACAGATTACAAGAGCTGCTTTAAAAGCCTTTTTAAATGTTTGCTAAAACATAAGTAATAGTAAGTATATAGGCACAAAACTCAAAAGAAGCGATGAATTGTTTTTGAACCTCCTTATTAATCAAGCCAAGTTTGTTTCAAACTCTGAAGTTTATCAAAATACATGAAACTTTTTTCAATTCAGTTATCCCATTTAATTAATATTATAAATAAAGGCCAATGTTAAATGTAAGAAAGAAAGCCTTTATTCCATGCTTGACCTGAAAATGTTGCTAAATTTCATCAGGAAAACACCTCCGTGTAATGTAAACTCCGTGAACCCCACTATTATAGCAAAACGGGGGTATGCAGGGGTATACCTATTTTTCTTATTTTCTTATTTTTGCTCCAAAACATAGATTGTGGGTACTCATTAGAACCGCCACGTTCTAACGTGTACCCACAATCTATGTTTTGAGCAAAAATAAGAAAAAAGAGCAACATTTTTCCGCTGAAAATTTTCCATTTTTAAAGCTATAAGTATATATTTTTCATTGCAAGGGCAATATTTCGTAATGTGTATCTTGATGATCAGCATACTTTTAAGATCAACAATTGACATACACTTGTGATTATGCTGATTATGAATCTCAATGAATACATCTGAGCAATTGCGTGAGAAAACCAACAATTTTGGTTCCAACCAGGTCCGACACAAACCAACCTTTACAGTCACAGAAGATGGTTAGAGGCTGGAAATTTTGGATTTAGAAAGTAGAGGAATTGTACTATCCGTGTAGCACAAACAAAGGTGCTGATCAGCTTCGCAGTTACTACGAAGCTAATCTGCGCCTTTGTTTTCGCCTATGCAGATTGTTGGTTTTCCCATGCGGCGGCTCATTTATGATATGTGAAGTTCATGTATACGTTGCAATATACAAAAAGTTTTAAAAAGTATCAAAATATGTATAATGGACAGCCTGCTGTGCAAATAAAAATGAAACAACCATCAATTAATGTTTGCCCTTGTTCATCTGAGATGTTTTTTTTTCTCTCAAAATATCTGCATTAAGCAGTTTCAACTTTCATCAAATATGAGCGAAGAGCGCTGTAAACTAAAATTGCATAGTACTAAGAGCTCTTATCTAGTAGACAAAATGATAATATATATTCCTCCTTATTATGTATCAAAATACGAGGATGATCCAATAATGATTGAGACTTTTCTCTTGTTTTATAAACCTTATTTACTGGCTCAAGTTAACTACTTTCGTTCACTAGATACACATCTGATCTCTCTGCGGATCGTGTTTTATCAAATTTGCTCATCAACTTTGGTTGCTATGGTTATTTAAGAACCACTCCTGCAGTATCTATGACCACCATTTGCCCATTCGAACAAACGTAGTCTATATAAATCTAGCTATGTCACAAACTTTAAAAACGATATCTTATAATAATTGAGTATTGCTTGTGTTAACATTCATCTCTGACATAATTTGCTTCTGTCAATTCGAGTCTTGCTCTAGTGCTCGAGACGTGGTTGCCTAGCAACCATTTTCCTCTATTGATTCTGGCTTATAGCATTTTCCAAATTCTATCATTGCTAGGCAACATAAAACGAAAGGGCCAAGAGTCCCTTTTGAAATTCATGTGCAATATTTATCCCATAATTGGTCAGTTCTAGGTTAAAATCAATGTATTGTGTCAATTGTACTCAGGTTATAAGATATTTCTCACCCCTACCCCCGAAATCATTGATTTTTTTCGCAACTAAAACACAACTTTTTTCGCAAAAACGATCAGCCTACTTCAATTATCAGCTGTATGTAAATGATATTTGCAGAGCATAAAGGTACTTATAAACGCTATAAATAATAGTGTGCCATGACTGGAATTTTTATCACCAATTGCCATGGCAACCCATTTTATATGCATTGGTACCACGTGGCCAAGGACATTTGACTCGCATTCTCTCGTTGCTAAGCGACAGAAGGCAGTTGTCTAAGTGTGAATTTTAACCAGTGTATCGTGTGCACAATACATTGAGCAATGTTAACAAGATATTCACAATAAGCCAAGTTTATCAACATAGGAATAATTAAAAAAGTCTCAATCATTATTGGATCATCCTCGTACCTTGAAAAGGCCAGTACTAAATTTTAAGCCCATGTCCGATGGTAGACTAAAAATGCCTAAAATCACTGCATAAAAACATATAAAGTCATCTTACTTCTGAGTTAAACCATTGCACAAGAGTGCAAAAGCATGTACATTTGTAAATACATGTACAATTATGTACATATCATATTTATAGTCTTAACAACCAGTTGTTTTTTTTTTTAAATAAAAAATGCATCGTTTAACAGAAGCATAAACAATGGTAAAAGTTTCCATTTTGAAAAACTAGTAAAACCAACAAATGCAATATTTGTTATATAATCCTGGCTTGAAAAATCTCAGTAGAGACATTATTTGAGCCTTTGCCTGAGAAAACCAACAATTTGAGTTCCGACCAGGTCCGACACAAACCGGGCTGTACAGTCACAGAACATGGTTAGAGGCTGGAAATTTTGGATTTAGAAAGTAAAGGAATTGTACTATCCATGTAGCGAAAACAAAGGCGCTGATCAGCTTCGCAGTACACGGGTGGTAAACAGGGGAACTAGCTCCAAAAAGAGTCAGCGGAATTTGCTTCCCTCGGCACATCCGAGCTAGCCCTCTCGGTTGGAAACCGGTAAACAAAGGTATGTCTCGAAGCATTTAATCATTATTTATTTCTTTATTATTGATCTAGTGAAAAATCCGGCAATGCAGTGCAGTTAAGAAATAATTTAGCTCCTTTCGCTGCCAGGTTTGGTCATTGAAATATGCACGGTTCGAACACGACTTTGACACGCCTGTAGCACACTGAGCCGAAAATCTCAGAGTGTGCTACAGGCGTGTCAAAGTTGTGTTCGAACCGCGCATATTTCAATGACCAAACCTAGCAGCGAAAGGTGCTAAACTATTTCTAAACTGCACTACATTGCTGGATTTTTCACTAGATCATTAATAAAGAAATAAATAATGATTAAATGCTTCGAGACATACCTTTGTTTACCAGTTTCCAACCGAGAGGGCTAGCTCGGATGTGCCGAGGGAACCAAATCCCGCTGACTCTTTTCGGAGCTAGTTCCCCTGTTTACCACCCGTGCAGTAACTGCGAAGCTGATCTGCGCCTTTGTTTTCGCCTATGCAGATTGTTGGTTTTCCCATGCGGGGGCTCATCTCAATGTTTCTTTTGCATGTCATTAAATTGACAAAAGTGGCATAAGCTCCTATCATATTCTTGGCTAATTGTAAGCATTCTCCATAAGCATACAAAAAAGTCCTGTAGTATTTTTAGAATACATGTCCATGCAATGTACATGTATAGCCCTGTATAATAGCATTACTGGGGTGTACACGAGTAATCATTTATTTTCTTACTTCCCCACTTAAACATAGATTGTGGGAAATCATTGAAACTGCCTCTGTGAATTTTCTCTAATGGGCCCCTGTGATCTATATGCTTAGCAAAAATAAGGAAAAAAAAAACAAACATTATGAAAGATGAAAAAAACAACTTCTGTATGTTGCATGGTCATGTTTCCAAAATGATAAATGTCTGTGAAATATCAGGTTGAGATTTCCCCCGCATCAACACAACCATCTTTGCTGGAGCTCTAGTTACTCATAGAAAGACATCTGGAGAGGTGATGGGTCCATTCTTCTTACTTGCGACCAAGATGGCGTATATACAAGATGCCGATTACAATGCCAACAATCTGTAATAAACATAGAAACATGTCAGTCTGAAATCTTTTTGAAAAGATTAACACTCAGAGTGAAATATCCACATACATTTAAAATATGAGCCGCCTCATGAAAACCAACAATCTGCATATGCAAAAACAAAGACGCGGATCAGCTTCGCGGTAACCGCAAGCTGATCAGCGCCTTTGTTTTTGCTACACAGATAGTACACTTCCTCTTCTTCTTAAATCCAAAACTTCAAGCTTCTACCTGTCTTCTGTGGCTGTACAGCCCGGTTTGTGTCGGACCTGTTCGAAAACCACATTGTTGGTTTTCCCACGAGACGGCTCATATGCTGGGTCCTGAGAAAGTATGCCTTCTGGGATTTTGACATGAACTAAGCTGTCAAGCTCAGAATTAATATTTGAGCCTTCGCATGAGAAAACCAACAATTTGGTTTCCAAACAGGTCTGACAGGTCTGACACAAATCAGGCTGTATAAGCACAGAAGCAGGCTAGAAGCCTGAAATTTTGGATTTAAGAAGAGAAATTGTACTACCCATGTAGCGAAAACAAAGGCGCTGATCAGCTTCGCAGTTACTGCGAGGCTGATCTGCGTCTTTGTTTTCGCATATGCAGATTATTGGTTTTCCCATACGGCGGCTCATTTGACTTTAGAAGCAGGGATTGCACTGTAATCAATGAGGAGAACAAATTCTGCATTCAAAGTGTACCTATAAACAAAGTCGTAAAATGTATCCATTTTGGTAAATCTGATAAAGCTTCCAGTCAACAAAAATTTTCAGTTTGGGGCCACCAATACCTGGGTAATTAACCAGTTTTACTGGAGAAAATAGGATTTCATGTGCTCCAAGCTCAAGGTCCAAGTTATCTTACAATTATGTAAATTTATAATCATTCCTGATATTTTATATGACAGCCAAGGCTAAAAATTTTAAAATCATACAACTTTACACAAACATGAGCATGGCTGATCAACAAATTTGCCATACATGAATAGTTTTGACCGTTTGTTGGGAAAGAGCTAGTCATCTTGCTCTGCAAATCATGTGTTTTGTTACATTTTTCATGATGTTTTGTGTAGTACTTTCTTTTCTGCCTGTTGTCTGGGTTGGGATTATAATAAAAATAATTGTTAGATCCTTTGGAAGCAGTAAAACATTCAAAGCGAGAAGATGGGCCATATTGTACAGTTTCAGGTAATAAACCTTCATCAGTGACCCTTTATAAAACTAGCAGTGAAAGTCAGACATTTTTGCTGCAATTTCAATAATTTACATCTGTGTAGTCTAAATCAAAGACTCACAATCCCAAAGGCGCCAAATAATCAAATTACTGTTAAGAAGATGATTCTTAATGAACAATAAATTTGAAATACTCCAAATATATTCACTGATCCCAAAGGATCAAAAGAAAAATATAATCTGCACTATGGATCTTACATGAGTGTCAGGTATGGATAGACAAATGTCCCGAGGGTCACAGCTTGGCATCACGAGGCTCGCCGAAAGATGCCAAACTGTGACCCGAGGGACATATTTGTCTATCCATACCTTACACGCATGATGGATTCTTTTTCTTCAACGCCTTCATGCAGCGAAGCTTGATTTTCATACTATTTATCTAGAAAAACGCTACAGTCGTGGCGTCCACCAATTTGATTTAAAAAGTTTTGACGCCATTGTGATGTATGGGCTTTACGACGAAATTACATGATGTCACAGATCAGCTTCGCGGTAGTAACCACGAAGCTGGTCTGAGCCTTTGTTTTCATATATGCAGACTGTTGGGCTTTAGATGTAGCCGCTCAAAGTCTTGTGAAAATATTATGCCTACACAACCATTCTTTACTTACCAGAACCAGGCAGAACACCAAGCCTAGAGCCAGCATCAGCATGGACTGATTCACAACAAATCTCCGACCAGCATCATAACATCCCTGCAATTAATCAATATCAAGACACTAAATCATCAGGAAAACATGTCTGAGAAATGTATACCCTGTTAAACCACACATTTATAAACAAGAACTCCGCGGAGGTCGATATCGCACCTGCATCGGGCAAAATAACTAAAAACATGAAATATAGGTCAAGGGCACCAGGTTCAGGTGTGTTCTGAAAGGGTATGTGAAGGACATTTACTATGCAAGGTTTCACACTTGCAGCTATCACTGATGCAGAAAAAAAAACTTTGACGTAAAAATTCACAAAGTCAATGGACCATGAAATAAAGGTCAAGGTGAGCGGGTCAAGATGCGTGTTTGAAGGGTATGTCAAGGACATTTACTATGCAAGGTTTCACACTCACAGCTAACACTGAAGCAGAGAAAACCAAACTTCGACATAAAAATTAACAAAGTCAATGGACCGTGAAATATAGGTCAAGGTCAGCGGGTCAAGGTGCGTGCTTGAAGGGTATGTCAAGGACAATTACTATGCAAGGTTTCACACTCACAGCTATCACTGATACAGAGAAAACCAAACTTCGACGTAAAAATTAACAAAATCAATGGACCATGAAATATAGGTCAAGGTCAGTGGGTCAAGGTGCATGCTTGAAGGGTATGTCAAGGACAATTACTATGCAAGGTTTCACAATCCTAGCTATCACTGATGCAGAGAAAACGGAACTTCGACGTAAAAATTAACAAAGTCAATGGACCGTGAAATATAGGTCAAGGGCACCGGGTCAAGGTGCATGCTTGAAGGGTATGTCAAGGACAATTACTATGCAAGGTTTCACAATCCTAGCTATCACTGATGCAGAGAAAACCAAACTTCGACGTAAAAATTAACAAAGTCAATGGACCGTGAAATATAGGTCAAGGTCAGCGGGTCAAGGTGCGTGCTTGAAGGGTATGTCAAGGACAATTACTATGTAAGGTTTCACACTCACAGCTATCACTGATACAGAGAAAACAGAACTTCGACGTAAAAATTAACAAAGTCAATGGACCGTGAAATATAGGTCAAGGTCAGCGGGTCAAGGTGCGTGCTTGAAGGGTAAGTCAAGGACAATTACTATGCAAGGTTTCACAATCCTAGCTATCACTTATGTAGAGAAAACCAAACTTCGACGTAAATGTTGACGGACGGACGAACGAACGGACGAACGGACGGACGGACGGAAATTTGGACTCCTATATCGCACTCTGCTATAAGCAGGTGCGATAAAAAAAATGGGGTTTGAAGGAGAATACCTTATTTTCTTATTTGTTAAGACATTGTTGGTACTCATTAGAACCACCTCACCCACACTGTATGTTTTGAGCAACAATATTAAAATTATCAAAAATTTTCTCACGAAAATTTTCAAGTTTTAAAACTGAGGAAAAACTTTATATTACCAGGTCTGGATCATCTCGGAAAATCGCGATCAAAATTATCGCGTATATACGTGACGATTAATTCTCCTTATCAAGGGGAATCACTCCAAACCAATAATTCTGACTAAATAATGCAACGAATTAGGACTAAAGAATGAAATGAATCGGAAATGGCTGATCACGCATATACGCAATCTCCAATACACGAGGTGTGGGCTCCAGCAGTAAGGTCCCCCTCTTCAAAAAAGATTACAACCCAGAAATAAAAGATTACAAACAAATACTTTACTATCTGAAACTCTTTCAAAGATCAGAGATCAAAATGATGTAAAAATGGTTAGTAGAAAAATTCTGTGATTCTGTCGGCAGATGGTTGAAATCCTAGTTCATTTTGCAAAATTTTCGTCTGCCTACTTCTGTAGTTTTCCTTGACGTGGTCCGATCACATCCAAAAAAAAGCCAAGCCGAATCGGCAAAAACCGGCTACATGAAAGCAATCGTATAAGCTTTCTATCGTGCAGAACCGCAATAAAATTGTCTCATTTCTTTTGAAATATGGAATCTCCTGTACTGCCGGTAAATACATGGAGCCGTCGTGCATATGCGCGATAATTTTGATAGCGATTTTCCAAGATGATCCAGACCTGATTACATGGGCGTATTTTTGTAATGCAACTGTGAACAATATTAAAAGACATGAATTGTCAGGTGGACAAGGCAAATATTCTGGACGAATTTCTGATAAATTCTCATCACTCAGACCAACGTTTGTTTAATTTGGTGACAATGCGACTAGCTCTTTTCTAGTACATCAGTACCCGAGTTCAATCCAATTATTACAGTTAACATATCAATTCCACTTGACACGTGTTGATGAATACAAAAACACCTATCCAATAATTCATCTGCCAATTAAACCCGCTTAGATCCGATAGTGGGCGTGGTTTCTCATTGACCTGAGCGCTGATTGGCCAATCATTTTTTTTCTGACTCAATGCAGTCATGCATGTCTGACTTTCAAAGACAACAATATCATTTAATCAAATTCTCCTAATTGGTGTGTATGCCTCGTTTATTGCCGATGGGTGTATAAGATTTTTTGGTGTCGTCAAAATAGGTGAGAACTTTAGAATTCCAGCGTACAGAGGTCATTCACCGAAAACATCCGTTGCTGCAAGCACTGCACCACATCTTCCAAACTTGTTTATACTCACCAAATAATGTAATGCATCATTTCTAGCAGCAGTTTGTTCATTATGGTGGGGTGGTCCAAACTTGTAGCTCTGGCAGTTTTCAACATTAATATAGGAGTCTGTGTAGTCAGACCATGTACAGCAGCTTATAGGGACAAACTTGATGTCATCTCGACTGGCTGTAGAAGGAAAGAGACATTGTTTTCTATGAAAATTTGTTCAGATTTAGGTTAATTGGGGAAAATAATTTCAACAGTTTTTTTTTTGTTATTTTGGTTAATTACAAGGAATTTCACATACAACATATTGGTAGTATACATAAGAATTTAATTTTAAATGCCTAATCAAGACCTGCTGATTTATTAGGTGGCTAATCAAGACCTACTAATCAGGGCTTATCCAGACCTGCTTAATTTATATTTTATGCATTTGATAGCTTATCCAGACCTGCTAATGCACTGGATGGCTTATCCAGACCGGCTAATGCATTTGATGGCTTATCCAGGCCTGCTAATGCATTCTTACCTTGACCTGCTAATGCACTGGATGTCTAATCCAGACCGGCTAATGTATTAGATGGCTTTTCCAGACTTGCTAATTCACTGAATGTCTAATCCAGACCTGCTAATGCATTGGATGGCTTACCTAGACCTTCTGATTCATTGGATGGTATCATAAGACCTGGTAATGCATTGGACGGCTTACCTAAACCTGCTAATGCATTGTATGGATTATTAAGATCTGCTAATGCACTGGACAGATTACCTAGATCTGCTAATGCAGACCTGCTAATGCATTCTATGGCTTATCCAGACCTGCTAATGCATTGAATGTCTATCCAGACCTGATAACGCATTCTATGGCTTATCCAGACCTGCTAATGCATTCTATGGCTTATCCAGACCTGTTAATGCATTCTATGGCTTATCCAGACCTGCTAATGCATTTAATGGTTTATCCAGATGTGCTAATGCATTGAATGGCTAGTCTAGGCCTGCTTATGCGTTGGATGGCTTACCTATGTCTGCTGAGTTGTACAGAGTCCCAAACACAAGGTTAGATTTCCAGTTGACTTTCTGGAACCATTTAGTTCTCCGATAGATAAACCAGCCTTCATCCTTCACTCCACAACATTCCAGCTGCAATTTTTTCATATTAAAGAATTAAGAAATAATTTAACGTGATTAACACAGGATGTTGGAATGCAGATTGCAATGTATTAGTTCATGATGGCGCAGCTTGAGTGAATTAAATATCCTGACCGACAACTTCACGCGTTAATCAAAGATAATTCACCATAAAGTAAAATTATTTTGATTCTAACACCACTTATAAATAAATGCTTACATTTAAAAACATTTTCCAGTGGACTCATTTGCAGCGGACATGAATTTTTATGTGCAATGTCACAAAAACGCCACCTTACGCGTTATTTTGTTTACAGTGCATTATTGTTATTTTGCAAACAGTGACGTTTCCACTAGGTTCAGTGGGAAAGATGATAACGTCGTGTTAGAATGATAATTTAAAGCAATAGTTGCTGACCAAATGTCAAGGTCATCGGTGATAAACCAGCCTTCATCCTTCACTCCACAACATCCCAGCTGCAATTTTTTTCATATTAAAGAATGATAATTTAATGCAATAGTTGCTTACCAAATGTCAAGGTCAAAAGTTTTGGGGTCTTAATAAGCTGTTTCATTGTTTAAGGTTTTCAAATCAAATTGAGGCAAATACCCTCATCATTATGACTTCTTTTTAAAACATTGGCAAATGCTGACTGACCACTTTGCATAACATGTTCACATTGGGATACATGTACTGTAAATTAGGAAATTTTTGCCTGAACTTTATTTCGCCAATTCTCAATTTTTTCAAATTATTTAATAGCGAGTTTTTAAATTCACGAGCAAGATTTAGTACATGCACAGTCTATAAACTTGTACATGTAGATAATCCCTTTGAGGATTGGCGCATGGAATGTGCGAACATTGATGGACAGTGCTGGGTCAAATAGACCGCAGCGTAGAACGGCCCTTGTGGGCAGAGAACTTGGGAGGTATGGAATTCAGATAGCAGCTCTGAGTGAGACTCGGTTAGCAGATGTTGGGGAGATCAAAGAAGTTGGTGCTGGATACACCTTCTTCTGGAGTGGACGCAAAAGTGAAGAGAGGCGTGAAGCAGGAGTTGGCTTTGCCATTAAAACAGAACTTGTTGGTAAGCTTTCAGGATTGCCAAAAGGCATCAATGACCGCCTAATGACATTGAGACTTCCTCTGTCAGGCAATAAACATGCAACTATTGTCAGTGCCTATGCACCCACGATGACCAATCCAGATGAGGTTAAAGACAAGTTCTATAATGACTTAGATGACATTATTTCTGCTACACCCCGTACAGACAAACTTATCCTTCTTGGAGACTTTAATGCCAGAGTTGGTACAGACCATCAGACCTGGGAAGGAGTTATAGGTCCAGAAGGTGTTGGAAAGTGCAACAGCAATGGTCTCTTGCTTCTAAGGAAGTGTGCTGAACATGATCTTCTAATCACCAACACAGTCTTTCGTCTACCTAACAGAAATAAAACATCCTGGATGCATCCCCGTTCCAAACATTGGCATCTCATAGACTATGTTATAGTGCGGAGAACAGATAGGCAGGATGTCAGAGTGACAAAGACTATGTGTGGTGCAGACTGCTGGACAGACCATAGACTGGTTGTCAGCAAACTCAACCTTAGAATCCAGCCTGCGAGGCGACCTCAAGGCAAGAAAGCTGCTAAAAGACTGGATGTCTCAAAGCTGAATCAAGACAGCATGCGACAAGCTTTCTTAACAGACATTTGCAACCAACTGGATGCAATCAATCTCAGTTCAGAGAACCCCGAAGAAAACTGGACAGTCTTCCATAAAAACAGTTCATTCTTCAGCTGCTACTACTTTAGGACATCCATCTCGCAAACATCAAGACTGGTTTGATGAGAATGATGACGAAATTCAGAAGCTTCTTGAAGAAAAACACAGATTGCACAAGGCACATCAAGATGATACTAGCTCAGTATCCAAGAAAGCAGCCTACAGCAACGTTTGTAAGACAGTCCAGACCAAGCTTAGGGACATGCAAGATTCCTGGCTGAGGAAGAAAACAGAAGAAATTCAGTCTTTTGCAGACAGAAAGGACATGAAGAAATTTCATGATGCACTGAAAACCATTTATGGCCCTAAGAGTTCTGGAGCCACCACATTACTCAGTGCAGATGGAAACACTCTTCTCACAGACAAAGAGGCTATCTTGAAAAGGTGGGCAGAACATTTCAATAGTGTGCTAAATCGACCATCAAGCATCAATGAGGATGCAATTGACAGACTGCCACAGATAGAGTGCAATGTTCTGTTAGATGAATTTCCAACCGTCATGGAAACAAGAAAAGCAGTTCAACAACTGTCTTCTGGCAAAGCTCCAGGTGCAGATGCAATTCCTGCAGAGGTTTATAAGGCCGGGGGGCTACCCATGGCAGAGAAACTGACCGAGCTGTTTCACTGTATGTGGAGGAAGGAGGCCATCCCACAAGAATTTAAGGATGCATCCATAATCCACCTATACAAGCGGAAAGGAAATCCACAAGTCTGTGATAACCACAGAGGCATTTCCCTCCTATCGATTGCTGGGAAGATACTAGCAAAAATTCTGTTGAACCGCCTGAATGTTCATCTTGATCAGAAGGGACTTATCCCAGAAAGTCAATGTGGATTCAGAAAGGACAGGGGGACGATAGACATGATCTTCACAGCAAGACAGCTTCAGGAGAAATGCCAAGAGCAGAATGTAGATCTATACATGACGTTTGTCGACCTCACCAAAGCGTTTGACACAGTAAGTCGTGATGGACTGTGGAAAATCATGGCCAAGTTTGGCTGTCCACCCAGATTCATAGCAATGGTGCGGCAATTTCATGATGGCATGCAGGCACGTGTGCAAAATGATGGAGAGTTCTCTGAACCCTTTGAGGTAACAAATGGGGTCAAACAGGGCTGTGTTATGGCACCAACACTGTTCAGCATGATGTTTTCTGCCATGCTCATGGATGCTTTTCAGGACAGTGACACTGGTTTTCCAATCAGGTACCGTTTTGATGGCAATATATTCAACCTTAGAAGGTTGCAAGCCAAAACTAAGGTGCAGACCGATGTGCTAGATGAGCTCCTCTATGCAGATGATATGGATAAGAATGCCAGCTCAGAGGCAAAAATGCAAAGAGCCATGGATCAAGTCTCACAGTCATGTGATAACTATGATCTCACAATCAGCACAAAAAAGACAGAGGTTGTACACCAGCCAGCACCTGGAAAACCGTACAATGAACCAACCATCACTGTGAATGGAGAAAAACTGAAAGTTGTTGATAAATTCACCTACCTGGGAAGCACTCTTTCCAGAGCAGTGCACATTGATGATGAGGTCACTGCAAGAATTGCAAAAGCCAGTGTGGCATTCGGAAGACTCCGTGCAAATGTCTGGGAGCGAAATGGAATCAAGCTTGACACCAAGCTGAAAGTCTACAAGGCTGTGGTACATCCAACCCTCTTGTATGCATGTGAGACCTGGACAGTATACCAGCGTCATGCAAAGAGACTTAACCATTTCCACTTAAGCTGTTTGAGAAAGCTGTTAAAAATCAAGTGGCAAGACAAGATCCCAGACACAGAGGTCCTGAAGAAAGCAGGGATGCAAAGCATGCATACTGTCTTAAAGCTAGCACAGCTAAGGTGGACCGGCCATGTTATAAGAATGCCTGATGAGCGACTTCCAAAGAAAGTCTTCTATGGAGAACTACAAGAGGGAAAGCGCTCTCAAGGTGGCCAGAAGAAACGCTACAAAGACACCCTGAAAGCCTCTCTGAAGGATTTTGACATACCAATTGGGTCTTGGGAACAGACTGCACAGGAGCGATCAAAGTGGCGAGGTCTCATCAACAAAGGAGCAGCTCTCCATGAAAAAAAGAGAATCTGTGAAGCTGAAAGAAAGCGCAGAGAACGCAAAGCCAATACCAATGGGCCACCAGCTGATTCAATGACATTGACTTGCTCTACTTGCAACCGACAGTTTAGAGCTAGAATTGGCCTAGTCAGCCATCAAAGAACTCACCAACACACACAAACCTATTCAAGAAATAATGATGGTCTTTCTCATTAGTGAGAGACGAACCACCACATGTAGTTATCTTTAATAGAGAAAACTGCAAATTAGCGAGGCAATTTAGAATTAATGAATATTAGCAAAAATTAAATTCTCACGAACACTTCCGAACTTAGAGTATGTTCAGGAGTCTTTATCAGATATTTTCTGCCGATGCCAAAAGTTTCTTCACCAGTATCTAGTGCTCACTCTTTCTGACTTTTGACAAATTAAGTCAGACTGAGAAATCAAACTGCAAAGTCCAAGTAAATCAGGCCGGGTATCCTACTAAATGACAAGGCTGGGGTAATCATATGTAATTGTAATCACATGAAATTGATTACAGATTTTGAAGTACATTGTAATCAGTAATCAACCATTTTTCTGATTACAAGTAATCTAATTTAATTGAACACATTTGAAAAAATGGCTTGTAATCATGATTACATTCTGATTACATCTGATTACAATTAGATAGACTTTGACTGGTGTTATATTAAATGTTATTGTGCATCACTGGTATGCAAGAATATGGGCAAAATCAACACCCACCAAACAAACTTGGTGCAGTATTTTTACTCACATCTCTTTGTGCTTTATCCCATGCCCAGGTCATTGCTTCATTGTGCCAGTTATAGGCCTCATCAAATCCATACTGGTTTATCAGACCATCTTCCATACGCTTTTCCACATTTGCCTCAATCTGAAATCAGAAAAATACTTTATCAATGTTTTGTTTACTTGTTCTTTTACTTTTCATTTGTGGCCTCTTTTTTTTTTGCTTCATGGTAGCTTTGCTTTTCTTTTCATGTGATAAATGTGACAGTTTACAAAATTTGCAAAGGAAATATTTCGGACATTTCTAAACACAGGTGCATTTTTATATTACATGTCATTTTGTTACTTTAAAATGACATTATTAAAATTTAAAGTTTTAAAATTAAGAAATAGATCAGCTCTAGCAATGCAATGTTGATTAATAATTTACTGTTTGGAGGTCAGTTGTAAAGCATATCAATATTCTTACAACTGACCCAAAAACAGTGAATTATTACTCAACAAATCACACACTTGATTTGATCTGTTCTGATTCTAACACACAATAAACAGAATAAAAATTGCTAAAACCATCAATCTGGTTCCACCATCACATTGTAGATATCCTGCCAAATATTTCACTGTAATGTGGGTATTTCCACACATTTATTACATTTGTTATGCAACATTTCATCGTCTAACATCAAGATTACACTGCTTGATGGGATAGTTTACGTCACAAATGGTATCAAAATCGCACAAAATAACGTCATGCTTAATCGCCCAGTGAATTGTTGCACAATATAACATGTTTTTTAATCATTGGCTATATAGGCGAGGTGTGTTAGAATTAACGTTATGAGTAACTTATGACATTTTTGATTTTGGCGCAAAGAATGTTTTAACATTCGAAAGTACATGTATATATCTCCTTTAAGGAACTTATAACTTTTATCAAAATCGAAAATTAATAAAAATAGTACATGTAACAAACTCCCATTGAAAATGTTATATAGTCACTTACTTCATCTTGGAACAATCGGCCAATTATTGCTGTAGACAGTAGCAGCAGGAACAAGATCATCAACATGATAACAAACTGAAAAATATGGTATATTATTGCATAAATACCCTGTCACACGATATTAACAGCCACATATTACTGAAAAGAAAGCCATGTATTAATATAGCAATTCTTGTGAGCATCTGCTGTTTTAAAATACATGGCTTTTACTTATGCTTGTTACCGGGCGCCACGCAAAGCACATGCTAATTATGAGAAACTGAAGTTTGCCCAGAACAAGCATAAAAATGAAAGCTTTTATGCATATGAAAATGTGATTAGGCTGTAAAATATAGTACACCATCATTTCTTTTGTTTGTGCAGAATTTATATACAATAATAGCAATCAAAAATAATATTTTCATTCATTAAGATTAACTTGGCCCCAAGGGGAGTGTTGAAAACCGAGGGCATAGCTACCGTAGGTTTTCAACACTCCCCTCGGGACATAGCTAATGTTAATGAATCATGTTTGGTCCCTATAGTATAAAACCTTGCCTCAGTGATATAATGATTGTCCTCATTATGTAAGATGACCATAACTGCCAGGTATGATGACGATACAAGCAAAAATGAATGGGCTAAAGTTTGTTAAAACAACACTAAGTATCAATTTTTCAGCTAACTCCGCAATCGGAGGTGGGATCAGGCCAAATTTCAAACTCATACTAGGTTTTATGACTGTTCTTGTTCCCTGCAAGAATGAAAAAGATTCAATCAAAACTGAAGCAGCTACAGCATTAACAAAATTCTCCCAATTATAAGTTTATGGAGATTTTCAACACTGCAGTATGTGACGAGATCTGGCTGAAATTCGAACTCATCTGAGATATGAGCCGTGACGCGAGAAAACTGGTCTTCGGGGGTTCAGACCAGGTCTGACACAATCCAGTCTGTACAGTAACAGAAGAAAGCTAGAATATTGAAATTTGGGTATAAGTAGAGGAGGAATTGTACTATCCGAGTAGTGAAAACAAAGGTGCTGATCAGCTGTGCAGTTACTGCACAGCTGATCTGCACCTTTGTTTTCACATAGGCAAAAATCCTGTTTTCTCATGTCGCGGCTCATATTATGGTCACGTCCTCTTTACCTGCAAGAATGAAGAAGATCTGATCAAAATGTAGGGGCTAGAGTGTTAACAACAAAATCCCCATATTAGCCCTTTGGGAGCCAACTGTTGCCATGGAAACCCAGAATTATGATCCAATCTGGCCCAAAACCTTGTGCAATTGGTTGCAATTGGCCAGCTGATTTTGGAGATATTCATGTTTGAAAGTGTGAACACACAGACGGACACACACCAGCTCTAGTTCCATCCTATTTTACAATTAAGCTCACTTTGAGCTAAAAATACGAAAAATTAATACTCACGAAAGTGACCAGTCCTCTCTTTTCTTTAAAGGTTCCAAGCGCACCTAGCAACGATATCACCATGAGCAAGCCACCAATTATGACCATCAGATATGCACCCGCTCTGAAGAGGCCGACGCCAATGATGACAGCAATGTAGATTTTGTCGACGACGGCCCATATTCCCATTGCCAATATAACACAGCCACTTAGCTGAAAAAGAATTTTTTTCCTCATTTTTAGTGCATGCAAAATGCTACTGAAAATTTTCTTCTTTTTCCTCTTTAAAATTCACTGTATACTGCATATAGTAATGCCCTAGGGTACTTGTTAATAGTTCTGTGCCAGCATGACTGAAAAATTGTTGACTGGCAGCATATCCATGACAAGCTATAAAATTTCAAATGAGATTTCTAGTTTATGTGAAAAGCAGCATACACATTTATAATGTGATAACTCTAGTGTGGTCTGAAACAGGTATTTTAGTCTACATGTCAATTGCAGCTGTTTTACGCGGTCCGGAAAAATAGCCACTGCATTTCTAAATTCACTCCAAAATTTCAACACGAAAACATGACCGTGTAATGCATACGCCCCTGAACCCCACTTTTATACAGTAAAACTGGGATGTGCAGGGGTATACCTATTTTTCTTATTTTGCTCCAAAACATAGATTGTGGGTACTCATTAGAGGCGGTTCTAACTTGTACCTACAATTTATGTTTTGAGCAAAAATAAGAAAAAAATCTTTTTTTTTTCTACTGAAAATTTTCATTTTTTACAACTTTAAAAATCTCTGTATATTGCATGGGCGTGTTTTTCGTATAATATTTACTTACAAACAATATCAGGCTGACAATGAGAAGGATGATCTTCAGTCCCAGCTTCATTTTGTTGAAATTCTGCTGTCACACACCTCTTAAAGACAGACAAAAAATAAATTAGCAAATTGTTGATCGAGTACCAAAACCAAGTAACTCCTTTTGGCCAAAATGCTTGTTTTACACAGCGGGAATATAAACCATTAAGCGAACATTCTATCAAATTATTGTAGTCCTAGGCCAATCAGAACTCATTAAAGATCTCAAAAATTGCTTGAGTTAGGAGCACAATATTTTTGCCAATTTGTAGGCCAAATGTCATAATACATGTACATGCTAAAATAGGGTCAAACACTTGTATCTCATCCAATTATTTGTGAAAAAGTGGGTTAAACAGTCATTTTGATTTTTCTCCATGATCCAATTCATTAATTTAAGAAAGAAAAAAATCTATAATATGAATTTTTGTAAATACATGTATTATCTCTGGAATTCATAAACATTTGAGCCATCTTCTGAGAAAACCAACAATTTGGTTTCCAAACAGGTCTGACACAAATCAGGCTGTACAGTCTTAGAAACAGGCTAGAAGCTTGAAATTTTGGATTTAAGAAGTACTATCAGTGTAGTGAAAACAATGTGCTGATAAGCTTCGTGGTAACCTGCATCTGTTTTTGCATATGCAGATCTGCAGATTGTTGGTTTTCTCATCAGGCTGCTCATTTGTTTTGATCAACTTCAATGAAACACAATTTTGTGTAAACGTCTGATGGTGACCGGCTTTGAATGCAGTGTATCTGAATATGCTATCTGTCACCTATTAGGCTATATATAGCCTAGCATAAGAGGATCAGTGAATGATCAGGGACCAGTGATCGATCAGCTTGGGGTAATCAGCTATTTATTCCCAAACTATAATTGAAGCAAATCTTATGTTTGTCTTAACAGAAAGTACATTGCATTACCTTACAAACATGAATATAAATTCATTTCAGTAGTGTTTCTATCTTACAATTTCTAGCCTTTCATGGAGAGTGGTTATTAGCAGGACTGTGCAAGTTTGGTTAAAATCCATCAATTTGTTTACAAGTTATCGCGTCCGAAAGACTAATTTCAACAGTTATGAACTAGTGACCTCCTCCCAACAATGCTTCAGTGCAAGTTTGGTCAAAATCCATCAATTAGTTTACAAGATATCGTGTCAGAAAGACTAACTTCAACAGTTTTTGACTAGTGACCTTGGAAATTAGGTCAAGATCACCAAAATCTTATCAACTCTGAGCCTCCTCCCAACAATGCTTCTGTGCAAGTTTGATCAAAATCCATCAATTAGTTTACAAGATATCGTATTGAAAAAACTATTTTCAACAGTTTTTATGGACTCATGACCTTGAAAATTAGGTCAAGGTCATCAAAATCTAACCAACTCTGAGCCTCCTCCCAACAATGCTTCTGTGCAAGTTTGGTCAAAATCCATCAATTGGTTTACAAGATATTGCGTTGGAAATACTAATTTCAACAGTTTTTATGGACTCACAACCTTGAAAATTAGGTCAAGGTCACCAAAATCTAATAAAAAATGCTTCTGTGCAAGTTAGGCAAAATCAATCAATTGGTTTACAAGATATTGTGTTGGAAAGACTAATTTCAACATTTTATGGACTCGTGACCTTGAAAATGAGGTCAAGGTCACCAAAATCTAATCAACTCTCCCCCCCCCCCCTCCCAACCATGTATCTATGCAAGTCTGGTCAAAATCCATCCACTGGTTCAAAAGATATCGCGTCGGAAAGAAGCTACGCGGACGCGTACGCCGACGCGGACGGGATCCGCACCAAAAACAATATGTCCCCCACCTTCGGTTGGGGGGACATAAACAAAGCTGGAAGGTTTCAATTTTATTTCGAACCGTGGAACAAAGTTTTCAACTATACTTGAGAGCATGTTTGTGCAATATCATCATTATCTTTAATTATTTGACCGACATCAAAGAACATGAAGCCAATTTGAAGTATGATTATGAAAGGTTCCAACGATGCATGAAGATAATAGTAGGATTATATCAGCGATGATTAGTTGCTTAACCATCAATACGATGCTCCTCAATGTGCGAAAAATAAACACAGCATTAATAAAGTGTTGACTAATTTTTTCATAGGGCATGTTGGGATGACGTCATACAGGTAAGTTTGTTCATTCGGCGGAGGTACATGACTCGGTGTTTATCGCTATGCCATACCAAATTTGGAGCGCAAAATATGGAATCAAAATGAAATTTTCCCATCAAAGCATTGCATATTCTATTAGATTTCCGGATATAATTTATTCCAATGTAAGGAATGCGTAATATTTTGGTCAAATTATGGTTTTATTAGCGTCTGAAAGTAGTAAACGCATAGCGATAATGACCGAGGTTACCACCTCCACCGAATGAAGAAAATAGCGGGAAAGGTGACCGATATTGATTTTATTTCACGGAAGAGTACCTTGCCGACATGCCCTATACCGCTAAAACCCTGAAATAAGGCATTGGCATTGTTTCATTTACCAATTAATTATCAATATTTGGTTCAGTTCTAAAAGTGAGCCTATTGATTAATTTGATATGTAGAAAAAGCTAAAGCGCAATACTTCCAATGACTCACCTGAGAAAATTATATATAACTGACTTTTAATTTATACTGAACAGTTACCCCACCCACTATTATTATAACCCTGGTTGTTTTCTTAAATGAGTGCAATATGACAAAAACATATGATTTTACTCAATATAGTATTATTGTAACAATATTTATAATACACTTATAATATGCATTTGAGTTTTAGGTATAGAAAACTGTATTTAACATACCTGTAATTTACCTGTGAAACTCGGAAATAAACAAACTAAAAATAGGTCATCGCACTTGTTTGGCGAATTGTTGTTTTTTTGGTGCGTCTAAAGTGCGAAAAGGACTCCTTTTCGCGAAAAGGACTGGGTATAGCTAAACAGCGAAAGGAAGTTTCCTTTCGCGAAAGGAAGATTTTTGTACGAAAGGAACGTTTTATCATTATCGCCATTGATATTTAACAGCTTTTGATTGTTTTTGTTTTTTTTTTTACACATGTTGTAATAAAACAATATCAAGTAAAATGTGCAAAATGTAAAAAAGAAAAAAAGTTATTTTGTGCAAAAAGCGGAACTTATAAATAAAGAAACCTCACTTAATTTAGGCGACGAAAGGAAGTTTCCAGGTGTTCCGATGAAATTATCTGCGCCTCTTAGTGATCAGGTACATTAAAGAAATTCGATAATCCTGTCTTGGCAGAACAGAACAGAACAGAACAGAACAGAACTTTATTCATGAAATAACATTCTCAGGCCACATATATGGCATAAGAGAAAACATGTGAAACAAAGTACAATATATTGTGTAAGATGACGTAAAACATTTTCGGTACTCAGAATGTTCGAAATTTACTTACTTAACTTGCAATGCTGGTTTACTGGAAAAAGCTACAAACACATACATGGAGTGCACAAAAGAAAACTGACAGTTCACAATTGTCACAGAGCAAAATAATAGCAAAAATGACTTTCAGAAATATGAATGCAATGTCATATCATGTATAAAACTAAATGACATCATGAAAATTTCTTCATTATGCAGTCAGCAAATTTAGAAAGCATTTTCAACCTGGTCGTGTTTCTGGTAGAGATCAGCTCGGAAAACTTTAATATATTTGGTCGCCTATAAAAGTATTGTTTCAAATACAATTTTCGCTCATTTTCAAAAGAGGGACATGCGAACAAATAATGAAATTTGTCACCAACGTCAGAATTACATAAAGTGCATGTCCTTTCGTTATGTGCTATGTCATCCCATCTGCCTGTTTCGACTGGGAGCTTATGATTATCAGTACGGAATTTACAGAGTTGCATATATACATTTTTCGGTAAAGCAATTAAATAGTGTTCTAGAGCTATTGTTTGTTTGACCCTTAATTAGATTAGTTGTTGATGATTACCTTCTGCGCGTGCTTGTTCATTGGATTATCGTTTTAGGTGTCATTTAACACGGAAGGTGTCAATTGGTCTGATAATATCATAACAAAGAAAGCGACATCTTTGATCTTTACAGAAGCATTTTTTCTTTTATCTTTAATTAGAAATGAATTTAGAATTGAAAAAAGAATATCAATTTTGATCTTTCAATTTCAAAGACATTTTTGGTCGTTGAATACTCAATAGAAATTATAACAATTGTAAAATTGTACTTTAAAGAACATGCCGACATTTTATGTTTAAGTATAAAACATGATCTTTCTTAATAAGCCGAATTCATTCCGCTGCTTCTTCTGTTGCAGAGTACGTTCGCATATTTATGGAGCAATGGAGCAGGTGACTGCTTATGTAAGAAATGCATTCACCCTCCTTTTGCTATTAAGGGTCATCGGTTTTTACCAACAGAGAAGAAATCAAAGTTAATGTTCGAGCCTAAAATAGTCAAGATGTTTCTGTAATTCTTCAATGTTTATCCTTCAATTGATGTAAAACAGATCTTTTACAAGCGGAGTTCGCCATTCACTAGAAATCCCAAATCTTTAATTCACCTTATAAGTCCTCACAAAAACACAATCTAAAAATGAATTTGAATATTATTGATTAAAATTTGGTTCTATAGAATAATTGCAAAGTCAAATGTTTTTGAAAAGTATGTTGAAAATTTAAGGGATGATTACGCTATTCAGTAGAGACGATTTCGCGAAATCAAGACGATTTCGCGAAATAAAGCCGATTTCGCATTTCAGTACTACCCCCCCCTTTTCTACATTTGAACCCCCTCTTCAGAAATCCTGGATCCGCCCCTGAATTATCCACCTGTTATATGCAGTCGTCATACACGGCGACCATTTGTTTTCATACCGTAGCAACAAATAGTCACGTGACTGAACAAATAAACCGGAAGTTCAAAGTCCCGAATGAAATGAACGTTATATACCATTATCATCATTGCTGCATATCCCCCCCCCCCCCACACACACACACACATACACACTTTTTTTTCTTTTTATACATTCTACATAATAAGAAGGTAAAGTAAAATGCAATTTTACTATTAAGAAAATTTGGTCGAAATGGAGGACAGCAAATGAGATTTGACACTAGCCGCACTGGCGAAAGGAAGGTTCATGCGCTGCCTTACGGTTTTCTAAAATCAATTTAAAGTGAAGTGAACTTCATACAAAAACTATTACATATTTCCTTTACCCGTTTAAAACTTAAAACATGCACAATTATAGTCAATGAGTTCAAAATTTTGAAATGAAATCTTCCTTTCGTGTGAAAATCTTCCTTTCGCGAAAGGAATGTTCCTTTCGCTATATAGCTATACCGAAAAGGACTGACTAAAATACGAAAAGACTTTTAAACTGCTGATACACTGAAAACAAGTATATTGCCTAAAAATTATGCAAATATGTATTCTAGGGAAAATGTTTATTTTGGGGGGATAAATTTAAGCCTCGTGACCATAATGCAGTTGTGTCTTTATGGTTTCCAAACAGACTGCATTGATGATTTACAAAAAGGTACAAGTAGGCAAAGATCAGGAAAAGGCGCAATCAGAAAAAGATTCCCACTCCAAAAACCGAGGTGGGAAAAAAACCAAACTAACAATCAGGTACTTATACCATGAAACATATCGTAAGCCGAATGAGCAGCTATTTTCCCAATAGGTGGCCACTCAGTTACCTTAACTTAACTAAAAATATGAAAACATACATAAGGCGCCAACAGCACAAAAAATGTTATACACCAAGACATAAAACAAAAAGAACCACCACAGAAGTATCGACTTGGAACGATCAGTAACACAAAGTTACTGGCGGGCTTAAACCGGTTTTACATGGCCATAACCTCACCCTCAGCTTCTGCAGTGGTTCATAACATTTAGTTAGTTATTTGGTCCTCGTGGTGAATCTCTAACTAGTCAATGAATCATCAAGAACAAACAAATAAATCATGATAAACATCCTGATGAAGTCTTCCTTAACTTTCTTTTACAAGATTCACTTTGGTACAGTGTCTCTTGATAAAGATAGATATCTGACCCCAGCACCCAACTTAAGAAGTACCAGGGCATCTCATAATTCACAATACACAAGATATATGGCCTATAGTGATGCTCTGAAGAAATCTTTTTTCCCCGAGGACTATCCCTTTATGGAATAGTCTTCCCTCTTCAGTGGTCTCATCAAAGACTGCTGAAGAATTTAAGGCTCTCATTTAGATCAGGGGTTCAGATGTATACGTTTTAGTATACCTCTGTTTAGCTTCTTGTAAATAGCTTTAATGGCCCATTCCGAATGTTCTCCCCATCTTGCTAAATTCAAATTTTAGCACCCACCCAACACCTGAGATGACGATCAGAAATTGATCGACTCAGTATATGAAGATAGATAGTGTAGCGAACCCACGTGGCTTTTTTGTACGGAACACGAAATTTTGATACTAAACACACCCCGATTCAGGTAAAGGTGTTATCATTTTTGTCATTTCCCGAAACAATATCTGTCAAAGATTTCATTTATAAATGTTGCGAGTTGCTATTTTATTATTTTCCTCAATTATTTGAAATGACAAAGGACACGAAACAGAATGTTGCATACAAGTTTCACATAACAAAAATGATAACGAACACGAAATCTCGTCAGGGTACATTGCTTCTTTTACAATGTGTCAAGAAAAGATGTCTTGAGGTATCTATCTTTGTTTTTGACAGCACTCGTTGCTTTGGGTTGTTCTCTCCTTCGGATTTTCATTGAAGGTATCAACTTATTGCGCTTTCACTTTAGTCTTGACCAGCTCAATTGTCAACATGATTGCCACCTGAGGAAGTTAGAAAAGAAATTCCTAACCATGATCTCAAATTCATTCATATCTAAAATTGATGGTGTAATCTTTTTTCCTAGTGTAGAGTTAAAGCTGATAATGACCCATAATCAAGGTATTATGAGTCACACCTTGAGAAAACTTGTCTTCAGGTTTTACCATCCATTCAAAAACAAACCTGAATGTGCAACAACAGGAGAGCTACAGGCATGGAATTTCAGAATTATTAACAAGAGGTCTTGCGCGCTGGTTATCCAGAGACAACCAACGTAACTGAGGATAACCAACGCAGATGGAATCAATTTATGACTAGAGCATTCAAATACCTGTCTGTAGAAAGTTGTTCCCAGACAGGTATTTATAACCTAACGTTTCACATTGATTCCATCTGTGTTTGTTTTTCTCAGTTGCGTTGGTTGTCTCTGGATAATCAGTTTGACTTGTGTAATCTATTAAGCGAAAACAAAGATGATGATAAGCTATGTTGAATTACAAATTTCAGGACAGGTCAGCTTGTTCTTGGTTAGTTAATAATGGTGTTGTTCTATCCATGTAGCAAAAACAAAAGATGCAGATAAGCATCGTGGTTTTCTCATATGAATACATCAAGAAATTGTTGACTGGGACGTTAAACCTCCATACAATAAAAACAAACCATCATGTTAAGATGTCCGTGGAATGTATACCCCTTAAACCCCACTTTTATATAGAAAAACTGGGGTTACAGCCTTGCAGGGGTATACATAATTTTCTTATTTTTTATCCAAAAACATTGTGAGTACTCGTTAGCACTGCCTCAGCGAGGCGGTTCTAACATGTACCCACAATGTATGTTTTGAGCGAAAATATATATATAAAAAATCAATGAAACTTGCACTATTTGCTTCTTGAAAAAAATCTCTTTATATTGCATGGGCATGTTTTCATAATGTAACCGTCAATACTTTTTACATGGGCAAAGCGATTTGATAAAGATATTAGGCTTAGCTCCGGTGAGCTAACAAGACTTTGCTCTTTTGAGCTGTCAATGATCGAACATTTTTGTGTTTCATTACATTGTGTGTATAATCAGTGAGATTATTACATATTTGCAAAAGAAACCTGATGTATTTCATCAAGTTGACAGTATCATTGGGTATTATATTGGCTATTCAAATGGTAAATTTGCCATAACATTGTCTAATCAGATGTCTTGCTTTATGAGCAAATTATTCATAAGAATTATGACTTGTATTCTTATAATCCATCTTTCATAAGCTCATGTTTTGCCTCTTCAGCTCAGGTGAGCTAACAAGCATTTGCTCAGGTGAGCCAACATTGACAAAATTGCTGCTTTTCAATACATGGTGTATATTATTATCATGGAAAGTATTACATGGTGTAATATTTTTGATATTAGGCAATTTTCTCCCCTTTGACAATGATCTCTTCACACCTCCTATTGTAAACTTGTACACTAGGAATATATTATTGGGGAATTATCTCTAGACCAATTCAGTTGATTTACCAACTCCTCAGGTCAAGTTGTGAAAGGGACACCTGATGTTTTCATGAACTTGACAAGGTAATTGCCAATTATATTGGAAACCCTTATTGTGAAATAGCCATAAAACACAAGCATTACAAAGCACAATACATAATGAAAAACAAATTAAAAGTCGGTAAGCATTTCCCTTACAAATTAAACAATGCACGAAATTTGTGATTCCATTTCAGAATGAGTGAAACAATGCCAAGTATGCCAGTTTTGTGGTAAACTTTAGCGCAATGTCAGCATACTCCATAGCCATGAAGCCCCCCCACCGAATCACTGCAACGAGGGTTTGTAGTAGCAAGCCGTTCTAAAGCAAGACTTATTATTCGTGGTCCAGGTAAGACTGACATATAAAACAATTAAATTGTACATGTAAGTCAAAAATGGTAAAACGAACTTTTAAGTCTAGAGTATAGTTTCATAACATTTGCTCATGCTTTATAATTCAGTTTGCCCGATTGGGCCAATGCAAGTATTTCATTCGTATTTCCAGTTTTTCTTCATAACGAATCTGATAGAATCCAACATACACATCATGAAAATATAATTGTGTAATGAATACCCTACTGAATACAGAACTAGTGAAAATTGTGTCTACATGGGTAGACACCTTGATGCGGAGGAGTATCAAAAGCTTTTTTAAAATCCAAGATAAATGTATCAACCTGACCTTGATTGTCTAAGATTTTTGCCCAATCATCAATCACTGTAGCTAACTGAGTTTCACAGCTATGAGATTTCCTGAATGCATGTTGCCTGTCTGACAAAAGCTTATGTTCATCCAAATGAGACATGATATTTGAACACACTATATGTTCCAGGAGTTTGCAGGGTACGCAGGTCAAGGAAACTGGGCGATAATTGCAAGCAAGAGACCTGTCAGCCTTTTTGAACAGGGGACAAATGTTTGCTAAAGACCATTCTTTGGGGGTTTCACCCGAGTCTTTTGACTGTTGAAAAAGATGTGCAAATACTGGACCTAGCTCAGATGCCAATTCCTTTAGGACTCTGGGATGAAGCTCATCAGGGCCTAAAGCTTTCGACGGGTTCAAACATTTGAGAAGTTTTGTCACACCTTCTTAAGATACCACTATGTCTTCCATGAACGGGGCTTTTCGATTCAAAAGAGGGATCTGGCTATGTTCAGTTTTGGTGAACTGACCATTGAATTCACCAGCCTGTTCAAAATCTGATTCAGCAAGACCACTTCAATTACGCTTTTTCAAAGGGGGGATACCTTGAAACATCTTTTTCCTGACTATTTATGTACCGATAAAAATCTCTTGGATTAGCCTTAACATCACCAACCAAGTTATTTGCATACAACTCATGCTGTTTTCTGATATCTGCTTTGATTTCTCTTCTCAAAGTTTCAATTTTGTTCTAAATTTTGCACTCCCCGTTTTCTTCGCTTTATAGCGTGAGTTGCATTTTTCCTGCGAATCTTTCTTCTTATTTCAGGTGTTAGGGAATGACCATTTGATTAAAATAACAGCATTTTCTAATTTATGAATCATAAAATTTAGCTTCGACAAAAGGTGCATAATCCATTATATAAGGAATAATACAAGAAGATTCGAACTCCAGTCTCTTTATCTTTATGAGTTAAATGCAATGGCAATGTGTGAACGAAGAATCAAATTAGTAGAAAATTACGATATGCCATGGCTTTTTAGCTCACCGGAGCCGAAGGCTCACAGGTGAGCTTACAGTATACCCATGCTCCGTCGTCCGTCGTCGTCGTTGTTGTTGTCGTCGTTCACGCTTTTCAATCATCTTCTTCTCTGAAACCGCTTGGCCAATCAAATTCAAATTTCATGTGGAGCATCCTTAGGAAGAGGGAACGAAAGTTTGTATAAATGGTCCAGGTCACTTGACCAAGATGGCCGCCAGGGCTATGAATAGCAAAAACCTTTAAAAATCTTCTTCTTCAGAACCAGAAGGCCTATGATTTTGAAACTTGGCATGAAGCATTAAGCAATGGAGTTCTACAAAGTTTGTATAAATCATGACCCTGGGATGACCTTGACTTTTTTACGGCAAGGTCAACTTAGGTCGCCCATGCATTTGAATGGTAAAAAATAGGAAAATATCATTTAATGGCAGAAAACTTGCTAGGAATGAGCAAATGGACAGAAGATTTATGTTAATGAAAAATATTTTGGGCCTGGGGGGGTTGTCTGCCCCTGCCCCGGAGGCTATATACATGTATATGACCAAAATTCAAACATCTTCTTCTCTGAAACCGCTTGGCCAATCAAATTCAAATTTCATGTGGAGCATCCTTAGGAAGAGGGAACGAAAGTTTATATAAATGGTTCAGGTCACATGACCAAGATCCACCGGGGCTATAAATAGCAAAAACCTTTAAAAATCTTCTTCTCCAGAACCAGAGGGCCTATGATTTTGAAACATAGCATGAGGCAATGGAACTCTACAAAGTTTATATAAATCATGACTCTGGGATGACCTTGACCCTTTTTACGGTAAGGTCAACTTAGGTCGCCATGCATTTGAATGGGAAAAAATAGGAAAATGTCATTTAATGGCAGAAAACGTGATAGGAATGAGCAAATGGACAGAAGATTTATGTTTATGAAAATATTTTGGGCCCAGGGGTGTTCTCTGCCCCTGCCCCAGGGCTATATACAGGTATATGACCGAAATATTCAAACATCTTGTTCTCTGAAACCGCTTGGCCAATCAAAGCCAAACTTTGTGTGGAGCTTCAAGGTCACATGACCAAGATGGCCGCAATGGCTATAAATAGCAAAAATTTATAAAAATCTTCTTCTCCAGAACCAGAAGGCCTATGATTTTGAAACTTGGCATGAAGCATCAGGCAATGGAGCTCTACAAAGTTTGTATAAATCATGATCCTGGGATGACCTTGACTTTTTTACGACAAGGTCAACTTAGGTCGCCAATGCATTTGAATGGTAAAAAATAAGAAAATGTCATTCAGTGGCAGAAAACTTGCTAGGAATGAGCAAATGGATGGAATATTTATGTTTATGAAAATATTTTAGGCCCAGGTGGTTGTCTGCCCCTGTCCCGGGGCTATATACATGTATTTGACCAAAATATTCAAACATCTCTAAAACCGCTTGGCCAATCAAAGCCAAACGTTATGTGGAGCATCCTCATGAAGAGTGCATGAAAGTTTGCATAAATAGTCATGTTCACATGACCAAGATGGCCACCATGGCTATAAACAACAAAAATCTTCTTCTTCAGCATCAGGAGGCCTATGATTTTGAAACTTGGCATGAAGCATCAAGGAATGGAGGTCTACAAAATTTATATAAATCATGACCCTGGGATGACCTTGACCTATTTTACGGCAAGGTCAACTTAGGTCGCCCATGCTTTTGAATGGGTAAACGTGTTAAAATGTCATTTGAAGGGCAAAACTTGCAGTAAATTGGCAAATGGACTGAATTTTCATGATTTGAAAAAACATTGACTCCAGGTGTTATTCTGACCCTGCCTTGGGTTATATACATGTATACCATTGTAGTCAAACAAGTTTATTAGTATATATCTCAGGTCTCAGGTGAGCGTTTATAGGACCATTGGTCCTCTTGTTTCATATAGCAATTGATTCACACCACAAGAAAATGGCCCGCTTATGGCATATACGAAAAGCCAACGTTCAGGTGAGCCAGTCACAACAGTACCTTCAGCCACAGCTGATTTATGTCTGACAGGCTTTTCTCTTTTAATGTAGGAGATACTTTGCAATGTTCCTAATAATACAGTACTTCTAGCTCACAAAATACACAAAAATGCACAAGGTGTCACTAAATTGCTCTGAGATTTAAAACATTTGGCCCCGGGATCCAGTCTACCAAGGCTTTGCCGATCATTGCAAATCCATCCTCAAAATTTTTGCATGAGTCTATGAAAAAAGCTGGGATTTTCTCTTGTAATATCAAAATAATCTCTGAAATACCCTGGATCAGACAGTTCTATCTGCTCACAAAAAATACAAAAAGACGCACCAGATGCCCTAGATGCCACCAAACTGTACCAAGATTTCAAAATTTTCCATGCCGCCTGACCCCTCTAGCAGTGCTTCACGCCATGCAGCGCTTGCCTTTGCACAAGTTCAGCCTTCGCACCTTCAGTACTCAAAAATTGTGAATTTGACCCCCTTATGATGCTTCACAAGAAATAATCTGCGAGAATCATTTTGCACAAATCTATGAAAAAGCTGGGGTTTTCTCTTGTAATATCAGAATATGCTCTGAAATACTTTGGATTAGACAGTTCTATCTACTCTCAAAAAATACCAAAAACAACTCACCAGATGCCACCAAACTGTACCAAGATTTCAAAATTTTGTCGGGGAAGCATACCCCCGGACCCCGCCCCCCCCCCCAGCAAGGCTTTGCGTCAGAGCATAACCCCGGGCACCCCTAGTAAGGCATGTGCCTATGGTGCTTGCCTTCGCACCATCGGCCTTCGCACATTTGGTGCTGAGCAATGGTGAACTTAAAACCCTAACATAGCTTCATGAGAAAAAAAAAATCTGCAAGATTAATGTTTGCATGAGTTTATGAAAAAAAACCCTGAGGTTTCTCTTATAATATCAAAATATGGTCTGAAATACTCTGCATTAGACAGTTCTATATACTCTCAGAAAAAAAAAAATCCAGAAAACGCACCAGATGCCACCAAACTGTACCAAGATTTCAATTTTTTCCAGGGAAGCATGCCCCCGGACCCCTCTAGCAAGACTTTGCGCCTGCCGCGCTCACCTTCGCACCTTTGGTGCTCAAAAAAGGTTCACTAATATGGATTTCATTTCTTTACTTTGGTTGGCTTTCTTGATACTGCAATATCAAACATAAAATATATTTATGTGCTTAATACTAAAATGTGTGAGATGTACATCGGAACGATGTGTGGCAGGAAAAAAAAGTTGTCTTTAAACATGTTAAGGATGTTCGCTGCTAACATTTGACATTTCGGAACTTCCGGTTTTTCTTTTGTTGAATATCTCGTAAAAGGTTGCAGATATTTTCCAAATATTTTATATTTGGATACATATTGATGATATGCATTGAATGAGCCATGAAAATTGTCAATCTAAGAAACTTCATTTTTTCACCCCGTTTTCTGCAACTTTTCAGAAAATTTAAGTTGTCATGAAAATTTAGGGGGTATGGTAGATTAAACTTGAATATTACTCATCTTCAAATTAATTGCACTAGTTCGATGTTTATTTTAGCTGCAGTATATGTGTGCATGGTCTTCTAAGTCAGTCTTTGTGTATTTGGTGTGCTGGTTTTAAAATTTTAGGTGGTTTTATGAAATGGGCTTTAAGAAACAAAACAGCCGAAAAAGGCTGAAAATGGCGATTTTCAAGTTGTTGGTTCTCTCTTATATGCACACTACCCTATTGTTATGTATGACAGTTACTTGTTGAAAGATGTGCATTCAGTACTGGTAAACTTCCCAAGGGAGTATGCCCAGGAAAGTATGATGTTATACATATGATGTTTACTTGTTGTCCTTAGCAATTATTTACTTTTAGTGTCCCAGATATTGGACATAAACAGGTTGTTTACTTCAGAATTTTCTAGAAATTTCAAATTGTTCTTTGACGGAAAAGTCCGGAAAAACCTGGAAAGATGTAGAATCTTCTAGAAAAATCTTTTTTATGTCAAAAGAATATTGTGGAATTTTCTGGAAGGATAATGGCCTCTCTAGAATATTCCAGAACATTAAACTTTGGTAAACAACTTGTTATTTTTAGTATATGATATCATAGAATTTGCTGGAAGAATCCTGAATGTTCCTCAGTGCTATATAAGGGCTACAAATTTTCATAAGGACAATCTTTGGGTACTGTTACTATTAAGAAGTCAAAATCTATCTTACTGGAATTTAAACTTATTCTTGGATTACTTTGTGATATTCGATTCTGGATTGGGGCATAGTGCTATTTTGAAACAAACTTTAATTCTTGGGATCAGAAACTGATACAGACTTGTGTTAAAAAATTCTGAGGGACATTCAGACATTCTTTAAGGGAATTAACATCTTGAAAGGTATTGTACATTCATTTTTGTTTGATTGTATATATGCTTTTGATTGTTTCACATGTAATTACTGGTTAAATCACTTCTAAATAGATTTGTTAAATTTTAAACAAAGCTTGTTGCTGGCTAACCAACTTGTTGGTTTCCTTAATCTTCTAGTTACGCCTGGCACGTAACAGAATTGGGGGCTCATCCGGGATTGAAATTTCTTGTGCACCAAATTTATTTAAAATTCTAAAGTATCTTCACTGTTTGCTGTTTAAATAGCTAAAGCCAGCAAAAAGCAACCATGTCATTCAAACTAAGTGACTTTATTGCTACGCCTTCCCAGGAGCTGTTAGATAAGGCCAAAAAGAGTGACCTCTTAGACATAGCTGATCATTATGGGTTGTCATATATCAAGACTTCCATGTTAAAACATGAAATTAAGAACATTTTGATTCAGTTTTTTGTTGACGAGGAAATTTTTGATTCCTCGGCTACTTCTCAGATTCTAGTCACTCAGACTGACTTGCAGTTGAGGGAACTAGAAATCAAAAGACAAATTGAGATGGAAAAACTAAAATTTGAGTATGAAGAAAGAATAAGGTTGGAAACTTTAGAGCGGGATGAAAGAATAAGGGCAGAAAAGGCCGAAAGGAAGAAAGAATAAGATTGGAAACTTTAGAACGGGAAGAAAGAATGTATAAACAAAGGTTAGAAATGGAAGAACGAGAGAAGGAGAAACAAAGAGCTTTAGAATATGAAAAATTAGAACGAGAAGAAAGGCTTGAAAAAGAAAAATTAGAACGAGAAGAACGGCTCGAAATTGAAAAAGAAAAATTGAGATTTGAAAATGAAGAAAAAGAAAGAGAAAGGCTATTTCAGTTAAGAATCAAAGAAATTGAATTTAATGAAAAATCAAAATCAAAATCTTTATCTTCAGACACAAGCAAAATATTTGATGTAACAAAACATATCCGACTAGTTCCTCCATTTCAAGAAAAAGAGGTTGATAAATATTTTCTACATTTTGAGAAGGTAGCAGAAAACTTGAAATGGCCAAAAGAGCACTGGACCTTGCTTTTGCAAAGTGTTGTAATTGGTAAAGCTCGAGAAATTTACACTCAGCTTTCTCTTGAGCAAAGCTCAGATTATGATACAGTAAAGGAATTTATTCTTAAGGCTTATGAGTTGGTCCCTGAGGCATACAGGCAGAAATTTAGAGACTGTAGAAAAGAACATGACCAGACTCATGTTGAGTTTGCTAGAACAAAAGAGCAACTATTTGATAGATGGTGTTCTTCAAAGAAAGTAGGTTCTGATCATGCAAAGCTAAGGCAGCTCATGCTTGTTGAAGAATTCAAACGGTGCATCAATTCTGATGTTAAGGCTTTCTTGAACGAAAGAGAAGTTGAAAACTTGGAAACAGCAGCCCGTTTAGCTGATGACTATGCTTTGACTCATAAGGCTTCATTTGTCAACAAGCCATATCCTAGGAAACCATATAACCCTCAATCAAAGCAAATTACCCCTCAGTCAAAACCATATTCCCCTCAGTCCGGTCCCAAAGCCAATCCCAGTAATCCAACTGACAATTCCAGTCCAAAACCCAAATTTTCTAGTGAAAACAAAGGACAAAATCCCTTATCCCAGCCAATTTGTAATTATTGTAAGAAAACTGGCCACATTATTTCTGAATGTTTGGCACTGAAACGAAAGAAAGAAAGAGAAAATCTAGATAGTGCTAAACCGACAGGCCTCACCTCCTTAAAGGCTAAACCACAGTCTTGTATCCAGGAAGAAAACCCTATACTGACCAGAACTTGTAAAGAGTCAGTCTCTGAGGATTCTATTATGGAGATTTATGAACCATTTTTATCAGATGGTTTTGTGTCACTTAACAGTGACTCTGCCCAGTCTACCCCTATCAAAATCTTACGAGATATCGGAGCTTCTCAATCCCTTATCTTGGCAGATACCTTGCCATTTTCCGAGAAGTCTTCTTCTGGGACAAGTGTCCTTATCCAGGGCGTAGAGTGTGGATTTGTTAACGTACCCCTCCATAATATCTATTTGTCCTCTGACTTAGTAACAGGTCCCGTGGCTGTAGGTATTAGACCTTATCTACCTTTTAAAGGTGTTCACTTGCTGTTAGGCAATGATTTGGCAGGAGATAAGGTTGTGGTAAACCCACTTTTGACCAGCACACCATGTGTTGATCAACCGCCTGATCCCATTGAGCAGGAAATTCCTGACCTTTACCCTTCTTGTGCTGTTACTAGGGCAATGGCTAAGAAAGCCAATTATATGATGGGATGCAGGACATAAATTTAACTGACACTTTGATAGGTCAGTCCTTTAATAAAGAGATTTCAACATCTCTTTCCCATAGTCAGTCTGATATTCAGACTGACCCTAGCAATCCAAGGTCGGGGTCAGAAAATGACCTTAATTTCACCCTCAACGTCAAATGATCAATGATAAAATCTGATGTATCTCAACACTGCAAATCCTGCCACACTTGTCAGATGGTAGGAAAACCCAATCAGACTATTCCTAAAGCTCAGTTACAGCCCATTCCTGCCTTTGATGAACCTTTCAGCAGAGTGATTATTGATTGTGTAGGTCCCTTGCCCAAAACAAAGAAAGGTTGTGAATATCTTCTGACCATAATGTGTGCTTCAACTCGCTTTCCTGAAGCTATCCCACTCAGAAATATCAAGGCTAAAACAATAGTTAATGCACTTGTGAAGTTCTTCACATTTGTAGGCCTCCCAAAATCTATCCAGTCAGACCAGGGCTCAAATTTTATGTCAGGAATTTTTCAGCAAGTCATGTACGAACTTGGAATTAAGCAATACAAGTCATCGGCTTACCACCCTGAAAGCCAAGGTGCCTTAGAAAGATTCCATCAAACTTTGAAAAACATGATCAGTTCTTACTGCTTTGACACTGAAAAAGATTGGGATGAAGGCATACACTTGCTTCTATTTGCTGTAAGAGAATCTGTACAAGAGTCTCTGGGGTTCAGCCCATTTGAGCTTGTTTTTGGGCACACTGTACGTGGACCGTTAAAACTTCTAAAAGAGAAATTTCTCTCAGATGATGACAGTTCTTTGAACTTACTTCAGTATGTGTCTGATTTCAAAAACAGACTATCAAAAGGTACAAGTAGGCAAAGATCAGGAAAAGGCGCAATCAGAAAAAGATTCCCACTCCAAAAACCGAGGTGGGAAAAAAACCAAACTAACAGTCAGGTACTTATACCATGAAACATATCGTAACCGAATGAGCAGCTATTTTCCCAATAGGTGGCCACTCAGTTACCTTAACTTAACTAAAAATATGAAAACATACATAAGGCGCCAACAGCACAAATTTTTTTTCCAAGACATAAAACAAAAAGAACCACCACAGAAGTATCGACTTGGAACGATCAGTAACACAAAGTTACTGGCGGGCTTAAACCGGTTTTACATGGCCATAACCTCACCCTCAGCTTCTGCAGTGGTTCATAACATTTAGTTAGTTATTCGGCCCTCGTGGTGAATCTCTAACTAGTCAATGAATCATCAAGAACAAACAAATAAATCATGATAAACATCCTGATGAATCAAAAACCAGGACTCACAGACTGAGTAAGCTGCCCGACGATGGAGATCCCTGGGCGCCGAATAACCTACTAACTCCGGAGCAAAAGAAAAACACCAGTTGGACCCCGGTGGGCCAAGCAACAGACAAGAAGCTCCGGCCCCAACCAACTAAAATGAATAGCTTTATGTCGGGGCCATCATAGAGTCTGACGCCCGACCCACCGGCGTGCAATTAAAGAAGGCAGCATAGTTATCAACCATGATTGGGTTAAAAACTATGCATGCAGACTGTCGCATAACATTCAAGTTATAACCTATACGTCTGTAACGTGTTATGATTTTTCTGAACTGAAAAGAAAAATCATTAATTCCTTTAAGTTTCTTAAATTTGTAAACCAAGTCACCATAAAATTCAGGTTCCGAAAGGCCCTCACTTAAAAGCGTCTTTAACCCAACATTGTATTTGGAAATCAATTCATAGTGTCTACGATAAAATTTAGAAAATGTTTTTCGAAGTTTATGATACCGATAGCCCTGTTGGAGAAGTTTTGCCGTTAAACATTTATTTCGAGCGTTGAAGTCTGTAACATGATTGCAGACTCTAGCAAACCTAATAAGTTGCGAAATGTATACACCATAAGAAGCACGACGAGGAACGTCACCATCCAAAAAAGGAAAATTTACTATATCAAAATCAAAGTCATCGCGCTTATCATAAATTTTAGAAGAAACAAATCCATTTGCAACAGAAAGATGTAGATCTAAAAAGGGGGCTTCAGTATCTGAGATATTGGCTTTGTTCAACTGAAGTTCAGGTGGATAAATTTGATTGACCATACCTTCAAAATAAGGGTTGTCAATGTTCAAAAGGTCATCGAGGTACCTAGATGTGGAATTAAAAGCCTCGATAACATCAGCTTGATTATCATGGTTAAGAGAATCCATAAAATCTCTTTCGTAGCAGTATAAAAATAAATCAGCTACGAGAGGTGCGCAATTTGTACCCATCGGAATTCCAACAATTTGTCTGTATAACTTGGTCCCAAATCTAATATAAATATTATCAAGGAGATAGGATAAGGCGTCGCATACATTCTGACATGACCAAAGTGTATACCGACTTTGGTCAGAGGAAGTGAAAAAAGCCTTTCTGTCATTACATGCCAAATAAAGTGAACCATAGTTTTTTAATGCCCTTTTGAAGGTCCACTCTATCAAATCCAGAAGTTTTTCTTTAATTAGATTATGTGGTAATGTTGTATACAGAGTAGAAAAATCATATGTGGACAAGCTTGTCGCACGGAACCCTCTACACTTCAATTTACTGAGCACCTCACCAGAATTTTTAATTGACCAAAACCAATTTTTATTTGAAGTTTCATACACTGTCTCACAGTATCTTATAACATGAGATTTGATAGCAGTAAGACAGGAAGTTAATAATTTAGAAAGTTCAGTGGTAGTACAAGAGCTAGAATTTGCAATAAATCTAGCTTTGTATGGTCTTTTGTGAAGCTTAGGTAACCAATACATCGTAGGAAGTTTGTCTTGGCCTTCATTGACACAAACAGAAAACTTAACAGGTAAATCGTTTAAGTGGGCATTAACTACAGACACCTCATCAGTATCTGTCTCCAGATAAGCCCTGGTACCATCAAGCTCCTGTTTTAAGGTGTTAACGTAGTGAAGCCTACAAACGACAACAACATTGTTTGCGGCTTTATCTGCCGGAACCAAGACATACTTTCTATGAAATTCTTGGATACCCTGCTTCAAATGCCTAAATGACGATTTGGGTTTAGGAGGTAAAAGATTAGTATTTTGTGAATAAAACTTAATACGTTTATCCACGATAGTGAAGATACTTCTTTTCCATTCTTTAAGAGCATTATCCTCAACACCCTCTCGTTTACACCATCGATTACCGAAATCATTTAATGCAAATGAAATCTCCTCTCTACATTTGTCGAAATTAATGTAGGAAGGGAATCTATATTTCGGACCTTTAGAAACAATTTTGCGAATTCTAGAATCCGAAATTATTTTTAAATTTCCAGTAACAATATGTCCAGCGGGTTGATAAACATATTTTGAATCTTTACAATCTCAAGACTTAGGAGTATTAGCATGGATATCAAGATCAGAAACAAGTTTATTGAAATTAAAAATTGTATTTCTGATTGGTTTGTTATATTTGTAACAAATAATAGGAGGTTCTGAATTTTGGAAGTAGGTAGGTATAGACTGTATCACTGATTTATCCTGGAATATGCTTGGTAAATCAATAAAGTCAATTCCTTTATTGATGAAAGGAATTTTAATAAAACTTCTAATGTGATTAGATTCGGAATCGATAAATGGACGAAGAGCATGCTGAGTATAACATCTTGTTAACAGTGCAGCGTCATACATTTGATGATTTCTATCGTAAAATCTATTAGCCTCTGTGTCCAAGGAACGTAATGCAGCAATAGGTAGAGAACTAAGATACGACAGCATTGGATGTCGACCGTGAATCCTTAGTTTAACAGGTAAATCATTAAGAGAAATGTTCAGTTTTAATGCAGCACACCGTTTACGTTTGTCATTACCCTTTTTCCTGTGAAGCAGCTCGGTCCAATCTCAAGTCAGCTCAAAGCAAAATGAAGATTCGTTATGATGAAAATGCTAAAGACAGAAATTTTGAACCTGGAGACAAGGTACTTGCTCTCTTGCCCATTCCTGGCAGACCTTTACAAGCTAGATATTATGGCCCTTATACTGTTGACAAAAAGTTAAGTGACGTAAATTACATTGTCAACACTCCTGGGAGGCGCAAGCAAAAACAGCTTTGTCACATTAATATGCTCAAGAAGTATATTGATGGGGATAGTTCTGTTATTTCATCAGTAAATATAGTTAATTCTGTCCCTCATGAACAAAATCAAATGGACTCTGAGGACTTCAACTTAGAGAAATCTGATCCCTCGTCATCGAAACTCCAAAATTCTGACATACTACAGAATCTTGATCAGAAACTGTCTCACCTTGATTCAGACAAAAGACTTGAACTGAAACAGTTAGTTCTCGAATATGAGCACTTATTTCCGGACATTCCATCCAGAACTGACAAAATCTATCATGATGTTGACACTATTGAAGGTTCAAAACCTGTAAAGCAACATCCTTACAGAATGATCCCTGTAAAACAGCAATATCTCAGGGAAGAAGTTCAATATTTGCTGGACAATGATTTCATTGAACCCAGCCAACAAAGTGAATGGAGTTCTCCTTGTATTCTTGTACCAAAGCCAGACGGGACATTTAGAATGTGCACAGACTATCGAAAAGTCAATTCTGTCACTAAAACAGACACTTTTCCCATCCCACGAATCGATGACTGCATTGATAATATTGGACATGCCAAGTATGTTACAAAGTTCGATCTGCTAAAGGGATTTTGGCAGATACCCCTCACGGACAGAGCAAAGGAGATCTCGGCATTTGTTACACCAGATGGACTGTACCAGTATAAAGTCATGCCATTTGGAATGAAGAACTCGCCTGCGACTTTTCAGCGGCTGGTCAACAGTTTGATTTCCAATCTGGATGGCTGTAAAGCCAATATCGACGACGCTATTATCTTCAGTGAGGAGTGGCAACAACACCTGCAGACAATCAGAACATTCTTTGACCGGCTAAGTGATGCTAAACTAACTGTGAACTTGGCAAAAAGTGAATTTTGCCATGCAAACTTGACATTTCTTGGACACATTGTAGGTCAAGGTCAGGTAAAACCTGTAGAAGCTAAAGTTGAGGCTATCTCAGATTTTCCTGTACCTACTAGCAAAAGACAACTGATGCGCTTTCTGGGTATGGCTGGATATTACAGGAAATTCTGCAATAACTTCTCGGCTATAGCTGAGCCTCTGACAAGCTTGCTTGGTAAGAAGGCCAAGTATGTTTGGACAGATGACTGCCAGAAGTCATTTGATAAGCTCAAGGCGATACTTAGAAGTGCTCCGGTTCTCTTAGCACCAAGTTTTGACAAAGAGTTCAAGTTGGCTGTAGATGCCAGTGATGTTGGTGCAGGCAGTGTATTGTTGCAAGAAGATGACAATGGTGTTGACCATCCTGTTTGTTATTTTTCCAAAAAGTTTAACAAGCATCAGAGAAATTACTCTACCATAGAGAAAGAATGCCTATCTCTAATCCTTGCGCTTCAGCACTTTGAAGTTTACTTAGCTTCTTCACATGCACCAATTGTTGGCTTCAGTGACCACAATCCACTGACTTTCATACATAAAATGAAAAACAAGAACCAGCGTTTACTCAGGTGGAGTCTCATGTTGCAAGAACACAATCTTGACATCAGACATATCCGAGGAAGAGATAATATCATTCCAGACACCCTAAGCAGAGCTTAAGTGCCTCTACAATGCTGATGTCCAGCTTTGTGCTGTTGTATTTGATTAGTTTTGCACAAATTTTGCTAAACATATTGTATACAATTATCCAGTATTGCAAAAGAAAGCTTTATTTTATAAAACTTTCTTTTCTTTGAAGAGGGGAAGTGTTATGTATGACAGTTACTTGTTGAAAGATGTGCATTCAGTACTGGTAAACTTCCCAAGGGAGTATGCCCAGGAAAGTATGATGTTATACATATGATGTTTACTTGTTGTCCTTAGCAATTATTTACTTTTAGTGTCCCAGATATTGGACATAAACAGGTTGTTTACTTCAGAATTTTCTAGAAATTTCAAATTGTTCTTTGACGGAAAAGTCCGGAAAAACCTGGAAAGATGTAGAATCTTCTAGAAAAATCTTTTTATGTCAAAAGAATATTGTGGAATTTTCTGGAAGGATAATGGCCTCTCTAGAATATTCCAGAACATTAAACTTTGGTAAACAACTTGTTATTTTTAGTATATGATATCATAGAATTTGCTGGAAGAATCCTGAATGTTCCTCAGTGCTATATAAGGGCTACAAATTTTCATAAGGACAATCTTTGGGTACTGTTACTATTAAGAAGTCAAAATCTATCTTACTGGAATTTAAACTTATTCTTGGATTACTTTGTGATATTCGATTCTGGATTGGGACATAGTGCTATTTTGAAACAAACTTTAATTCTTGGGATCAGAAACTGATACAGACTTGTGTTAAAAAATTCTGAGGGACATTCAGACATTCTTTAAGGGAATTAACATCTTGAAAGGTATTGTACATTCATTTTTGTTTGATTGTATATATGCTTTTGATTGTTTCACATGTAATTACTGGTTAAATCACTTCTAAATAGATTTGTTAAATTTTAAACAAAGCTTGTTGCTGGCTAACCAACTTGTTGGTTTCCTTAATCTTCTAGTTACGCCTGGCACGTAACACCTATATATTTCTTTCTTTTATTCAAACAATATTACCAAGTTCTATGTTGTGTGAAAATACAAGAAAAAGTTTGAATCAACAAATATGGATTTGGCACGTTTCAAAATAGTGAGTTTTTCCGACTTTTCAAGATTGGGGGTAGGGTTGGAAAAGGAGTCGTAAAATTTTGTCATCCACTTCAAGTTGCAAATTTTTCTATGCTTGTGGTCCAGAATAGTCTTCGTTACGTAAATATTATGACTTTTGAAAGCATTCTAGGTGTATTTTTGTTCAAGACAGGTTTGTTTCAAAGAATAACTAGAAATGCGTGTTTGTAAAACACTATGCCCCCAACTGTATGCTTGCCCCTAAACTGGCAGCTTGTATGATTCATTTCATTCGAATGAAGAGAAATTTTATTTCCTGAGGAAGCTGTTTGGTTGCCTCTGTTTTGACCTCGATCCAAAAACAGAATGTAAGCTTTTTACATACAAGTTAGAAATGGAGTGAAAATTTCAAAATCGAGTAATTTTGTCAAAATTTGACGGAAAATCCTCAAAAGTTAATCAGGTGATCATCTTCTCAGCCCCAACCAGTATACCAAATATGAAGGCTCTAGCTTTAATACTTTTTGAGATATCTTGCACACAAGATTCTCAAATTTTGTTTTGAAAGGGGCATAACTCCAAACAGGGGCATAACTCGGACATGAAAAAAAATATGGGTCAACTATTTTTTCATGAGAAAACTGTATATGAAATTTCAAAACCCTAACATTCACCTTTCAAAAGTTTCAAATTTCACCGAAAAGTGGAAAAATCAATCAAAATTTCAAAATTCCTTATTTTTGTCAAAATTTGACGGAAAGTTCTCAAAACATAATCAGGTCATCTACTCCTCAGCCCCAATCAGTATACCAAATATTAAGGCTCTAGCTCAAATAGTTTTTGAGATATCTTGCACACAAGATTTTCAAATTTTGTTTTCAAAGGGGCATAACTCAGAAAAGGGGCATAACTCGGACATGAAAAAAAATACGGGTCAACTATTTTTTCATGAGGAATACACACATGAAATTTCAAAACCCTACCATTCACCGTTCAAAAGTTAACGGACGCACACACACACAGACAGACAGACAGACAGACAAGCCAAAAGCAATATGCCCTTCCAACTTTTTCAAAGTTGGGGGCATAAAAAATTAATTAATTTTACTAAATTCAAAACATTGTGCTCAGAGGTCTCATTCAGAGGCCTGTAGCTTGAAAAAATGCACACTACCCTATATTTATTTTGTTTTCAAATGTCTTGTGTTGTATTTTGGAATCGAAAAAGTGTGGTTAGAAAAAAAGTTTGAATACTTTTTCATTGGCAGCGAACATCCTTAAACCAAACTTTGTAAAACTTTCATAGATTCATAATCACCTTTCTGGTATTTATACACCTTTCTCTAAGGTTTGACATGCTAATCTTTATTGCTGGCTTGCTGTTAGCCACCAGACTGACACGTTTTTGGAATTTTCAGGACAAGGATATTGGAAGACTTCCAGCTAACTTATTTCCAGTTTACTCTAGCATTTACGGAACAGCAATTGATCAACAACTTATGGCTCATGTACCACACTTTTGCACTGTTTCTATTTTAAGGTCAAGTCTCAGGTTTAAAGATCATCACTCTGGTAAGCTCATCCATTTATACATTTTTACCTTGTTGATAAGTAACTCCTGGGACACCGAAACAAATCCTGGTCCAGAATCCCTTATTGACAATTCTCACTTTCCATGTGGATTGTGTGATGTCAGCGTTGGATGGGATGACCGCGGGATTTGTTGCGACACATGTAATGTCTGGTTTCACATAGACTGTCAAGGCATGTCATCAACTATGTATGGGATCTATAATAAATCTCTTAGCAAAAGCATAGCGTGGGAATGTATACGTTGTGGAATGCCAAACTTTTCCACTTCGTTATTTGATACTACATCTTCTTTAGAGGTATCCAACAGATTTGAGTCCCTTTCGTCCCTGTCCGAGCCTGACAGTCCGATACCAGACAATATTGGCCCCCCCAATGCAGCTTCTTCGCCTATTGTGCAAACAGAAGCAAAATCCAAGACCAAAAAGGCGGTCCTGAACCACCCTTTGAGAATTTTGATTATGAATTGTCAGTCAATTAAAAATAACTAGAAATGCGTGTTTGTAAAACACTATGCCCCCAACTGTATGCTTGTCCCTAAACTGGCAGCTTGTGTGATTCATTTATTTCATTTGAATGAAGTGAAATTTAATTTCCTAAAGAAGCTGTTCGGTTGCCTCTGTTTTTGACCTCCATCCAGAAACAGAATGTAAGCTTTTTGCAGACAAGTTAGAAATGGAGTAAAAATTTCAAAATGGAGTTATTTTGTCAAAACTTGTCGGAAAGTCCTCAAATGTTAATCAGATGATCTTCTTCTCAGCCCCAACCAGTATACCATATATGAAGGCTCTAGCTTAAATACTTTTTCAGATATCTTGCACACAAGATTTTCAAATTTTGTTTTCAAAGGGACATAACTCAGAAAAGGGGCATAACTTGAACATGAAAAAAAAAATATGGGTCAACTATTTTTTCATGAGGAATTTGTATATGAAATTTCAAAACCCTAACATTCACCGTTCCAAAGTTTCAAATTTCACCGAAAAGTGGAAAAATTAATCAAAATTTCAAAATTCCGTATTTTTGTCAAAATTTGACAGAAAGTTCACAAAAGTTAATCAGATCATCTACTCATCAGCCCAAACCAGTATACCAAATATGAAGGCTCTAGCTCAAATACTTTTTGAGATATCTTGCACACAATATTTTCAAATTTTGTTTTCAAAGGGACATAACTCAGAAAAGGGGCATAACTTGGACATGAAAAAAAAAATACCGGTCAACTATTTTTTCATGAGGAATCTGTTTATGAAATTTCAAAACCCTAGCATTCACCGTTCAAAAGTTTCAAATTTCACCGAAAAGTGGAAAAATCAATCAAAATTTCAAAATTCCGTATTTTTGTCAAAATTTGACGGAAAGTTCTCAAAAGTTAATCAGGTCATCTACTCATCAGCCCCAACCAGTATACCAAATAAGAAGGCTCTAGCTTAAATACTTTTTGAGATATTTTGCACACAAGATTTTCAAATTTTGTTTTCAAAGGGAAATAACTCAGAAAAGGGGCATAACTCGGACAAGAAAAAAAATATGTGTCAACTATTTTTTCATGAAGAATACACACATGAAATTTCAAATCCCTAACATTCACCATTCAAAAGTTAACAGACGTACACACGCACACACACACAGACAGACAGACAGACAGACAGACAGACAGACAAGCCGAAAGCAATATGCCCTTCCAACTTTTTCAAAGTTGGGGGCATAAAAAGGCTGAAATTCACAGTCATAGAATCGGCTAAACCTGACATCATATTGGGGAATGAGTCATGGTTAACCCCCGACATAAGAAACTCAGAGATTTTTCCTGAATCTTTTGATGCTATCCGGAAAGACAGAGCTAGTGACGCGCACGGTGGTGTTTTTATTGCCTTTAGGCGTGATCTTCTCTGTACTGAAGCTCCGGAATTGGACACCAAGTGCGAAATAATTTGGTGTAAGTTGAACATTATTGGATTTAGGACTCTGTACCTTGGATCATTCTATCGTCCCCCTAGGTTCCGAACTCAGGAGCTTGAATTGAAATATCTTGAGGATTTTAATACTTCACTATCTCGGATAATGTCAAATAAAAATGCCCATGTTCTTGTAGGAGGTGACTTCAATTGTGGTGATATTGAGTGGAGCACAATGCAGGTACCCGAAGGGGTCCCAAAGAGGCCAGTTCAGACTAAACTCGTTAGCATTATACAAGATCACTGCCTCTCCCAAATGGTTAACATACACACCCGAGAAGACAAGACCCTTGATTAATAACTAACTAACTAACCCGAATAACTAACTAAATGTTATGAACCACTGCAGAAGCTGAGGGTGAGGTTATGGCCATGTAAAACCGGTTTAAGCCCGCCAGTAACTTTGTGTTACTGATCGTTCCAAGTCGATACTTCTGTGGTGGTTCTTTTCGTTTTATGTCTTGGTGTTTGAAAATTTTTTTGTGCTGTTGGCGCCTTATGTGTGTTTTCATATTTTTAGTTAAGTTAAGGTAACTGAGTGGCCACCTATTGGGAAAATAGCTGCTCATTCGGCTTACGATATGTTTCATGGTATAAGTACCTGATTGTTGGTTTGGTTTTTTCCCACCTCGGTTTTTGGAGTGGGAATCTTTTTCTGATTGCGCCTTTTCCTGATCTTTGCCTACTTGTACCTTTTCACCATCCCCAATTAACCGTGTTAAAGGGATGCCCCGATCGGCAAAGCAGATCATGACATTGTCTATGTTGAGTACGACATTAAGGCTAAACGGATCCAGCAGGCCCCGCGTAAGATCTTTCTATACAAACGAGCGGACATGGACGGTCTACATGACCATCTGGCGCGCTTCAGGGATTCGTTCCTTTCATCTGACCATAGTCGTATGTCAGTTAATGACATGTGGGTCAGTTTCAAGTCGGAGGTTCTCTCGGCTATTGAAAGGTTTATTCCATCAAAAATGACCAAAACAAAATACAGCTTACCTTGGATCGATAGTTCGATCAAACGCTTGATTAGGAAACGCGATAAGCTTTACTTTCGTGCTCGCAAGTCAAGTAGCCCTGACCTAAAGAACCATTACAAACGGTTCAGAGCACATGTTCAAAAGAGCATCAGAGATGCATATTGGAAGCATGTTACCAATATCTTCTCGTTAGAAAATGATAGCCCTGATCCCGACTGTCCCCGGAAAAATGAGAAGGCAAAAAAGTTTTGGTCATTTGTCAAGTCCCTTAAAAAAGACGCGTCTGGGATCAATACCCTTAGAGAAAACGGAATTTTGAAGACTGACACCTTGGATAAGGCCAACATTTGTAATAGGCAGTTTCAGTCAGCCTTCACTCGCGAAACAAATGATGAAATCCCCTCCAAAGGCACAAGTCCTTTCACCGCCATGGGTGAAATTACAGTTGACCCCAAGGGGGTCACTAAACTGTTGAATAATTTGAATATACATAAGGCGCCTGGGCCAGATGGCCTGAGTGCTAGGGTGTTGAAAGAATGTAGTTCTGAAATTGCTCCTATCCTAGCCTGTATCTACAATGAGTCGCTTGCTCAGGGTGCTGTACCAGATGATTGGCGACAGGCAAATGTAGCCCCGGTATTTAAGAAAGGTGAGAAATATGATGCAGCTAACTATCGACCGGTTTCGCTTACTTGCATCTGTTGCAAAACTCTAGAGCATATAATAGTCAGCAAAATAAACAAGCACCTGGCCCTTGAAAACATCCTTGCTGATTGTCAACATGGGTTCCGAAGTCAAAGGTCTTGCGAAACCCAGTTAGTTCAGTTTTATCATGACTTAGTTAGTAATCTGGATCGAGCTGTGAACAGCGGGCATAAGCAAACAGACGTGATTGTCATGGATTTCGCTAAGGCCTTTGACAAGGTCCCACGTACATAAAAGGTTATTATACAAACTTGACTTTTACGGGATTAGAGGATCCACACATAAGTGGATCGACTCGTGGCTCTCTGAGCGCTCTCAAAAAGTGGTATTAGATGGCCGAGCCTCAGATCCAGTCCCGGTTCTATCTGGTGTCCCGCAAGGATCGGTCTTGGGACCGGTCCTATTTCTTATTTTCATCAATGATCTTCCGGATAATATCAGGTCATCTGTTCGGCTATTTGCTGATGATTGTGTTTTGTACAGGAATATCAAGTCTCCTTTGGATTGTCACATTTTGCAAGATGACCTGAATAGCTTGGCCAAATGGGAAACGGATTGGCAAATGAAATTTAATGTTAGCAAATGTCATTCAATGAGGGTGACTCGGCTACACCCAAGCAATCACATACAGTTCAGCTACACACTGCACCAGCAAATATTAGAACAGGTTCAGTCCGCTAAATATCTAGGTTTAACTATCACAGACAACCTTGATTGGGGTCAACATATTTCGGAAATTACATGCAAGGCAACTAAGACTTTGGGCTTTCTTCGGCGCAATTTGGCATTGGCACCTAGGCATACAAAGGAAGTTGCATACAAAACATTGGTTCGTCCTCAGCTTGAGTATGCAGCCCCTATTTGGCATCCCTATCATGAAACTCAGACTGAGAAGGTGGAGAAGGTGCAGAAGACTGCAGCCAGGTGGACCTGCAGGAGATGGAGGAATTCCAGTATCGTCGGTGATATGCTTGACGAGCTTGAGTGGCCATCCCTGCAGTCCCGCAGAGAGCGGTCCTCCTTAACCTTCTTCTACAAGATACACTCCGGTACATTTGTACAGTGTCTCTTGATAAAGACAAATACCTGACCCCGGCACCCAACCTAAGGCGAACTCGGGCATCGCATGAATTACAGTATACAAGACAATTTGCCTATAGTGATGCCCTGAAAAACTCATTTTTCCCCAGAACTATTTCGGTTTGGAATAGTCTCCCTTCTTCAGTGGTCTCATCTAAGACCATTGAGGAATTTAAGGCTTCTATTTAATCATAGGCCCAGAGGCATGTGTTTTAGCATGCCTCTATCTATATCTTGTAAATAGTTTTAATGGTCCACCCCAAATGTTTTTTTCTCCCTTGACTAAATTCTAAATTTAGCCACCCACCCCACACCTGAGGTGATGATCAGAAATTGATCGACTCAGTATCAGAAGATAGATAGATAGGTTTCTTGATGGGAGGGTGGGGGGGGGGATAATTTTTTTCAAAGTTCCAGAGACAATGTCATGATCACTAAGCCTGTCGGTGAAACGAATATCAACTAATTGTCTGGGAAGTGAAGTGATAATCAAATCCAATGTGTTTTGTCCTCTTGTGGGGAAGGGTAATGTATAATTTAGGGACTTTTCTTGAGGGACCAAGGGATCAGGGACCTGGTCCCTCAAGGACCAAGGGCTATAATTTAGGGACCAGGTAACAGAGGGACCAAATACAAAACATGTGCATATAATGACATATCTGTATGCATCTAATTTGCAATAGGTTTTTGCGTGGACCAAATCAGCCTGTGCCAGTCCCTGATGGAGGTTTGTCTCTAGGCTGATTGATTGATTGATTTTCATTGATTTTGTATCTACTTTATTAATTTAACTATAAAAGTGTATAGTAAGATACGCCTGTAGGGAAAACCAAAGAAAGAGAGAAATTAGCAAGAAAGAAAATCAAAAGAAAATTGGAAGAAATTAGAAATGAAAAGAAAGAAATAAAGAAAGAAAGGAGAGAAAGAAAAAATGAAATGAAAAAAATATATATAAAATACTATTTACAAGTGTAGTTTATGCACTGTTGTTTTAGAAGGAAAAAATGGAGAGAGAGAGAAGGAAAGACGAAATGAAATATGAAATTCTATGTAAGATGCATTTTAAAAGACGGAATACAAAGGAAAGAAAGAAAGGAAAGAAAGAGAGAAAAAAAGAAAAAATGAAATGAAAGAAAGAAAAATATAGAATTCTATTTTACTAGCTTACACAGTATTAGTTTCTGCAATAATATTTTTGTACCTTTTGAAAACTATCATGTCATACTCTTGTATATTGTAAAAGTAAATAAACAACTATGACATACATTTATTGCCTCCAATAGACACCGTCTCTATTGCTACTGTATGATTTATGATAATCTCTTACATTCAACATAAGTCAGATAGCAAAGGAAGAAAAACCAAAGACAGACGGAAAAAAGAAGGAAAGAAAAATGAGCTTAATCTTGAGAGGGACGTAAAATTGAATAATAATACCTAAAGATTCATAAAATCTTTTAAAAACCAGGTCCCTTTAATTTACTGATTAAAATGAAATCATCATGAAAATATCCATAAAATATAACATGACCACCAAATTACCAAAATTGTCATTTACCCAATTTAAAACTAAAAATATTCAATAAATTAATAGTTATACTGATAAAGTAGATTCAAAAACAATGAGAAAATGTTAAAAAATAATTGAATTCCCAAAATAAATCAGCCCAGTATAGGGAAAAGATACAACCCCCCCCCCCCCCCTCAGGGACTGGCGCAGGCTGGTGTTGGTCCACACTATTGCTCATTGCATATAAGATATGCCATAAATGCACATATTTTGTATTTGGTCCCTCTATTACCTGGTCCCTAAATTATAGTCCTTGGTCCTTGAGGGACCAGGTCCCTGGTCCCTTGGTCCCTCAAGAAAAGTCCCTAAATTATACATTACCGTGGGGAAGTGCACTACCCCTGCGCCAATCCTCTCCAGGGTGAGTTGTCTTTGGTTGTCCTGATTCTTTCACCATACTGAAACTGGGTGTTGCACTATTACTCTGTGTCGAAGCGACCCGAATTTGAAACAGCTGCAGTTGCAGTTATAGTTTTAAAATCAGTTGCAGTTATAGTTTTATTTTTTTACTGAGAGAGTTGTTCAACACATGTCAAGGCGTGAGATAGGGCATGCCGGGATGACGTCATACAGGTAAGTTTGTTCATTCGATGGAGGTATATTACTCGGTGTTTATCGCTATGCCTAACCAAATTTGGAGCGCAAATATAGAATCAAAATGAATATTTTTCATCAAAACATTGCATATTCTATTAGATTTCCGGATAATAATTTATTCCAAGGTAAGGAATGCGTAATATTTTGGTCATATTATGATGTAATTAGCGTCTGAAAGTAGTAAACGCATAGCGATAATGGCCGAGGTTACCACCTCCACCGAATGAAGAAAATAGCGGGAAAGGTGACCGATATCGATTTCTTTTCACGGAAGAGTACCTTGCTGACCTGCCCTATTGATACAACAGCTGTTTCGTTTGAGATGTTCTGATCCCTATTCACGCCCGGTAAAGTGCAAATTGGCCACCATCGATGGTCAACGTAAAAAAAGTTGAATTAGATCTATAATCTGGTGGATTTTGAGCGTTTTCTTGTTAATATGAACTTAGGCACTGCCTAGAACGGGCATGCCATCATGATTTTGAAATTATTATTGATTTAACAACTACGCAGTGGTTAAGTCACTCGCCTTGTAAACCAGGGGTCGCAGGTTCGATCACGGGCTTCTCCTAAAACAACAACAAAAATCAACCTCCCGGTTGAGCCTTCGGGTGCTCCCGGAACAACAAACCCATAAAAAAACAACCTACTATAGTACTTAGACGGAATATTTCCATCGGTATTCCGTTAGACCTCTCCATACCGACGGAAATGACTTCTATTCGGGCTTCTATTGAGTCCTTAGTCAGTTAGTCGAAAATGAAAATTCATCGAAGACTCTAAAGAAATTGAAAATTATGTTATGTTATATCTTTTCTGACTGATAGGACTTAATTTATATATATATTCCAGATGTAAAATGACAGAGACTCATAAAATACTTCGTATTTTCTGTTGAAAAATATCGCATATGTCTATAAATAGATAAGGGGAGACCACTGTAGAATATGAGACAAAAAGTAGAAAATCGATTGCTTTTTGCAAATTTATTGAAATTCTGCAGGCTAACCAGATGTTTACTTAAAATTTGTGCATTTTCTAACAAAACGTAACAAAAATTCTAACAATTATCACCAAATAAAGCAGCTATAAGCTTCTTACGAAATCCATAATCTGTTCGACCATAGTTTAAAGGCAACCTATGCTAAGCTGTCACGGAAGAGGAGCGAGGTCACGAAGTGTATCGGAGTGCAGGTTTGCCAGCTGATCTATATAGTACTGGTCTCGCCCAGGAAAAAAAAAGTATAAAAAAAACAAAAACAAAAAAAAAAAAAAAAAAAAAAAACTACTAAACAAAACTTACTGTAAAAGTATATGTTGTGCCATTGTCCTGTCCTCCCCTATCGAATACCCTACCCTACCCTTACTCCTACCCTAACTTTACTCCTACCATTACACCGAACCACCTACCCAACACCTTACCTCCTACCCTATCCTTACGACTTCCCCCTACTCCAAATCCTTCCCCTACCATACCCTTACTCCTACCCCTACACATAACCTCCTACCCTACACATAACCTCCTACCCTACCCTACTCATACCCATACTCTACCCTTACTCATACTCTTTGCCCTAACCCTTACTCCTTCCCTTATCCTACCAATACCATACCCTAACTTCTACCTACCCAAACTCTTACCCCTACCAGGCTACCCTTACTACCATTGCTGCTACTCCTTAACCTACCATACCCTTACTCCTACTTCTACCCTACCAGTATTCATATCCTACCCTACCAAACCCTATCCTTACTCATACTACTTACCCTACTCTACCCTACCCTTACTCATTACTCTACCCTACCCTTACTCCTTGCCGTGCCCTACCCCACCTAACCCTACCCTACCAAACCCTATCATTACTCCTACTACTTACCCTACTCTACCCTTACCTTACTCATTACTCTACCCTACCCTTACTCCTACCCCTCTCTTCACTATCCCTACCTTACCTAGTACCAGGGTGTTCCCCATCGACCTCAGAGTATTAATTTAGGGGACCAATGTCCCACTACTGACAAATTCTGACAAAATAGGACAATATCAGGAACAAGAAATATTTATTAATTTTGGGGGACATCATGGTCCCCTCTCTGAACAGAACTGGGTATTTTGGGGGTCATTTTTGGGCCAAAACGTTCATTTTGTGCGCCAGGTAAAACCCTCGGGTAGCTGACTGAAGAATGAACGACTCACGGAGCCGAAACGACCAGTTACTTGCATTTGGTTGTCCGATTTAAGGTTGTATCGGCGATTCGCGGCCGAAACGACCGGATTTCGCTATTTAGACGCATCGTTCCGGCCCGTTCTGGTTCCGGTAAATAGTAACACCGGATATTAGAAGAATTTCGCGCGTGACTGTGACGTAATTTTTATTTATTTTTTGTAACTTTAGAAAGAAAGTTGATCTGAATCTGAATAGTTTACTGGTGACACGCCAAATGACATTATTTCACCAGGGGGTTGGATGTAACGACTCGCGGCCGAATCGACCCACTTTCGCTATTAAGACGCACCTGTTTCGCTAAATTGTGATACCCGATTATGGCGATAATCGAGCATTCTCACGCACCTGTTTCGCTAAATTGTGATACCCGATTATGGCGATAATCGAGCATTCTCGCGCGCTGAAGAAGTGACGTAACCTGTTTTTTTTTTTGTTTTTTTTTTTTGTAATTTTGCAAACAAAATTGATCTCAAGTGAAACGAAAAAATATATTGTCCACAAAGAAGCTAAACTGTTTAATTTCGTCAGTTTTCTAACTACAAATATATAATGCAAGCTAGCAGACTCGAAAGGTGATAATTTAAATGAACTATAGATGTCAATAAGGAAAATTTAATTGTGCCATAGAGTATATATCAAATCAAATTAATGTGGTGACAAATAATATATATAAATAATTCTTCAATGATCAAATGAAATAAATGCAATTAATGTTTATCTTACAAACATTGTCTGAGTAATCATTTAAAGAATTAAATATTCCACCATCCGCCTTTACTCTCTCAAAGTCCATAGTCATAATTAACTTTCACTCAAGTAAGTTCATAACTTACTAAACCTAAGTCTTTTTCTCTTAATATCACAGTCCAGTTCTTATCACAGCTAATTAATAAATAACACTTGAATCCTCACCACTCAGATCTTATCCCAATGAAAAATATGTAATGAACTTTGATAATCATATGAGTATTCACTATTATGAATCAATTAACTTCCATGAATCACCATGAATCATCAGTATCTATCTACATGTAAAAACATGTAGTTAAATCCATTCAAATAATCAATCAAAAGTTACTATATTATTGCTTTGAAATTTTTCAAAACAATTTTAATTAAGCAAATCCATTCAAAACTTGAATGAATAATTCAATTAATGAAAATAAACAATAAACATACAAAACACAAATAAGCAAAATACCTTCGAAATGAGGGAGGGTGGGATTTGGGTTAATTTTTCTAAGTTCTGTCACCACATAAACCACAAACTGTGACAAAAATTTCAAAACTGTGCGCGTGAGCGGGAAAATTTCCCTTAAATACCAGCTCTTTGTCAAACCACAACCAATGGGAAACAGTGTTACAAAGATCAATACAAGAGATGCCTTTCGTGAAAAGTTCTTCCTAATAATTAAGCATTTTTATGAATATAAAAATTGGTCAATTATTTCGTCAGTTTTCTAACTACAAATATATAATGCAAGCTAGCAGACTCGAAAGGTGATAATTTAAATGAACTATAGATGTCAATAAGGAAAATTTAATTGTGCCATAGAGTATATATCAAATCAAATTAATGTGGTGACAAATAATATATATAAATAATTCTTCAATGATCAAATGAAATAAATGCAATTAATGTTTATCTTACAAACATTGTCTGAGTAATCATTTAAAGAATTAAATATTCCACCATCCGCCAAACCGAAGGCCCAACAAAACACAAAATTCGGGCCGAACGAAGGATCAGAAGACAGCAACTGCAGTTAATCGCTAAACAAAAACAGACACAAACAAGCATCTTACCTTCAAATTCTTGAAATACAGGTACTTCACAGACTAAAAACAATCACTGTCTGCCGAAATCATCGAATGAAGCCCAAATAAACTTTATACATACAGACCTCCAGACTTGCTTGTTGGCAAAAGCTCACACTGAAAATACATTCAAATTGTACTGAGCAATTAATCTAATGTAGAGATAACTCTCAAAAAGAAATACCTCAATCTATTAGATCCTTCAGTATTTAAATGTAGTCCTTGATCTTTTTTGGCATATAAATAACGTCTGTATGTACCAAACTTGGAGAACATTCTATAAGAGCGAATGAAATGAAAATTCATATCTTTTGCCATGACAGTTCTAAGCTCTTTGTTCACGTCAAAAATTTTCTTTTCTGTTACAGAATGATCCTTAGGTCGAGGCAAAATTGATGACATTATAATCCTAATTGAAGGTTTCTTCTTCCTAATTTGAGCAACTAAATTTCCATAATCAGAAACAATAGACCCAAAGGAGTGACCTTTATCAATATTATTTGTGCCAACATGAATTATTAAAAAGTCATAATTGGTCAAATCAATGTCTCCATTAGAGAACAGTAATGTTAAATAACCAATTGAAGCACCAGGATATGCTTTCAGGGTGACACCAGCAATTGGAGCAACATCTTTAATTATGGAATCGCCTACTATTAGAACTCTTCGGCATTCTGTAACAGACAAAAATGAACATTCATACTAAAATATAGAACTAAACTGGCAAAATACAAATATGAGTACCAATTCTTGGTTACAGACCTGTGCAAGAAAGAAATATCTCAAATTAACACCAATCATACTCCTCAATCCAACTTAATGCTATGAATTTATCACATATCATAGAACATTAATTAACCTCACTTGGAACTGGTAAAAGGTATCTGGAAAGAAAAACATGAAAAATGTCAAAAAGAAACACAACTTTCACATAATGCACCACTAAGTGAAACTACTAAATACATATAATCAACTGTAAAACACAATTCTGGATAACTGACCACTGCAAGAAAGAAATATCTCAAATTAACACTAATCATACCATTCAAACCAAACTAATGCTATGAATTTATCACATATCATAGAACATTAATTAACCTCACTTGGAACTGGTAAAAGGTATCTGGAAAGAAAAATACGAAAAATGTTAAAAAGAAACATAACCTTCACAAAACGCATGTAAAAATATCCAGTTACATACTGAAAACTATTCCCATTTATATACACTTAAAATAACTTATCCTACTGAACAACCTTCAAAAAACAGTGGTATCTCTTTTTTCTTCACATACTTGTGTTGTTTAATCGGTTTTGTCCTATGGAACTGACTATGATGAATTTATAAATTTACTCATAACTTTAGAAATCTTGATCTTGTCTGATAAATCATAAGAAAGATATTTTTTATAAGCGTCTGAACGCCAATCACCCATTAATTGTATTTGATCTGCTGGAACTTCAGCCCTAAACAGTAGAGTAGTACTACCTCTACGAAACGAATGAGTACTATACTTTGCAGAATCCAATCCTGCTTTTTGTAAGAGGAATCTTAATTTTCTCTGAAACATGTTGTAAGACACTATCTTATTATTTGATAAAACAAAAAGAGGAGATTCATCTGAAGAAGGAATTAACTTGCACATTTTCTTATAAGCCCTAACCGGACATAGTATGCTACCTTTAATTGGAACAAGAGGCATTTGCAAAACCCTTTCACCAGTTTGTATTGTTTTTGTCCAAGTAACACAGTGTATATCCGAGCGTATGCAGAACAGACGGTTACGGAACGGACAGACGTTTACAGGAGCACGCGCTTTTTCGCGCCAAAAATGTTTTGTACAGTTTTTCATCCAAAACTGTACGCTTCGAATGTATTGTTATATCGGCCTTGCATGTCCATCTACTATCTTCCAAAACACCATAATTTCCGGCATGGAAGCCTTGTAGTTTAAGCAGAATTTTGTTGCTTAGCAACAAAAACATTACGGAGCGGAACAGTCTACAGATTCGTTTATGTTACGGGGCGGAACAGACGTAGCCTACGAAAAAAACAGACGAATCAGCATACGGAGCGGTCACAGGCGGCCAAGAATACTCCATGAACAACACTGTGATGTCAAATATAACACTTTGCGGCAACCTTCTGTATTGTAGCACTCGAACGTGACCAGATGGAATACACCTGGTGACCTGGATCAGCATCGTACATGTATCAGAATAGCATCGACTATGTTGTGAAAACAAAAAGTTATTTGGGGGCAAACAGCAGATCAGAGAGAGAGAGGGGGGGGGGAGAGAGGTCCCGATAGCTCAGTGGTAAAAGCGCCCGCTTCGGGGGCGAGATGTCGTGGGTTCGCCCAGGCCGCGCCATATCAAATGCGTTAAAATGGTACCAATGGCTTCCTTGGTGCTCAGCATATCTAACAATAAATTCTAAAATAAAAGACTGAAAAAAGTCTGAAAAGGTCCGATAATAAGACTCATGTCTGTTTTAACCGGAGGTCTGTATGGAAGGCTGGCATTCGTGCTGAATACGTTAGTAATATAGAGACCCTAGAATTTCGGTCAAAGGAAAAGGTTCCCTGTTTGCATACTCAGTCCTTAAGCAAAGTCATCAAGCGAACACCCACCTCCGTACACACCGGCGGGAGTACTCTCCAAAGCATCGGTCATACATTCCAAACTTTTTGAAAGTCTTTCCATATATGAATGATGCGTGAGAATCAGCCAAGACGCCGCAAAAGGGAGCTTGCGGCGGGAGATAAAATCTTTGGCGTGATTTGTAAGCATATATGATTCTGCCATGCATCTTACTTATTTGATTTACTCGCAGTTTATTACTACTTAGCCATGCTTGTGCATATTAGAAAGCTCGAGTGAGCTAAAACATGTTTGTATCTTACATTTCTACTATACAGCGTCTGTTTCTATCCGTATTCTAAAGCTCGCCTACGTCTGTTCCGTTTCGTATGGAAATGCGTCATTTCGTCTGTTCCGCTCCGTAACAAACGACTGTACCGCCCCGTAACCATGAAATTACCATACGCTTCAGGAAAAAACCAAATCTTGGCTATTTTTACTGGAAAACATATAAAATATTTAATGTCTGGTGGTTCAGGACATATTTAACTACATACGGACTAAATCAAAAAGGTTGACAATGGCTTATTTTGCAAACAATCTCGACACACAGCCAAAAAAAAATACAAAATATGCCATTTTTCACACGTCTTGGGCAGTTATGGCGAACCCCCTGAAAAATCATTGTGCTCGTGAGCACAGACAACTAGACGGGTATGTATGCAACACATCTGCTCTAGTTTGGTCTCAATATTTGCATTAGTCACTTTAAAAGAACGGAAAAACATTTTTGGCGCGAAAAAGCGCGTGCTCCTGTAAAAGTCTGTCCGTTCCGTAACCGTCTGTCCTGCATACGCTCGGATATACACTGTGAGTAAGGTTAACTATTAAAAAAGATTTATGAACTTCCACATTCTTTTTCATTAAAAACCGCTTACTTAATAAATCATTGGTAGAAGTAGGAACTAAATTAGACTTTCTAGCCAGCAGAAAAAAGGCGAACAAAAACAAACACCAATAGACAACAGAATCTGGATTTTTAAAATCCATTACACTAGCTAACTTAAACAAAATTTCAGGTGTCATAGGTGCTGCTTGTTTAATACAATAGGGTTTGAGTTTTGCCATTCCCTTAATGGACAAATTTAATATGAAATTATTGATATGATCTACTTTAAAACCCAAAAGGAGATGCATTGTTTTCACTCCAGCTATATAATTTTTGATTGAATCTGTAGCCTTGAAAGTTCTGCTTAAAAATTGAGCAAACAATTGCAAAGTTTCTGTTGAAGCTGGCAAACTAACAAAACTGAAATAAGTACAAAATAACAAGAATGATTCCCATTGAACTTTCAGATTTCTTCTAGAACCTTCGGCATATGCTGCTTTAGTAGATGTCTTTAAGTCTTGTCTTAAATTTTGTAACTGACAATCTGAAACAAAAATGATTACCAATCATTTATAAAATTAAACATATCTGATTCTACCTTGTGTTCATGAAGAACATAATCACTAGTCAGTTCCAAAAACCTTTCTTCACTGTCACTGTGTAAGTGCCAACGTGATAAAATGTCTGAAAAAATATTTGAGGACCCCTGAATAAATTGTCCTTTCAGCTGAAACTCATTTACAGCAGCTAAGAAGCAAATTTCTCTCAAAGCATTTTGCAGAAATAATGATCTGCTTTTACCAGAACAAATAACCTGAGAGACTGCTTGATTATCACACAGTACTAATATTCTCTGCCCTTTGAAAAATTTGCCCCATAGTTTTAAACATAAAACCACTGACAAAATTTCCAAAGCAGTAATATGAAGTTTCATCTGAAGTATACTTGTAGGAAACTGTATATGAAAATAATTTCCATTCCAGAATCCTCCACATCCTGTCAAACAACTATCACTGGAAAAAACAACAGACCATTCATCATATTCCATTAAAGAGATTCCATTGTAAATTGGCAAAAATTTATGCCACCATAGCAAATCTTTTCTTACCTCATCAGGAATTGAATGCTGAATATTAGAAGAGTGATAAATGGATCTTAGCCAATTTAACATTCTAGAAACAAAAATTCTACTTGGCCGTACACAAGCTGCGACAAAATTTAATTTGCCTAACAGAGACTGAATCTCTTTCAAAGTAGCAGAATCTTTTTCAAGCCACCGCTCTATCAAACTTCTAATTTCAGTCAAGCGCTGAGGTGTGACTTCCACAGTCATAGTTATAGTGTTGAAAAGAACACCTAGAAATACCATTATTTCTGAAGGAGGACAAGATTTCTCGGGCGATTCCTCAATGCCACATTTCTCCAAAACTCTTCCTAAACAACCATAAGCAAACAAAGCATTATCTTTCTTTTCGGCTCCTGCCAAATCATCTAGATAGTTTAAAATTGCAATACCAAACCGCCACATAATGAAAGAAATGGCATTAGTAAATTGTTGACACATCATTGCTGCTGACCTCAAACCCATACTTACTACCGTGTCACAAAATATGTGTTTTCCCCAGACGAACGAAACTAAATTGAGGTCATGAGGATCGATTTTCAGCTGCCTATAAGCTTTCCGGAGATCTTTCTTGTAAAGTAAACAACCTTGACCTTTGACCTTGATTAGCTCGATAAAATCATCCACCTTTGGAAAAACAACTTCAACATGATCACCTAAATATTCAGTTTTACTGATAAATTCATTAATAGAATTATGTTTAGGAAAGCTAAGATCCAAGATTACTCTTCTTTCTGTAGTATCCTTTTTAGGTACCGAATTTAAAGGAGAAATTACCAAATTACTGGCAAAAGGATTTGACTTGAAAGGGCCTAAAATGGAATTGTTTTTACTTTCCTTTAGTAGGTAAGAATTGATTTCATCTGCAAAATCTGTAGCTCCTTTGTGATTGTGGTATTTCCAAAGTTGATCGTGACTGGCCAAATTATTTTCATTACCTTGAAAACCTAATGGAAACCCGAATTCCAAAAAATCACAGATAAGCTTATCACTATAATCCGACAACAACTGCCTCATATAACCAACATTAATTCTTTCATTAACGGGAATACGGCATTCCTGAAAATTAAATTTACCTGAATCTCTGACTTTTTTATGAACATCTATCATTTCAGTGATTTTTTCTGGAGTGATGGATTTTGTAGCAGTACAGATTTTGCAAGAAGAAGAGTGTTTACATAAACAATGAGAAATAGAGGTACTTCTTGTTTTCACAGAATTTACTGAATTATTTTCTTCAGCTTGCACTTTTTCAATATGTTTTTGTAAGAACTTTGGGAAAAAAATATCTGCAAGATAATTTTCTGACTGACTATTTGAATTCTGTGCTTTTACATACAAACCACTTGACAGTCACTGCTTAGCATAGGGACAAGCACTGGAACATTCTGGATGATCCAACTTTTTTGAATCTTTCTGCCAACAAGTTGCACAGATATGATGGCAATAATGCTGAACACCTTTAATTACTTTCATGTGATTGCTTTTGTGCATACACTTATTCCTTTGATAAAAGGAACAAAACCATATTTTTTCTTTATTTTCAGCAATGTCGGGCTGACTATCAAATTTTTTGTCAAACTTAAATGGTTTTCTTCCACCTTGTCCCCCACTTTTAGACTTTGGAATGTGTTTCTGTAAAATAACCATCTCAATAGTAGAGAAATCATCATCCCAAGTTTTATTTCCGACCTCTATTTCTCTTAAACAGGCAGCATAAAAAGATTTCAAAGTAGCAAATTCATAACAGGAGCTGTTATACATAATCTTTTTTAGCAACCTTAATCTCCCTGATTTTTCAGATTCTTTGATTCTTGAGTCAGAAATAATCTCTAATTCTCCACAAACAAAAAGATTTAAATCAAGCTTCTCAAAAGTGACATTTTCACTGACAAACTCATACCGAAGAAAAGCCTGTGGATATTTTTGGGGAAATTTCACTGAATCAGATGCTTTTGACTTTATACCTGATTTTTTATGTTTCTTTTTCTTTTTCTTTTCCTCAGTATCTGATTCTGAAGAACTGAAAGACAAATTTGAATCGGTACAACTACTTTTTTCAGATTTTTTCTCACATTTAGATTTTTTAGATTTTTTGTTTTTTCGGGCCTTAGCAGTTTTAATACCTGCATCAGATTCAGTGAAATCGCCATCCGAACCCGAAACTTGACTTTCACAAGCATCAGAAGTCTCATTTAAGCCTAACTGAGTCATTTGCTTTTTAACCTTTTTCTTTAAATGTTTATCTTTCCTTAATTTATTAATGTCAATCTCTTTGTCATTTACTAATTTACTAGATTGTGATTGCTTCATACAACTATCATCTTTCTGTTTCTTAGCATTTGATCTACTTTCGGTTTCGATCAAATTACCTCTGAGACGTGCTACCTTCGCTCGCTGCTCTGCTAGTAGTTTCCGAAGTTGATCCGCTTCTGAACGTTTCTGCAACAATGCTTCTTCTTCTTTCAATGCCGCAATTTCAGCCTTCATCTTTCTATTGTTCATTTCCTCATTTTCTAGTTCAGCATCTATCGCTCTTGACATGCCCGCCGGAAACGGATTTAGTTTGTGTGACGTCATGTCCGGTTGCCCAAGAACACCGGACCGAACCGAATCGTCTCCGTAATCGAGATCCTCGTCGGAGGCCTCATACAGGCCACCAACCGCCCCTGCTCCAAGAAACTCGTGCTCGTCAACCTGATCTGTTTCAGTACCGTCCGACTCATCCAATTTTGAGGGGTTCCCTTTACTCATTCCAAGATAGTCGTACTTTTTACCCCGAGTAACCGGCCCTTTGTCCTTATCAGAACTCATTTTAACCCTTAGGGAGCCTCTTGATAATATCTACAAAGTTACTGTTATATCAAGTATAACTGTTTCTAGTTCGTGAAAAGAAAAGTTCTCAAAAAGTCACGACACAGCGAAAAGTAGAGAACAGAATAGAATTAAGTCATTTTAACAAATAGACTGCAACAGGAACGTTAAATAAAGTATCTGTAGAATATTTGGTCAACTTCCCTCTCAGCAACAGTTGATACTGAGTCCAAATATCAATTCCAATTTATTTTCCAAATTAATTTTTCTAAGTTCTGTCACCACATAAACCACAAACTGTGACAAAAATTTCAAAACTGTGCGCGTGAGCGGGAAAATTTCCCTTAAATACCAGCTCTTTGTCAAACCACAACCAATGGGAAACAGTGTTACAAAGATCAATACAAGAGATGCCTTTCGTGAAAAGTTCTTCCTAATAATTAAGCATTTTTATGAATATAAAAATTGGTCAACTGTTTAATCATGGGTGGAAAAAGGATGTATATTTTATCTAGAACTACCGATGGGATAGCGAATTATCGCGAGATAGGGAGATTAGCGATATCCCCCGAGACTAAGACCGGACGTTCAGGTGCACAAAGTTAGTTAGGTAAACAACATCAGAGTTCATTTACGCGTGTGTACGCGTTACCTATAGGCGGGCACGCAGCTGGGCCTTCGGCCCAGCCTCAGTGCGCTTCGCGCACTTCGTGCCATGCCCGTATTAGTTTTCGCGAGATTTACTGAGGAGAAAGGTAGATCTCCTAATTTTCTATGAAAAGCTTTTTATAAAAATCAAATAATGCCAGGCTGTCTTGAGTTGAATGTCTACCAGAAGTGGTAATTGAAAAATTAACCGTTTGGCACTTTGCAATCGCACTAACAACTTTCTATGCTCCTTTTGCTCTTGCATAATTAGCAGCCATATTTGTTTTGGTAATTTAAATATTTTCTTTTTTTAATTACTTTTTGATTCCTTGCAATGATAAGTGAAGGGGAACTAAAATAGTGCATTTATGAATATAAATTAATAAAAAATATGATTTTGAAGCGTCAAAGAATACCTATAAATAGGAAATTCAGTACCACTTCCTGTGTTTACATGTTTTTGGACACTGAAATATAGCCTTTAAATGAATTTTCCTGAGCCAGGTCAGACTTTTCCTGGAAAGAATGATGTCTATATTTTCATAATACATCAAAATTATTTTGAGTCACACTTTTGCTGCGAGAGTCATGGCATGTTTTTGGACCCTACTTTTTGTTTACATAGATGACCATATTTGGAAAGTAAATAAATTATTTTTTTAATTTTGAATCAATTTTTCTTTCAGTTTCACATTTGCAGACAGAAAATACTTAAAAAATATGTTTACAACAGAAAGAAAATAAAATTTGATTGTTTAATGACACAATTTTGTGAATTTCTAACTGTCAGATTTGAATTTGCTTATAAATATTCATGTATAACCCCTCCTTATTTATCTGAGCATGCTCAGTGATGTTGATTTATTGGAAAATACAGATCTAAAAATAGATTTTGGTGGGATTCCAGCTTTTCAGAGGAGCAAAGACAAAGAAGGAAAAAGTTGTTAGTGAATCGCATGTGTCCTGTTTGATTGGTGGTGATAACGAAATGTAACGAACGGCCGAACCAAGCCACAGCAATCCCCGTCGGTGGAGAAGCATGCTCATCCACCAAGGGTGGTTTACTGCGCTATATACCCAACATTTACTCAATTCACAAAGTCTCGGGTTCGAAATTTGCATATTTCCAAGGAGGTTATCCCATTACATTATTCCCCCCTCCGAGAAGACTCGTTAGAGTCTTGGCCTGGGGACTACATGGGTAAGGCAACCCCGGTCTGGCAGTTGTCATTATCCCACCGCTGCCACCAAATGTAACGAACGGCCGAACAAGGCCACAGCAAACCCTGTCGGCGGATAAGCATGCCCATCCACCAAGGCTGGTTTACCCAAGGAGTTTCTATACCTGGAGTTTGTGCTTCATTATCAGCTTATATAGCACATTTAGTCACATGCTGTGAGCGCAATGCAAGTCAACGGAAAACATCTAATCTGAAGGGTTATTATCATATAATTGACAAGGATTGTTGACCCTTTCCTGTAAAATATGCCCTGTTTTCGAAAGCCCAAAACTCCGTTTTATAGCAATTTCTACTATAGCTTTGCAAAGAGAAAGATAGTAAGATGTCTTAAGAACGGATAAATGCTATAATGTATGAAGCATTCCTCCACATACTGTAGAAATGGCTAGCGAAGCGGAGGTAGGGGTCAAAAATTTGAAAATATAAATTGGAATAAAAATCATTTTTTGTTGCATGTCTGTATTCACTTCATCCATTGTTGTGATTTTTAATCATGAAGGTCAGTGTCAAGGGTCTTAGACACCCTAAAATTCATCTCAAAAGTTTGATGCTTAATAAGCGACACTATTTTCATAAATTATTTTGGGAGTTACCTGTATATCATTGCTAACAATGACAAGTATTGAGCAAAGTCACGAGAAAATAAATTTGTCATTAGTTTCGAAACAGGTAGAACATAAACCCAAGTTATGTAGCCAAAGAACATGACAAAGTACTTCACAAATCGGGGTTTAAAAAACAAAGAGGAAGCAAAATGTCCATGCAGCCACACAGCTGATCTGTACTTTAAGCTTGGTACATGTATCTGCAAAACACATTTTCTCATGGATGCCTCAATCACTGTATGATTTTGGTACATAAAATGACACAGAAGAATTTATTTGCAAGTCTGGAATGAATGTATGCATGCATGCCACCATTCAAATTAGATGCATATGAAATCTTAATGCTTTCTGTTGTTAAATGTTCCTACAGTGATCACATATTTTTCAATGTTAAAACTATGGCATATACACCTGGTATACATGCACCTGTTTTTGTTTTTTTTAGCTTTTACACGCCCTGCTATCTCTTTCACAATACACATCAATGAAATGTATAGATTAGTGAAATATTTTTGGTCTAAATGAGTCAAGACATACTGTCAAGAGTAAACCAAGATGATGCCACTTAAGTATTTGACAAGATGCACAGACCTTAATTCCCTGTAAATCATGGATAAAGAAGTTTAATAAAGCAAATGCCTGAAGTAGTCAAATGTCTTCATGTCATGATGCTGACATCAAAATACATGTACTTAGAAATCATCCATTACACAATTTTAATACAGACAAATAGTCTTAGTGCATTGAGCGACAAATGCCCCGTTATTTGTCTTTTAATCAAGACTTATCTCTCCACATATTAAATTCAGTCATGTGCTTTGAAAGATTAGGGGGCGTGTATGTTTTAACTTGTATTGTAGTATAGACTGGTGCAAAAATTTGTTCCATGAAATGTGATTTCTTTATTTTTTGAACGAATCAAAAATGAAAAATGGTTAAAAAATCAATTATTTTCACGTATTGGATGACAAAACTAGTACATGTATGTCTCCATTAATTGCACTTGATAGGCAAGAACCTAATTTCTACCATTCTCACTGTATTGAGTACTTATAACTATTTTACATACATGTACATAATTTTCGGGTTACATTTTTGACTGGGCAACATTGTTCCCCCCCGAGTACCAACAAGCCATTCAAATATAATATGTATTTTATGATGACCTATCAACATGCAAATGGATTTGTTGGTACTCGGGGGGGAACAATGTTCAAAAAATTGTTTTCTGTTTTCCAATATTTTCAATACAAAAAGTAGCTGTTTTAGCCCAAAAGTAAAGCTATACATGTATCGAAATGGGGACCAAAGTCCAATATGCTAAAATATGGACTGACAGTGAACTAACGTGTGCTGGTTGAAGCATTTTACCAACTTTTATATTTTTCGAAATACAGGGCAGCTATACATTGTGACTCCCATTACCACTGTCAAAGATCCTTCCTTTGAACACCATGTCCGGCACCGCCTCCAACAGTGAAAATGGATAAAATCGCCAATTCAGTTTTATAACAGAAAATTACAGATGTAAATGCGCACTTGTCACAGCACAATGACACTTGCTATAAATTATGCGCACTCGATTATCATTGAAAGTAGATATATAGCTCTACACGATAATTAAGAAATTATTACCAAACAGGTGCCAGTAATCTTTAAATCGCTGAAATAAGTAAGTTGTTTATTTTATTTGCATCATCAAATTTATTTAATTCCTAATTTACAAAATGTTCCGAAGGTTTCCTAAATTTTAAAACCATATGTAAAAAAGGGAAATTTTCTCAGCTTTCGTGTAAGCTAAGCAGCAATATGTCCAAAATTATCCGAAAGTGTGTTTTGAAGGGTCAAAAAGAAGCACTAGGGTATGCTTGGTGTTTTCCTATGAGGGCGATTCTAAAGTGCATTACAATATTAAAGTCTACATTTCATAGTTCCGTCACGGTGTACACTTCATTTGCGTCTTCATTGTTTTTTGCATCAGCAACTTACGTAAATGGGGATAGATCTAACTGTATTCATTTTAATATTAAATAAGGTTTTATTTTGAAACAATGCAATTTAAAATTCCAGTATCAGAGATATTTGCGCTGTGCCAAGACAACAATTTAAAGTTCATTACAGCTTGCCCATGCTCATCGATGCATATGCTACAGTATTTCGTACATGTTTACCCAACAGGCAAGACAAGTAAAAGTAGGAAATGATCAGGAAATGGCACATTCAGAAAGAAATTCCCACTCCAAAAACCCGGGAGGCGGGGAAAAAACTAATTCAAAACTTATACGGAGAAAATCATCGTAAGCTGGAGAAAAACATATCGTAAGCCGACTGAAAGAATACATTGTTCGCAATTTTTGTTACATAGTCAAAACTTAAATAATCTCATTTCGTTCTATTCTTGACAAACACAAAACATGCAAACATATAAAAAAACCTGTGAAGTGGTTCTAATGTGTACCCACAATCTATGTTTTGAGAAAATTTGAGAAATAAAATGGTTTAAAATTTTAAAATATCATTTTTTCGCATGAAATTTTCATTTTTACAGATGAATAAATCTCAATATATCGCATGGTTTTCGTAATGAAAAGTTGTTTGTTCCACTTCTCCTCCCCCAACCCCCACATACAAAAAAGTATAATTGATATTAATCATGTGTCGAGGTGAACGTAGTAGGTTTAGATCTTCCGTACAAGATTTTAGCCTTTTACGATTTCTTACATGGACGAGGTATAGTCGGAAAGTTCCCGGTTCAAATACGATGAAAATTTTGAAATAACAAAGCCCATCCATTTTAACTTCATCCCCTCACCAATAGGCTTAACTATAGCAGTTTCCCTTACTCCCCGCAAAGTTTGAGGACCGTTCTGTATGTTTCGGTAACTAGTAGTACCTATACGCACTTTGGCGCCAAACCGGAACAACCGCTATCGCGGGAAAAGCGCACGTGCAAATCAGAAATTTCCTTTGCGAGTACCGAAACGGATGTGTTTTTGAAGTTGGATATAATTTTCAACTTTTCTTTTCTACTCCGTATGGTTTGTTCGCGTATTTCCCCGCTTTGAATTGTATTTATTTCATTGTTTACTGTTTTGTTTTATTACCGGTTTGTTCTACGTTGATATTATTTATCTCGTTTGAACTTTGTTTATTTTCCGGTTTTTTTCGTCACGTTGTGACTTGTTTATCACTAAGTATGTCCCAAATTCGTGGTTCGTGTGGCCATTTGAAGGCGTCATGGGATAACCACTTATCTTGCTTTTCATGTTCTGGTTGTAGCTTCGCTAATAGATGCTCTACTTGTAAGAAGTGGACTTCAGCGGTTTGGACTTTGGTGGCGTGTAGACGTACACACATGGGTCGCAGGAAGACTACAGATGAAAAGAAGAGGGACAATGAGCCAGGGGATCAAGAGACAGTCATTCCGTCTGTCGAGGGTCATTCCGGCTCTGGAACTTCCAAGAAGTCTCAGTCGGAGACTTTGTCTTCTACTGACAAGTCCTCGTCAGGGGGGAAGTATCGAGAGAATCGAGAAAACTCCCTGACTGACACTCACTGGTCTAAGGTTTCATCACCTGACCGGTCAGGTAGTTCTGCTACCGTAGTGTCTAAGGACAAGAGGGCACAGAGTTCACCAGGTCATTTGACTGGTAACTCTGATAGAACCTCAAGGTCGCCAGTCAATCAGGCACCGGTCACCCGGTCGCCAGGTTCACGGCAACCAGGTGTCCAATCACCAGACCATCAGAGGACCAGGCACCGGTCAGAAGACCGTCAGAATGCCCGGTACCGGTCACCAGTCCACAAGGACACCAGGCACCGGTCACCAGGTCATCAGACAACTAGGTACCGGTCAGATAGTGGTTCTCCTTGTTATACATCATCGAATGGTCGGTCACTTTCTTCTGACAACCATTCAAGGTCTGACATTGATGATCGTAGAGTTGACCAGTCATCTAAACACCAGTCAACCGGGCACCGGTCAAAACGGCCTAAACAGGTTCGAGATTGTAGGCCTACTTTCAGGTCATCTCGTTCCAAGTACAGTCATACTTCTAGACGTTCTAGGTCTAGTAGTTCTGACTTGTCTAGATCACGATCTTCTTCATACAGCTCCTCTTCAGGGAGAGATCGACACCATAAGAGGAAGCATTCTTATCGTCGTAAGCCCCATTCGGGACATAAGCGTCATAAGAAACATAAACATTCTTCTAGTTCTCGCCATAGAAGGTCTGAGTCTAGAAGTTTGAGATCTAGGGGGCGAAAACGTTCTCGTTCGATTACTCCTAGGTCTCATCGTAAGAGAATTCGTGTCTCATCTACGTCGGGGAGTGTGTCCTCCGATAGAGATGATACTCTTTCACTAAATGTGGAACACAATGATTTTGACGGTGACAGCATAGCCGGTTCACCTACCAAGATCAATTGTAAATCCAAGAAACAATCTTCTGAAAAACATGGTTCCGACTCCAACGGAGAGGAAGAACCTACTGTTTCTTTTGCAGATGCCATCAAGGAGGTAATGGCTTTGTTACCACCTGATGTTTGTCCGAGGAAAGAATCTTCTGATTTTTCTCATAAACCGAGATCTACTCTTGATGCTCTAAATCCGTCAGACGACAAGGATTCGGCATCGTTACCCCAGTCTTTGTTAATCAAAGATACTGTTAATTTGTTTCAGGATTTGATCTCAAAAAAGATCAAACTTGAACCTGGTTGGGTAACAAACCAATCTATTGAGAAAGATCTTGGTGTCTCAATGAAATATTACCGTACACACGGTCAATTATTTCCTGCTGTCATCCCTAAACTAGATAAGGATGCGTCTCTGTTGGATTTGTATTCTTCTGGTAATACCAATATTCCAATTAAGAGTCTTGAAACCATGGAGAGACAAGCTCGGAACATGGTTACAATTAATTCTTATGCCGATCTTTTTGCCGCAGCATCAGTCAAATCCTTAGAATCTGATGATCTTGATGCTCTTCTCTTGAAGAGAATGCTGAATACTCTTGTTAATTGTATAAAGCATTCTACATCTATGGCAGTAATTTTGGCTGTAGAGTTGTTACAAGCCAGGAGAGAGGCTGCTATTGAAAAGTCAAAAATCTTGATTGATGCTTCGAAGGATAAACTTCGTTCAGTATCAATTTCTGCAGAGTCTATGTTTGGAGGTCAAGTTACTGAGATTCAGAAATCTAATGCAGAAGCTCAACAGCAGAAGTTTATTGCCTCTTCTTTGAATAAGAACACTAAACCTGCAAATTCTGATTCCTTCAAGATCCCTAAACGACCGGCTAAGAAACACGATCAGAAAGGCTCTACCAATTCTAGACAACCTATTCAACGTGACAAAGGTGGTTCTAGGAGAGGTTCTAGACGTGGCGGCACTAACGCTCGGGGAAGGAGTCACCAGGCCCCCTCCCGAGGCGGTGCCTCTAACGTCTCCAGTCAATGAAAATGCCACTCCACTGCCTCGTCCTCGAAAGGATCTTCCGGTAGGAGGACGATTGGCCCACTTTCAAAAACGTTGGGAAGAAATAACAGAGGACTCGTGGGTCCTTTCTGTAGTAAAAAAGGGATACAAGATTCCTTTTTTAAGGAAACCCTCTCTTTCCCCAACGCCGGTTTTCCTTCAACAGACCGAAAGTCTTGTCCTGGAGGAAGAGGTCAAGAAACTCCTATTGAAAGGGGCAGTGGAGAAAATAAATCCGGAAGGTCCAGGATTTTATTCTCGTATTTTCCTAGTTCCCAAGAAGAACGGGAAATTACGACTCATAATAGATCTATCCAAACTGAATGCTTTTCTGAACATTCAGTCGTTCAAAATGGAAACAGCAAACAAGGTCAGACACTCAATTCAACCCAACGATTGGGCGTTCTCTCTGGATCTGACCGATGCTTATTTACACATACCCATTCACAGACAGTCTCGGAAATTTCTACGATTCTGTCTCAAGGGTCAGGTGTTTCAGTTCAGGGCTCTCCCGTTCGGATTAGCCACAAGTCCTTTTGTGTTTACTCGCATGATGGTTGCCATAGCAGTCCATTTGCGAAAGAGGTCCATAGTTCTGTTTCCATATCTGGACGATTGGTTGGTCAGGAATCAGATTCGTTCAGATATCCTCAAAGACCAACATTTCACTGTCATGTTGATAACATCCCTAGGACTGATTATCAACGAAGAGAAGTCGGAGTTAATTCCTTCCCAGAATTTTGTGTTTATCGGAATGGAATTTCTGACAGACAGAAATATTGTTCGGGTACCATGGGACAGAGTACGAGACATCCTGAGTCTTGTACTTTGGTTCAAGGGACAGAACCTTGTGTCAGCAAGGATGTATCTGTCTCTATTAGGGAAACTGAGTGCAGCTGCCCAGTTTCTTATTTTGGGCAGACTTCATTTACGCCCTCTACAAATGGCATTATTTGCACAATGGAAACCGCATATTCTGCCATTAGAACATCCCATTCAGATCAGTACTCAGATCAGGAGTCACTTAGAATGGTGGAGCAACAAAGATCGTTTTCTTCGGGGTGTAGCACTGAAACCACCTCTTCCCACTCACACTCTTTTCACGGACGCGAGTCTTTCCGGTTGGGGTGCCCATCTCGAACCGGAGGGACTTCTGTGTCATGGAGTTTGGTCTCAGGATCAATCTGCTCTACACATCAATGTTTTAGAGATGAAAGCGATTTTCTTAGCTCTAAAACAGTGCCATCAGTATGTCAAAAATACCACTGTAATGATAGCCACGGACAATTCATCAGTGGTCGCTTATCTGAAGAAACAGGGAGGTACCCACTCCCCATCTCTTTGCATGGAGGTGTGGGATACTCTTCTCTGGTGCGACAAGAGAAACATAAATCTTCTTGTTCGTCACATTCCTGGCAAAACGAACGTACTGGCCGACAGGTTGAGTCGTCTTTCCAAACCTATTCCAACGGAATGGTGCCTGGATCAGACGATCTGCAATTCAATCCTGGCGATGACAGGCTTTCCGAACATAGATCTGTTTGCAACTCGGTTGAACAACAGACTTCCTGTGTATGTATCCCCGATTCCAGACGACAGAGCTCTAGGGATAGATGCCCTGTCAATGAACTGGGACGGAATGCACGCTTATGCGTTTCCGCCTTTTGCTCTAATTCCGGCGATTCTCAACAAAATTCATCAACATCAGTGCAGAATTGTTCTGGTAGCACCATTATGGCCCGAAATGTCTTGGTTTCCAGAATTACTTCGGTTACTCGTAGCACTTCCAATTCAACTTCCGGCAGAATGGAATTTGCTAACTCAAGTCCACTTTGTAAGGGAAAACGTGGAAAATCTTCGATTACACGCTTGGGTATTGTGCGCAAGTCAATCAGAGATAAGAGCTTTTCGCAGGAAGTTGCCAACCTCGCTGCAAAAGCAAGACGAGCATCCACCAGGAAGGTCTATGATGCTAAATGGAATGTTTTCTCCGATTGGTGTCTTAAAAGGGAAATTCCTCCTGACAAGGCAACTTCTGCAAACGTAGCAGACTTCTTGCTACACTTGTTTCAGGAGAAGAAAAGCCAAGTCAGTACTATAAAGGGCTACAGATCGACTATTTCTAACACTCTGAAATTCAAGTCTGGCCAAAACGTTGGATCTGATCCTATCATTTCTGAACTTATTAAGTCCATGGAATTACAGAGGCCTGTTCAAAGGTCTTTAGCTCCGAAATGGGACCTCTCTTGTGTTCTTTCTTCGTTATGTTCTGAACCATATGAACCTTTACACCGTGCGTCCAGGTTCCATCTCACTCTGAAAACCGTTTTTCTGCTTGCATTGGCAACAGCAAGGCGGGTTAGTGAGATTCACGCTCTTTCAATGGATTCAGGATATCTCAGATTCAACCAGTCAGATGGCTCTGTTTCTTTAAGAACACAACCAGGCTTTCTAGCCAAAAATCAATTACCATCCGTTTGTCCGGATGATATTTTGGTTCAAAATTTGTCAAAAACTGTAAAATGGAATGACTTTAACAGGCTTTTGTGTCCTGTTAGAGCTCTGAAACGTTACTTGAAAGTAACAGAGCCTATTCGTTTGAATCGGAAAAGGCTTTTTCTTCCCTTGAAGGGAAATCATGATATTACTAAGGGATCTATCTCCGGATGGATTACTTATACAATTAGATTAGCTTATAAGAATGTATCAAAATCTAAGGTAGCTTTACTTAAGATAAAAGCACATGAGCTTAGAGCTCTTTCTGCTTCATGGTCTTACTTTAATAAAACTCCTGTTGAGGATATTATTAAGGCGGCAGTATGGTCATCTAGTTCGACCTTCGCTAAGTTCTACCTGAGAGATTTACAGAATGGGCAAGGAGACAACCTCAGACTACTGGGTCCAGTGGTATCTGCTCAAAAAGTGGTGGGGGGCCGCTCTGGTCTGCCTATCCAGGATTGCTAATCTTGAGGAACTATCAACTGAGGCCTAGCAATACCAGATCAAGGTACTTGAAATGATGGTTCACTCAATCCAGGGATTGAAATGGTGGAAATTTAGATACTTTCTCTTTTATTTCCTTCTATTTCTTATGATTGGTATCATAAGTTTCAACAGGATTAATCCCTGGATTAAAGGATCGTTCTGTATTCACCAAATCCACATTAATTTGCTGGTTCCCAGTTTTCCAATAATCAATATTGGAAATCCAGGTAACCAGTAAAACCACCCCAGTTAGCCATTGGTCAAAATTGGACACACCTTCAAATATTGACCAATGACTAACTGGGGTGGTTTTACTGGTTACCTGGTTTTCCAATATTGATTATTTATAAGCTGGAAACCAGTAATTAATGTAGATATGGTCAATTTTCTGTATGTTTCAAGAATCCAACCCTCCAAGAGTGATTCTGCTATAGTTAAGCCTATTGGTGAGGGGATGAAGTTAAAATTTAGTTTTTATAAGTAAAACTTATTTTAACGAAGATACTCACCAATAGGCTAACTTCGATTACCCTCCTCCCTACCCCTCATTCTTGATGGGGCAAAGGAATTTCTGATTTGCACGTGCGCTTTTCCCGCGATAGCGGTTGTTCCGGTTTGGCGCCAAAAAGCGTATAGGTACTACTAGTTACCGAAACATACAGAACGGTCCTCAAACTTTGCGGGGAGTAAGGGAAACTGCTATAGTTAAGCCTATTGGTGAGTATCTTCGTTAAAATAAGTTTTACTTATAAAAACTAAATTTTAGTTTGCGGATAAATTTAGTAAATTTTGCAAGAATTGTTTAAAAAATGTCGATTGACATACAGCATATAGAAGGGCACGGAGCACTTTGAAAAATCTCTCATTCAGATGTTTTTGATGTTTTGAAACTTTGTCAGTTCCGTCATTAAACGGCACCACAACGGCGTGAATTTTTGCATGGTGTCATATTAACATTTGTTTTGATGCAAGTACAAAGAATCAGCTTCGTAACATGAAATTTACAATTTTGACATCTTTTCTATTAGACAAACATGTGTGACACGGTAAAACAACATGTAAATAGTTTAATATATATATTCAAATCCGGATAATATATTTGTTGATATGTATAAAATGTACTCTGAATTCAGTGAATTGTATATATGTATACTTCTGTGTTTAATGTATGTCTCTATGTCTATTTGTTATGTATGTGCATATTATATTAATTCTTATGGAGAAATGTGTGTGTATGATTATGTCAGTCCCTGAACATTGCTTAATTTCATATTTAAAATATTTAAACATGCAGTTCACTTGGACAGCTAAAGGATTGATGATTAGCCTTGAGGCATTGTTCAATGATCCTCTGCTGTCTAGGTATTATAAGCCATTGCATGATTTTAAATACACTTCCTTTAAAATATGAATAGATTTCCTGAAATGAGGAGTTATTGTGACACGGTAAAACAACATGTAAATAGTTTAATATATATATTCAAATCCGGATAATATATTTGTTGATATGTATAAAATGTACTCTGAATTCAGTGAATTGTATATATGTATACTTCTGTGTTTAATGTATGTCTCTATGTCTATTTGTTATGTATGTGCATATTATATTAATTCTTATGGAGAAATGTGTGTGTATGATTATGTCAGTCCCTGAACATTGCTTAATTTCATATTTAAAATATTTAAACATGCAGTTCACTTGGACAGCTAAAGGATTGATGATTAGCCTTGAGGCATTGTTCAATGATCCTCTGCTGTCTAGGTATTATAAGCCATTGCATGATTTTAAATACACTTCCTTTAAAATATGAATAGATTTCCTGAAATGAGGAGTATATATAAGGCTGCATAGCCTTGTACAAGTATCTCTGCTTTTATTATATACTATATCACTATTAAAGATACTTGGACCTCATTTCAGGTTAGTTCACATTTTCTTAGTTTTCACTATTAATTCTAATATATTTGATAATTTCTTTAAATCTCAGTATGATTCTTAATACATGTATTTCAATTGCTTAACTGAAAGTGTTTAGTAAAATAAAGAGTAAAATAATTAAAGTTCCTTAAGAGATTACTTATAAAATACATTTTAAAGGTTTAGCTGTTTAGGTACTTCTCACTATTTATAAGCGAGTGTTTCCCCATAAAATGAAATTAGGTATATTGTATTCATATGTATATTTAGATCTCTGCTTTTATTATATACTATACCACTATTAAAGATACTTGGACCTCATTTCAGTGTTCCTTGTCATTACAACTTTGCATATCACCAAAAACTTGGTGATAATTTGGGGAGAATCGGTTTCGATCCAGTCGTTTATGAAAACATATAAACCAGACCCAGAATTTGAGAGGAATACAAGATCTAAGTCAAAAATGGCATCAACTGCATCTAGTTCAACAACAACAACTACTAGCACCAGCGGAGCTACTGGAGGAAGTGCATCAACAGCCACTACCAGTACTACTTCTACAACAACAACATCAACATCAACAGGGATCAACACTAGTACAGGTAGGCCAGACTTACAATTCTTGAAATTTGACACAGGTATTTGTGAAAAATTCGACCCTAATCTTACTGATGCTCATACATGGCTACACAAATTTCTTACATTGGCTACATTTGCAAAATGGACAAATGAACAAATTTGTTTTTTCTTTGGCTTGCACTTACTTAAAGATGCATACACTTGGTTTTCCAATTTACCAGCTGAAATTGGGCAAGACTTTGAAAGACTTAAAGAACAATTTATTTTAAGATTTGGACTAAATGGAGCAACAAAATGGTCAATATTACCGGAAATATATGAAATGAAACAAAAATCAGACCAAACTGTTCAAGATTTTATTCAAAAAGTACAAATTAAGGCAAAACTAATTGATCTGCCAGAAGATCAAGTGATTGGAGCTCTTATGAAAGGTTTTCTACCACATATTCGGGCAGATTTAATTCGTTCAAATATAAATAGCATAGCAGATGTGATCAAAGAGGCAACTATTTCTGAGCAAGCAAACAAAATAAAAAACAGTTCGTCTGAATCAGTTTTGTCCGAAGAACGGCTTATAAAAGCTATACAAACAGCAATGTCAATTAGCCATTTACAAACTGAGCAAACAAGTCAAAATTCAACATATCAAAGAAAACAGGAAAATCCTCCTTATTACCGCAAACCGTATCAAAATTCAGGATCTTATCAAAATCCAGGATATCATAAACAAACTCAATATAAACAAAATTACACATACCCACAAAATCAAAGACAGCCTACACACAATACTTCCGTTAACCCTAACTACATTTGCTTTAGATGCGATAGGAAAGCACATCATTATCAAAAGCAATGCCCATTTATAGATGCAATTTGCCACAAATGCAATAAGAAAGGACACATACAGAGAGCTTGTAAACCACAATAGGAAACCCCGCCTGCCATTGGTAAAAGAGGGAACCAATCGGAAAGGCAAAGTAAGGAAAAAATGTTAGAAACTGAAAAATCTAGTCAATCATCAGACAAAGAATTTGAAACTAAAAATTCATGTAAATCAACAAAAAATGAAGCAAAAAATTCAAAATCTCAAAAAGAACAAAAGTTAATCAAGGAAACATCATCAAAAGTTAAACCTTCAAAACATAAAGACTTACCAACAATTTTTGCATCAACACCTTTGAACAATAACTTCATTAAGGTTTCAATTTTGGGCGAAACAATTAATTGTTTGGTAGATACAGGTTCTACATTAAGTTGCATACAGAAATCCCTCTTAGATACAATTGACCAAGACTTTGTTATGTATGGGAAATCAAATTACAGGAAAGTCAAGGGAATAGGAGGCCATCTTATAGATATAAAAGGCACAGCAACAATACCGGTTCAAATTGGAAATCACTTATTTTATCAAAAATTTTACATTTTTGATGAGATCTTACACCCTTTGTTGTTAGGGATTGACTTTTTAAAGGCGAATAATTGTACTTTGAACTTTGAAAGCCAAACAATTGATACAGAAGAGGGTGTACCTGTAGTAAATATCATAGAGCCTGATTTCAAACTTGGACTGGCTAGACCTGTGAAGCATACAGTTATTCCGCCAAATTCAGAAACAGTGATTCCAATAAAAATATCAAAAGTGCCACATCAGAAAACAGTACTTTTTGAACCGGTAAATCTGCTGACAAGAAAGAAATTGGGTGGTGCAAAGAATATATTAACTGTAAACAATGGTCGTGGGTTCTGTAAAATACTCAATCCCTTACCGGCACCTGTACATTTAAAGCCCTGGCATGTTATCGGCAGAATAAGTTCAATTCAAACAGACTCGATCATTGAAATGCCTGATGAAGAAAAAACAGAACAACCGTCAATGTGTACAACATCCGTCACTGACACAAACGAGATAAAACAAAAATATGATGAATATAAACAAATAGTAGATGATCTAGGAATTTCACTTGATGAGTCTGACTTGACAGAGGAACAAAAAATGAAGCTCTACAAATTCATTGCCACCAATCGTAAATCTTTTGCTAAAGATACTTCCGAATTAGGATGTGCAAATGTCAAAAAGCATACAATCAATACAGGTCAAGCAACACCAAGATGCAAAAGACCATATAGAGTTTCACCAAAAATAAAACAACAAATTGAGGAACAAGTAGAAGATATGTTGAAAAATGATATCATTGAACCCTCAAATAGTATATGGGCAGCACCAGTAGTAATGTGCAAGAAAAAAGATGGTACATACAGATTCGCAGTAGATTATAGGGACCTCAATGCAGTAACAGAACCAATAAACTTTCCACTTCCAAGATTGGAAGATGTTATTGACTCTGTAGGTGAGAATAATTCAAAGATTTTCACAGTTCTCGACCTCAAGGCTGGTTTTCACCAGATCCCTTTGGACGAGAATACTGCGCACAAAACAACATTTGTCACACATAACGGTGCATATTCTTTCAAACGTATTCCCTATGGTATCCGAAACGGGCCTGTCGCGTTCCAAACTGCTATGTCCTTTGTTCTACGGAATATAAATTTCAAATATGCACTTGTATATGTAGATGACATTCTAATACATTCATCGACTTTTGATGAACACCTTGTACATTTACAAAATGTCTTCGACAGACTAAATGAGGCCAATCTCAAACTACAACCAAAGAAGTGTAGATTTGCAGCACAAAGGGTAGAATACTTGGGGCATTATTTTTCAAAACACGGCATAGAAGTAAATCCAGCAAAAATAGAGGTTGTCAAAACATACCCAATACCAAAAACCCGAAAACAGCTAAAAGCTTTTTTGGGACTCACCAATTACTACCGTCGTTTTGTAAAAGACTATGCAAAAATAACTGCTCCATTAAACAGCTTACTCAGAAAAGACACAGAATATAACTGGACGAAAAAATGTGATGAAGCATTTAATTTTCTCAAAGAAAAACTAATGTCCAGCCCTATACTGGCATTTGCAAACACCCAAAAACCATTTTTCATTTCCGTGGATGCAAGTGGTTCTGCACTGGGATTTGTTCTAAGTCAGATGGATTCAGAGGGTCGTGAAGTAGTCATTAGCTATGGAGGGCGTGCTTTAAGGGGTACTGAATTAAAATGGAACATTTGTGAACAGGAATGCTTAGCATTAGTTGAGGCCATTAAACACTGTCGCCCATATATTTCTCACAACCATTTTACAGTTTATTCTGACAATATTGCCCTAAAATGGCTTCAGAAGATCAAGGATGAAAATGGTCGCTTAGGTAGATGGTCACTTAAACTGCAAGGGTATAACTTTACCATTGAGCATAAACCAGGCATAAAAAATCAAAATGCGGATGCACTCTCAAGAAGAAGTTACAATAGCCCTGAGCAAAATGCAGAAAAAGAAACACAAGACAAAACACAATTGCAAGATTTACCAAACAAAGATCAGGAAGTTCAGTATGTTCAAACACATTTTGAGTACACTGATGATGAGTCAAATTTTGTATCAGCTCTTCAACAATTACCAACAGAAAATGAAGAACAGCCTGCTTTGCCATCCAGAGAACCAAGTATAAGTTCAAAATCAAAGACCGATATTGCAAAACTTCAGAAAAATTGTGATGAAATAGGTCAAATGTACAATTACATGGTTAATGGCAAATTACCAGATAATAAAATTGAGCAGCAAAAACTCATTATCAGTTCTGAACAGTATGTGGTGAGGGATAACGTCTTATATCACTTTGTTGATGCAAAATCCAAAAAACACAAAAGAGGAGAGGAATCATTTTCACAATTAGTAGTTCCTAAATGCCTCAGGGAAGATGTGATTCTTGCTTACCATGATGGTAATGCACATCTTGGATTTGACAAAACTTACTCAGCCACCAGAGCTAAATATTATTGGCCCAAAATGTACTCAGATATTGACATACATGTAAAAACATGTGATACTTGCCAAAAATGTAAAAGAAACTATAACAATGACAAAGCTCCACTAACACCATTACCGGTTCTATCTCGCCCTTTTTCAAGGCTCCACATGGATATACTTGGACCATTAACAACCACAACAGAAAAACACAAATACATTCTTCTAGTTGTGTGTGCTTTTACAGGTTGGTGTGAGTGTTTTCCACTTAAATCACAGGAAAGCTCTGTTATTGCACAGATTCTTTACTCTGAAATATTCTGTCGCTATGGAAGTCCAGATGTAATACAGGCCTAGAAATTTTTCTGAGGACCTACTCGTCCTGTGGGGCGAGCTGTAAAAAATTTTCATTCGTCCTTACTGCTGGTGCACTCGTCCTTAAAATCTGGATTTCAAAAGAGACAAAAATCATCAAAAACTAATGTCGCCCTGCTTCGACATGTTTTTGTCTACTTTCGATATCAAAATGGAAATGCTCGATTATTTGACTTTTGGTGTAAGCCGTTTCATCACATGGAGATAAAACCCGGGACGTCTTAAGTTTCGATAGTACGGCGCGCCGTGAATAAAATGACCAATGCTTTCCGGTATTTGGACCATGTACCTGATTTCATTGAATTTCATTTACTGCGGACTAGTGACGAAGTGCAAACATCCGGTTGACAATCGGAAACGAAATCTTCAGCTGATTTTGCATTTACGGACATTTACTGCCTCGAGTCAGTCCCGAAAATGCTACTCGTCCTGTCGGGCGAGCCAGGGTAAATTTCCACTCGCCCGTATCGAACTTTCACTCGTAAATACGAGCGGACGTGTGGATTTTTCTAGGCCTGTAATAGTATCGGACCGGGGTCAAAATTTTATGAGTAAATTGGTCTCAGCTCTCTGTGAACTTTTTCAAGTTACTCGGCATCACACCTCAAGTTTCCACCCAGAATGCAACAGCGTGGTCGAAAGGACTAATAGTACTTTAGCACAAGCAATTAGATCTTATTGCAATGTAGAACAAAATAACTGGCACAAACAATTGCCAGCCATAATGATGGCTTTCAGAAATGCTCAATCAGCAACAACTGGTTACACACCTTATGAATTGGTATTTGGTCGACAAATGCGCACTCCGCTTGACACTGCCTTAATTCCTAAGGAAACATTAACCAAAACTGCACAAGAGCACATGCAGGAACTTGTTGACTCCTTGAAACTCACAAACTTGCTTGTCACATCAAATCGCTTAGCTGCACAAGCTAGACAAAAGCAACAACATGATCGAACTGCTAAAGAACCTGATTTCAGATTAAGACAACAAGTTATGCTTAAAAAGCAAAACATAACCCCAGGTCTTTCAAAAAGCTATGTCCTAAGTTTGATGGTCCATTCTATATCACAAAAGTGGGTCCTAATCATACATTTAACCTTAGAAGGCAATCAAATCACAAACCAATGAGACCTAGAGTTCATGCTAATCGCCTTAAGCCATATTATAATCCTGTCCTGCGCAGATATGCTGGGATTGTACATCAGCAGCAACCAAGGCAGCCTATGAACCAACCAGAAAACATTGAACCTGCTCATCAAAATACACGACAAAATACAGACTCTCAAACTACCAATGGTGAACAAGTGGTACAGCAACCACACAATGACAGAAATGTAGAACAAAACTATTTTGTCGAAAAAATCTTGGCATCAACAACTTACAAAGGGCAAAAGTTGTACAAAGTGAAATGGTTGGGCTTAAAGAACACAACTTGGGAACGAAAAGACACACTTCCTGAAAATATGATCAATGACTTCCACATCAAACACAATGCACATTAGGCAGAAAGAGAAAAAGACCCTTAAAATACTTCAATCAGCAGTAGAAAACAACAACAACAAACAACACAATAAAAACAACTGATAATATGCAATTATTAGAAATATTCAGAACAAATATGCCATAATAGCCTTTTTTTTTAAAGCCGTCAGAAAAAAAAAATGGGATTACAATGCCAAAGACCATTGAAAGACTTAAGGTATTTTCATTTTATAATATTTTGACCAACTTTCAAATGAGCTCTTATAAATTCAAAAAGTTTTTATTATGTTTTTTTGGGGGGAGGGTATAAAATGAAAATTCTCGTACAGTTCTTTGCAATGATAATTAAGGCTAATACCCATTCCAACTACTGACAATTTTGTTTCTTTTTTTTTTCTTAGGCTTTGGAACCAAAATGATCTGGTACATTCTGGCACTGACTTTCTTGCTGTTACACAGTGCAAATGTCATTTTTCAGGCTCCACTGTTCTAACTGAATTATCAATTTCTTTTGGCACCTTTTCTAAACTATATATTAATTGGGGTGACTTATCCCTCAGAAACATCTTGCTCAAAAATGGGGTGCCTCTTAAATCAAACATCAATATAAACCCAATGAAAGCATATAAAATTAAAAATATTGTTGAAAATAAATTTTCAATGTTTATTTGGATAAATTATAATGGGATCAGTGTCCCAGTCAATGTCTGTGCACCTGAGTGTACAGACTGCACACCAATACATGCAATTCCAGCTGGTAGTTTGACTGTTGAAAAGCTGCTTGATGATGCAGTATAAGACATTATGTTGCGTTAGGAATTCAATATATCATTTTCATGCATCATTTCAAAATTGTATAGTTTTGTATTACTTGCTCTTCTGACATCCATGTTGTTTAATTCAAAACAGCTTATGTTCAATGAAGTTATGTTTTGTTCTGTCCTGTTAAAAAAAAAAAAAAAAAAAAAAAAAAAAAAAAAAAAAAAAAATTAAAACACCAACAAACTTGTAGTCAATGAAGCATCTTAGACTGGGTCAATTTGAACAATTACTTTGTTAAAAGTAGAAGAGTTGTCTGGCCTACTATAGACTTGAAGGAAAGAGTGAGAGAGAGAAAAAGAACAACATCACAACGACAGCAACACTCATAATGCTATCAACAATGGTATTAGCATTCTAAAGAGTATCAGAACATTGTGAACAAAAAAATAATGACAAGAGTGAAAAAGACTCAGATGATTAATGGAGATGAAAGAAATACAAGAAACATTAAAAGAAATTACAAAGACAAAAATATATACATGTATATGGAAAAAATAAAAAACACAAAATAAATGATGCATCGCACAATTATTTCAGAAACTTCCATGATGCGGAGCATCATTTTACAAAGGGAGGGAATATTGTGACACGGTAAAACAACATGTAAATAGTTTAATATATATATTCAAATCCGGATAATATATTTGTTGATATGTATAAAATGTACTCTGAATTCAGTGAATTGTATATATGTATACTTCTGTGTTTAATGTATGTCTCTATGTCTATTTGTTATGTATGTGCATATTATATTAATTCTTATGGAGAAATGTGTGTGTATGATTATGTCAGTCCCTGAACATTGCTTAATTTCATATTTAAAATATTTAAACATGCAGTTCACTTGGACAGCTAAAGGATTGATGATTAGCCTTGAGGCATTGTTCAATGATCCTCTGCTGTCTAGGTATTATAAGCCATTGCATGATTTTAAATACACTTCCTTTAAAATATGAATAGATTTCCTGAAATGAGGAGTATATATAAGGCTGCATAGCCTTGTACAAGTATCTCTGCTTTTATTATATACTATATCACTATTAAAGATACTTGGACCTCATTTCAGGTTAGTTCACATTTTCTTAGTTTTCACTATTAATTCTAATATATTTGATAATTTCTTTAAATCTCAGTATGATTCTTAATACATGTATTTCAATTGCTTAACTGAAAGTGTTTAGTAAAATAAAGAGTAAAATAATTAAAGTTCCTTAAGAGATTACTTATAAAATACATTTTAAAGGTTTAGCTGTTTAGGTACTTCTCACTATTTATAAGCGAGTGTTTCCCCATAAAATGAAATTAGGTATATTGTATTCATATGTATATTTAGATCTCTGCTTTTATTATATACTATACCACTATTAAAGATACTTGGACCTCATTTCAGTGTTCCTTGTCATTACAACTTTGCATATCACCAAAAACTTGGTGATACATGGTAATTTTTCGAGCGTAAAAACGGGGACGTTGTTGAAACGTACAGAGCAGCGCGCGATAGTCAAGCATCATATAAGAGCAGGTGAGACCCCTACAAACACTTAGAAAATTTGTGAATCATATGGATAATGTATAGAAAACGTTTAATTAATTTACCCGTGAATACTATATTATAAAAAAAAAAAAAAAAAAAAAAAAACATTCCTATGCACACATTGAAAGATAACCTGTAGTTATTTTCATGCTGTTATCTGCTAGCATTGAGGCCGTGTTCATCCTGGGTAATAATTAGGTGTTAATTTATCATGGTACTTGACTTATTAAAAGGTGTCGCGGTGCCGGACATGGAACCTTTGATGTGGTGAAGCACGATCTCCATGTCTTGAAACTCCTTGGTTTACCAGGCTCAGGACAAATCAAAATTTAGCTACAGAGCTCGATTTAGCTATAGTAGCTAAAAGGAGCTTTAAAAATTGTGTATATTTCATATATGTTTTATTAAACTTAAACATTGTGAAAAAAATTGCAGGCAATTGTTAACAACTTTAAATATTTTGTGTAAACAACATTTTTGGGAAAATCCAGAGAAGAAATTTCTGCAAAAAAACACCATTTTTGTTTATTTAAAGCCAGATGTACGTAATTGACCGCACGGTAGAATTTTTTTATTTTTTGCATGAGAGTGTATTTTGATGTCCTACATACGAAAATGAAAAGAAATTGATACCGTTCCGAGCTTGTTTTCGAGATATCGGCCTACAAAATCGTCAAATTTGAGAGCAAAAACATTGACGTCAACGTAAAATGCGATTTTTACACCCCATTTTTGTTAATTTTCTTGATATATTTAAAAAAATCCAGGATTTTTTGAAAAACTGATATGTATTAGAGAAATTCCTGAACTACATAAAGATATCGAGAAAGTCCTTAGTTACCGGATTCGTTTTCGTGCTATAGGCGTGCGAAGAGAGGTAGTCGTTGCTGAATTCAGTACATATTACGCGCGACGTCGATTTTGCGCCAAAGTTTCCGACACTGTTTGGTATTCAATATTGCTAACTGTCGCGGAAATGTTGTTTTCTTCGGGATAACATGTCCACAATCTATATTTTGAGCAAAAATAATAAATAATATCAAACTTTTTACATTTCTGAAGTCCTCTGCATAATTGTATGGATATAGTTTTGTATTTTGAACGTAAACTGATGCTAGAAATGACGTTTCGAGCGAAAACTGACGTTACGAATGCGGCGTAAAAATGACGTTTGGACCCTTAGATACGCACGTTCCTTTGAGCTCCTTCAATTACGTACATCTGTCTTTAAGAAAATGAGAATTCATAAAACCCCGATCAACAGTTAGATATGCTATCATATTTTATTCTGCTGCATAAATTGCGTTCTGTGTTTGGCATTCCATTTTTTTTTGCAATGACTGCCACAATGAGGTATTTTATAACATCTCATTTCCTGCAATTATAAAATGAAGTTTTTGCAAAAAAATCTTGGCTGGATTTTCTCAAATTTGATGTTTACACAACCCATACAAAGTAGTTAAACATTTTTAGCTCGCCTGCACGAAGTGCACAGAGCTATTGTTGTCACCTCGGTCGTCCGCGTTTACGTTTACGACCGCGTCACACTTTCGGTTAAAGTTTTTAAAATTGTTATATCTTGATAGTCACTGACCAGAAATCATTCATATTTGGAACATTGCTGCATATGAGGGTCCTCTGTGATTTAGTGTGAAGGGACCCGTGGGGTCATGCCTGGGGGCGGGGCTAGAGGTCAATATCTAGAACACCTTTGTACAATGCTCAGATGCTGTGTTAGTTTCTCATCAACTGTAAAGCCTAGAACTGTCAAACCTTACATAAGGCTTCTCCTCGATGTCCCGACTCGGCACAAACATTGACCTACTGACCATGACCTATATTTCATGCTCCAGTGACTTTGTCATTTTTTAAGCCAACCCTTAATATCTCATCAACTATAAAGCCAAAAAACCATCAAACCTTGCATATGGCTTCTCCTCGATGTCCCAACTCTTAGTTTTATTCAGTCGTTTGGCTGTTTTCTGTTTCGACATGTATTGTATTTAAGCATAGCATCCCATGAACGAGGCAAAGGCAAGCAGAACCATATTTCCTGCTAAACATTTTGGCAATAGATCGATGTGTTCATTGTTAGCTTATTTATGCAAATAGCTCCCTATACAAAATGCATCTACAGGCAAGGTCAAGGTCACGGGTCATAGATTTTAACAAATTTAGTGGCAAAGCACAAGTCAGCCGTGCTACGCTGTCCTGCGACAGCTCTTATTTATTAATCATTTACTTGCAATTTTTTCAATGAGTCTTTTTATTATGATATATATATATGAAATATACACAATTTTAAAGCTCATTTTAGCTACTATAGCTAAATCGAGCTCTGTAGCTAAATTTTGATTTGTCCTGAGCCTGTTTACTGCACTATATACCCAACACTTAACTCAATTCACAAAGTCTCGAGTTTGAAATTTGCATATTTCCAAGGGAGGCTATCCCGTTACAGAAAGTAGAGGGCTAGAATGCACTGATTGTACCGTTGCAAGTTTTTAGTAACAAATGTTCCTTGAAGTAAGTTACATCAACACAAAATTTGCTTTTGAGACATAATTTTAAAGACATTCAAGCTTTCCTTTCAATGCTGAGATTGATTTTCTACCGGTGGTAAACTCGAAAAGTCTAAAGTTCCATGAATAATAGAAAAGTTAATGTGTTTTTTTCTGAATCTGAATGATTTACTGATGACACGCCAAGTTGACAATACCTCAGCAGGGGGTGCGCCTGGTGGGAAGTCAGTCCCTGGCTCTCACAAGAGAGTTTTTAGATTACTAAAAATGTAGTTATAATTAAAAAAAGTAGTTTCATTACATTATACAGTCACACAAACCTTAGAATGTTTGAACTTTTAGTGACCATTTACATGTTACACTTAATATTGTAACTTTGTAAGCACTAACATGATGTTCATGAATTTTTAGTGCTGAGCGGGTGCTCTAACTCGTCAAAATACATGTATAATTCATGCATTCTATCTGCATGTTTACCTGATTAACCTTCTAGTCTGAATACTGAAGCGTGACCGCATATGCAAAATGAGCTTTTATATGTATCCTTTCAAACTGAAGTAATTACCGTAACTTATCAATTGCTTTGTCATTGGAATTTTAGGTTCTTTATGAAGAAACAGGATGGAGAATAAAGGCCTACTAATCAAGCTATATGGGTCAGGCCACCTGGACTTGGTTTCAGCTTTTCAGGATCTTGCCAAGGAGGCTCAAACTCTGATAAGAGAAGGTTTTGATATTGAAAGGATCCACAAATATAACAATGTGTTATGTGTGTTGAAGAATTTGGTAGCTAGTTTATCACAGCTATCGGAAAAAGATGAAGGGACAAAGCATGAGCTAGAAAGACCCCCTGATAACCAAACAGTGGATGGCATTCCCGATCCAGTGAAATCAAAGACAAAATATGGTTGCAGTTCTGATGAAAAAACTTCTATTTTGAAAGAATTGACTGATACGATCTGTTGGCCATTATTACACAATATCCATCCCACTTCTGACACCAGAGGTAATGTTCTGGTCTTGTTAGGCAATGTTTGTGACTTGTACATTGAATGTGTCCGCTGTGACTTAAGTAATTGTATTCTAGATTCTCTACTGGAGAAAAGTATAAGTTTCATTGAGATGTACCTATTAGAAAAGCCATCAGCAGGGGATACCTTACATAACAAAGAGCTCATAGACATATATACACTCACAGAAATTCTAAGATCAGTATTAATTAAAGGTTGTGACGAAACTGTTATAGCGAATAACAGTAAAATTCAAGTTAATCTAAGCAAAGTTTTTGACAAATGTCTCGAAGCCTGTTCCCTAATGGAGGTTGACCTAGTTGGAAGAACATGTGTACCTTTATTGGCAAGAATTTTGAAATTTCATCCAGATTTAGTGGCAGAGAAAACTTCAAAATTATGGGACTTTGTCAAAAGCTTGACAAAAGAAATATCAAAATCACGCAATGATGATAGAAAAATTTGCATTCTTTTATGCGGGTTTGCCAATTGTTTATTTCCTGTGAATGGACTGTGTATTGGCATAGATTTGAGAGTTGATACTGAGTTTTGGAAGCTGCTTCAAGCTGGGCTTATAAGTAAAGATACTGTAAATAGAAAGAGATCTTTGTATCTGGTTAAGAGAATTGTGGATATTTCTGAGACAAACAGCCAGGAGATCAACAATGAGACTGTGTCAGACTTGGCAAGCATACCTGTGTTTTACTGGAGTAAGAAGAATGAAGCATTGCTGTCAAAGATTTGGGAAGATGTCTTCCTATTACTGGAGGTGTTTGAAGAAAAGCAGGTGACTTCCATAATTGTTTGTTTTAGACATTCAAAATTATCGATGCACGACATTTCGTTGAAAATGTGTTTTGTCGAAAATGTTGTAACTCCAAAAATATTCTCTGCAAAATTTTGAGATTTATTCCATAGAAGACTAGCCTAAAGGTCCACAACCACTAGGGTTAGGGTAAAGGTCTGGGCATGGGGACATTTTTGACAAATGTAATTTTCGATGAAATGTCACGGAGGCCAAAATTATAGATGCTTGTATGACTCATACATGTACATTTGTAGGCAAGGAGTTTTTGGTAGAGAAATGCATGTGATCAATGTTGGCAGTATTACAAATAGATGTATGCTTTAAACAATATTAAATTGGTAGAGAAAGATTTTGAACACCATTTTATAGGCATTATTTGGATGGTATTATTGAACTTTAAAAATATACAAGTATGATGCTTTTAAGAAATGTGTATCAGTTGATGTGACAAATTGTTGTTTGGTGTTTAATCTTTCAGTCAAACTTTCTTTCATTCACAGGTCCATGTGATCAAGCCATTACTGCCCAGAATGAAGAAACTAATTGAGGCAGCCTCTTCTAATGATTCAGGTATAGGTGACATCATTTGAGCCGCATCGTGAGAAAACCGGATTTTTGCCTAGGCGAAAACAAAGGCGCAGATCAGCTTCGCGGTAACCGCGAAGCTGATCAGCGCCTTTGTTTTCACTACTCGGATATTATAATTCCTCTTCTACTCATAGCCAAAATTTCAAGTATCTAGCCTGCTCCTGGGACTGTACAGACCGATTTGTGTCGCACCTGGTCGGAAACCCCGAAGACCGGTTTTCTCACGATGCGGCTCATTTTTGGATGCCTAGAGTGCTGAACCCTGATCATTGTCATTCCTTACATACAATGAACACATAGCATTACTGGTTGAAATAATGGATATTTGGTCAAAGTGCTTACCCTGATTTCACACAGTTGAATTCAGCATAACACATCCAGTCGCAACTTATGTCATAATGAATATCATCAATGTATGGTTGTCACTGGAACCATAGCGTTATGCTGTTACATGTAGTTTGTAAATTTAAGTTGCTTCAGCTAGAATAAATTAGCAGGGCGCATCGCCCTGTTGTCCTTTTCCAGCGCCCTGTTGTGCCCTTTTTCATGCAGTTTGCACCCTGCCCTTTAATTTGGTAAAAAAATCATAAAAATCTGACAAAAATTAAGAAAGATACAGTTTTTTTTAACTTTCAAGGCTGGAGTAACCAACAGTGCAGCTCTAGTTGCAGTCTTATAACTGCATGGTTAACTGCAACCCTTTTTTATAGCCCCGCTTTGAAAAAGTGGGGCTATACTGGATTCACCAGGTCCTTCCGTCGTTCCGTCCTTCCGTCCTTCTGTCCTTCCGTTATTCCGTTATTCTGTTATTCCGTCCAAATTTCATTTCCACTCAATTTCATTTCCACTCAATATCTTGAGAACCAGTTTACAGAATCTGACCAAATTTTGTATGTACATTAACATTGACAAGATCTAGCTTGGGATTGTTGACCGTCATTTTTCGCAAAATTTTGACAGAGTTACTGCCCTTGATTGACATCAGAATTTCGTTTCCGCTCAATATCTTGAGAACGAATTCACAGAATCCGACCAAATTTTGTATGCACATCATCATTGACAAGATTTAGCTTGGGATTGTTACCCGTCATTTTTCGCAAAATTTTGACGGAGTTACGGCCCTTGATTGACGTCAGAATTTCGTTTCCGCTCAATATCTTGAGAACGAATTGACAGAATCCGGCCAAATTTTGTGTACACATCAACATTGACAAGATCTAGCTTGGGATTGTTACCCGTCATTTTTTGAAAAAATTTGACGGAGTTACGGCCCTTAATTGACGTCAGAATTTCGTTTCCGCTCAATACCTTGAGAACGAATTGACAGAATCCAACCAAATTTTGTGTGCACATCAACATTGACAAGATCTAGCTTGGGATTGTTACCCGTCATTTTTCGCAAAATTTTGACGGAGTTACGGCCCTTGATTGACGTCAGAATTTCGTTTCCGCTCAATATCTTGAGAACGAATTGACAGAATCCGGCCAAATTTTGTGTACACATCAACATTGACAAGATCTAGCTTGGGATTGTTACCCGTCATTTTTTGCAAAATTTGGACGGAGTTACGGCCCTTGATTGACGTCAGAATTTCGTTTCCGCTCAATATCTTGAGAAAGAATTGACAGAATCCGACCAAATTTTGTGTGCACATCAACATTGACAAGATCTAGCTTGGGATTGTTACCCGTCATTTTTCGCAAAATTTTGACGGAGTTACGGCCCTTGATTGACGTCAGAATTTCGTTTCCGCTCAATATCTTGAGAACGAATTGACAGAATCCGACCAAATTTTGTATGCCCTTCATCATTGACAAGATCTAGCTTGGGATTGTTACCCGTCATTTTTCACAAAATTTTGACGGAGTTACGGCCCTTGATTGATGTCAGAATTTTGTTTCCGCTCAATATCTCGAGAACAAATTGACAGAATCTGGTCAAATTTTGTATGCACATCAACATTGACAACATCTACCTTGGGATTGTTGCCCGTCATTTTTCGCAAAATTTTGACGGAGTTAAGGCCCTTGATTGACGTCCTAATTTCGTTTCCGCTCAATATCTCGAGAACCGATGGACAGAATCTGACCAAATTTTGTATGCACATTAACATTGACAAGATCTAGCTTGGGATTGTTGCCTGTCATTTTTCGCAAAATTTTGACGGAGTTATGGCCCTTGATTGACGTCAGAATTTCGTTTCCGCTCAATATCTCGAGAACAAATTGATAGAATCTGACCAAATTTTATATGCACATCAACATTGACATGATCTAGCTTGAGATTGTTGCCTGTCATTTTTTTTGCAAAATTTGGACAGAGTTATGGGCCTTGGTTGACGCCAGAATTTCGTTTCCGCTCAATATCTCGAGAACAAATTGATAGAATCTGACCAAATTTTATATGCACATCAACATTGACATGATCTAGCTTGAGATTGTTGCCCGTCATTTTTCGCAAAATTTGGACGGAGTTATGGCCCTTGGTTGACGTCAGAATTTCGTTTCCGCTCAATATCTGGAGAACAAATTGACAGAATCTGACCAAAATTAATATGCGCATCAACATTGTTAAGATCTAGCTTGGGATTTTTGCCCTTCATTTTTCGCAAAATTTTGACGCAGTTATGGCCCTTGATTGAGGTCAGAATTTTGTTTCCGCTCAATATCTCGAGAACAAATTGATAGAATCTGACCAGATTTTATATGCACATCAACATTGACATGATCTAGCTTGGCAATGTTGCCTGTTACTTTTCGCAAAATTTTGACGGAGTAACAGCTCTTGATTGACGTCAGAATATAGATTCCACTCAATATATTGAGAATGAATTGACAGAATCTGACCAAATTTTGTATGCACATCAACATTGACAAGATCTAGCTTCGGATTATTGCCTGTCATTTTTTGCAAAATCTTAGAGTTTTGGCCCTTGATTGATGCCAGAATTTTGTTTCTGCTCAATACCTTAAGAACAAATTGTCAGAATCTGACCAATCTTTTTATGTGCATCAACATTAACAAGATCTAACTTGGCATTGTTGCCCGTCATTGTTTGTCTCTCCCTAGCAAAAAGCTCAGAAGCGGGGCTATAGTCAGATCCTCTGACAATTCTAGTTGATTTTAAGTATTTCATGGACTGAAAAGTGCCCTTTTTAGCTCGACTGCACGAAGTGCATAGAGCTATTGCAGTCACCCCGGTCGTCCACGTTCCCGTTCCCGTGCGCATCACACTTGCGTTAAAGTTTTCTAGAAGTCCATATCTTGACAACCACTCATCAGAAAGCATTCATACTTGGACCATAGATACCCTGATACCCTGTAGGGTTAGCTTTCATTCCATGGCATCGGGCCCCTGGGTCCAGGCCTGGGGGTGGGGCTGGAGGTTAAAATCTAGAACACCTTAAAAAATAGCCATTATTGTGTTAAAGTTTTCTAGAAGTCCATAGCGTGACAACCACTCATCAGAAAGCATTGATACTTGGGCCATTGACACCCTGTAGGGTCGGCTTTCATTCCATGGCATCAGGTCCCTGGGTCACTGCCAGGGGGAGGGGCTAGAGGTTAAAATCTAGAACACCATTAATAATAAAGGCTTTTCTGTGATATTGTATTCTAGAAGTCTATATGTTGATTTTTTTTTATCAGAGGGCTTTCATACTGGGACCATAGGTACCCTGTAGGGTTGAGTTTCATTTCATGGCATCGGATCTCTGGGTCCATGCCTGGGGGGTGGGGCTGGAGGTTAAAAAATAGAACACTGTAAAAAATAGATGTACTGCTATGTAACTTTTACAAGGAGTCCATATCTTGACAACAACTTATCATAAAGCATTCATACTTCGTACACTTTAGGTTCAATGGCATCGGACCGGGTCGGAGTCAGGGGGGCGGGGCTAGATTTTTTTTTTCTTTTTATTTCTTAATAGAAACAACTGAGGAAGATGGTTGGTCATTCATCTTTTGACTTTGTGACACCGACTTGTGTGTCACGACGGTAAGGGTCGGTTGACCTACTTTCCATGGTTCAGTGATTTTGCCTTATATGTTGACACTCAATTAATATATTTTCTTACTTCTTTCAGTTTATGAGTGAGTACGACCAGGCCTTTGACCCCAATATACTTAAAGGTCACTGTGACCTAATTTCACGGTTCAGTGATTTTGCCTTATATCTTGACACTCAATTAGTATATTTTCATACTTTTTTCAGATTATGAGTGAGTATGACCAGACCTTTGACCCCAATATACTTATAGGTCACTGTGACCTAATTTCACGGTTCAGTGATTTTGGCTTATATCTCGCTACTCAAATAGTTTATGAACAAACTTCTTTCAAAGTATGTTTGCGTATGACAAGACCTTTGACCCTGAAGTAGTCCTAGGTCACTGTGACCTAATTTCATGGTTCAGTGATTTTGCCGTATATCTTGACACTCAATTAGTATATTTTCATACTTTTTTCAGATTATGAGTGAGTATGACCAGACCTTTGACCCCAATATATTTATAGGTCACTGTGACCTAATTTCACGGTTCGGTGATTTTGCCTTATATCTCGGTACTCAAATGGTTTATGAACAAACTTCTTTCAAAGTATGTTTGCGTATGACAAGACCTTTGACCCTGAAGTAGTCCTAGGTCACTGTGACCTTATTTCACGGTTCAGTGATTTTGCCTTATATCTTGACACTCAATTAGTATATTTTCATACTTTTTTCAGATTATGAGTGAGTATGACCAGACCTTTGACCCCAATATACTTATAGGTCACTTTGACCTAATTTCATGGTTCATTGACTTTGCCTTATATCTCAGCACTCAAGTGGTTTATGAACAAACTTCGTTCACTCTATGTTTGCATATGACAAGACCTTTGACCCTAAAGTAGTCCTAGGTCAATATGACCTGATTTCACGGTTAAGTGATTTTCCTTTATATCTGGTATATGGACATACTGCTTTTACGATATGTATGAGTATGACAAGACCTTTGACCGTAAAGTATTCCTGGGTCACTGTGACTTAATTTCATGGTTCAGTGATTTTGCCGTATATCTCAACACTCAGTTGGTATTTTTTCATACTTCTTTCTGATTATGAATGAGTATGACCAGACCTTTAACCCAAACATACTTGTAGGTCACTATGACCTAATTTCATGGTTCAGTGATTTTGCTTTATATCGCAACACTAAATGGGTATATGATCATATTTCTTTCACATTATGAGTAAGTATCACTAGACCTTTGACCCTGAAATACTTATAGGTCAGTGTGACCTTATATCACGGTTCAGTGATTTTGCCTTGTGTCTTGGCACTCAGTTGATATATGAACACACTTCTTTCACAATATGAGTGAGACCTCTAAGTCTTAGGTAGTTATAGTTAACTTTCATGGTTCAGTGATTTTGCCTTATTGCATCAAGGCAAAAAGACGTATGGGTTACTGGTCGGGTTTGGCCTTATGTTTGACAAAGGTCAGATGCAGTCGAGCACGCTGTCCTGCGACAGCTCTTATTGCTCGTTGCCGCACGTCAAAAGTGCCCTTTTTGCTCCTTGCAACGGGCTGAAAGTGCCCTTTTCAAAACCAGTCAGCCCTACCCTTTTCAAATCCTAGCTGGAGCACTGTAAGTACTTTAACTCATTTAAGCCTGGCGTCCCTTTTATGGGACATAGGCAAACAGAATAGCCCCAGACGTGACGCCGCAGAACGCGGCGTCCCATTTGGGGCTATTCTGTTTGCTTAGAGAATTTTCATCGAAAAATGGAATAATATTTAAAGATCACTCCTGATGCCCATAAAAATGCAAGTGGACTCACCCAAATGATAATGATGGGAGAATCCATTCATCAAATATGGGTTAAAGGTAAAGACAGCATTCAATAATCTAGTCACAGAAAAAAAGATAGGGACCAGTTAAAATTTTCATCTGTCATTTCAGGCATGCCACTACTGCATACCTCTTGGTTGATGACTATATTTGCCCGATGTTTACAGCACGAGAGTATACAGATTATCCGTTGGTCGGCTGAGTGGGTTCTCTCACTAGACTACACCAGCTGTCCTGTGTTAAAACAAGGGGGTGGGGAGGTAAGATTATGTTTGCCCGATGTTTACAGCACAAGAGTATACAGATTATCCACTGGTCGCCTGAGTGGGTTCTCTCACTAGATTTTACCAGCTGTCCTGTGTTAAACCAAGGGGGTGGGGAGGTAAGAGTAGGCTAATGAAATAAGTTTGGAGTGGACCTCGGATTCGAAGAGCACGGTGGCTTAGTGGTAGAGTATAGGACTCTGAATCAAGAAGTTCTAGGTTTAAACCCTATGTCTGCCAGGTTGTGTCCTTGAGAAAAACATTTACCTGCCAATACCTGGAGAAAAACACATTTACTCCCATAGTACCAGTGCTACCCAAGAAGAATTGGCTCCATCCTGACATTACTGAAAGCTTGTTGACTCAAGTGTAAAGCAATAACTTATCTCAGTTAGCTATGCTGCAGTGCATGCTGATGAGAGGTCAGTGAACAGGGATATATGAGCCGCATCGTCATGAGAAAACCAACATTTTGCATATGCAAAAACAAAGGCGCAGATCAGCTTCGCAGAAACTTCGAAGCTGATCAGCGCCTTTGTTTTAGCTACACAGATAGTACAATTCCTCTTCTTTCTAAAGTGATCCTAAAGTGTGTATCCTAATGTCAGATAATGGTTTTTCACCTGTAGGTATTTTGCAACTGTTTAAATCAAGATGAAATAATTTCTTGGCACAATTGAGCATTTAGTTTGTTGCAAAATGTGCAGCAACAATCTTGAAAATCGGTTGACAAATAAAAAAAGTTCTGATGAAAAACATTTTTTTTTTCAATAGGGATTTTCTGTACAAAATTCTCAAAAAAGGGAGGTAAATGTTTTCCGGCCCAGAAATGAAAATTCTTGTTATTTCATCATGATTGCTCAAATTATTATAAGATGGCACAAATGACTTACCTGAGACACAAAATCTTCATGATCAAGTAAATTATTTCTTAAAGTACCATTTTCATGATCATATATTATCTCCCTTGCCACTTGAATGCAAAATTGCTACATTTATTCAAAATCCATTTTGGCCATTAAAACTTTATCTGCTGACTGATTTTCAAAATCTTTGCAGGTCCTATAAGGACAAACTAAGATCAAGATTTTGACATGAAAATAACTTTCCAATCATCCCCCACACCAAAATAGATATTCTGCAAAAAAAACCTTCTCAGAGGAAAGTTTTTAAACTGTAAATCTAAAATGTCTAGCCTCTAGCCATCTTCTGCGCTTGAACAGCGTGGTTTGTGTTGGACCTATTCAAAAGCTACATTGTTGGTTTTCTCATGACATGGCTCATATATAAAAAGATCTTGGTGATCATAGTGGCCTACCCGGCAGTTACTGCTTCAGTTAGGATCAAGAGGTCAGGCCCCAAGATTATACTCATCTCAGCTGAGACTAAAAATTATCCTGGTCATAAATGTTAAAATGCCAACTATTGTAGGCATTTTAACATTTATAAGCAGGATAAATTACAGACTTTGGTGATTCATTCCTGCAATTTCAATTTATTTTGGTTATTTCAGTATTTATGAGCACTTTAAATTTCATGCTCAACTGAGTTTAGCACAAAAAAGATTAAAACCTTGGGCCCAGGTGTTCAATTCCTTGGGCATTGGGCTTTGTCCTTGAGCATGACACATTAACTCCTCATTGTACTGGTTAATATCTAGGAAATCTGTGCCTCTGTCCCAATATGGCTGAAAAACTGTGAAATGGAACATTAAACCATAAAACAAACAATTATTTGTGTTTCATTCTGACATTATATTTACAAAAAAATTTTAATTTGATTTGCAGTTTCTGTCTGGTGCCTTTCTGTACTCGTTACAAGAACCAAGGCTTTTCATCAGGTAAGTGCATCATTACAAAAAACGCCTATGCAGTACACATTGATCTTTAAATTTGTTAAAAAAAAAAAATAATTTCCATTGGAAATCTTATTCTTGCTCATAACATTGATTGTGGGTACACGTTAGAACCGCCTCATATACATTTCAGGGATGTGTTTTCCTGATGATTACCGCTGATATTTCATTACCACGCTTAATCATTTGACCATCTCACCCCTGTGTCTGGTGTGGATTTAAGACCCACACGAGGCAAATGTGAGACAAGCTAAGTTCTGCTTGTGGATGTGCCAGTTGTTTTTTCTCGGGCTTCTCCCATTTTTGCCCCCACCTACTGATTGGCCCATCTCATAGCTGAAATAATCTTGAAAGGAAATAATACTGAATAACTGAATAAAAAAAAATATATGCAAGAAAATATGAAATATCGTCCACCATTAAATTTAAGATACTGGGCACAACATTTAAAAAATAGGAAGCAATAAATGAAATTTTTATTTGTTTAGTTACATATGAGCCACCTCATGGGAAAACCAACAATCTGCATAGGTAAAAACAAAGACCCAGATCAGCTTCGGGGTAACCTCGAAGCTGATCAGCGCCTTTATTTTTGCTACACAGATAGTACAATTCCTCCTCTACTTAACTCAAAAATTTCAAGCTTCTAGCCTGCTTCTGTGACTGTACAGGCCGGTTTGTGTCAGACCTGTTCGGAAACCACATTGTGGGTTTTTCCACGAGGTAGCTCATGTCTTAATTTGGCTTACAACATGTCACTTATGCTGAAAATTATTATGTGCCAATGATCAGTTACATGATCAGTTACATGAGCCACGTCATGAGAAAGCTGGATTTTTGCCTATGCGAAAACAGATGCAGATGAGCTATGCAGTAACTGCACAGCTGATCTGTGTCTTTGTTTTTCCTTAAACGAATAGTACAACCCCTCTTCTTCTTAAATCCAAAATTTCAAGTCTTTAGCTTTCTTCTGTGACTGTACAGGCCGGTTTGTGTGAGACCTGGTCGGTTTCTCATGTCACAGTCCATTGCACAGCTTTAGGATCAATACCAAAGGCGGATAAGAAGCAGTCTAGAAACTTGAAATTTCGGATTTAAGAAGAAGATTGTACTATCCGTGTAGCAAAAACAAAAGCGCTGATCAGCTTCGCGGTTACCGCGAAGCTGGTCTGCGCCTTTGTTTTCACATATGCAAATTGTTGGTTTTCTCATGCGAAGGCTCAAATTAAATTTGAGTTGCAGGGTACCATGCATGCCTGCAATGCTTTTATTTTAGCAAAAAGTTGGTGAATGTCTTCTTTTTCTCTCTAGAGATCAAGATACAGCTGTAGGCTCTATACCTGAGGTAGGAGACAGGCTGACCCAGTTCTTTCCAGCTGTGTGGAAGGCCTTGTCTCCGTCTGAGAGAAGTAAGTAAAAATTATTAATAAGAGTTCTAAATTCAAATAGAGCAATGACCATATGAGCGACATCATGAGAAAACAGGTTTTTTGCATATGCCAAAACACAAGACTCAGACGCTGTGCAGTAATTGCACCAAAATTTAGCTTCTAGCCTGCTTCTGTGACTGTGCAGGCCGGTTAGTGTCGGACCTGGTCAGAAACCCAGATGACCGGTTTTCTCGCATTGCTGCGCATATGGTGGTGGTGGTGGGCGGGGGGGGGGGGGGGGGGGGGGGGGGGGGGAGGCATGAAGATCTAGTAGAGAATGGGCCTGTTCCTGGATCAAGAGAGATGGTGATTTGAACCCCATTGGCAGTAGGTCCTGCCCTTGTATAATTCAAATTTATTTTCCGAGATATTGGTTGATACCCAGCAAGTGGTGGCTCCATCCAACATGTCTGAAAATTTGTTTGCTGGGACATTAAACAATAAATCAAGCAAATAAAATAAATTTTGTGAGAAAAAATAAAGGTTTTGCCTCAGACTTGGCTGTTTAAAGCTGCATCATTTACACTATACACAAGGCAAAAGGAACCTAAACAACATAATTTCGGAATATTTGTTTGTTTCTAAACAATTATTTCGGAATATTTAGTCTGGTATTTTTAGCTCACCTGAGCCGTTAGGCTCACAAGGTGAGCTTATAGTATACCCATGCTCCGTCGTCATTGTTGTTGTTGTTGTCGTCGTCGTTGTTGTTCACAATGTTCAAACATCTCCTCTGAAAGACCTGGGACAATCGAAGCCAAACTTCATATGGAGCATCACTAGGAAGGGAGAATGAAAGTTTGTATAAATGGTCCAGGTCACATGACGAAGATGGCCGCCATGGCTGTAAATAGCAAAAAACTTTAAAAATCTTCTTCTCTAGAACCAGAAGGCCTATGATTTTGAAACTTGGCATGAAGCATCAGGCAATGGAGCTCTACAAAGTTTATATAAATCTTGACCTTGACCTATTTTACGGCAAGGTCAACTTCGGTCGCTAATGCATTTGAATGGGGAAAATAAGTAAAATGTAATTAAATGGGGGGAAACTTGCTGGGAGTATTCAAATGGACAGAAGATTTATGTTTATGAAAAAAATGACTCCAGGGGGTTGTCTGCCCCTGCCCCGGGGCTATATAAATTAGGGATGTCATTTGGTGTCAGATTTAAGGTTCGGACGTTCGGAAACAAACATCCGGATGGTTCGAACGTTCGCATTTTTTTCTCGGATATCCATTTATGTATGTATATACTTATCAGTATATACATACGTAAATGGATGTTTGTCGAGTGTTCCCTTGAAAGTACATTCATAATCAAGAGTTACTGAGCTTGGCGTTGTTTCCGTTGATGTGGTGCAGAAACGAAACGCCATGCAGTTTAGGCAATTTTATCTACATTCAAACATCATGATGCTAAAACTAATTGTAAGACGTTGTTACACATGTAGAAAATTTAATGGTATTCTCTGCATAAACGGGTCAGCTTAAGAATCTGCATTTGATTTTGTCAAATTAAGATCATAGTACATGTACTTGTTTTCTTTAATCCCAAAACATATCTATTGTAGTTTTGCCGGGCGGCGGTCTGTATAATTATTATTTTTAAAACTTGAGAAGTGTCAATCACATCGTTTTCAAAAGAAAACAAAAGATTTAATCCTTTCTTTGTTTATTGTCGCTTCCTCGTGACCGGCATTGTCCCGTTTACCTCTTTACCTGTTAGACCGTGACCTTTGACACTTTGTATTAAATTCTGCTAAGCAGATATTGCGTATTTTTGTCATATAATAATGGAAATTTACCTAAACATTAGACATTTTGATTTTTTAGCGAACGTCCGGACGCTAAAATTTGGATCCGAACTTCGGTACGGGATCCGAAGTCCGAACGTTCGGACTCTGGTTGACATCCCTAATATAAATGTATATGACCATAATATTCAAACATCTCTGAAACCACTTTGCCAATTAAAGCCAAACTTCTTTATGTGGAGCATTGTTTGGAAGGGGGAATGAAAATTTATATAAAAGGTCAAGGTCACATGACCAAGATGGCCACCATGGCTATAAATGGTAAAAACCTTTAAAAATCTTCTTCTTCAGAACCGGAAGGCCTATGATTTTGAAACTTGGCATGAAGCATCTACAAAGTTTATGTAAATCATGACCCTGGGATGACCTTGACCTATTTTATGGCAAGGTCAACTTAAGTCGCATATCCCAGATCTCAAGTGAGCGTTTATAGGACCATTGGTCCTCTGGTTGTTTAAGGCTCGTGCAACATCTCTTGTTTTGTTTTCAGGCTCTTTCTTCAGCAAGACAGTTGAGAACATTTGCTCTGGTGTTTGGAGTCCTATACCGTTACTCTATATCTGTAGGGGTCTCAGTTTTGTCCCTGAGTCCCCGTGTCTGAAGCGAGATACTATTATTGGCATGAGGTGGGTACTGTAAATTTAAGGTCACTACTACAATATAGGGACCAGATATGATTTTCCATTCATTAACACTCCCCTCAGGACCTCATTCTTATGCTTGTTCCGGGCGGACTTCAGTTAATCATCATTAGCATGTGTTTTGCGTGGCACCCGGTAATGAGCATAAACAAAAGCCATGTATTAACAGCACATGCGCACGAGAATTGCTATATTAATACATGGCCTTAATATATGTTTGTTAATATTGTGTGCCACGGTAATTTATGTAACAATGAGCATTTAAACAATGAAAGGGAAGTCTTACTGGAACCTCTGATATGCTTACAGTGAAGAGTTCTCCCAAAAACAGACACTTAGGTTTCATGGATATATACTCCTCAAAAGGGCCACTGTATTATTTTCCATATACCCGCGTGTAATGCAATCCCAGTTCAACTCAAACTTAAATAATGCCTCGAAGTTACTGACTATAAGAAATTTGAAACCATCATGTCATGTAAAAATCCAGATAGATGTTTTTGTAAATTTTAAATTTTGCTAAAAATTTGCATTTTTTAAAAAAACATGACCATCATTAGCAAAAATGAATTTTACACAAACAACATTTGTCGCAATGCATTTTGACTGACCTTTAAGGAAAAATCGAACTGGAGTTGAATTCTTATGAATTTATGGAATTTCAGAAAAATGCCATAATTTCATGATTTTCGAAAAATGCCAAAACTGTTGTATGGGCTTTGGCATGGTGTTTCCTTTTTCAAATGTCTTGTAGTCAGTAATAATGCAAATGAAACGGCTATTCTGCATCCTTAGTGATGTCTATTAAATATGAGTTTCATTTGGGTACCTTAACATTGCGATATATGGGAAATAGTATAGTGGCCCATAGAATTTTTTGAGGAGTATACTTACACACAGGATAAAATTGATGGTGAATACTCCTATTAGAGGATTCTTCAGTCATGTTGGGATGTAGCTACCCCCTTTAGAGTGTTCATTGCTCTACAAGTACTATGGGGTGGGGGAGTAATTGTGTGTTGCTGATGAACATAGTTCAGAAGAAGAAATTCAGCCCAGGCCCTTAGGTAATAAAACTTGTTTCATGCTCAGCTCAACTGAGACTAAAATTTATCTTGCTCATAAATGTTAAAAACCTAACAATTGGTGGCATTTTAACATTTATTTGCAGGATAAATTACAGGCTTTGGCATTCTAAACCTTCAACTTCAATGTATTTGGGCTATTTCAGTATTTATGAGCAGTTTAAATTTCATGCTCAGCTGAGTTGAGCATTGAAAAAGTTGTATAACCTAGAGCCCAGGACTCTCCAGTTTGTGCCTTACGCCACCATCATCAGGAAAGCATGTCCGCTGAACCCCACTTTTATATGAGCCGCCTCGTGGAAAAACCAACAATGTGGTTTCCGAACAGGTCCGACACAAACCGACTTGTACAAGCACAGAAAAGAGCTAGAAGCTTGAAATTTTGGATTTAAGTAGAAGAGGAATTGTACTATCCGAGTAGCGAAAACAAAGGCGCTGATCAGCTTCGCGGTTACCGCGAAGCTGATCTGCGCCTTTGTTTTCGCATATGCAGATTGTTGGTTTTCCCTCGAGGCGGCTCATATAGTGAAAATGGGGTATTCAAGAGTAAACATTTTTTCGTCTCATTTTTTATCCAAAACATAGATTGTGGGTAATGGTTAGAACGGCCTCTGAGAGGCGGTCATTATGTGTACCCACTATCAATGTTTTGAGCAAATACATGTATATTTAAAAAAATTGAAATTCAATTTTTACAGCTGAAGAAAATCTCCATACATGTACATGTATATCGCTTGAGTAAGTACCTTTAAGTTTTCCGAATGATCTTCACCAAGATCCATACTTATTTGAGCCTGTGCATGGGAAAACCAACAATTTGCATAAGCAAAAACAAAGCCGCAGATCAGCTTCGCGGTAACCGCGAAGCTGATCAGCGCCTTTGTTTTTGCTACACGGATAGTACGATCCCTCTCCTACTTAAATACAAAATTTCAAGCCTCTAACCATCTTCTGTGACTGTACAGGCCGGTTTGTGTCAGACCTGGTCGGAAACCCAAATTGTCGGTTTTCTCATGCACAGGCTCATTTTGAACTTGTATATTTCAGGGAGTTCTTGACAGGCTTTATTGTTACAGTGGAAAATTACATCAGAGGGGCCATACAATGCTTTTGTGTTGAAATTTTGCTCAATCTTACGGATAAGGTCAGTAACACATGATTTATTTTACCATTGTATGTGTCCTTTCCATTTGTTCTCATGGTTACTGAATATGGAAATTTGTGTGGACTTTTTTTATGATAAAAACTTTGCTCACGACTAGTAAATAAATGCTTACATTTCAAAATGTTTTCCAGTGGACTCATTCTCGGCGGACATGAATGTTTATGTGCGATGTCACAAAAACGCCATATTACACGCATAATTTTGATTACAATGAATTATTGTTTATTTGCAAACGATGACGTTTCCATTAGGTCCATTGGGAAAGACGATAACGTCGTGTTAGAATTGCATATATTTGTTTTTAGCTCACCTGAGCCGTTAGGCTCACAAGGTGAGCTTATAGGATGGCCATGATCCGGCGTCCGTCGTCCGTCCGTCCGTCCGTCCGTCCGTCCACAATTTCAAAGATCTTCTTCTCTGAAACCGCTTGGCCAACCAAAGCCAAATTTTATATGAAGCATCTATAGGAAGGGGGAACCAATGTTTATATAAGAAATCCTGGTCACATGACCAAGATGGCCGCCATGCCCATATATGGTAAAAACCCTTCAAAAATCTTCTTCTCCAGAACCGGTGGACTGATTTCAACGAAACTTGGCAAGAAGCATTGATGGCTCAAGCACTACAATGTATATATAAATCATGACCCTGTGATGACCTTGACCTATTTTATAGCAAGGTCAACATAGGTTGCCAATGCATTTGAATGGGGAAAACTTTTAAAATGTCATTTAAAGTCATTTAAAGTGAAAGTCTTGCAGGAAATGGGCAGTAGGACTGAATATTAATGATTCTGAAAAAAATTGGACCCCAGGGGCTCATATGCCCCCACCCCGGGGCAATATACATGTATATTACCATAATATTCAGACATCATCTCCTCTGAAACCGCTTGGCCAATCATTATGTTTTTTCAGAGTTTTTATTCTCTTTGATCTTGTTTGAATTTCAGGTCAGCACTTCCCCAGAAGAATTTTTCCACATCCTTTCATTGTTTCAAAGTGAAGATTGCCTTCAAAGGGGAACAACTCTTTGGGCTAAATGCTCTGATTGGCTGAAATGTTCAGCTGATGACAAGTCACCAAGCTGGAATGCAGAGTCACTACAGAACTTACTGGAAACCAGTCTGGGGAAATACTTGGAAACCACATTAGGTGAGTATTTCATGTAAAAATTTAAGTTTAAATCATTATTGAATAATTGTTTGACATCCAGTTTATATAAAAGCTGATTTAATGCACCAATTATTTGTTACCATGCCCCCAGCAGTTTGTAGGGAAATACCTGCAGTTTGCTTCATATAGGCATCTGGGCAGTGAGATGAAAACATGGCAGACTGCGAGGGAAACCAGCAGTCCCTTGCAGAGCTAAAATGCTAGATCAAAGTCGTAAGTCCCCAATATTCTACTGGGCTGGGGGGAAAAATTAGAAATGGCTAGTGCATAATCGAACATGAAAGAGGGCATTGAAGTTTTACGATATGTGAAGAATTCTTTTAAGCCTCTTTATAATATGCTTGTTGAATGCCTAAAATATACTTCCCAGCGGGCACATGAAGTCAGAATGACGTCAGATCAAAGTCGATGCAACGTCATGACGTCGCATCGACGTAGGTCTGACATCATTTTGACGTCATGTGCCTGCTGGGTTAATGCTTTGTCATCATGCTTATGGTTTCAAGTATGCTTCTGCAGATTCCAAGTTCAGTAATGGTGACATAGCCATATCTCAGCAGTTGTCAAGGTTTCTGTTACTAGCCTCAGATGCTGCAATAGCAACAAGGTCATTGGAGGACAAGAGCCCTACCCTAGTCATGGTCATAGAGACGCTTGTAAATGTGATCAACTCCATTAATTCACATGCTTACATGTCAACCCATAAAGCTGATAAAGCCATACAGTTGTTGGTGCAGATAGTCAAAGATCTGGGATTAAATGGTGAGTCAAAGTTATAATAAACTGCAATCTTATATTTGTAGTATTTGCAAAACAAAGCATAGTGCTCTTTGGAAGGAAAGATTTAATTTGTCAGCTTTCATAGGCATATGACATATGGTAAAACATGGATGTTATTTTGTATATGCTCACACATGTTTAATATGGACTTTGTGGTCTCCCCGTACATCATCCATAGTGCAGATTATATTTTTCTTTTGATCCTTTGGAATCAGTGAATATATTTGGAGTATTTGAAATATATTGCAAGTTAAGAATCATCTTCTTATTAAACAGTATTTTGATTATTTGGCCCCTTTTGGAATATGAGTCTTTGATTTAGATTACACAGATGTAAATTCTTGAAATTGCAGCAAAATGTCTGGCTTTCGCTGCCAGTTTTGTAAAGGGTCAGTGATGAAGGTTCATTACCTGAAATTGTACAATATGGCCCATCTTCTCGCTTTGAATGTTTACTGCTTCCAAAGGATCTAAAAGGATCTGTGATAGAATTTGAATCTAAATAGCTTTCCTACTAACTCCCATTTCTGAATTTATACTGAACTGTTTTGTAATGAATTAACAGTAACTGTTCATTTCCTTTGATTTCTAGTTTGTCCCACTGCTGAGCCAGTGGCTACCACCATTTTGAAGAGTCTATATAGCTGTATGACAGAAACGGAAATCTACCTCACAAGGCAAATCACTGGTGCTTTACAAACAGTAGGTACATATTGTGTTAAACTGATATGAGTATTCAAAACAAAATTGTAACGCACCTTCCCTATAAAACATGTTATATTGTGTAACAATTCACTGGGTGAATTAGCGTTACGTTACTTTGCCTCCTTTTGATGTCATTTGTGACGTCAACTATCCCACCAATAGTGTAATCTTGATGTTAGATGGCATAACGTCGTTATAGTGCATAACAAATGTAATAAATGTGTGTAAATATCCGCATTACAGTCAAACATTTGGCGTGGTATCTTCTATGAAATGGCGGAAAGCTGAACAATATTGAGGAATTGAGTGATTTTTATTCTGTTTGTTGTGTGTAAGAATCAAAATAGATCATCTCAAGTGTGTGATATGTCTAGTTAAAATTCACTGTTTGTTGGTCAGTGGCACTCGTGATTTAATCTTCTTTACAACTGACCTCCAAACATTGAATTATTACTCAAAACAAGCTTATCTATTTTTAAATAATGTTTCAAAATGAGACATATCAGAAAATATGTTTTTTTTTTATGTTGATCCATATGTTTTATGAACAGGCGAAATATAAAGGTTAATTTTTGGAAATGCATAATTTTCTTTTCCATTTCTACATAATACTAATTTTGAGCCGACATGCCCCAGAGTTGTAAAACTTTTTTCATGCTCAACTCAACTGAGACTTAAATTTATCCTGCTCATAAATGTTAAAATGCCAACTATCGTTTACATTTTAACATTTATTAGCAGGATAAATTACAGGTTTCGATGATCTTGTCTGGAAATTTATATTCATTTTGGGATATTTCAGTATCTATGAGCAGTTTGAATTTCATGCTCAGCTACATTGAGCATGAAAATATTTTATAACCTTGGGACACAGTGAAAGTTATTAACGACATGTTGGGTGGTACGTTCTTAACTTTTTTAAGCAATGTTTAAGAACCAAGTAAGGTTAGCATAAGGAGATCAGTGGTCAATCAAATATATGCATGCTTGATAGTTTTTCGGATCAGAAATGCACGTGACATGCATTTTAGTATATATTGTTTCATACCATCTCCCAGCTTGAACCTTCTCCATGTTTTACAATATGTGACATCATCGTTTAGAGAGAATCAAGGTCAGGTGTACCAGTAATTGATCACCACACTTTTCTCTCATAAACAGTCACCAACTTGGAAGGAATGTACATTTTTGAAAAGAATAATTGTCCCCCGCCTTTTCGAAGAAAAGCGGAGGGACATGGTTTTTGGCTTTCCGTCATTCCGTCGTCCTTCCGTCCCCCTATAGGAGTATGTACCTTGTGCAAGCAACTTTTCCTACAATTTTATTCCGATTCTTTTGAAAGTTTACAGATGTCTTAGCAATGCTTTGAAGATGTGCATGTGATTTGGGTATAATCCTCAGGTTAATTTTTGACACTTTTTTTGCAATTTGAACTTAGTCATTTTTTCGGGCATATTGACAATGAAAGTGTATGGACAGTGGGTACCTTGTGCAAGCAACTCCTCCTACAGTTCTATTCCGATTCTTTTATAATTTTACAGATGTTTTAATCATGCTTTGAAGATATGCATGTGATTTGGATATAATCCTCAGGTTAATTATTGAGACTTATTTCGCAATTTGAACTTAGTCATTTTTAGCTCACCTGAGCCGTCAGGCTCACAAGGTGAGCTTATAGTATACACATGCTCCGTCGTCCGTCCGTCCGTCCGTCGTCCATCCGTCATCCGTCCGTCCGTCGTCCACCATTTTCAAAGATCTTCTTCTCTGAAACAGCTTGGCCAATCAAAGCCAAATTTTACATGAAGCATCTATGGGAAGGGGGAACCAATGTATATATAAATAATCCAGGTCACATGACCAAGATGGCCGCCATGCCCATATTATTATTGTAAAAACCCTTCAAAAATCTTCTTCTCCAGAACCGGTGGACTGATTTCAACGAAACTTGGCATGAAGCATTGATGGCTCAAGCACTACAATGTGTATATAAATCATGACCCTGTGATGACCTTGACATATTTTACGGTAAGGTCAACATAGGTCGCCAATACATTTGAATGGGGAAAACTTTTAAAATGTCATTTAAAGTCATTTAAAGTGAAAGTCTTGCAGGAAATGGGCAGTAGGACTGAATATTAATGATTCTGAAAAAAATTGGACCCCAGGGGCTCATATGCCCCCACCCCGGGGCAATATACATGTATATTACCATAATATTCAAACATCATCTCCTCTGAAACCGGTTGGCCAATCAAAGCTAAATTTTGTATGAAGCATCAATAGGAAGGGGTAATTTGTGTGTATATAAATGATCCAGGTCACATGACCAAGATGGCTGCAATGCCCATATATGGTAAAAACCCTTCAAAAATCTTCTTCTCCAGAACCGGTGGATCGATTTCAAAGAAACTTGGCATGAATGAAGCATCGATGGCTCAAGTACTACAATGTATATATAAATCATGACCCTGTGATGACCTTGACCTTTTTTACGGCAAGGTTAGCATAGGTCGCCAATGCATTTGATTAGGGAAAACTTTTAAAATGTCATTTAAAGTGAAAGTCTTGCAGGAAATGGGCAGTAGGACTGAATATTAATGATTCTAATAAAATGGACCCCAGGGGCTCATCTGCCCCCACCCTGGGGCAATATACATGTATATTACCATAATATTCAAACATCTTCTCCTCTGAAATCGCTTGGCGAATCAAAGCCAAATTTTATGTGAAGCATCTATGGAATGGGGGAATTAATGTATGTATAAATCATCTAGTTCACATGACCAAGATGGCTGCCATGCCCATATATGGTAAAAACCCTTCAAAAATCTTCTTCTCCGAATCTGGTGGATCGATTTCAAAGAAACTTGACATGAAGCACCAATGGCTGAAGTACTACAATGTATATATAAATCATGACCCTGTGGTGACCTTGACCTATTTTACGACAAGGTCAACATAGGTCGCCAATGCATTGGAATGGGGAAAACTTTTAAAAAGTCATTTGAGGTGAAAATCTTGCAGGAAATGGGTAGTAGGACTAAATATTAATGATTCTGAAAAAAAATGGACCTAAGAGCTCATATGCCCACACCCCGGGGCAATATGCATGTATATTACCATAATATTCAAACATCTTCTCCTCTAAAACCACTTGGCCAATTGAAGCCAAATTTTATGTGAAGCATCTATAATATGGGGGAACCAATGTATATATTAATAATCTAGGTCACATGACCAAGATGGCCGCCATGCCCATATATGGTAAAAACCTCTAAATATCTTCTTTTCTGAAACCAATAGATTGATTTCAATGAAACTTGGCGTGAAGCATCCATGGCTATAGTACTACAATGTATATATAAATCATGACCCTGTGATGACCTTGACCCAGTTTATGGCAAGGTCAACATGGGTTGCCCATGCATTTGAGTGGGAAAAACTGTTAAAATGTCATTTGAAGTGAAAAGCCAGCTGGACAGAATATTGATTATTTTAAAAAAAGAAAACGGCCCAAGGGCTTCATCTGCCCCTGCACTGGGGTTAAATACCGTAACATTCAAACATGTTTATTATACCCCCCGCAAAACGAAGTTTTAGGGGGGTATACTGTTTTCAGCCTGTCTGTGATTCCGTGATTCCGTCATTCCGTCATTCCGTCATTCCGTCAACATTTTGACATCTTTGCTGAATAACTTAAGTAGTTTTTGCCCGATGTTCTTCAAATTTTCAACACACCTGCACCATTAGACAACACATGTGTGATATGAATTTAGGGGCCAAAGGGTCAGTTTTGCAAGAGTTATGGGACTTTTTAATCCTATTCATAGAATGTTTGCCATAGTGCTAATAGTGCATACTTTGTGAAATCAACTCCTCCTACAGCTTTCAATATTCTCTTTTGATACTTTTCAGATATGTGCCAGAGATATTGAAGATATGCATGAAGAAGTATAAGGCTGAAAAAAGAAATTTTGACAAATTTACAGCATTTTGAACTTAGCCAATTTTCGATAATTGCCATATTCAACAATGGTTGGTAGTGCATAGTTTGTGAAATCAACTCCTCCTAGGGCTTTCAGTATTTCTTTTCAATACTTTGCAGACATGTTCCACACATATTGAAGATGTGCATGAAGAATTATAATGATTAAAAAATAATTTTTGACAAATTTACAGCATTTTTCAACATAGCCATTTTTTGACCATTGCTTATATACAATAATGGTTGGTAGTTCATAGTTTGTGAAATCAACTTCTCCTAGGGCTTTCAGTATTTCTTTTTAATACTTTGCAGACATGTTCCACACATATTGAAGATGTGCATGAAGAATTATAATGATGAAAAAATAATTTTTGACAAATTTACAGCAATTTTTAACACAGCCATTTTTTGACTATTGCTTATACAATATGGTTAGTAGTGCATATTTTGTGAAATCAACTCCTCCTAGGGCTTTCAGTATTTCTTTTCAATACTTTGCAGACATGTTTCACATATATTGAAGATGTGCATGAAGAATTATAATGATGAAAAAATAATTTTTGACAAATTTACAGCAATTTTTAACATAGCCATTTTTTAACCATTGCTTATATACAATAATGGTTGGTAGTGCATAGTTTGTGAAATCAACTCCTCCTAGGGCTTTCAGTATTTCTTTTCAATACTTTGCAGACATGTTCCACACATATTGAAGATGTGCATGAATAATTATAATACTGAAAAAGTGAATTTTGACAAATTTACATCATTTTTCAACATAGCCATTTCTTGACCAGTTCTTATATACAATAATTGTTGGTAGTGCATACTTTGTGAAATCAACTCCTCTTAGGGCTTTCAGTGTTTCTTTTAAATTCTTTGTAGATTTGTTCCAGATATATTTTAGATGTGCTTGAATAATTTTCATGCTGAAAAAATAATTTTTGACAAATTTACAGCTTTTCTTTAACTTAGCCATTTTTTTACCATTTCTCATGATAAACAATAATGATCATAGTGCATACAGTGAAATCAACCTCAAGCTTTCAGTACATTCTTTTAATATCTTATAGATGTGACTGGCATACTGAGGATGTACATGAAGAATTATAATGCTAAAAAGATATCTTTGACAAATTTTCTGCATGTTTGACTAAGGAAGTTATTGGCCAGCTTCAGATAATTTTGCGGGGGGTATACTGAAAGCCTTGCTTGCAGCCAATTTCTAGTTGGTATGTGCAGCAGACTCAGGTGAGCGTTTACAGGACCATTGGTTCTCTGGTTTAGGACATTTTGACAATGAAAGTGAATGGACGGTGGGTACCTTGTGCAAGCAACTCCTCCTACAGTTTTATTCTGATTCTTTTGTAACTTTACAGATGTTTTAATCGTGCTTTGAAGATATGCATGTGATTTTGATATAATCCTCGGATTCATTTTTGACACTTTTTTCGCAATTGAACTTAGTCATTTTTTCGGACATTTTGACAATGAAAGTGAATGGACAGTGGGTACCTTGTGCACACAACTCCTCCTACAGTTTTATTAGCTCACCTGAGCCGTCAGGCTCACAAGGTGAGCTTATAGTATACCCATGCTCTGTCGTCCGTCCGTCCGTCGTCCGTCCGTCGTCCACCATTTTCAAAGATCTTCTTCTCTGAAACAGCTTGGCCAATCAAAGCCAAATTTTACATGAAGCATCTATGGGAAGGGGGAACCAATGTGTATATAAATAATCCAGGTCACATGACCAAGATGGCCGCCATGCCCATATATGGTAAAAACCCTTCAAAAATCTTCTTCTCCGGAACCACTGGACCGATTTCAACCAAACTTGGCATGAAGCATCGATGACTCAAGTACTACAATGTGTATATAAATCATGACCTTGCGGTGACCTTGACCTATTTTACGGCAAGGTCAACATAGGTCGCCTTTGCATTTGAATGGGAAAACTTGTTAAATTGTCATTTAAAGGAAAAATCTTGCAGAAAATGAGCAGTAGGACTGAATATTAATGATTCTGAAAAAAATTGGGCACCAGGGGCTCATCCGCCCCCACCCCGGGGCAATATACATGTATATTATCATAATATTCAAACATCTTCTTCTCTGAAACCGCTTGGCCAATCAAAGCCAAATTTTACGTGAAGCATCTATGGGAAGGGGGAACCAATGTGTATATAAATAATCCAGGTCACATGACCAAGATGGCCGCCATGCCCATATATGGTAAAAACCCATCAAAAATCTTCTTCTCCAGAACCGGTGGACCGATTTCAACAAAACTTGGCATGAAGCATCGATGGCTCAAGCACTACAATGTATGTATAATTCATGACCTTTTGATGACCTTGACCTATTTTACGGCAAAGTCAACATAGGTCGCCAATGCTTTTGAATGGGGAAAACTTTTAAAATGTAATTTAAAGTGAAAGTCTTGCAGGAAATGGGAAGTAGGACTGAATATTAATGATTCTGAAAAAAATTGGACCCCAGGGGCTCATGTGCCCCCACCCCGGGGCAATATACATGTATATTTCCATAATATTCAAACCTCTTCTCCTCTGAAATCGCTTGGCCAATCAAAGCCAAATTTTATGTGAAGCATCTATAGAATTGGGGAATCAATGTGTATATAAATAATCTAGGTCACATGACAAAGATGGCCGCCATGCCCATATATGGTAAAAACCGATCTAAAATCTTCTTCTCTGAAACCAATAGACTGATTTCAAGGAAACTTGGCGTGAAGCATCGATGGCTAAAGTACTACAATGTATATATAAATCATGACCCTGTGATGACCTTGACCAAGTTTATGGCAAGGTCAACATGGGTTGCCTATGCGTTTGAATTGGGAAAACTTTTAAAATGTCATTTGAAGGGAAAAGCCAGCAGGAAATTGGCAAATGGACAGAATATTGAAGATTCTGAAAAAAGAAAATGGCCCAAGGGCTTTATCTGCCCCTGCACTGGAGTTAAATACCATAATATTCATACATGTTTATTGGTATATGCAGCAGATCTCAGGTGAGCGTTTACAGGACCATTGGTCCTCTGGTTCTGATTTTTTTGAAACTTTGCAGATGTCTTGACCATGCTTTAAACTTACCCATGCGGTATGGATATAATCCTGACTTTAATTTTTATCACTTTTCGAAATTTGAACTTAAGTCGTTTTTCAGGCATTTACACTAAGAAACTATCAAGGCGGGGGACATAAATTCTCTGAATTTGCTTGTTATTGTTTATCATTTTCCAAGAAAGACAGTCTGGAAATTAACTGCGAGTTTAAAGAAATAGAGCAGAGAACAGACCTGGGTAAAATGCATAAATGATAAGAAACTGTTGCAAAAATCGCACGGAAATCACAGAAATTGTCCATAAGTCGCAGTGTTATTTCATAAAATTCAGAAAGTGCTCTGTATTTGTGTAGTATGCAGTGTTGTAAAAATGTTTAACCAGTCTGAACAAATTCAGACCTTTTCATCTCAGAGAATTTATTGTACCTTTATAGCTTTTTAGCAGTCCTCGTACAACCCCCTCTTCCTGAAGGGATAGAAATTGTAAGATAGAAATGCTACTGAAATAAATATAAATTCATGTTTATAAGGTATTTAATGCAATGCAACTTTAATTAAGACAAACATAAGATTTGCTTCAGTTATCGTTTGGGAATATACTGCAGATTACCACAAGCTGATTGATCACTGGTCCCTAATCGATCACTGGTCCTCTTACGTTAGGCTTTATTCTGACATAGTAAATAACTGTGGACAGGGATGTTTAAACATTGATCCAAACAAACATACACCTTTTGATTATAGATCATGGATAAAGATAATAATTTGAGCCATGTCATGAAAAAACCAGATTTTTGCCTATTCAAAAACAAAGACGCAGATCAGCTGTGCACAGCTGATCAGCACCTTATGGACAGTACAATTCCTCTTCTTTCTAAATCGGAAAGGACCAGTCTCCATAAGGGGGTTTTGGTGGTACCTGAATACTTTATTAATATTTTGGTAGCATATAGCCACATATAGGGGGCATGCATTGGTGGAAAGTTTGAGTTGAACGGGCTTTTGCTTTGGTAGTTATGGGAAATTAAAGTGGGTGGGGTAATTCCATCCTGTTTTACCTGAAGAAGAAAATCATCCATTTTTTACTGTCTCTATAAAGTGCGGGCAAAATGTTTTATCATACAATGAAAGGACATTAGTCACATAGTATTATAGTATGAGGATTAATTATGTGCCACTAAAAAGTACAGAGAAATATTGCATTGATACCAGGTCTTGAATTTTGAGTATTTTTTGTCGACCGACTTTGCCAAAAACATGAACACGTCTCTACAAGGTACATGTACATAATCAAACAATATTTTGAGGAAATATTGGCCAATGCATGGTTATTGCAGAATTATGGGGATTTTTGTGTAGCTTAGTTAATTTGTGAGTTATGTGCCCTTGAATGCCAGAAACTGACATGAAAAAGTTAAAATGTGTAAGTTTTTTGTTAAAGTTTCACTAGTTGTGTATATCTCATGAATCAACCTTCATAAAGCATCCGTATTTGGACCATAGGTACTCCAAAGGGTTTTCTTTTGTACCATGAGTTTGGACTCCAGGGTCCATGCCCAGGGATAGGGGCTAAATGTAAAAATCTAGGTCACCTTATAAATGTGGTGTTTACAATGTTAACGTTACTTCTTTAAGTCCATATCTTAAAATCAAAATTAGGAATGTGTTCTATTTAGATCATATATGCCATGTATGGTTTGCTTTTATCCTAGGTACCATTTCCAGGGGTGGGGCTACAGTTCAAAATCTAGGACACCTTTAAAATAATCTATATATAATTAAATATAAATATAATTAATCTATATCATGACATCCACAGTCTAGTCAAAAAGAATTCATACTTAAGACCATAGATGCCCTGTAAAGTTTGGACTCCAGGGTCCATGTTTGGGATGGGGCTAGAAAATCTAGAACTTCTTAAAAATTGTATACTTTTCCTAACAGATAATACAGCTTCTTAAGAAGGCAAATATGAAATCTTTGGTTTGATGTGCCTTTGTATGGGACCTGGCCTGTAGAATTTGATAATAAACCCATCATCAGATCTATATGCTCATTTTCATTCAGCTGATGAAAGTCTGGCATTTCAGAAGAATCCATTGTTTTTCAAATGTTGCGTCGTTTGTTGACTCATTGCCCGTGGCTTTTGGTTGCAGCCTATTGGGTGACTATGTTTGACAAAAGTGACATGGAATAACAATAGTTTCCAAAATATCCATTGTTTTTGCCTTTTCCATATGTTTCTAAAAGTGACATTGCCATAAATAGGTCAAGGTCGTCCCAGGGTCATCATTTTAGCAAACTATGATGGGCTGGTGTTACATACCGATGCTACATACCAAGTTTTACGGAAAAAGGCCCACTGGTTCTGGAGCAGAAGATTTTTGCAGGGTTTTTACCATATATGAGCATGGTGGCCATCTTGGTCATGTGGCCAAGATATCGCAACTAAAATTTTGATTCCACTACCCAAGGAAGCTCTTCATAAAATTTCAACTTGATCAGTCAAGCGGTTTCAGAAAAGAAGATCTTAGAAATTGTGACTTAATTTTGATATTTCAATGACCTTGGGTCGAGGTCAAGAAATGACCTTGACCTTAATTAATTACATACCTTCAATGATTCCATTAGGTGTCTCCATCTAGCAATTTCAAGTCTCAGGCTGCAAAAGTTTCCAAATATCCATTTTTTTTTTTGCCTTTTCTGATGTAAAAGCCTATGTTTCCAAAATTGACCTTGCCGTAAAATATGTCAAGGTCATCCTATGTTCATAATTTGAAAAACTTTAACGGGCTGGAGTCCCGGATGCTACATACCAAGTTTCGTGCAAATCGGCCCACAGATTCTGGAGAGGTTTTTGAAGGGTTTTTACCATATATTGGCGTGGCTGCCATCTTGGTCATGTGACCAAGATCCTGTGAACAAACTTTCATTCTCCCTACCCATGAAGGCTCCACATAAAATTTCAACTTGATCGGCCAAGCAGTTTCTGAAAAGAAGATCTTTGAAATTGTGGAGGACGACGGACGACGGAGCATGTGTATACTATAAGCTCACCTGGGAGCCTTCGGCTCAGGTGAGCTAAACAGTAAACCCTACAGGGCATATATGATCTAAACAAGAACACTTTCCTATGTTTGTTTTTAAGATATGGACTTAGAGAAGAAACATTAACATTGTAAACAACACATTTAAAAGGTGACCTAGATTTTGACCTTTTGCCACAATTTTTGGGCATGGACCCTGTTGTCCGAACTCTTGAAAAGAAAGGTAACCCTTTCGGGTACCTATGGTCCAAATATGAATGGTTTGTGATGGTTGATACATGAGATTTACACAACTAGTGAAACTTTAACCCAAAACTTGCACATTTTACATTTTCATGTCAGTTTTCTGGCATTCAAGGGCACATAACTCATTAATTAATTAAGCTACACATAAACCCCTATAATTCTGCAATAACCAATTATTGGTCAATATTTCCTTAAAATATGGTTTGATTTTGTAGCATTGTAGAGACATATTCATGTTTTTGGCAAAGTTGGTGGATTAAAAATACTCAAAATTCAAGACCTGGTATCGCTCTTATATTTCTCGGTACTTTTTAGGGGCACTTGATTAATCTTCATACCAATATACTATGTTACTAATGCCCTTTCATTGTCTGATAAATCTCTTTGCCTGTACTTTATAACAATAGTGAAAATTGATGATTTTCTCCTCTAGGTAAAACAGGTATGGAATTACCCCACCCACTTTAATTTCCCATAACTACCAAACCAAAAGTCCGTTCAACTCAACTTTTCCACCAATGCATGACCCCTTTATGTAGCTATTTGCTACCAAAATATTATTAAAATATTTAGGTACCACCAAACCCCCCTTATGGAGACTGGTCCTTTCAAGCTTCTAGCCATCTTCTGTAGGTGCAAAGGCTGGTTTTTGTCGGACGTGGTCGGAAGCCCTAAAGACTGGTTTTTCTCACATTGCAGCTCATTTTGTATGTGAATATTTAAGAATGTATTATAATTTCAGCTTTCAGACATTACTGTATTATACATGTACTGTAATACTCTGCTGTTGGACAATACACAGACAACAATTATTTTAGATCGACTGACAAAATCTTATATTTTCTTTATTGTGTATTTCAGCTTTCTGACATTCCAGTATTGTACATGTACTGTGATACTGTGAAAACTCTGTTACCTTTGCGATTTGATGATCCACAGAAAACAAATTTAGATAGACTGACAAAGGCTTGTATAAACATCCTTACCAGAGCTCAAACAGAAAATATGGTAAGGAACATGGCTCACTTAATCTGGCCTCTTTCAAACCATCTGGATAAAATGTCCCCCTTAACATTTCCTGTTAAGGAAATGAATACAATACCCCTTGAATACCCCATTTAAACCCCACTTTTATATAGTAAAACTGGGGTTTGCAGGGGTATACCTATTTTCTTTAATTTTGCTCCAAAACATAGATTGTGGGTACTCATTAGAACCACCTATGTTTTCAGCAAAAACAAGAAAAATATTTTTTTTTCAGCTGAAAATTTTCAATTTTTAAAGCTCAAAAATTATCTGTTCATTGCATGGTCAAGTTTTCGTAATGCAATAGCTCAGATTGTAAGGAGCAAAGACTAGAATATCGTCCATAGTGGTCGAATTCATATTTTTTATGTACAGGGATAGTCAAGATATGAGCCGCGACATGAGAAAACCAACAATGTGGTTTTTAAACAGGTCGGACACAAACCGAGCTGTACAAGGACAGAAGATGGCTAGAGGCTGGAAATTTTGGATTTAAGAAGAAGGGGGATTGTACTATTAGTGTAGTGAAAACAAAGGCGCTGATCAGCTTTGCATTTACTGCACAGCTGATCTGCGCCTTTGTTTTCGCTGCATGGATTAAAAAAATCTATGATGGGGTTGAGGCCGAGACAAGGAAATCTCAGGCAAGTTTTCAGATTATTCAAGTCTCATCCGAGGCTCTGCTGAGGATGAGACTCGGATAATCTGAAAACGAGCCTGAGATTTCCTTGTCTCGGCCTCAACCCCATCATAGATTTTTTTTCTCACCTATCACCTTATGTTCAGGCAACCATTTTGTTTATACATGAAACAATATGCAAAGTAACCAGTGAAAAAAAAAAAAAATTGTATATCCACTAACCTTACAAAAATATTCAATCAGCTTTTTGTTTAGTGGATAAAATTCTCAGCAAAATTAAATTTTGAGATTTTTATCAAAGCAGCAGACTACAATTGTTCCTGTAAACTTCCTGAAATTAACACCTGCATGGCTATTTTTGTCACTGACAGTTGACACCTAGCTTATCACTTCCTTATATGGAAATACACATAAAGCTGTATATTTCTAATGGCTAACTACAGAAATGATTGGCATTTTGAGACAGCTTAAATTTACTAGTAAATATCTCTGACAGGCACACAAAAGGACTTGCTTGTCTGATGGGTGAGAAAGTACAGACATTCTTCTTCATAAATCCAAAATTTCAAGCCTCTAGCCTGCTTTTGTGACTATACAGGGCTGTTTGTGTCAGACCTGGTCGGAAACCAAATTGTTAGTTTTTTCATGCACAGGCTGATATAGTAATGTACATGTAAATCTTTGATTAAAAAAACAGCAACATGAAATCAACAATTACTGTGTGTGCAATACTGCCTTGGTGATTTGTTTTTCAGAAACAAGATTTACCAACCAAACTTTCCCAGCTTGGGGCGATAAGTGTTCTTGGTACAATGGCGGCCATGATTTCTGAGACTTCCCACAATGCACCAGTCGCCCAGAATGCAACTGATTCATGTTCCATTAACAGTACAAGAACCATGAGAGAATTGATATGCAGTTATGGCAAGGAAATGAAAGTAAATCTTCATCTCTCAAAGCCAGTTGTGCAGAAGTAAGTGAGCCACCACATGGGAAAACCAACAATTTGGTTTCCGAACGGGTACGACACAAACCAGGCTGTACAAACACAGAAGATGGCTAGAGACTGGAAATTTTGGATTTAGAAGGTAGAGGAATTGTACTATCTGTGTAGCCAAAACAAAGGCGCTGATCAGCTTTGCGGTTACCACGGAGCAGATCTGCACCTTTGTTTTTGCCTATGCAGACTGTTGGTTTTCCCATAGCTTATCAGGATATGTGCGTGTAATGTATGCCCCTTTATTACCCCACTTTTCTATAGTACAACTGGGATATAAAGGGGTATACAGTTTTTCTAATTTTTTTATCCAAAACATAGATTGTGGGTACTCGATAGAACCACCTCCCTTAGGCGGTTCTTAAGTGTACCCACATTCAAAGTTGGATCAGAAATATTTAAAAAAATCAAAATTTTTCGTATGGTATTTTCAATTTTTACAGCAGGAAAATATCTCTGTATTTTGCATGGGCAAGGTCTCATAATGGATCATGGACATCTGCCAAAAGACATAACCTATGGGAATCATTACAAAACATGCCCAAGTAATATACAAATTTTTCCTAAGTTGTAAAAATTGATAATTTTCAGTAGAAAATATTTGATATTTTTCTTATTTTTGCTCAATACATGTACATAGATTGTGGGTACACGTTTGAACAGCCTTGGTGAGGTGGTTCTAACGAGTGCCCACAATCTATGTTTTGGAGCAAAAATAAGAAAAATAGGTATACCCATACATATCCCAGTTTTGCTATATAAAAGTGGGGTTCAAGGGGGTATACATTACAGGGACATGTTTTCGTGATGTCATCATTTTTGGCTAGGCACTAGGCAGTAGTTTAGGAATATTGGATACAGTGATATATGGAAGATGAATCTATATACAGATATCATCAGGAAAACATGTCCATGAAAAGTATACCCCATTAAACCCCACTTTTATATAGAAAAAAACTGGGGTTCGCAGGGGTATACCTATTTTTGCTCCAAAATATAGATTGTGGCTACTTGTTATAAACGCCTCAGCATCTATGTTACCACGTACCCATGATCTATGTTTTGAGCAAAAATATTAGAAATTACAAAATTTTTCAGATGAATATTTCATTTTTTACAGCTGAAAAAAATCGCTGTATGTTGCATTTGCAAGTTTTTGTAATGAAAGCTAAGAGGCTGATCAGTCTCTCCCGTTTCCTAATGTGAAAATTTATCTGTTCCTTCAGCGGTTAAGGAAAGAATAATAAAAGAATATCAACATGCTTTAAAAAGTCAGTTTTATTGTCAGAGGAAAAAATGTCATTGAAAGTTAAAATTTAAATCCGCAGACAAACGTCTTGGCATATGTTTGACTTTGTTTTGATTGAAGATAGCAGAGCAAATCTCTCTGTTTTATTTTCAGCCTAAATCAACAAGAATGGGGTAAACTTGTCTCCCTTTATTTACAAAGTCAGTGGGAAGTTCTACAACTCTCTCTGCTCTATAGTGACCTATGGTGTGGAACTACAGAGTTATTGGACTTAGCCCAGGAGACCCTGTCAGTTTGTGCTGGGGAGACACTGGTGCCCGTGTTACGCTGTATTAAACTATTACTACCTCAGGTATCTCTATTTTTTTATTTTAGCGCACATGCTCCAATAAGCACACACCCTGGTCATTTACGAAAATCATGTGCATAAGCGCACACTGCTCGACTAACATTTTGGTATTTTATACAGATCTTACACATAAAAATTCAGTGTTAACTGCATTAATACTAAGCATTAGCTGACCAACACTTATTTGCAACAATTGGAACACTTAAATGACATCATCTTTGGTATTTTTGACATGGAACTTTCAGCAGTATGTGTGTTATTTTCGTTCCTAGTGTGCCCTTATTAGAACGATATTTTGTTACCTTAACTTTATGTTATTTTGAAAAGTTAAGGGCGCTGTGCGCTAATTAGAATGAATATGGTAATAAGATTTGATGTTTTAGGTTACTTTTAGCTCACCCTCAAGTACATGTACTTGTATAACTTACTGATGTGAATTTATGGTTTTCAGGGTACTGTGTATTTTTCATGATTAAGACCTGGGGCCATTTGTTCAAAATTAATGATGTCGTTAGTTAACGATTCATTAAAATTTCAAATGGCAACATTACAAATACACTGTTATTTTTTGTTGAAAAAATGTGAGAATCCTTTGCATTGCAAAGGATTCTCACATTTTATCAACAAAAAATTACAGTGTATTTGCTTATGTAGTTGGCATTTACTTAATAAGTTGAGGTCTTAACGATGACGTTAAGCTAACAATGTTTTGAACAACTAGACCCAGATTTCCAGATGCAGTTTGCAGTTAAGATTTTTTCTTCATCACATTTAGCTCACACGGATGTTCATGTACGTTAACAGAAACCCAATAAAGCTATTTCAAAGATATTTATTTGATGATATATGTTTTAAGGTAATCAGGCACAAGTGGCACATAGGGGCATTCCCTATTTTATCCAACCAGCTTATGCATTCATATTGTCCCCTTTTCAATGTTTTACAGGTTGTCAGTACCCAGAAGCTTGATGACTCTCAGATCAATGTGATTCTAGAAGCTTGTTGGGGCAGCCTAGAGGAAAACAGACGACACCCTCAATATTGGCAAATATTGTCCGCCTTTGTTGAAACAGTGTATCAGTCTTGCCTGATCGTGAAATCGGAGGATTCAGTGGTTATTCAAAGCTTGAATAAGGTAAGTATGGACGGACAAATTTCTTATAAATCAAAAGCTTCTCTTGCCCAGTCTAGCAGATGATATCCTCTATATTGACAAATATTGTCTGTTTTTGTTGAAACAGGGTATCAGTCTAGCCTGATGGTTTCATGATTATGCATATAGCTTGAATAGGGTAAATTTAGATGAGCCACCACATCCAAAAACCAACAAAATGCATATGCAAAAACAAAGCTGCAGATCAGTGACTGCACAGCTGCTCAACGCTTTTGTTTTTGGAACACAGATATTACATTCCCTCTTCTTCTTAAATCCGAAATTTCAAGCATCTAGCCTTCTTTTGTGGGCGCACAGCCTGGTGTGTGTCAGACTGATTGTTGGTTTATTCATGCAATGGTACAGATATGCATGAATATCAGAAAACCCTAAAAAGTTTTCTTAACCAGTTGAGGGGAAGCAAACTGGGGTTTGAAGGGGTATACATAATTTTCTTTTTTTGGATCCAAAACATACGTTATGGGTACTCTTTAGAACCACCTTGGCGAGGCGGTTCTAACGTTTACTCATAATGAATGTTTTGAGCGAAAATATTTAAGAAATTTATTTTTTTTTTCAATGAAATTTTTATTTTTTCTTCTGAAAAAATCACAGTATATTGAGAAAATACCATCAATATTTGTGAATATTTCATCCTTTGTTGAATCTGTGTATCAGTCTTGTCTTATATTGAAATATTGGCATTCTGTGATATAGAACTTATAAGCTTGAATTTTTAAAGCTTTATGTGAAGGTGAAATCCTAGCATTGTTTTGCCTTTGGAGAAACAAAGCCCTATAGGTGTAAATTCCATCGACACTTATTACTTGTTATACATAGTCTGAATGTTGAGCTTTTTGCTTTGTAGAACACCATACTGTAAAATTTTCTGGCCATAGTTTCTCTGAAGCTAGAATAATATTGTTTTGCAAATACTGTATTTGTTCTAATTAGCGCACATGCTCCAATAAGCACACACCCTGTTCGTTTCTGAAAAATATGCAGATAAGCATGCACTACTCGACAAGTATATTGGTATTATATACCAATTTTACACAATAATACCACATTAAAACGTATCTTTAAACGATCAAACAATATTTCACAACTATTGGCACACTTATATGACATCACCATTGATATTTTTGACACGGTTGTTTCTCCCGTTTATATGTTTTTTTATTCTAAGTGTGCGCTAATTAGAACAATATTTTGTTACCTTTACTTTAAGATATTTTGAAAAGTTCAGCGCACTGTGCGCTAATTAGAATGAATACGGTATTATCATTTCAGTTTGCCAGTGCCTTGGTGTCCCTGGGAGAGGATAAAAATGGCGTGGCGAATATTCTCGTCAAACAGCTCTGCCTTGTATGGTCAAAGCCTGGTATTACAGAACATATAGCCAAGTTTCTACCTCTGATAGTGCAGTTCTGTATGTTTGGAAATATACAGAAGAAGAGAGATAGGCAGATATATGATACCTGTGCAGCAGTAGAAGCTCTGGGGGACAAGTGCTCTGTTAACGAACTCAAAGACAGGTAACAGTCAACGTAAAACATTGAGAGCTGTTGTTTCCAATAAGATATAAATGAGCCGCCTATGAGAAAACCAACAATCTGCATTATGCGAAAACAAAGACGCAGATTAGCTTTGTGATTGCCGCGAAGCTGATCGGCGCCTTTGTTTTCGCTACACGGATAGTACACTTCCTCTTCTTAAATCCGAAATTTCAAGCTTCTAGCCTGCTTCTGTGACTGTATAGTATGTTTTGTGTCAGACCTGTTCGGAAACCACATTGTTGGTTTGCTCCCAAGACAGCTCAAATGAAAGGTGATTTGGAAGCAGTGAAAACATTAAAAGGGAGGTGGTATGGACCATATTGCGCATTTTCGAGTACTGAACCTTCAGAAGTATACTGCAGTTTCAAAATTTTGAACAAGGGAAGTATAAATAAAAAAACATGCCTAAACAGAGTAAAAAAACTGAAACATTGTTTAGAAGAGCATTTATAAAGATTATTGTTCCTAAATTCGTATTGAAGCATTCTGCGTTCATCCAAAATGCATTATGGTTGAACAAGTGACAGCTTATAAAACTAAAACATGTATCTTTGATCTTATCATATGACGTTGTAATTAAGTTCAAACATAATGTTGATAACATATGTGATAAAAATCATATGACCAAGTATTAACTTTTGCCGGAGTTTGTTATATCATGTGATGATGTAAATTTTCAGTGAAAATGTCAATTTGGAAGGTGATCAAAAAAGGTCATATGATAAAATGAATCTTACAGTACACTCATAGTAATTTCATAGGAAATTTATGCAACTCAACAAAGGCTTGTTTAATCCTTTATTTGTGTGTTTTCTAATTTTAAATGGCTTGACAGAGTGCTGCTGTTATGGGATATTACAGTGCTTCACAGTAATTTCGCAGCACCTTTGTTTTTTCGCTACACAGATAGTACAATTCTTCTACTATCTAAATCTAAAATTTCAAGACTGTAGCCATCTTCTGTGCTTGCACAGCTTGGTTTGTGTCAAACCTGGCAGGTCTGAAACCCAGATTGTTGGTTTTCTCATGCAGAGGCTCAATTGTGCTTCCGTTTTGTAGCATTTCAAAGCAAGATACTTTGGTACGGGCAACAATCTTCAGTTTTCTATGCAGCTTGAACCCAGCTCACTCACTACACCGCCATCTTGTAACCAGTCTAATAAAATTGACAATAGAGAAATATGTGGAATTATCAAGGAACCAGTCTCTGACATTTATAAATAGTCTGGTTCACAGGCAAAGACATAGACTGGTTCAACTGCTATTGCTCACAGAATCTTTCATTGAAGATGTAAGTAAATGTTTACCAGTCAGGTTGTGAATTAATGGACACATAGTTTTACAAGAAGAAATGAATTATGAAAGATTTTTGAAAGTCTGCAATATTCATTTTCATTTAGATATTTACAGACTGCTTTGCAGAGTCCAAAATATCTGGTTTTGTCAGATGCTTTGAGATACATGTTCATATTTTGTACAGGTCATAATTTATCTTTTTGTGTTTATGCATTCAAATGTAAAATAATTATGAATTTTTTAGTCTGTTTGCAATAATTATACTGTCTTCAGTGTTTGTTGGCATTAACCTATAATAAAACCTATTGATTTTGATTTTATTTTTATCATGAACTTAGGATTTCCTGCCATCTATGTGGAAGTTTCTATGGCGATCACTGGAGCAAGAGCATCAGCCGTCTATCAGACATATGTTGGAGTGGGAAGTCATGCGGTTGATGTACAGGCATGAAGAATATAGGAAACAAATATGGATACTCTTGGAAAAGGTACTGAAGTATGCCATAGAATTTTGGTTGGATGTATTGATGTTTAAGTCCCACTCAACAGCATGGTCATATGGAGACAGGACCACAATTTTAAATCTCATCCAAAGGTCTGCTTACAAATTTTGGCAGAAATTTATATGTGCACAGAACATACTCGGATCTGACTACCCACACTGTCTAATCAATATCTACGCAGTCTTATCATACAGACATGACATGAAGATCACAAGAAATTAATCCAAACAATCCTTTCATTTTGTGTGTGTTGGTGGGGGGGGGGGGGAGAGAGTGTCATCCCGTGGTAATCTAGTGATATTGAACAGAACTCCAGAGTTAGGGATCCTGGATCCTGTAGTCCTGTATTGTCCTTGAGCAAGACATTTTAAGCTCCCCACTGCACTGGTTAATACATGTACCTAGGAACTTTTGGCCAATTCCAGATATGACTGAAAAATTGTTGACTGTGATGTTAAGCCATAACCAAACCAAATAAATAATCATTTATTGTAGGCCGTTTATGTAGATTGCTTTTGAAAATCACATATTTGAAGCATACTTCTTGTGACAAATGAGCCGCCCCATGGGAAAACCAACAATCTGCATAGGCGAAAACAAAGGCGCAGATCAGCGCCTTTGTTTTCGCTACTCGGATAGTATAATTCCTCTTCTACTTAGTACTTAAATCCGAAATTTCAAGCTTCTAGCTCTTTTCCGTGCTTGTACAGGCCGTTTTATGTCAGACCTGTTCGGAAACCACATGCGGCTCATATATGAAAAGGTGTCAGTGCAGTTTGAAGGCTGCTGGAGATGCTGAATTATTTGAGCCTCTACACAAGAAAACGGGTCTTGGGGGTTTTCCAACCAGGTCCGACACAAACCAGACTTTGCAGCCACAGAAGAATGCTACGAAGTTGAAATTTTGGATATAAGTTGAAGAGGGATTGTACTATCTGTGAAGCGAAAACAAAGGCGCTGATCAGCTGTGGTGTTACTGCATAGCTGATCTGCACTTTTGTTTTTGCATATGCAGAAGTTTAGTTTTCTCATGACATGGCTCGTTTATGAAGACAAAACAAATGTATTTATGGATGAGTATTGTTTTCCAGTACAGGGAAAGTAAGAACTTTGTGCTATGCTCACTGCTGTGTATTGTGATACATATGGGACCACACCTTCCTCCCCAAGAACAGGTTGGTTTTTGCATTACGTAAACACACACACATGTAACATGGAGATTTTTCCCCAAGTTGTAAAAACTGTACATTTTCAGTTGAAAACTTTCAATATTTTCTTATTTTGTGATCGAGGCGATTCCAACTTTTACCATGCTCACATTGTTTTGAGCTAATAAAGAAATATAAGGAAAGTTTTATAACCTAAAAAATCACTGTTTATTGCATAGGCTTGTTTTCATAAAGTATTGTTCAAACCCATCATCTGTACAAAAATCTTTGCCTTTGCCACCTTAGTAAAACACTGGGCTTTACTTATCTGTATACTTTGTTAGGGAACCAACTCTCTCCCAGGGAACTACATGTACTCAGTAACTGTCTGTAGGGAAGTAACTCATTTCAAACTATTTTTCAGGAAGACTACTACAATCAAGCCATTCCAAGTGTTCTCCCCTGGTGCCTGGCTCATCACTTCCATACTCGGATATTTGCTCAAGCCACCATGGTTAAATTGTGGAACCAATGTCAAGAATTGGGTTTGACCAGTATACTGAAGGCTCACAGTATACTACAGGTCCTGGTGGACTTCAACCAGGGAAATAGGTAGAGCCAACATTCAACTAGATTTGTTACCCATTTTTCAATCCATATTAATACTGAAAGAATGTGCACTTAATGCCGGTGAACTGTGGTACTAATGTCAACAGCTAGATATGACCAACATCGTCATGATAACATGTCCATGTAATGTATACCCCCTTAAACCCCATTTTATAGCAAAACTGGGTTATGCAGGGGTAAACCTGTTTTTTCTATTTTTGCTCTAAAACATAGATTGTTAGTACTCATTAGAATGGCCTCTAATATGAACCTAAAATCTATGTTTTGAGCAAAAATACGAAAAAAATATCAAGAAGGTGTACTGAAATATTAATTAAAATATGAATTTTTTTTCTGTATATTGCATGGGCAAGTTTTCTTAGTGTACTGAAGGCTCATAGTTTTCTACAGGTCCTTGTGGACCAACCAGGGAAATAGGTAGTACATAAACTTTAAGCTCACCTGAGCCAGAGGCTTATCAGGTGAGCTTGTAATATAGCCATGCTCAGGTACCCTTTGCGATCTACTGTCCGTCAATTGAGGAAAGGTTGAACGTCTGAGATTTATGTTATTGAGCAGTCTTTCTGGATAGTGATGATATGAGCCACCACATGGGAAAACCAACAATCTGCATAGGCGAAAACAAAGGCGCAGATCAGCTTCGCAGTAACTGCGAAGCTGATCAGCGCCTTTGTTTTCGCTACAAGTATAGTACAAATCCCTCTTCTTCTTAAATCCGAAATTTCAAGTTTCTAGCCTGCTTCTGTGACTGTACAGGCCAGTTTGTGTCGGACCTGGTTGGAAACCTGAATTGTTGGTTTTGTCACGCACAGGCTGATTTATTCTACATTTTACAGGAACTCAACCAAGAATGTGAAGAAGTTGCTGGACAGTTTCTTCTTTAAGTTCCTAGACTTTAGGAGAGATTTTAGTATTGAGGTAAGCTTTTAAAAGAACAATTACATGCTTTGGTAGGCCTAGGAAGTGTCAGTCAAAAAAGTTGCATTATGCAAAAACTGCCTTTGGCATGATAGTATGATTGCGATACAAAGGTGCAAATCAGCTGCACTGTAACTGCATAGCTGATTGGTATCGTGGTGGCTTGCTGGTAGAGCATAAGCCTTGAAATCAAGATCAGGTCTCGGGTTTGATCCCCACACGGGGCACTGTGTTGTGTAGAATTTTTTGACTGGGACATTAAACCTCAATACAAAGGTATCATGCTGTCACCATCTAGATAGAAAGCCTTCCTACTTCCTGTCTCATTAACTTAATTACTTGATATGAGGTACTAAATTTTTGCATGCAGCCATACTCTATACATTATGGTATTGCATTTCAATTTGCACTTCCAAATGATAAAAAAGAGCGCAGTGGCCTAGTGGTAGAGCATCAGACTCCCAAATTGAGAGATCCTGTGTATGATCCCCAGATGGGTTACTGATTTGTGTCCTTGAGCAATACACATTAACTCCCCCATTCTGGTTAATACCAGACATGACTGAAAAATTGTTGACTGGGACTTTAAACCTTAATACAATCCAAACAGACTTTATTTTATGATTTCAGACCATATTTCACACATTGCCCTGCATGACGGGCCTGTCAGAGGAGGACTGGGTTGCCCCCTCACTATTTATACAGGCCAATAGAGAGTGGGGTGAGGGGAAGGGATCCTGTTATATACAGCTATACAATAAGACAGACAGACTCAAGACGTGTGATCCAGGCGTATGGAGATGGAGGGGAGGTATGGAATAGAAACCAAATAAGCAGATGACAAAATCATGTCTGCAATATTTTGAAAAATAAAAAATGGTCTTTTTAGATTAAACTGTTGAACTTTCAAAATAAGATCCAGCAATACTGTAGATCCGGAAATATTCGCGAGAACTTAATTTTTAGCTCGCCTGCACGAAGTGCACAGAGCTATTGTTGTCACCTCGGTCGTACCCGTTTACGTGTACGTTTACGTTTATGTGTACGTCCACGTCACACTTTCGGTTAAAGTTTTTAAAATTGTTATATCTTGATAGTCACTGACCAGAAATCATTCATATTTGGAACATTGCTGCATATGAGGGTCCTCTGTGATTTAGTGTGAAGGGACCCATGGGGTCATGCCTGGGGGCGGGGCTAGAGGTCAATATCTAGAACACCTTTGTACAATGCTCAGATGCTGTGTTAGTTTCTCATCAACTGTAAAGCCTAGAACTGTCAAACCTTACATATGACTTCTCCTGGATGTCCCGACTCGGCACCCACATTGACCTACTGACCTTGACCTATATTTCATGCTCCAGTGACTTTGTCATTTTTGAAGCCAACCCTTAATATCTCATCAACTATACAGCCTACAACCATCAAACCTTGCATATGGCTTCTCCTCGATGTCCAGACTTTGCACCCACATTGATCTAGTGACCTTGACCTATATTTCATGCTCTAGTGACTTCGTCATTTTTGAAGCCAACTCTTAATATCTCATCAACTGTAAAGCCTACAACCATCAAACCTTGCATATGACTTCTCCTTGATGTCCCGACTCGGCACCCACATTCACCTAGTGACCTTGACCTATATTTCCTGCTCTAGTGACTTTGTCATTTTTGAAGCCAATCCTTAATATCTCATCAACTATAAAGCCTACAACCATCAAACCTTGCATATGGCTTCTCCTAGATGTCCAGACTTGGCACCCACATTGACCTACTGACCTTGACCTATATTTCATGCTCCAGTGACTTTGTCATTTTTAAGCCAACTCTCAATATCTCATCAACTATAAAGCCTACAACCATCAAACCTTGCATATGGCTTCTCCTCGATGTCCAGACTCGGCACCCACATTGACCTACTGACCTTGACCTATATTTCATGCTCCAGTGACTTTGTCATTTTTTAAGCCAACCCTCAATATCTCATCAACTGTAAAGCCTACAACCATCAAACCTTGCATATGGCTTCTCCTCGATGTCCCGACTTTGCATCCACATTGATCTTGTGACCTTGACCTATATTTCGTGCTCTAGTGACTTTTTCATTAAAGTTTTTAGAAGTCTATATCTCTTGAACATGTTGATGGATCAAGTTGATACTTTGCATGTTGGTAGATATTGGTCTGAAGTTTTATGCAGTACCATCATGACCCACCCTTGGTGACCTTGAGGTCAAGGTCACAGACTTAGAATTTTTTTGTTAAAGTTTTCGGTTAAAGTTTTTAGAAGTCTATATCTCTTGAACATGTACATTGATCCAGTTGATACTTTGCATGTTGGTAGATATTGGTCTGAAGTTTTATGCTGTACCATTATGACCCACCCTGGGTGAACTTGAGGTCAAGGTCATGGCCTTAGAAATTTTTGGTTAAAGTTTTGGGTTAAAGATTTTTGAAGTTGAAACTTTGCATGTTTGTGGATATTGGTCTGAAATTTTATGCTGTACCATCACAACCCACCTGAGCGACCTTGAGGTCAAGGTCATTGGTCATAGATTTTGATAAGTTTAGTAGCAAAGCACAAGTCAGGTGAGCTACGCTGTCCTGCGACAGCTCTTATTGCTAATATTGTGAATTGGTTGCCTCGCGAATTCAAAATTCTCGCTTATAAAGACTTTTAACTTTATATAATGAATGGACACTCACTCGCGAATTCAAGAACTTGCTAATCGGAAATAGAAAATTCACGAAATAAAAGTCACGCGAAAATTTCTGAATTTACAGTACAATTTGTATGAAAAGAGGCATTGTTGTGTCTTAATTTTCAAGATAAGCTTCATGTTGTATGTCAAGGGTGATTTTAAATTAACTGTATTTCTAAGTCATGCTCAATAAGATCATGATTCTATATCAGCAGACAACAAATCAGCATCACAAGCAGACAGCAGTGGGGCTATGCATAATAAAGAACTGATTTTGAAATTTTCACTTGCTGATAATATTTCTCTGGTACATATAGACCCCTTTTACTTCAAAATCTCGAGCATTTGAGTTTAGCTTGTACATTTCCAGGTTATGACCAATATGACCATGATACTGAATCAGCAGATGACACAGCAGCCTCATATCACTAGCAGACGGCAATGGAGATGTGCAGATGAAAAAAAAAAGTTTTAAAGTTTATAAACTAATAAATTCTTTTTTTCATTGAAAAATCTTTAGGTTATGATCAATATGACCATGAAACTGAAGCAGCAGACGACAACTCTACCTCACTAGCAGACGGCAATGGTGATGTGCAGAAAAAAATAATGCCATGGAAACAGATGGTTCCCGACGAGGAAACGACACAGGAAATGGAATATGGGGTTAAAGAAAGGCACGAGGATGGACTAGTGGTTGTGACATCACTGATCAGCAAGGTTCCTAATCTAGGTGGTAAGTGTAATATCTTAAAATTGTATAATATTCTGTTTTTTCTTCTAATTTGGAATCCAGAGTTCATGGGTTTGAGCCCTATCTCCGCTAGGTTGTGTCCTTTAGCAAGACTCATTTACTCATAAAAGTACTCCTAGACTGGGTTGGGCCGTTGGATCAACTGGACATGACTAAAAATTGTTGACTGGGATGTCAGGCAATAACTCAAGAAACCAAACCACCAACCAACCTTTGGAACCTGTGAATATTAATGAATTGAAATTATATTCATAAAAATCATGTTTTGATCCCTCTCTTGCAGGTTTATGTCGTACTAGTGAGATATTTGGTGTATCAGAATATGTCTTGGGTAAACTACAGTACACAGAAGATAAGGCATTCCAGGGCCTTAGTGTTACTGCCCAGAAATGGCTCCCAATTACTGAGGTAGGTCCAGGAAATGAGTGGTGAAACACCACTAAGATATTTGGTGTATCAGAGTAGGTCTTGGGTAGAAGATAAGGCATTCCAGGGACTTAGTGTCACTGCCCAGAAATGGCTCCCAATTACTAAGGTAGGTCCTTGAATACTAGGTGTTGCAAGAATATCATATAGTGACACTGATCATCCTGTTCAAGTGGACCCAAAATCAATACCTACAATTCTTTCTTGAAGATTTGGTCATGAAAAAATTTCTATGGTCATTCATCCTCTACCACTGATTGAGGTAGGAAATATGCACATAGTACTGGTAATATGCCCCTAGGAGGCTAGTCAGGGTACCATGTGGCAAGGATTCCTGACTGCCGAGACAACAGCTTAGCTTTCATGGGCGTAAAGCATGAAATCAAATCAGATAACAAAAATGTGGTGCCGCAGCAAGGACATAGAAGGTAGAGAAATTTCATGATTTGGAATGAAAAAAAAAAAATCAGCCTCCATAGAAGCCAAACTGACATGAAAACCCTGAATTTTTTGCCTTGAAGGTCCATGAGTCCCAACTGCCAGAATACTTACATCAGAAGAGACAAGAGGGGTATACATTGGTTGGAGTGGAACAGACTGCTAACAGTGTGTGTTTGACAGACTACACATTCCCTGTGAAGACATTGCTCTTGCTTGGGTATGTAGCAGTGAATTAGAAATTTATTTGATAGAGCTGGTGTGTTTTCTGTTATACTTACTACCATGTATTCTTTTTAGCTCACCTAACCTGAGCCGAAGGCTCACAAGGTGAGCTTATAGGATGGCCATGCTCTGGCATCCGTCCATCCACAGTTTCAAAGATCTTCTCCTCTGAAACCACTGGGTCAATCAAAGCCAAACTTCATGTGGAGCATCCTTAGGAATGGGGAACGAAGTTTATATAAATGATCCAGGTCACATGACCAAGATTGCCGCCATGCCCATATATGGTAAAAACCATAAAAAAATCTTTTTCTCTAGAACCGGTGGACCGATTTCAACGAAACTTGGTATGTAGCATCGGGGACTCTCATAGATTATATAAATCATGACCTTGGGTTGACCTTGACTTATTTTACAGCAAGGTCAATTTTGGTTACATAGGCTTTTCAATGGAAAAAAGTGAAAACATTGAATTTTTCAGGAAGTTTTGTAGCCTGTGACCTGAAAGTTGGTAGATACAGACAACATGTTGAGCTGATGAAGTGATGCGAGCATTAAAGGTAAAGGTAATTTCTTGACCTTGGCCAAAGGTCATTTACAAATTAAATGTTAAACTTAATTTTCTCAGTAACCGCTCAACCAATCAAAGCCAAATTTTATAGGTAGTATCCTCAGGATGGGGGAATGAAAGTTGATATAAATAGTCAAGGTCACATGACCAAGATGGCCGCCATGTCTATCAATAGCAAAAACCTTTAAAAATCTTTTTCTCCAGAGCCAGAGGGCCTATGATTTTGAAACCTGGCATGAAGCATCAGGGGGAGGAGCTCTACAAAGTTTATATAAATCATGACCCTGGGATGACCTTGACCTATTTTATGACAAGGTCAACATAGGTCGCCCATGTATTTGAATGGGGAAAATTGTCAAAATGTCATTTGACGGAAAAAAACTTTATGGAAATGGGCAAATGGACTGAATATTTATGATTTTGAAAAAAGGACCCCAGGGGCAGGTCTGCCCCCGCCCCGGGGCAGTATACATGTATATTACCGTAATATTCAAAGATCTATTTCTCTGAAACCGTTTGGCCAATCAAAGCCAAACGTCTTGTTGAGTATTCTTAGGAAGGGAGAATGAAAGTTTATATAAATGGCCAAGGTCACATGACCAAGATGGCCACCATGGCTATAAATAGCAAAAACCTTTAAAAAATCTTCTTCTCCAGAACCAGAAGGCCTATGATTTTGAAACTTGACATGAAGCTTTAGGGAGAGGAGCTCTACAAAGCTTATATAAATCATGACCTTGGGATGACCATGACCTATTTTATGGCAAGGCCAACTTAGGTTGCCCATGGGGAAAGTTAGTAAAATGTAATTAAATGGGGGGAAACTTGCTGGGAATTCGCAAATGGACAGAAGATTTATGTTGATGGAAAAAATGTCCTCAGGGGGTTGTCTGCCCCGCCCCCAGGCTATATACATGACCAAAATATTCAAAGATCTTCTTCTCTGAAACCACTTGGCCAATCAAAGCCAAAGTTTATGTGGAGCATCGTTAGGAAAGGTGAGTGAAAGCTAATATAAATGGTCCAGATCATATAACCAAGATGGCCGCCATGGCTATAAATGGTAAAAACCATTATAAATCTTCTTCAGAACCAGAAGGCCTTTGACTTTGAAACTTGGCCTGAAGTATCAATGAATACAGCTCTACAAAGTTTGTATAAATCATGACCCTGGGATGGCCTTGACCTATTTTACGGCAAGGTCAGCTTAGGTTGCATATCCCAGTTCTCAGGTGAGCGTTTACAGGACCATTGGATCTCTTGTTTTTTTTTTTTTTAAATTGTTCAGTTTAATGTCCCTTTCAAGTTTATTTCAGCTGTTAGGAGATGCGCCAATCAGTAGTGGGACAAAAACGGGAGAACCCCAAGAAAAAACACCTGGCACACCCGCAAGCAGAACTTGGCTTGTTTTACGTGTGGGGCTTGAACCCACACCAGACAGAGTGGTGAGATGATCAATTGGTTAAGGGGGAAATGAAATATCAGTGCTCTTAACCACTCGGCCACAAGGGGCCTCCATGTATTCTTAAAATACAGCAAGAACATATGCAACCAGTTATAACAAGTCTTGAGTGTGGAGGAATACTAGTTAGTGCATATGTGTCCAGATTGAGAGATTGGGGTTTTGAATCCCGGAGTTATATTCTTGACCAAGATACATTAACTCCCCATAATAGTGGTAAATACCCAAAAAGCGGTGGCTCTGTCCTGACATGGCAGAAAATTGTTGACTGGGGTTATTAAACTACAAAACAAAATAGAAAGTCTTACTTGAATGAAATAATTTTGTTTGTGTTTTATATATTTTTCAGAAATGAGAAAGAAGGTATTCCAGTAGACCTGATCAGTCTGCTAGATGTCTGTGTAGAGATCCCACAGCAGGGGGTCATACGGTCACTCAATGTACATGTCAGTGGTGCTTTACTGATTTGGGAATATAGACGACAGCAGTTAATGAAAGCAAAGTCATGATGATAATCATAACTTAGTCTAGGCGTTTGATTGGCTATTCCACAGCTGGGAGTAATCAGCATGAAGTTTCACTCAGTTTAAGAAATATATGGTCAATTTGCATACTGGTTATATACAGATAAAAGTGCACAAAATACATTTTAGTTTAGTGACTGTCCACCTTGAGTATGGTGAGAGGTAGAATAATAAAATAATAATAATAAAAAAGACATCTGTGTGTTTGTTAATTTTCAGACAAGCCTCACATTGTTATTGTTTTTCAAAGTAGCCTATTATTGTTCAGATTTCTTTGTCAGTGGTGAGGGTTCCGTCCCCACTGGCGGCACTGAGTTCTGTCATCAGGCAAGACACATTAACCCATTAACTTTGATTGTACATGTATATTGCCATGTTTGATGCTATCATTTTTGAGGGCATTTTTGAAGGAAGGTTGGTTCTGCCAATTGGGTCACCCTCGTAAAATAAAGAATTTACTTACTTGGAGAGTACTGGTTAATACACAGGAAACCATGGCTCTGTTCAGACATGACAGAAAAATTGTTGAATGGGACGTTAAATTTCAATACAAAACAAACAAAGAAACACTGTATTTCTTTTTAGCTCACCTGAGCCGAAGGCTCATGGGGAGCTTGTAGTATAGTGGTCAAGCCAGCGTCCGTCCGTGTGTGCGTGCGTCCGTCCGTCCACATTTTCAAACTTGAATATCTCTAAGACAACAAGGCCAATGGCGATCAAATTTGATGTAAAGCATCATTGAGGAAGGGGACATGTTGCATTAGGTTTTGGGCCAGGTCGGATTAGAACTCTGGTTTCCATGGCAACAGATAGCTCCCATAAACTAACAATGGGAAAAACTTTAAAAAATCTTCTCAGAAACCACAAGGCCCAGAGCTTTCATATTTTGTGTGTAGCAATGTATAGTGGTCCTCTTTATAAATCCTGCCTACCGTGTCCCTGGGGTCCATACGGGCCCCGCCCCAGGGGAGGTCATGGGAAAAACATAAAAAAGCCCAAAGCTTTCATATTTTGTATGTAGCACTGTATAGTGGTCCTCTATATAAATCCTGCCAATCATGCCCCTGGGGTCAAAAATGGCCCCGTCCCGGGGGTCATTAGCTCCCATACAATGGGGAAAGCATAAAAAAATCTTCTCCAAAACCACAAGGCCCAGAGCTTTCATATTTTGTCAGTAGCAATGTATAGTGATCCTCTTTATAAATCCATACGGGCCCCACCCCGGGGGCATCATGGGAAAAACATAAAAAAATCTTCTTCTCCAAAACCACAAGACCCAGAGCTTTCATATTTTGTATGTAGCAATGTATAGTGGTCCTCTTTATAAATCCTGCCAACCCTGCCCCTGGGGTCAAAACTGGCCCCGCCCCGGGGGTCATTAGCTCCCATAGACTTACAATGGGAAAAACATAAAAAAATCTTCTTCTCCGAAACCACAAGGCTTAGAGCTTTCATATTTTGTCAGTAGCCATGTATAGTGGTCCTCTTTATAAATCCTGCCAACCGTGCCCCTGGGGTCCATACGGGCCGCGCCCCAGAGGCGTCATGGAAAAACATAAAAAAATCTTCTTCTCCGAAACCACAAGACCCAGAGCTTTCATATTTTGTGTGTAGCAATGTATAGTGGTCCTCTTTATAAGTCCTGCCAACCGTGCCCCTGGGGTGCGTACTGGCCCCGCCCAGGGGGGGAGGGTCATGGGTAAACCATAAAAAAATTTTCCCCGAAACCACAAGGCCCAGAGCTTTCATATTTTGTCAGTAGCAATGTATAGTGGACCTCTTTATAAATCCTGCCAACCCTGCCCCTGGGGTCCATACGGGCACCGCCCCGGGGGTGTCATGGAAAAACATAAAAAAATCTTCTTCTCCAAAACCACAAGACCCAGAGCTTTCATATTTTGTCAGTAGCAATGTATAGTGGTCCTCTTTATAAATCCTGCCAACTGTGCCCGTGGGGTCCATACAGGCCCCGCCCCGGGGGCGTCATGGGAAAAACTTTAATTTTCTTCTCCGAAACCACAAAGCCTAGAGCTTTCATATTTTGTGTGTAGCAATGTATAGTGGTCCTCTTTATACATCCTGCTATAAATTCTGCCAACCGTGCCCCTGGGGTCCATATGGGCCCCGCCCCGGGGGCGTCATGGGTAAAACATAAAAAAATCTTCTTCTCGGAAACAATATGGCCCAGAGCTTTCATATGTTGTGTGGACCAATGTATAATATTCTCCTTTATAAATGCTGCCAACGGTGCCCCTGGGGTTCATACAGGCCCCGCCCCAGGCATGTCATTATCTACCATAGACTTATAATGGAAATATATGAAAAAATCTTCTCTGCAACAGCATGACACAAAGCTTGTATATTTGATATACAACATTGTCATGTGGATCTCTACATAAATCCTGCCAATCTTACCCCTGGGGTCAAATATGGCCCCACCCCGGGGGTCATTATAGGACCCTGACCTTGTTAGATGATTTTTTCAAGTGAACCAAAATGGCAGAAAAGAGGATACACAATCCAGACAAGAGCTATTCTGTTGATGTAAGTAGGGTTTCAAGGTCACATGACCAAGATGGCCACCATACCCATAGATGGTAAAAACCCCAATTACTTTGTCGAGTGACTGTACTTGTTGACTCTCAGGTGAGCGATCATTGCCCTTGGGCTACTTGTTTCAGTATAGCATGGAAAATGGAATGGAATGAAAAAGCTTTCCAGTCCAGCTGTTTAATTTAAAGAATATTAACATGATACACAAATTTCATCGAAATAAATCTGTATATATGCAATTTATAAAAGAGTGGTGTGTAAAACACGAGTCTTCTTGAGATTTGTGTTGTTTACCGCTAGTTGCCACATGGACCCTGAAAATTGGTAAATAAATAGATTATTGTGTAATTAAACTAATGTAATATTAACACACATTACATACACCTTTAATGTAGCATCAATATTGTTTGTGAAGCAGCAAAGAGTGATTCACTCTGAGTGAATAGTATACATTCTATACTGGATATTATTTAATTTTGGCAACTTTAATAAAAATATCAAAACTTACTACGAGCTGCCATAAGTCACAAAGCAACTTCACTAATCAAAGAATTAGGAATGTTCTGAAATTGAATATTAAATTTGCAAATTAATCAAATATGTACTAACCTTCTTAGTGCATGATCATTTACTCCCTGACTGACCACTTGACTGGCTGCCTGACTGACTGCTACTCTGCCCGCTAGACTGACTCCCAGGATTGAACAGATTAAACTTCATGGTGTTGTATTGGTCAGGATCAAACCCAGAACTACCACCATTACTTGTACCCAACTGTGACGATGTAGGATCCGTCATACTGGTTTGTAACTTGTTCAGAGTGTTGGCATCATATTTAGAATCAGTATTCTGGGAATTCAGGTTTTGTTGAGATTGCTGTGACATTTGGTTAAAGAGAGCATTTGGATCAAAATTCCCACTGCTGGATGAACCAGAGGAACTACTTCCACTGCTGGAACTACTTCCTGAGGAGGAACTACTTCCTGAAGCAGAGCTACTTCCACTGCTGGATCCTGGTTTGTGAGAGTCCATGTATTGTTGCATCTGCTGTGACATTTGTTGATAGAGGTTATTTGGATCAAAGGAACCAGATGCACTGCTGCTTGAGCTGGCACCACCTGAACCACTGCTGCTTCCACTGGTAGAACTACTTTGTGCGGCGGAAGAACTTCCACTCTGAGTTTGACTGAGATGTGTTTGCGTCTGCTGGGATTGTTGTTGATACAAGGCATTTGGATCAAAAGTTCCAAAATTGGATGTAGCTCGTCTGTTGATTATGTTTCCTAAAATAGATTTGTTTGTTTGTGTTGAGGCTTAACCTCCCAGTCAACAATTTTTCAGTCATGTCGGGACAGATTTCTAAAATAAAGGTCAGGTGTGATGTCTTACTGTAATACTTTTTTTTTAAATTATTTAATCTATTTCTGATTTGATACATATGAACATAAGAGGACCATCTGGAAAATTTTAAGACTGTGTCTGTATCTCAAAATTATTTATATGCTTTATAATGAAAGACATACTAGTGAACAGATAAAGGACTGAGGGATAAACCATGTTAGCTCACCTAAGCTGAAGAGGCAAACATGAGCTTACGGAAGATGGATAAATCCAGTTGCATGTTGAAACCTTATGTTATCAGAAAACATTATAAGAATACAAGTCATCATTTGCTCATGAAGCAAGACATCTGATTAGACAATGTTATGACAAAATAACCAATATAATACCTAATGATATTGTCAACTTGATGAAATACATCAGGAGTCTTTTTCAGCAGTGACCAATTCAAATGGCAAATAAGTAATGTTCTCACTGATTATTATATACACACAACGTAAAGAAACACTTCAAACACAACAATTTTCTATCATTGTCAGCTCACCTGAGCAAAGCCTTGCTAGGCCTAATAAATTAGAAATGAGCTTATGGAATATAAATAAATCCAGCATCCAAGGAGCAATTTTGTGCAACATTGTTTTTATCAAATCGCTTCTTTGCCCATGTAAAAAGTATTGATGGGTTACATTATGAAAACATACCTATAAAAGAGATTTTTTCAAGTAGAAAAAAGTGCAAGTTTCAATGTTGTTGTTTTTTTTTCGCTCAAAACATACACCGAGGGTACATGTTGGAACGTCTCATAGAGGCGGTTCTAATGAGTACCCACAGTGTATGTTTTGAATCAAAAATAAGAAAATTAGGTATACCCCTGCAAACGCCAGTTTTTCTATATAAAAGTGGGGTTTAAGGGGGTATACATTTCACTTTAATGTCGCTTAATAGATTACACAAGTCAAACTGAGTATCCAGAGACAACCAATGCAGCTGAGACAAACAGACAAAGATGAAATCTATAAGCAACATTAGGTAATAAATGAGCCGCCTCGTGGGAAAACCAACAATGTGGTTTCCAAACAGGTCCGACGCAAACCGGCCTGTACAAGCACAGAAAAGAGCTAGAAGCTTGAAATTTTGGATTTAAGTAGAAGAGGAATTGTACTATCCGAGAAGCGAAAACAAAGGCGCTGATCAGCTTTGCGGTTACCGCGAAGCTGATCTGCGTCTTTGTTTTTGCCTATGCAGATTGTTGGTTTTCCCATGATGCGGCTCAAAGACCTGGTAGTATTTGAATGCTATATCATAAATTGATTTCATCAATTCTGTGTTGGTTATTCTCAGTCACATTGGTGGTCTCTGGATAACCAGCGTGCAAGTCCTCTCATTAATAATTCTGAAATTTGTAGCCATCTCCTGTTGTTGCACATTAAGGTTGATTTTAGAACTGATGGTAAAACCTGAAGACAAGTTTTCTTATGGTGTGACTCGTATAATACCTTGATTATGGGTCATTATCAGCTTTGCCTCTACACTAGGAAAAAAGATTACACCATCAATTTGCAAGGCAGCAATTCAGATATGAATGAATTTGAGAACATGCATCATGAAAACATGTCCGTGTAATGTATACCCCCTTGAACCCCACTTTTATATAGCAAAACTGGGGTATACAGGGGTATACCTATTTTTCTTATTTTTGCTCCAAAACATAGATTGTGGGTACTCGTTAGAACCACCTCGGTACCCACAATCTATGTTTTGAGCAAAAATAAGAAAAATATCAAAAATTTTCAGTTGAAAATTTCCAATTTTTAAAGCACAAAAAATCTCTGTATATTGCATGGGCGTGTTTTCGTAATGGTTAGGAATTTCTTTTGCAACTTCCTCAATCATGGTGACAACTGAGCTGGTCAAGGCTAAAGTAAAAGCGTAATAAGCAAAGAGACTGATGGGGGGGGGGGGGGGGGGGGTAACAGACAGCCCAATTTGTGAAGGAAACAGTAGCAAACTTAAAATCAGTGCAAAGAAATTGGAAGCTGACTACATGAGAACTTGCGAGTGTTCTCTATCTTAGAATAAATTAGTGCCAAACAGAATTGAAATTGTGTTTAATTCATACTCTTCAGCAGTTACTGAGATATAGACACAGTCTCAAAACTAGCCAGCTCTACCCTGCCATATTCATTACAAAAACTTGCCCATGCAATAAACAGATATTATTTTAACTTTAAAAATTGAAAATTTTCAGCTGATAAATTTTGATATTTTTCTTATTTTTGCTCAAAACACAGATTGTGTGTACACGTTAGAACCGCCTCGCCGAGGCGGTTCTAATGAGTACCCACAATCTATGTTTTGGAGCAAAAATAAGAAAAATAGGTATACCCCTGCATACCCCAGTTTTGCTATATAAAAGTGGGGTTTGAGGGGGTACACATTTCACGGACTTGTTTTCCTGATGATACAGTTAAAGATGGGTAGAGGCTTGAAATGTTGGATTTGGAAATTTTTTTTCTATGGAGGACATTTTGTTTTATCATGGAATTTTTGGTTTTGTGTGTTCCGCGAAAATTTCTTTGCTTTTACAACGGTCTAAAATACAAGTCTTACCTTGAGCTGTTAATACGTAACCTTGACATGATGCTATGATTAAACAAAGTCCGAAAATTGAGTTTTTCCACATTTTGATTTTTAACTTGGTGTTCAATTACTACAGTTTCAAAAATTAAAGACAGAGTTTGGATAAAATTTCCTCTTTTAGTCTAGACTTTTATCTGAAAACGTGACGTTATCCAGCTTTATCTCAGAAATGGCCCACTCAATACGCACAAGATCCATGATAGCCCAATTTGTGTAACTGCCCACGGTTCAGTTATGAAATGAACCATCTCTTTGTTGTCGGATTAATGCTCTTTATGGAACTGCTGCCGGCCATTTTGAGTAAGACTCAAATCCATTGCTGTTAATCAGGCACCTTGCTTTCATGAATTTGAGCCTTATTGATAATTTTGTTTTGTATGTTTGTATTGAGGTTTAACGTCCCAGCCAACATTTTTCAGTCATGGCGGGAAGGAGCCACCGCTTCCTGGGTTTTAACCAGTAGTACTCTGGGGTGTGGTCATTTTGTTAAAGCAATGTTTTGAGAATTATGCACCTATTATATATGGTATTTTTTATCAGAAAGGTGTGGCTCATTATGAAAACTTGCCCATGCAATAACAGATATTTTTTGAGCTTTAAAAATCAAAATTTTTCAGCTGAAAAGTTTTGAGGCGGTTCTAACGAGTACCCACAATCTATGTTTTGAGCAAAAATAAGAAAAATATCGAAAAAAATTCTACTGAAAATTTTCAATTTTTACAACTTAAAAATCTTTGTATATTGCATGGACGAGTTTTCATAATAAACCCACATTGGGGATTAGACAGGATATGAAATCCCAAGAACTGAACATCAGGAAAACATGTCCGTGCAATGAGTACCCCCTTAAACCCCACTTTTATATAGAAAAACTGGGGTTTGCAGGGGTACATCTATTTTTCTTATTTTTGATCCAAAACATAGATTGTGGGTACTCATTAGAACCGCCTCGACGAGGCGGTTCTAATGTGTACCCACAATCTATGTTTTGAGCAAAAATAAGAAAAATATCAAAATTTTCCTGATGAAATTTTCATGTTTTACAGGTGAAAAAAATCTCTGTATATTTCATGGGCAAGTTTTCGTAATGAGTAAAGATACCAAGAAATTCTACATTGAATGGTTAAGCAGCCTTGATGACCTGCCCTAGAGATATTGGTAAATAGACACCAACCCTGGGTGGGGTACAAGTCCCCTTTTTTAACATTGTCTGATGCTACATGGTAATCTTGACACCAACCTCTCTAGGAGAAACATTGCTAGGTGCATCAGTCCTCAGACAGGGCCTTGATTGTATAGAACTTTTCAAGGACAAAAAAGTGACACAGGTTTTGTAATTGCTGACTGAGGCAGGTGCAAGATAGTGACTTCTTATATCTGGTATTTAATATTCTGATAACATGGCTAAATTTAAGGTATAAGGTCAAAATATTAGGTCAGTTGATAAAGTGGAACCATGTCAAATTGGAGAAAACTGAACAAAAGTGTCATTTTTTCTGACTGTTGTCTTTTGTGTCACATTTTAGCTCATTTTAGGTGTACAGATAAAGTTTTTTATGGTCAAAATGATTTTTAATAGGGCTTTTTAGCGCAGAAGCCAGCTCAAAATATCCAGCTAGAAAAGCAATTTCGTTCCACCCCCTCCACATAAAAGTATCGCCTTGGAACGATCAGTAGTATAAAATTACTGTGGGTCTTAAACTAGTTTTACAGGCACCTTACCTCGCCCCTCAGCTTCTGCAGTGGCTCTAATATACCTATATATATAAAAATATATATCTATAATCTATATATAAACTAGCAATAAGGAATACCATGTAAAGAAATATAAAACATAGATACCAACGTATAATATGTGTAACGGATATCAGGGTGAGCAGCTATTAAAGTGAAAATATTGGAATAGCTTGAATGATTGTGAACCACAGCAGTCACGCCTTGGAACGTCAGTTATAAATAACTGGGGGGGGGGGGGGGGGGGGGGGGCTTAAACTAGTTATACATAAGCCTAAACACGCCCTCAGTTTCTGCAGTGGTTCTGCAGTCACGATGAGCTGCCAGATGTTGGAGATCCTTGGGCGCAAAACAACTTATTGGAATCCGGAGCAAAAGAAAAACACCAGCTGAGCCCCGGAGTGCCAAACAACAGACAAGAAGCTCCAGCCCCAACCAACTAAAGCGAATAGCTTGAAGTTGTAGTTATCAACCATGATTGGGTTAAAAACTAAGAATGCAGACTGTCGCATCACATATATCCTATCCATTTATATCTTATTATGATTTTTTTTCTAAACAGAAAAGAAGAAAAAAAAAAAAACACACAAAAAAAAACATAAAACATAAAAACATTCCTTCCTATGAGTTTCTAAAATTTATAAACCAACTCACCATAAAATTCTGGTTCGGAAATGGCCCTCACGTTGAAGCGTCTTTAACTGGAAATCAATTTATAGTGTCTGTGACAAAATTTAGAAAATGTTTTAGGAGGCTTTGGATGTTTTGTTCAACATCCAGACTTACGACTATATTCTCTTCCGTCACTCAAACTCGAACTCAACTCTCGAGAGTATGGCTGGAGTATGAGTCAAGTGAGGTTAAATTGAGTGTGAGTGGAGTATAGATTTGGTATGCATAACAGTCACTCAACCATCACTCACTGGAGTGTCAGATTTTCATTATAAAACAAAGAAAGAATCTGTGACATTCTTTGGGGTTTTATGCCTCGTTTTCAAAGTACCATAACAATGTCTCAAAGGTTCTGGTGGTGGTATTTTATGATTAAGGCAAAAGCCCAATGTATTCTGAACCTATAACTATTAAAAGTTTTGACTATTTCCTCCATATAGTGTAACAAAGGCGATTTTAGCGGGGGTGGGGGTCAAAATTTCATATGTGAGAAAATTTTAATTTTTCGCTTTTCCTGGCTTGTAGTCCTTTAATTCCACTTTTGTATCATATTTTGTGCATGCAACACTGTGTAAAGTGGGATAAACATGCATAATGCCATTGAAATAAAATTGAAATATTACAACGTCAACATTTTGGGTACAAACCTTTGGCAGTTACCTGTATAATATTATTGTCTAAGCCTAAGTACTGCCAAACATTATACAAGGCACTGTTAACTCGTAAGAAAACCTGCTATCTGTTATATGCAAAACATTATACCCAGATCAGCGATGACCAGCCAGCTACTCAGAATTGTGTCATTAATTAACAAAACTTCAATCCACCTTATATGTCTTGCACAGCTTGATTAGAGTTTGATCTTAACCACAAACATTTTCTCCAGACACGGCCCATTGTGACAAAACTTGGTCACACTGAGCAACCTTGCATGAATATTTATTTACCTGTATAAACCTGTTACAACACGGCCTTTAATGTATTTATTTTTCTGATTCACTTTAATGTCCCTTTCAAGATTATTTCAGCTCGTATGAGATTGACCAATCAGTAGGTGGATGAAAACATGAGAACCCAGAGAAAAAACTCCAGGCACACCCGCAAACAGAACTTGGCTTTTCTTACCTGTGTCTCGTTTCAGTATAATGGTTGTGCCGAAGTGATTATAATCATAAAAGTTATTTTTGATTCGATTAGATTATAGCCGAGCATCCTTTAATAGGAAATTTTTCAGTCATTTTGGGATTGAGCCACGTATTACTTCTTGTACCAAGTACTCTGTGGGGGGGGGGGGGGGGGGGGGAGGGCGAGGTTAGTGTCTCAAGCACAGCACGGCTCCCCACGATTGGATCAAACCCAGGGCCTTTTTTAGAATCACTTTCATTAAAGAACTGAAAGATTCTTGTTTTGATGCCTAACGTGATATAATAAGCAAATAGTTTTACGAGAATGAATGGAAAATTGTGTAAGCACCCTTAAAGTTGGTGATTTGAAATTTCACGCCGCTGTATTGTACCAATGACAAAGACGTTTTAAGTTCCCATGGTACCTAGACAGTGGTGGCATCGTACCGACCTGACTGAAAAGTTGTTGATTTGGAAGTTAATACATTTAAAAAAAATAAATAGGAAAACAGTCCACCAATGTTACTGTTTGTGGTGCAAGAGGTTATTGGCTGTGTAATCAAGTGGACAATAATAGTATAGAATGATTACAAAAGTTTGTTCCACAGAATGTACAGTACCCTCATTTTCAGGGGAATGGAACATAAAAAGTGGTTATAAATCAAGCAGATTTGGGTTAATTTTGAAAACAGATGTATATATCAATCTTGTACTTTATATATGGCATACAACTTAACTGCTTTTTTGTTTTCTTTTTAATTTTCAGTTAAAAACAATTTTACATACTTGGGCTCTAGTACTGAGATAACATTTTGGGCTGTAGGGTACTGTTCCCCCCCCCCCGAGTCCCAGAACGCCATTCACATATATTATGTATAATATGACGATACATTCATATGCAAAGGGATTTCTTGGGACTCAGGGGGGAACAATGTTAAATAAATAATTTTCTATTTTTCTATATGTTTAATACAAAATATGTCCATTTTAACCCAAAAATAAAGCAGTACTTCTTTTGAAACAAGAACCTCAATCCAATATCATAAACTATGGACTACCAGCAAACATGTATACAAAAACAGAAGCATTTGACCAACATTTATTTTTATCAAAATCTGAGGCAGCTATACATTATGGCTCCCATTACCACCGTCAGAGGTCCTTTGAAATCTTATGGACATTTGATTTTACTATTCTAACATCAAATTAGCAGCAAAGAGATGACTAGACACCGCATATTGCGGTGAGTTATCTAATTATGATGTGCAACCATGGTATCGTATTTTCTCTCTATTGTTTGTTTGTTTGTCTGCTTGTTTGTTTATTTGTCTTTCTTTCTGTGATGCTCTCTCTCTGCTTGCTGGTTTATTTATCTCTCTCTCTCTCTCTGTTTGTGTGGGGTGTGTGGGTGGGTCGGTGGGTGCGTGAGTAGACAGCGATATCTAGCGTAAAGGCACAAATGTGTCTGCATCTGGATGTACAATTTTGACCACTCACCGAAAATACGGATCATTTCTTTTCATGTTCAAAATAGTCGCAAATGACATGCCTTGGGAAAGTCGAAATCTGTTCTAGAATTCGCGACCCCTCTCAAACAAAGATTTGTCCCGAGCATAAAGCTTGGTCCAGGTGATGTATATAATCTGCTATTTGAGGGCTCTTTCGAAGAAAATGTGAAGAAATAAGGGTCCAAAAATTTTTGAGTAGCGCTCGAGTGAGGTGTCGCCTTCACTCAACGCTTACTCGAAATTTGAGTTGAGTTCGAGTGTGAGTGAGACATGTGCATACCAGATCGAACAGTTATGTGCTCACACGAGTGACTGATCAGATAATCTGAATGAGTTTGAGTGAAGTATGCCTCGAGTGTAGGTTGAGAATACAGCCGTTAGACCCTGGCCTCAAAGTGCCCTAATTATATGACCCTTCAACATATAATCTGTAAGTGGAGGCTGGAACAAAGTTTGTGACACAAAATTATACCTATTCCTTTGTTTTGCAAAAATCTTATAATAAAATATTTTGTTTGACCATTGGGTTCGGCAGCAAAAATCTGTATGATAAAATATGCAGTTTTTGGTGACAATTTTGGCTCACTCAGAAGAAATATATTGCATGAAGAATTTAAAGCCTTGTTATGCTTTTTCCAGTTACTTCTGAGTAAACCAACATATTTTTTATCTTAATTTTAACTGTTTCAGATGAATTATCAGAAAATAAGTTTTGGTGGCCATTTTGGATGTCATCTTTGAATTCCGTGTGAAGAATCCACAGACAGAGTCGGCACCTAGGCCTAAAAATTGCCCATTCTATGAAGCTCAACATAAAACCATAAGAACCAACTCAGATTAAAGCTATTGCAAGCAAGATTTTAAGCCTTATTATGTTTTTCCATTTACTTCTGAGTGAAACAACATATTAAAATCTGCATTTTATCTTAATTTAACTGTTTTAGGTGAATTATCAGAAAATCGACAGTTTGGCGGCCATTTTGAGTGTCATCTTGGATTTATGTGTGAAGAATCCACATACAGACTTGGCACCTAGGCCTAAAGATTGCCCATTCTATGAACCTCATTGTAAAATCATCAAACCTTTCTAGTGGCAGACGGAACGAAATGTGTGAAGCTAAACCTACCCCTACCCCCTTGATTTGCGATAACCTTATCATGTACCCCTAAGTTATAAAGACGAGAATATTCCCCAAATTGATATCACAATCCTAGCTGACACCCACGTTGAACAATTTTATATATACAAAATTAAATTTTAACTATAAAAAAACTTTTCTGTTGTGTGTGTGTGCAACAAAATATTTTTGTTTGAGCAATGGGCCAGGTAGCAAATCTGTATAAATTATGCCATTTTTTGGTTACAAATTTGGGCTCACTTAGGAGAAATCTATTGCAAGCATGATCTTAAGCCTCATTATGCTTGCCCAGTTACTTCAGAGTAAACCAGCATAATAAAATCTGCATTTTTATCTTATTTTTACTGTTTTATTTGAATTATCAGGAAAATTGACGATTTGGCTGCCATTTTGGATGTCATCTTAGATTTCCGTGTGAAGAATCCACATACAGACTTGGTACTTAGACCTAAAATATTGTCCATTCTACGAACCTTAACATTAAACCATCAAACCTTTTTAGTGGTGGATGAAACGAAATTTGTGAAGCTAAACCTACCCCTACCCCCTTGATTTGCGAGAATCTCGTGATGTACCCTTACATTATTAAGATGAAAATATTTCCAATTTGATACTACACTCCTAGCTAACACCCAGGTTGAAATAAATTCTTATATACTGAATTTAATTTTAATCATTAAAAACCTTTTCTTTAGTGTGGGTGCAACAAAATATTTTTGGTTTGACCAAAGGGCCAGGTAGAAAATCTGTTTAAAATGTACCATTTTTTGTGATACTTTTGGGCTCCCTGAGAAGAAATCTATTGCTATCAGGATTTTAAAGCCTTATTATCGTTTGTAAGTTACTTCTGAGTAAAACAACATAAAAATGTGTATATTTGTGTAGATCTTTAACTCCTATATGTCAGAGATTAGAAAATTCATCTTTTTGGTGGCCATTTTGGACGCCATCTTGGATTTTGGTATGAAGAATCCACATCCGGACTTGGCACCCAGGCCTAAAAGTTTGCCCATTTAATGGTCTCCAACATAAAACTATCAAACCTTTTATGTGGAGGGGGTGGAACGAAAATTATTTTTTGCCCTGCTGGCTTCTGCGCTAATACCCATGCTCCGGTGTCCTGCGTCTGGCCATCGTTCACATTTTCAAAGATCTTCTCCCCTGAAACTGCTGGGCCAATCAAAGCCAAACTTCATTTGGAGCATCCTTCGGAAGGGGGAACGAAAGTTTGTATAATTGGTCCAGGTCACGTGACCAAGATGGTCGCCATGGCTATAAATAGCAAAAACCTTTAAAATTCTTCTTTAGAACCAGAGGGCCAATGATTTTTAAACTTGGCATGAAGCATCAGGCAATGGAGCTCTACAAAGTTTGTACAAAGTTTGTATAAATCATGACCATAGGATGACCTTGACCTATTTATTCAAACATCTTCTCCTCTGAAACCGCTTGGCCAATCAAAGCCAAACTTTATGTGGAGCATTGTTAGGAAGGGGAAATGAAAGTTTATATAAATGGTCAAGGTCACATGACCAAGATGGCCCCAATGGCTATAAATAGCAAAGACCTTCAAAAATCTTTTTCTCCAGAACCAGAAACTTGGCATGAAGCATCAGGCAAGAGAGCTCTACAAAGTTTAAATAAATTAAATCATGACCCTGGGATGACCTTGACCTATTTTACGGCAAGGTCAACTTAGGTCGCCAATGCATTTGAACGGGGAAAATTAGTAAAATGTAATTAAATGGGGGGAAACTTGCTGGGAGTATGCAAATGTACAGAAGATTTATGTTTATGAAAAAAATTTGTCCCCAGGGGGTTGTCTGACCCTGCCCCAGGTCTATATACAATGTACATGTATATGACCATAATATTCAAACATCTTCTCTGAAACTGCTTAGCCAATCAAATCCAAACTTTATGCGGAGCATTGTTAGGAAGGGGGATTGAAAGTTTGTATAAATGGTCAAGGTCACATGCCCAAGATTGCCACCATGGTTAAAATAGCAAAAACCTTAAAAATCTACTTCTCTAGTTCAACCAGTTTAACGTTACAAGCTGTACCTATTTACATACTGATACTGCTAGTTGTACAGCTTGACAACGTACAGCTTGACAACCGCGGTTTTTCAATATAAATATCCGATAAAAAACGAGAAAAACCCGGAGTTTTATGGATGGAACTATCTACTTCTCCAGAACCAGAAGGCCCATGATTTTAAAACTTGGCTTGAAGCATCAAGGAATGGAGCTCTACAGCGTTTATTATACCCCAGGCATTTATGCCGACGGGGTATATAGTTTTCGTCTTACCGTTTGTCTGTTCGTATGTTCTTTCGTTAGTTACGTAGAATTTGCGTCAAAGTTTTGGTAAAAGTTTCTCTAGTGGTGTGTATCTCATACACTAATGGTCAGAAACTATTCATGTTTGGACTATAGGTACCCTATAGGGTTTGCTTTGTTTCCATAACTTCAGGCCCCAGGGTCCATGCCCGGGGGTGGGGCTAGAGATCAAAATCTAGGTCACCTTTAAATTGCGTCAAAGTTTTGGTTAAAGTTTCTCTAGTGGTGTATATCTCATACACCAATGGGCAGAAACCATTCATGTTTGGACTATAGGTACCATATAGGGTTTACTTTGCTTCCATAACTTCAGGCCCCCGGGCATTGACCTTCAGGCCCCAGGGTCCATGCCCGGGGGTGGGGCTAGAGATCAAAATCTAGGTCACCTTTAAATTGTGTCAGTTTTGGTTAAAGTTTCTCTAGTGGTGTATATGTTACAGCCAATCTGTGAAATCAGCCTTTTCATGAAATGGCTAAAAATTTTAGCTTTTTCGTGAAATGACTAATTCACTCAGCCATTTCATGAAACGGCTAAATATTTCAGCCTTTTCATGAAATGACTAAAATCTTCATGCCATTGTTACACAGATTGACTGGTTCAGTTTCAGCCAATCTATGTAATAATGCCTTGAGTTTTATTTATGCCTAATTTATCATTACAGAAATAATTTATTTTAATATGCAACAAAAATGAACATGAAAGTACATGAAATTCCATTTTAACTTTTCAAAGAATATTATGGTAGGCATAAATAATAAAAATAATAAAAACAGTTAAAAACAATATAATTATTATGATTAGGATTTTAAGTTAAACACAATGAGAAAACAAAGAAGTTTAAATCATTGCTTTGATCATAGTGAAATTAAAAATGGTACAAGTAGGCAAAGATCAGGAAAAGGCGCAATCAGAAAAAGATTCCCACTCCAAAAACCGAGGTGGGAAAAAACCAAACTAACAATTAGGTACTTATACCATGAAAACATTTCGTAAGCCGAATGAGCAGCTATTTTCCCCAATAGGTGGTCACTCAGTTACCTTAACTAAAAATATGAAAACATACATGAGGCGCCAACAGCACAAAAATATTTTAAACACCAAGACATAAAACAAAAAGAACCACCACAGAAGTATCGACTTGGAACGATCAGTAACACAAAGTAACTTTGTTACTGGCGGGTTTAAATCGATCCTACATGGCCATAACCTCACCCTCAGCTTCTGCAGCGGCTCACAACATTCAGTCAGCTCCCCGGCCGGTCCCCGCGGCGAACCCCCAACCAGCCAATGAATCATCAAGAACAAACAAATAAATCATGATAAACATCCTGATGAATCAAAAACCAGGACTCACAGATTGAGTAAGCTGCCCGACGATGGAGATCCCTGGGCGCCGAATAACTAACTCCGACGCAAAAGAAAAACATCATTTGGACCCCGGTGGGCCAAGCAACAGACAAGAAAAGCCAATAAAAGCAAATTGTGCAAGATGATAAAACAGTGTGATGCACCCCACTCCCAATACCCTTTCATAGATTAATTAACAAATTGTGTAACTAATCATCAATAATTCGACAATTATAATTAGTTTATTAAAGTATGATTAATACTTACTTGTTCTGAATTTAATTATTTCTCTGCTCATACCCAAAATAAAGAAAAGTTGATTTTATGTCAACAAAAGTCTTGAGATTGTAAAGATTCTAAATTTGTTTATCAACCAGCCGGACATATAGTTACTGGAAATTTAAGAATAATTTCGGATTCTAGAATTCGTAAAATTGTTTCTAAAGGTCCGAAATATAGATTCCCTTCCTACATCAATTTCGACAAATGTAGAGAGGAGATTGCATCTGCATTGAATGATTTCGGTAATCGATGGTGTAAACGAGAGGGTGTTGAGGGTAATGCTCTTAAAGAATGGAAAAGAAGTATCTTCACTATCGTGGATAAACGTATAAAGTATTATTCACAAAATACTAATCTTTTACCTCCTAAACCTAAATCGTCATTTAGGCATTTGAAGCAGGGTATCCAAGAATTTCACAGAAAGTATGTCTTGGTTCCGGCAGACAAAGCCGCAAACAATGTTGTTGTTGTTTGTAGGCTTCATTACGTTAGCAGTCTATCATTACGTTAACACCTTGAAACAGGAGCTTGTAGATGGTACCAGGGCTTATCAGGAGACAGATACTGATGAAATGTCTGTAGTTAATGCCCACTTAAACGATTTACCTGTTAAGTTTTCTGTTTGTGTCATTGAAGGCCAAGACAAACTTCTTGCGATGTATTGGTTACCTAAGCTTCACAAAAGACCATACAAAGCTAGATTTATTGCAAATTCTATCTCTTGTACTACTACTGAACTTTCTAAATTATTAACTTCCTGTCTTACTGCTATCAAATCTCATGTTTTAAGATACTGTGAGACAGTTTATGAAACTTCAAATAAAAATTGGTTTTGGTCAATAAAAAATTCTGGTGAGGTGCTCAATAAATTGAAGTGCAGAGGGTTCCGTGCGACGAGCTTGTCCACATATGATTTTTCTACTCTGTATACAACTTTACCACATAATCTAATTAAAGAAAAACTTCTGGATTTGATAGAGTGGACCTTCAAAAGGGCATTAAAAAACTATGGTTCACTTTATTTGGCATGTAATGACAGAAAGGCATTTTTCACTTCCTCTGACCAAAGTCGGTATACACTTTGGTCATGTCAGAATGTGTGCGACGCCTTATCCTATCTCCTGGATAATATTTATATTAGATTTGGGACCAAGTTATACAGACAAATTGTTCGAATTCCGATGGGTACAAATTGCGCGCCTCTCGTAGCTGATTTATTTTTATACTGCTACGAAAGAGATTTCATGGATTCTCTTAACCATGATAATCAAGCTCCCAGATAGCATGACAACGTTGGCCCAACGTTGGCATTGAATCGCATCGTTGGTAAATGGTTAGTCGTTGGCAGTCTAACGTTGGGCCTACGTTGGATCTATGTTGACTTATTTGTGACACAAAATCTGATTAATTTAATTTAGACAGTCAAATAATACTTAAAGTTGGCATAGTGATGGGAAAACGTTTTCCTTTTATTGAACAAATAATTTTTTTCTTTTCAATTCTTGTAAAGTTGGCCCAACGTTGGCCCAACATCGTAAGTTTCGCCAAATGTACATACATATGTGTAACGTTGGCCCAACGTTTGCCCAACGTCGTAGGTTTCCTAAAATGTTCATACATGTGCATAATGTTGGCCCAACGTTGGGACAACGTCAGCACATCAAACCCGAAAAAGTGACAATTCAAACTCTTAAATGCTTTTCTTATCGCTGCCTCAAGTTAAACCCGTCTCTTCCTAAAAGTAACATTTCAAGGACCTGTGTACTGTCTTGTTTCTTGTCATATGGTGAAATTCGCAAAAGGCAAACTTTTTTACGACATCACCTTTATACTAGGTGAGCCGCTGCATCAGAGAACCAACATTCTGTATATGCGAAAACAAAGACGTGAAAACAGAGGCGCAGCTGTGCAGTTACTGCACAGGTGATAAGCCACTTATCATCTGAGCAGTAACTTCACAGCTGATCAGCGCCTTTGTTGTCTCTCCAGAAAAGTATATTTGCCTATTCTTTCTAAATCTGAAATTTCTATCTTCTTCTGCTCTACAGTCTGGCTTGTGTCGGACCAGGGAACTGTTAACAGTTCCCTACAGTTCCCTGGTCGGACCTGGTCAGAGACCCAGATTGATGGTTTCGTCATGCATAGGCTCAGATAGTAATTGACCTGCACTGATTGAATGTGTAGATGCACACGCTGATCGCACATGTAATGTATTCCTGATGTGAAACTCAAATCTTAAATAATATGTGTTACTATTTTATGGTGCAATTAAGAGTAGATTTAATATTCACATAATTTTGTTTGCATTGATGAAAATTATTTTTCCATTTTTTCTACCTTTTTGATGCACATGCTTAGATAAGAAACACACTAGGTATACTCAAATTAATTGTTATCATAAAATATACAGGTCACCTACTGCTTTCACCACAAATTAATCTGAAACATGATACCCTGAAGAACAGAATATGTGGCCACAATTATCTATGGATAATTGAGCCACGTCATGAGATAATCGGACTTTTGTTTATGCAAAAACAAAGGCGTAGATCAGCTGTGCAGTAACAGCACAGCTGATAAGCATCTTTGTTGTCGCTACATGGATAGCACTATTCCTCTTCTGCTTATAGCCAATACTTCAAGCCTGTAGCGTTTTTTGAGTGTGTACAGGCCGGTTTGCGTCAGACCTGATCGGAAATCCCCAAAACCAGTTTTCTTGCGTAGCGGCTAAATTAGCAATAGATACTTATTGCAGTTTGAAGAGACAAAGAAAATGTTGCAGAAGAAAGAAATGGTAAATTATTTTCTCTCTCCATTTCATTCTATTTTTTTCTGGTAATATCATTTTTGCTGTTGTTAAACCATGTTTTACATTATCATCATTATCATCATGTTTTGAAAATTAGATAAATATGTCATTTAAAAATAAATTATGTATTTTATTTATTGATTTATTTTCAGATTTACATAAGTTGTGCTGTGATGAAGATACTTCTGCTAATCTGCTAGAACAGAAAAGATCAGTTTGCTCATCCCAAACCAGATCAGCATGTACACATTCTAACAAAGAAATGGAAACCTCTAACAACGGAGCAGATCGAGATGCACAGTCGAACAGTCAAACAAGGGAATTGATCCTTCTGCACATCTACACAGTCTATCAAGGATGAATCATCCAGCACAGTCTATAGTAGGAAAAAAGACAACCTGCGAATTCACTAGACTAGCGAATTAACAGACGAGTCAGCGCGTTCATGTAAGCTAACCCACACAGACTTACAAGGAAACAGGTCAGGCTTAACAAGCAAACAGATCGGCCGGTACATCTATGCGCTGTCACCGCACAATCGGAAAAGGAACAGCCTTAACAATGACGACAGCTACAAAGGAGAACAACGGACTCATCTGCGCAGCCTGACAAAGGAATAAATCTACTTTAATATATGTTTGTTTGATACATGTATTTCTAATAAATAAAGATACTGAAACATGTGCAGTCTTTTTTTGTCTATTTCAGTTTACTGCTAGCATACTTCAACATTTAAATTACTTAAATGTAACGTTGGCCCAACGTTGAATCAACGTTGAATCGACGTTATCAGTACACTTTGACCTACGTTGGCCCAACAGAGGCCCGATGAGCAAAATTACGTTGGGCCAACGATAACTACCGACGTTGGGCCAACGTAGTACACTACCGAAATCCTACGTTGGGCCAACGTTGTCATGCTATCTGGGCTGGTGTTATCGAGGCTTTTAATTCCACTTCTAGGTACCTTGATGACCTTTTGAACATTGACAACCCTTATTTTGAAGGTATGGTCAATCAAATTTATCCATCTGAACTACAGTTGAACAAAGCCAATATCTCGGATACCGAAGCCCCCTTTTTAGATCTACATCTTTCTGTTGCAAATGGATTTGTTTCTTCTAAAATTTATGATAAGCGCGATGACTTTGATTTTGATATAGTAAATTTTCCGTTTTTGGATGGTGACGTTCCTCGTCGTGCTTCATATGGTATATACATTTCGCAACTTATTAGGTTTGCTAGAGTCTGCAATCATGTTACAGACTTCAACGCTCGAAATAAATGTTTAACGGCCAAACTTCTCCAACAGGGCTATCGGTATCATAAACTTCGAAAAACCTTTTCTAAATTTTATCGTAGACACTATGAATTGATTTCCAAATATAATGTTGGGTTAAAGACGCTTTTAAGTGAGGGCCTTTCGGAACCAGAATTTTATGGTGACTTGGTTTACAAATTTAAGAAACTTATAGGAAGTAATGATTTTTCTTTTCAGTTTAGAAAAATCATAACACGTTACAGACGTATAGGTTATAACTTGAATGTTATGCGACAGTCTGCATGCTTAGTTTTTAACCCAATCACGGTTGATAACTATGCTGCCTTCTTTAATTGCACGCCGGTGGGTCGGGCGTCAGACTCTATGATGGCCCCGACTTAAAGCTATTCATTTTAGTTGGTTGGGGCCAGAGCTTCTTGTCTGTTGCTTGGCCCACCGGGGTCCAACTGATGTTTTTCTTTTGCTCCGGAGTTAGTAAGTTATTCGGCGCCCAGGGATCTCCATCGTCGGGCAGCTTACTCAATCTGTGAATCCTGGTTTTTGATTCATCAGGATGTTTATCATGATTTATTTGTTTGTTCTTGATGATTCATTGACTAGTTAGAGATTCACCACGAGGACCGAAGAACTAACTAAATGTTATGAACCACTGCAGAAGCTGAGGGTGAGGTTATGGCCATGTAAAATCGATTTAAACCCGCCAGTAACTTTGTGTTACTGATCGTTCCAAGTCGATACTTCTGTGGTGGTTCTTTTTGTTTTATGTCTTGATGTATAAGATATTTTTGTGCTGTTGGCGCCTTATGTATGTTTTCATATTTTTAGTTAAGGTAACTGAGTGACCACCTATTGGGAAAATAGCTGCTCATTCGGCTTACGATATGTTTCATGGTATGAGTACCTGATTGTTAGTTTGGTTTTTTCCCACCTCGGTGTTTGGAGTGGGAATCTTTTTCTGATTGCGCCTTTTCCTGATCTTTGCCTACTTGTACCTTTCTTTAAAAGAATGTGTTTAATCGTAGTTTAATTACTATTAATTGATGCTTCAAAAATACTTAAGGAATATAATTACTCATTTTTGCTATAAAGGCATTCATTTTCTAGTCTGCATTACATTTTAACTTTGAAAGTGAGTTAAGTGATTCAATATGGATAATACAGCAGTTGAACTGAAATTCCGTGAAGTTTTGTTTCGGAAGTATTCCCAGTGTGAGAAGCATCTTCTTCCAAGAGATGATTACTATCAGACAATCAGTGAATTAAAGTTAGCAGCGGCCCCTGAGACAAAGAAATCTAGACATCAGTACCTCCTCCTGTCCAAATATGAAATTCTACAGTGTGGTGACGTTGAAAAGGTACAAGTAGGCAAAGATCAGGAACAGGCGCAATCAGAAAAAGATTCCCACTCCAAAAACCGAGGTGGGAAAAAACCAAACTAACAATCAGGTACTTATACCATGAAACATATCGTAAGCCGAATGAGCAGCTATTTTCCCAATAGGTGGCCACTCAGTTACCTTAACTTAACTAAAAATATGAAAACATACATAAGGCGCCAACAGCACAAAAAAAGTTTTATACACCAAGACATAAAACAAAAAGAACCACCACAGAAGTATCGACTTGGAACGATCAGTAACACAAAGTTACTGGCGGGCTTAAACCGGTTTTACATGGCCATAACCTCACCCTCAGCTTCTGCAGTGGTTCATAACATTTAGTTAGTTATTCGGTCCTCGTGGTGAATCTCTAACTAGTTAATGAATCATCAAGAACAAACAAATAAATCATGATTAACATCCTGATAAATCAAAAACCAGGACTCACAGATTGAGTAAGCTGCCCGACGATGGAGATCCCTGGGCGCCGAATAACCCACTAACTCCGGAGCAAAAGAAAAACACCAGTTGGACCCCTGTGGGCCAAGCAACAGACAAGAAGCTCCGGCCCCAACCAACTAAAATGAATAGCTTTATGTCGGGGCCATCATAGAGTCTGACGCCCGACCCACCGGCGTGCAATTAAAGAAGGCAGCATAGCTATCAACCATGATTGGGTTAAAAACTAAGCATGCAGAATGTCGCATAACATTCAAGTTATAACCTATACGTCTATAACGTGTTATGATTTTTCTGAACTGAAAAGAAAAATCATTAATTCCTTTAAGTTTCTTAAATTTGTAAACCAAGTCACCATAAAATTCAGGTTCCGAAAGGCCCTCACTTAAAAGCGTCTTTAACCCAACATTATATTTGGAAATCAATTCATAGTGTCTACGATAAAATTTAGAAAATGTTTTTCGAAGTTTATGATACCGATAGCCCTGTTGGAGAAGTTTTGCCGTTAAACATTTATTTAAAACTGATCAAGAAAAGAGAATCACCTGAAGAACGTCCAGTGTATTATGTTACCATAGAGGATACATATGATATAATTCAGAAAGCTCACATAGCTACTGGTCATGGTGGTCGTGACAGAATGTTAAAACACATCAAGGAAAAGTATGCTAACATAACAAAAAGGTACAAGTAGGCAAAGATCAGGAAAAGACGCAATCAGAAAAAGATTCCCACTCCAAAAACCGAGGTGGGAAAAAACCAAAGTAACAATCAGGTACTTTATACCATAAAACATATCGTAAGCCGAATGAGCAGCTATTTTCCCAATAGGTGGCCACTCAGTTACCTTAACTTAACTAAAAATATGAAAACATACATAAGGCGCCAACAGCACAAAAAAAATTAAACACCAAGACATAAAACAAAAAGAACCACTACAGAAGTATCGACTTGGAACGATCAGTAACACAAAGTTACTGGCGGGCTTAAACCGGTTTTACAGGTACCTAACCTCACCCTCAGCTTCTGCAGTGGTTCATAACATTTAGTTAGTTATTTGGTCCTTGTGGTGAATCTCTAACTAGTCAATGAATCATCAAGAACAAACAAATAAATCATGATAAACATCCTGATGAATCAAAACCCAGGACTCACAGATTGAGTAAGCTGCCCGACGATGGAGATCCCTGGGCGCCGAATAACCTACTAACTCCGGAGCAAAAGAAAAACACCAGTTGGACCCCGGTGGGCCAAGCAACAGACAAGAAGCTCCGGCCCCAACCAACTAAAATGAATAGCTTTAAGTCGGGGCCATCATAGAGTCTGACGCCCGACCCATCGGCGTGCAATTAAAGAAGGCAGCATAGTTATCAACCATGATTGGGTTAAAAACTAAGCATGCAGACTGTCGCATAACATTCAAGTTATAACCTATACGTCTGTAACGTGTTATGATTTTTCTGAACTGAAAAGAAAAATCGTTAATTCCTTTAAGTTTCTTAAATTTGTAAACCAAGTCACCATAAAACTCAGGTTCCGCAAGGCCCTCACTTAAAAGCGTCTTTAACCCAACATTATATTTGGAAATCAATTCATAGTGTCTACGATAAAATTTAGAAAAGGTTTTTCGAAGTTTATGATACCGATAGCCCTGTTGAAGAAGTTTTGCCGTTAAACATTTATTTCGAGCGTTGAAGTCTGTAACATGATTGCAGACTCTAGCAAACCTAATAAGTTGCGAAATGTATACACCATAAGAAGCACGACGAGGAACGTCACCATCCAAAAAAGGAAAATTTACTATATCAAAATCAAAGTCATCGCGCTTATCATAAATTTTAGAAGAAACAAATCCATTTGAAACAGAAAGATGTAGATCTAAAAAGGGGGCTTCAGTATCTGAGATATTGGCTTTGTTTAACTGAAGTTCAGGTGGATAAATTTGATTGACCATACCTTCAAAATAAGGGTTGTCAATGTTCAGAAGGTCATCGAGGTACCTAGATGTGGAATTAAAAGCCTCGATAACATCAGCTTGATTATCATGGTTAAGAGAATCCATGAAATCTCTTTCGTAGCAGTATAAAAATAAATCAGCTACGAGAGGTGCGCAATTCGTACCCATCGGAATTCCAACAATTTGTCTGTATAACTTGGTCCCAAATCTAATATAAATATTATCAAGGAGATAGGATAAGGCGTCGCACACATTCTGACATGACCAAAGTGTATACCGACTTCTTGAATTGTTCAAATCCTACTGTGTTGTTTGTCAAGAGAACAGAAAACGTCCTAAGACTAAGGGTGTTCTTGTGAAACCTATCTTATCTAGTGAGTTTAATTCTCGTGCCCAGGTTGACCTCATTGACATGCAGTCTCTACCTCAAGGGCAATACAAATGGATTATGGTGTATCAGTGTCATCTTACGAAGTTTGTGATCCTAGGACCCTTAACATCGAAAAGAGCAGCAGAAGTAGCATATCAGCTACTTGACATTTTCCTTCTCTTCGGTGCCCCCGCGATACTACAGAGTGACAATGGTTCTGAATTCACCGCACAGGTTATCACTGAGCTGAAAAAGTTGTGGCCGCAGCTTGTGATGGTTCACGGAAAACCAAGACATCCCCAAAGCCAGGGCTCAGTAAAGAGAGCCAATAGTGACATTAAGGACATTCTGGTAGCCTGGATGAGTGACAACAACACCAACGACTGGCTCAACGGCATGAAACAATACTCCAGCAGAGAAAGAGGGCTCGTGATTCTCAGTTGTCGCAAGCTGAGAGAATGGTTAAAAGATCACGTGTAGAGTTACAAGTCTGGTGAAGTGGGAGACAATGTTGCTATTCCTAAGCAGGGATGCAAAGCATGCATACAGTCTTAAAGCTAGCACAGCTAAGATGGACTGGCCATGTTATAAGAATGCCTGATGCGCGACTTCCAAAGAAAGTTTTCTATGGAGAACTACAGGAGGGAAAGCGCTCTCAAGGTGGCCAGAAGAAACGCTACAAAGACACCCTCAAAGCCTCTCTGAAGGATTTCGAAATACCAATGGGGTCCTGGGAACAGACTGCACAGGAGCGATCAAAGTGGCGAGGTCTCATCAACAAAGGAGCAGCTCTTTATGAAAAGAAGAGAATCTGTGAAGCTGAAAGAAAGCGAAGAGAGCGCAAAGCCAAAACAAATGTGCCACCATCAGACTCTATGACATTGACTTGCTCTACTTGCAACCGACAGTTTAGAGCCAGAATTGGCCTAGTCAGCCATCAAAGAACTCACCAACACACATCAGCACTATTCAAGAAATAATGATGGTCTTTCTCATTAGTGAGAGACGAACTATCATTCCTATTCCTATGGTTGACAGAGGTAGAGGTGACCCACGAAACATTCTTGGTGTAATTCTGGATTGTGATGAACAAAATATGTACACTATAGCTGTCAAGTCTGGAATAATAAGTTCCAAATATGCAAGGAATTAGTTTGATCTTTGTCCACAAAGGCTCCTGACTAATTGTGATGTCAACACGGAATGTACAGTGACACTTCGCCAAGCTGTGAAAGCAACAACTTCAGGAGGTCAAGTTTTTTTTTTCGATGTGATTGTGGAAATGGTAAAAAACAATGTCAAACCAACAGATGTAAGTGTTTTAAGGCTGGCAAAATGTGTAACAGCAGATGTCATAACAGTCTCACCTGTAAGAATAAGTAGACAATGTATGTGAATTAAAGATGAACATTATGTGTCCTATATGAAAATGTACACTATGTGTTTCTAACGGTATGTTACTGATATTGTGCACTTTTAAAAGTGAATGCTTAGTATCTCATATTGTGTGATTCAATAACTTTAAGATAAGCTGACAGTGTAAAATGTTTTCCCAAGACAGTAGAAAAAATGTAATGCAACTTTTTCGCCAGTAAGAAATTCAAAATCTCATTATATTATCTGGATTACTCATGACACATACAACTGATCATTTGATGTGCTTACATTATGTGCTTTATTATGTTAGTTGTTTTAACCAATGTTCAGAGCTTTAATAAAAATAAAACTTTAGTCTTTGTCTTGTTTTAATGGTTTGCTTCTTAGTTTAGCCATTTCATGAAATGACTAGAGCAAATTTTTAGTCACTTCATGAAAAGGCTGAAATATTTAGCCGTTTCATGAAATGGCTGAGTGAATTAGTCATTTCACGTAAAGGCTAAATTCTTTAGCCATTTCATGAAAAGGCTGATTTCACAGATTGGCTGTAACACATATCTCATACACCAATGGTCAGAAACCATTCATGTTTAGACTATAGGTACCATATAGGGTTTGCTTTGTTTCCATGACTTCAGTCCTTAGGGTCCATGCTCGGGGGTGGAGCTAGAGAAAAGGCCATAAGGTCGTTGTTTCTCTTTTGACCCCAGTTAGACAGAAAGACCTTGACAAAGAGATAACAAAATTCAACCAGCTGATAACAGAGCTTTTGGGGTCCAACGGTAAAAAAACGAAGAGTATATAACTACTACTATGACCAACCAGACTCGGATAACATTGACAGAATGACAAACATAGTGACGGCTGCCATCAGGGCAGCCACACAGGGAAATAGGCAGCCATTTTCACACAGAAGAAATATCTATTGGTACTGATAGTCATGTCTTCTGTAGGAAACGTTTTTTCTCGTTGTGGTTTTTGATGTCAGGGACTGTCCAGTTCATGAAACATTAAATAACTGCTTTCTTCATCCTTATAACATTATGTTTTTATGTAATAAACTTACAGTTAGTGCTTGGAATGCGCATGGCCTGTTTTACAGGCTGAATAATGAGAGACGCTACAAACTAAATGACCCAGATGTAATAAAATATCTTGTTCAGACATTATTGGCATAGTTGAGACAAAGGCATGCGAGACTGACAACATATCATTAAATGCCAGTTATATCGCTACTGGAAGTGATCTTTAATTTGATTATCTACGGTACTAATTAGGTATGAGCTTTAATGAAAGGCATCGTTTACAAAACAGAATAATTGTTTGAAACACGATTACCTGCAGCAAAAAACAGCATTGTCAGGATTCTGTCTCATTTTATTGTATAAAATCGGTAGTTTCTGTCAAATATTTAAAATTGATTAAAAGAAATACCCTATTTTTATGAGACAGAAATATGACAAAGCCGTGAATCCATATCGGGCCCTATAATATTTATTCGTGTATTCGGATTTGAAATCTAGATTCAGGTTTACTGACCAAGTTCTTAACATCTATTCTAGCCGGTGCTTTGGGCTGAGAGGTCCTTGATTTGATCCTCGTCAGGGACATTGTTTATTGTGGCCTTTTGCAAGTCAATTTCCACAGATGCATATGTAAATATGATTATATGGAAGCGACTTTAAAAAATGATTAAGAAGAATATATAAGAAGGTGCATTATATATCATATTACTGTAAAACAATGATAGACACAAAACGGTTATCCTCACCTCACATCAACTCACCTCATCTTACCTACCTTACATTGGCTTCACCTAACATCTATCTATCTATCTATCTATCTATCTATCTATCTATCTATCTATCTATCACGGGATAGCCTCCCTTGGAAAAATACGTTGGTGTAACGTATTAGCGGCATATTGAGTGCTTGTAATATGCAAATTTCAAACTCGAAACTTTGTGAATCGAGTAAGTGTTGAGTATATAGCGCAGTAAACCACACTTGGTGGATGAGCATGCTTTTCCCCCGACGGGGTTTGCTGTGGCTTGGATCGGCTAACGTTACATTTGGTGGCAGCGGTGGGATGATGACAACTGCCAGAACGGAGTTGCCTTACCCATGTAGTCCCCAGGCCAAGACTCGGGACGAGTCTTCTCGGAGGGGGAAGTAATGTGACGGGATAGCCTCCCTTGGAAAAATACGTTAGTGTAACGTATTGGCGGCATATTGAGTGTTTGTAATATGCAATTTTCAAACTCGAAACTTTGTTAATCGAGTAAGTGTTGATTACAGTATATAGCACATTCTAACACACCTCGCCTATATAGCCAATGGTAAAAAAACGTGTTATATTGTGCAACAATTTCACTGGGCGAATAAGCGTGACGTTACTTTGCGGCATTTGTGACGTCAGCTATCCCACAAAGCAGTTTTAGACGGTGAAACGTCGTTTTAGCGCACAACAAACGTAATAAGTGTGTGTAAATACCAGCATTACAGTCAAATATTTGGCGGGATAACTGCAATGCAATGGCGGAAAGCTGAACGATATCGACGGTTTCAGCAACATTTATTCCGTTTATTGTGTGTTAGAATCGAAATAGATCAGCTCAAGGGCGTGAATTGTTGAGTAATAATTCACTGTTTGTCGGTCAGTTGTAAGAAGAGAAATCACTCGCGCTACGCGCTCGTGATTTGATCTTCTTTACAACTGACCTCCAAACAGTGAATTATTATTCAACAATTCACTGCTAGAGCTGATCTATTTCTTAAGTAAACCACCCTTGGTAGATGAGCATGCTTTTCCACCGACGGGGTTTGTTGTGGCTTGGCTCGGCTGCACGTTATCTATCTATCTATCTATCTATCTATCTATCTATCTATCTATCTATCTATCTATCTATCTATCACCTCAACTCACCTAACCTTACCTACCTTACATTGTTTTCACCTTACATCACGCGCTCGTGATTTGATCTTCTTTACAACTGACCTCCAAACAGTGAATTATTACTCAACAATTCACTGCTAGAGCTGATCTAATTCTTAAGTAAACCACCCTTGGTAGATGAGCATGCTTTTCCACCGACGGGGTTTGTTGTGGCTTGGCTCGGCTGCACGTTATCTATCTATCTATCTATCTATCTATCTATCTATCTATCTGATATAGGTACGAGTTGACCAAAACAGTACGAGTTAACCAAAATGGGTACGAGTTAACCAAACTGGGTACGAGTTGACCAAAATAGGTACGAGTTGACTTGGATCGTACGAGTTTACCAAAAAGTAGGTACGAGTTGACCAAAATGGGTACGAGTTGACTTGGGTACAAGTTGACTACGAGTTGATCAGAAAGCGCTGACTCGACCCGAAGCCGACTTGACCCGGATTCTCGGTGCATACCAGACAAGTGCAGCGGTGAAGTAAAAATAATAATTCATTCCTTATAATTCCAACTTTCTGTCTATTTATCTATCTATCTATCTATCTATCTATCTATCTATAGATACTGCAACGCCCTCATTACTGAGTATTATGCGCAGGGCTGCCTGAGGTGGAGGAAAGCCAGGTCACATCTCGGCTTCCCGGAATGTGCCCGTGAAACCATCGCGTTCGGAAGGCGACAGCCAGACCACATACGTTCCGTCGAGTTCTTGATTAATTTCTTTTGTATTTCTATTCAGAAATATATTCGTCCAAGATAGATAGAACAGGAAGATTTAAACACTTACCGTACGATGGTTTATAAAAAAAACACAAAAAAAACATCCATGTTAATAAAAATTCCAAATATTCATTTCAACACCTTCAAAACGCGTTCATCCATTGTTTTTAGGAAGTGTCTCGGCGTCCGGTACCGGATGAATTTGGCTAGTGTCTCCGCGTCCGGCAATGCCGGACACCGAGCCTATCCTCACTGGAATGGCTCCGTGTCCGGCACTACATTTTTCCTACCAGTTTCTTGGTTGTAAGTAGTAAAAAGTATAAATAATTTGATTACAATCAATACAGTTTGAAGAATGAATATTTTTTCATTCGTGTTCCGCCATTTTGAAAAGAGGATGTAACTCTTAATTTGTTTATGCCTTGTGTAAAGATGAAACTGTAGCGAATTCAATATCATGTTGCATTTTGGTTGTTGAATAGAAAATATATAATCTTGTTGTTGTTTTATCAAATATAATTATCTATCAAATAAGTTCTTTAAGCCCATGTATTTAACCTTGCGTTAAATGATGCCAATTAGCCTCTTCTCATCTTTAAGGTAGCTATAGCCAACTAACCGCGAATTGCGCGCCTCTTTTGTTCCTTTTGAAATGATCTCCGTCAACAAACGACCATTCTCAAGTAAAACAAACAAACAATATAATTATGTAAATTAGAAAACAAACCATCCATTAAGACACTAATCGGCTAGTATGCATAGGCAACATAGAAGCATTCCATTTGCCGTTTATATGACATATGTATTTAGAACGTACGATCTATGTCTAACACATGCATATAATGTTTAAATAACGTTGTTATCATAAAAAATGTTTTATTTGATTTTCGACCAGATCAGACACAAACCGTCTAGTATGCATAGGCAAAATAGAAGCATTCCATTTGCCGTTTAAATGACCTTCGTTAATAGAACGTACGATCTATGTCTAACACATGTATATAAATCACGGTTTAAATAAAGGTCGCAATCACTCTCTTGCATTTGGCAAAAAATTGATTACATGTAGCATGTACACGGGTATATAAGTTTTATTAATGTTGACCAAAAACATAGATTATGGGTAGTCATTAGAACCGCTTCGGCGAAGCGGTTCTAACGTGTACCCACAATCAATGTTTTCAGCTTTAATATTAAAAAGATCAAAATTTTTCTTGTGCAATTTTCAAATTTTACGGCTGAAAAAATCTGTGTAGATTCTATATTACATGAGCGTTGTCTAGTGACATGATAAAGGTTTATGAAGTAATTCATGCAGTAGCGCATTTAGATGGACCTTTTATCATCATACTGAGATGACACATCTCACTAGCTTTTGACACTGAAAATAATTACAACATTGCTCAGCTAATTAGGGCATTTAGGCATAATTTTACATAATTACTGTCACGCTAAACTTTGATCAAATCCTGTATGAAAAACAACTTTATGAGTATCACTTTTCATTTAATATAGTAATTATCATTAAAAATTGTGAGTAAGTCAAATAATCAATGTATCTTTTACTTTTTGCTGATTAAAAAGTTTTACCAGCCTTTACCATTTAGCATATACGGAGCGAACAAATATCTTATATTTCTGTGTCACTAGCCCTTATATCAAACGGCATACTGCGGTTGGACAAATAGTCACTGTAAAAATCCAATATGGCGGCGTTCAATGTGAAAAATATCTAGCGAATTCATTTTGTGACACATTAGCCGGTATTAATCTGATTTATGTTTCTTTTGTTATCATTTACTACCAGGAAACTTGTAAGAAAAATCTAGTGCCGGACACGGAGCCATTCCAGTGAGGATAGGCTCGGTGTCCGGCATTGCCGGACGCGGAGACTCTAGCCTAATTCGTCCGGTACCGGACGCCGAGACATTTCCTTGTTTTTATGACGTTTAGCTTTGATGACGTCAACGTTTTAGAGAAGAAACGTCTCGTCACGTAACGTCGCGCCCTTTTTAAGGTGAAAACTGAGTATTCTTACGCATTGCTTTTATTATAAAGTCTTCCAAACAACCAATCAGAATGTAGGAAATTATTAAAGTTGGAATTATAAGGATATGGCAAGTGTAAGAACATCTAACGACAAGGAACGTATTGGCGTTAAGACAGCTCTAAGTTTTGGTCTACAATAAATTCTATTCCGTTTTTATAAATTTAAGAAATAAATCAGCTCTAGACTAGCAGTGAATTGTTGACACCCCTCTATCTTCTGATACTGAGTCGATCAATTTCTGATCATCACAGGTGTGGGGTGGGTGGCCAAATTTAGAATTTAGTCAAGGGAAAAAAAAACCATTGGGGTGGGCCATTAAAACTATTTACAAGATATAGATAGAGGCATACTAAAATGCATGCCTCTGGGCCTATGATTAAACAGAAGCCTTAAATTCCTCAATGGTCTTACTAAACAGAAGCCTTAAATTCCTCAATGGTCTTACTTGCGACCACTGAAGAAGGGAGACTATTCCAGTCCGAAAGAGTTCTGGGGAAAACTGAGTTTTTCAGGGCATCACTATAGGCAAATTGTCTTGTATACTGTGATTCATGCGATGCCCGATTTCGCCTTAGGTTGGGTCAGGTATTTGTCTTTATCAAGAGACACTGTACCTGAGGCTTTCTGGTCAACTCGTACCTAAGTTAACTCGTACCTTAGTCAGCTCGTACCTACTTTTGGTCAACTCGTACCTGATCTTTGGTTAACTCGTACCTGTTTTGGTCAACTCGTACCTATTTTGGTTAACTCATACCTATTTTTGGTTAACTCGTACCTTAGTTAAGTCGTACCTCAGTCAACTCGTACCTATGTAGATAGGTACGAGTTAGGAAGGAAGGAAAGAATGTAGAAAGGAAGGAAGGAAGGAGGAAGGAAGGAAGGATAGATAGATAGATAGATAGATAGATAGATAGATAGATAGATAGATAGATAGATAGATTTCTTTAATTAGATGTCTTTCATTTTCGCCGAATTAATCAACGCCTTTAATGTTTGCGTGATTAGATTTGGTGTGAAATTAATCAAAGACCCAATTAATTTGTTTGGCTCTTTTTCGGCATTCGGCGATTTCAGGGGTCACAGGAGTTAATGACACAATGGAATTTTAAGGGTAATTATCTTTTGTGCATTAGTTTTCTTTTAGTTGCCGATCGCTTCATATATAAGTTGTCCAAATTTGCTGAGTCTATTCTGTCAGTGCAAATGTCGGATTTGTATTGCGTGTGGTAAGGTTGTTCTCTCCAGTATGTAAAGCTTAATTTTTCATTATGGTGTTCTAGTTGAGATCAATGCATTTTCACATCATTTTGACATGACTTTATGTGATATGACTTGAATACAAAAATAAAATGTGAAGTTAAATCCTGGTTATATACGAGTTATTGAATTGAATTTGCTTACTATTTGCTCACTGCAGTATGCGGTCCTGGCGATGAAATAAAAGGTGGTTAAAGATGTAAACACTGTATATATTAGTTTGTAATATAATAAAATAATAATACTGATAAAATAAATCTAAAAAATAGGTATGAAAATTACATAGGTACGAGTTGACTAAGGTACGACTTAACTAAGGTACGAGTTAACCAAAAGTAGGTACGAGTTGACTAAGGTACGAGTTGACTTAGGTACGAGTTGACTTGTTACCGTACCTGAGTGTATCTTGTAGAAGAAGGTTAAGGAGGACCGCTCTCTGCTGGACTGTAGGGATAGCCACTCAAGCTCGCCAAGCATATCACCGACGCTACTGGAGTTCCTCCATCTCCTGCATGTCCACCTGGCTGCAGTCTTCTGCACCTTCTCCACCTTAGCAGTCTGAGTTTCATTATAGGGATGCCAAATAGGAGCTGCATACTCAAGTTGAGGACGAACCAATGTTTTGTATGCAACTTCTTTAGTATGCCTAGGTGCCAATGCCAAATTGCGCCGAAAAAAGCCCAAGTCTTAGTTGCCTTGCATCATAAGTTGCATGTAATTTCCGAAATATGTTGACCCCAATCAAGGTTGTCTGTGATAGTTATTACAAAATGCAGAAGTGTGTGGCAAAACACCTGGACAAGAAAGAGAGCCAAAGCTACTGAGACTGACAGGTCCTTTGAATAATAGTAAAGGTAGTCTTTGAGCTTGCCTATACTATTAGGCAAAACTGTTCGTAAAATAGAATTTTTCGAAAAATTGAAATTCGAAAAATCGGTACTATTTTAACAATAAACAATAGCAGAATTTTTTGGGACCCTCAGACGTCTTCAAAAAATCCGGTAGTTTCGAAAATTTGGCGTTCGAATTATCCAAATTGGACTGTAGATAGAAATTGTCCAGAATGTATAGACATCCAACACCTTGGACAAAATTTAATTTGTCCAGCACCACTGATTACTCATGGACTTTTCCATGCACCATGTGGCTTGGTATTATGCGGCTACTGGGTGTCTATACACTATGTGGCTTGGTATTATGTGGCTACTGGGTGTCTATACACTATGTGGCTTGGTATTATGTGGCTACTGGGTCCACATACACTATGTGGCTTGGTATTATGTGGCTTCTGGGTCTCCATACACTATGTTCCTAGAATTGAAGTGGCAATTTTGTGTCCATGCACCATGTGGCTGTGTTTTATGTCCATGCACTATGTGTCTAGAATTTAAGTGGCAACTTTGTGTCCATACACAATGTGCCAAGAATTTAAGTGGCTAGGGTAAGGGTTAGAAAATAAAAGCCACTTAAAATTGGTAGCCACTTGATGATTTTTGCCACATCGTGCATAGCCACCTAAGTACCTCCTTGTGGGTCCGTCCGTCCGGGTCTCCGTCTGTCTGTCTGTAACACTTTGTTTCCTTAATATCTTGTAGCCCCTTGTCCGGAATTTCATGAAACCTTGCACACACATTGATGGGGCAAATATTATGATAAAACATAAGGGGCTAGGGGCCAGTTCTGTGAGAGTTATTTCCCTTTGTTCCAATTTGGAACCCAAATTGTTGGTTTTCTCACGCACAGGCTCAATTTTGATTGTACAGGTTAGTGCTTAATTGTAACCAGTATTGATCCAGTCACGAAACTACAACAATGTGGCACGAGGCAAGGCGGCAGGAGAAGAAAATCAGGGGGTTGATGGTGGACTACAAGAAGAGAGCAGAAAGAAGAAGGGAATTTTACGAGAAAATAGTACGCTTTTGTTTTTCCTTGTTTTATGGGTAAATTTAGAAACAGTATTACTACTTTAGCCTTTTAGGCGTGGTACCTACATGAAATGCTAAGATAGTGATATCGTTTCTTTGTTACATTCTGTGTGTTCAGTATAGTAGCTTGGTCAGAATTCTGTCCAATTATATTGAAGGGGATCCACAGAAATTGACACATCCACTTCTTTTTTAAAGATTTCGTCGTGAAAGTATTTCTTTGGCCTTGCTCCTCTTCAGATGATTCAAGAAGTAGGTATGAACCGCATTGTGAGAGAACAGGATTTTTGCCTATGTGAAAACAAAGGCACAGATCAGCTTCGCAGTAACTGCGAAGCTGATCAGTGCCTTCGTTTTCGCTACAGGGATAGTACAATTCATCTTCTTCCTAAATCGGAAATTTCAAGCTTCTAGTCATCTTATGTAGATCCACAGGCCAGTTTGTATCAGACCTGGTCGGAACTCCAGAAGACCTGTTTTCTCGCGTCAAAGCTCATATGTCAAATACTGGCATTCTGCCTGTGTGGGACTAGCCCAGGAACAATGTTGCTAACACAGACCGTCTGATAAGTTCTATTAGTTTTGACAATGGACGTAAAACACAATATACTGTAGATCGGAAAATATTCGCGAGAACTTAATTTTCGCTGATATTCACGAACTGGTTGCCTCGCGGATTCAAAGTTCTCGCTAATAAAGAGTCACTATAAACGTTATAGAATACATGGACACTCACTTGCAAATTCAAGAACTGGCTTATAATTTGAAAAAAGAAAATATGCAAAATAAAAGTCACGCGAAAATTTCCAAATTTACAGTATCAAACAAAAATTGTCTGTGCATCTTAGAAATATGTCTAAATTAAGAATTGACAAATGTGACTCTTTCCATCATTCATATACATGTACATCCATTGACTGTGCTTGTACACAACATCAGTAATTAAACCTTATAATTTGACGAATAAATTTGCCCATCAGTGTCCAATTTCATTTTTTGGGGCGTTAGGAGTAGGTTTTAATTATCTTGTTTTTCGATGAAATTTCTCTATGCAAACAGAATAGCCCAAATGAGACGCTGTGTTGTGCGCGTCACACCTGGGGCTATGCTGTTTGTCTATGCCCCATATCAGGGAGGCCAGGCTTAAATGAGTTAAGCAATGTTATGGATATGGGGAATCATACAATTATGAAAAACCTGGTCTGTCTTAAAATCCAACCCATTGGTCAAAAATGCAGTGACTAAAAAAAATTGTCATGGTAGACTGGGGATTTGAACCCGTGTGGCTGTGTTGTTATATGCCTGTTCAATCTCTTCCAGAAAGCTGATCCAGCCCAGTTCGTGAGAGCCTATGGACGGCCATGTAAAATTAATCTCGATCCAGCCATAGCCATAGCTGCCGAGGGTCCTCAGAGCATGTAAGAATTGAAAACCAGGCATTACAAAACACGCCTATGCAATGAATAGCGATTTTTTGGCTGTAAAATTATTAAAAAAATTGGTTGCATTATTTTTTTATTTTATTTTTTATTGTTTGCTCAAAACATAGATTGTGGGTACAAGTTACATGTAGAACTGCCTCACCGAAGCAAAGTACTGGTCATTAATCAGGAATCTCTGGCTCCGTCCAGACATGACTGAAAAATTGTTTAAAGCAAATAAATAAACAGGAACAGTTGTCAATTAATTGTTAAAAATATACCCTTAGTTCTGGTTATTTTCTTCTGGGCGTCCTGCCTAGGAATAGGCAGCAAGCTGTTCTGGATACTGATGATTAACCTTTAGCATGCTGAGCAATATAGTGAAATCAATATGGCAGCCCACTGACGTTTTTTCCAATTTTTTTCCGTGTTTTCTTAATTTTTGAGCCATAAAAACAGCTGAATAAATTCAACAAACGCAGTAAACAAATCTACTTTCGGTTTCGGATGTCTTTGTTACGCCGATTTCTAGCGTAAAAATTCATCATACGTACCGTTACGATGTCATATTTCGGGTGTAAATGCACCCAATTTTCCATTTACCAGCGAAAAAAGCGCTGAAAATGCATTTCTAATGCAAAAATAACGAAAATCCGATCAAAATCGGCCGACAAATCGGTCCCAAAACCACAAGCCGCCATGTTGTTTTCATGCGCAACTGTCTGGGCATCGCTCATTAATATTCATAAGTAGGCAGTGGGCGAAAAGTGCGGGAAATTTGAAAGCGGTTTTTCTTGTCGACCGCAGTCGCCTCTAGTTGGCACAGATAGGTATTCCACGGGTGACCGCAGTCGCCTACAGCATGCTAAAGGTTAAAACATGACGTATGAGCCCCCTCCTGAGATAACCAGCAATCTGCATATGCGATAACAAAGGCTCAGATCAGCTTCGCAGTAACTGCGAAGCTGATCTGAGCCTTTGTTTTCGCTGCACAGATAGTACAATATCTCTTCTAATTTAACCTAAAATTTCAAGCTTATCGCCTGGTTCTGTGACTGTACAGACTGGTTTGTGTTGGACCTGGTCGGAAACACAAATTGTTGGTTTTCTCATGTGAAGGCTCATATGTTTTATGTTGTGGTTGTTAAACAGCGTAAAATACAAACAAACCAGTCAAAATTTCAAAAATGAAAAAGACCTAGACCCAGTTGTTCAAAGCATCGTTAGCTTAAAGATATCGTTAAGACATAAATTTGCTAAGCAAATATCAGCTAAAGTAACAAATACACTTATTTTTTGTTGAAAAAATGTGAGAATCCTTTGCAGTGCAAAGGATTCTCATATTTTTTCAACAAAAAATAACAGTGTATTTGTAATATTAATGTTTGAAATTTTAACGAAACGTTAACTAACGACGTTGTTAGTTTTGAACAACTGGCCCCTAGTTGTTTGCTTCTCATTGCATCCGTTTTCAATGTTTTCTTCAGGATGCCATGGCAAGGTAATAGTGACAACATGATTGACAGATTTGACGTGAGAGCCCACTTAGATATACTACCAGAGGAGAGGAGCTATAAAAGACAGTAAGATATTTTTGCGTCGTCATGAGAAAACCAACAGTGTGGATTCCGAACTGGTCGGACATAAACCCAGCTGTACAAGCATAAAAGATGACTAGAGGCAGGAAATTTCAGTTTTAGAATAGTGAAATTGTACTGTGTAGGGAAAACAAAGGCGATGTTAGTTTTCTCTTGGCGGGGCTCAATTTTTATACGGAAGCATGATCGGCTGCCTATTGGTAATGCGTCAGAATTTAAATCTGTAGGTAGGAGCGTTTGAATTAACCCTACAGTGACATTTTCATCATTGACACATAAATTCCCCATGAAAGTACTTGATACTGACCAAGCCTTGGCCTTGTTCTGACATGACTTAAACATTGTTGACAGAGACATTTAACCACAAAACATTTTTTTTTTTTACTTATCAAATAAATTGCAATCAGAAGCATGAAAGCAGAGATGCCATTAAGAAAACATGCCCATGGAATACACAAAGATTTTTTGACCTTAAAAAATTGAAAATTTTCAGCTGAAAATGTGGATATGTTTCTTCTTAATTTTGCTCAAAATTGATTGTGGGTACACAGAACCGCCTAGCCGAGGCAGTTCTAACGAGTACCCACAATCTATGTAATGAAGCAAAACTAAGAAAATAGGTATACCTCTGTAAACCTCAGTTTTTCTGTATAAAAGTGGGGTTTGAGGGGGTATACATTTCAGGGACATGTTTTCTTGATGCCTACTTGACCTAGTGACATGATACTTTGGGATTATGTGTAACTTTTCAATAGTGATTAGTCTTGTATCTCTGCAGATCTTTGGGACCTGTTTTACATGGGACAGTGATTTTCTATTACATGTAGAATTTTAAGACAGTTCACATAATAAATTCATTAACATGTACAATACTGTATGATTGAGCTGCTTCATGAGAAAACCAACATTTTGCATATGCACAAACAAAGGCGTAGATCAGCTTTGCAGTAACTGTGAAGCTGATGAGCGCCTTTGTTTTCGCTACTCAGTTCCTTCTTCTTGTTAAGTCCAAAATTTCAAGATTCTTTGCCTCTTCTGTGACTGCAGAGACCGATTTGTGTCAGACCTGGTCAAAAACCACTTTGTTTGTTTTCTCATGACATGGCTCATATTTCTTTTTCTCCAGCCTGACAGAAGCAGAAGAGGATGAAGAGAGAAAGGCAAACTACGAGAGATACAGGATACTCGTGGAAAATGAATGTGCTGGATGTGAGTAAAATCATGAGTCCATATGAGCCTCGAGGCGAGAAAACCTGTTTTCGGGGTTTCCGATCAGGCCCGATACAAACCAGCCTGTACAGTCACAGAAACACGTTAGAAGCTTGAAATTTTGGAATTAAGAAAAAGAGGAATAGTACTATCCATGTAGCGAAAACATAGGCGCTGATCAGCTTCGCAGTTACTGCAAAGCTGATTTGCGTCTTTGTTTTCGCGTAGGCCGAAATCCAGTTTTCTCATAATGCGGCTCATATATTTTCATGTATCAATTTAGTCAAATAAAAAAGTAATATGATGCCTCTGTGGCATGTATAGTAGTAAGGCTATTGGTTTAAAGAACCTAGGCTCCTGAGGTCATGAAACCTTTTTCATGCTCAACTCAGCTGAGCCTGAAATACATCCTGCTTATTAAACAGGGTGCCCACAGTCAGGGAAAAAGGGAAAAATGAAATTTTTCAAGGTCTGGAAATTGTCAAGGAATTCTGACATCAGTCAGGGAATTTTACATTTTCACCCAAAAGTCAGGGAATTTAGAAAGACAGGCTTATGAAATGGCTAAAGCCTTTGCTTCATGTTTGAATTTCATAATATGAATCGAATAACAACAAGTGAATTATGTTTTCATTACAACCACGCAAATAGGAGCTAAGCAATCTAGGTGTTTCAAGCATCTCTTAACTAGTTGTCAAAAAGATGAAATTGACATTTCTTGTCCAATATTTGTATCAACCTTGAAATGTACATTTTTTTCAAGGTCAGGAAATTTTGCAAACTGTCAGGGAAATTTGGAATTGTACGTAAATGTCAGGGAATGGTCAGGGAATTTTTAAAATACCAGATTCAAGTCAAATTACTAAGTGACTTTGTCTGCATTCCATCAATGTTTTGGGGCAGTCTTAAACCAGATTGTATTCAGATGTGCATTTTAAGTTTAAGTTCACATTGGTGTGTTGTAGTAATAAATGACTTTCCAAGTTTTAAGAATTGTCCTATTAAACTGTCATCATAGGCCACTTGCCAAGATGTCCATGTCAGGGAAATTTGAAATTTCGTCTGACAGAGAATTGTCAGGGAAATGTCAGGTAATTTTGTTTCCATCAGAACGAGGCAACCCTGAATTCTAACTGCTCTTATTTTACAGTAACAGAAGAACAAGCCTTACATCAGCTCTATCTTGATGAACAGTTTGGTGCTATAAACAAAGATAGTGAAGAAGAGAAAAATAAGTAAGTTTAACAGTTATGAAGAAGAGAAAAATAAGTAAGTTTAACAGTTATGACATCAAGATAGTTAAGCATTTTTCATGCTCAGCTGGATTCTTTCATGCTCAACTGGAATTTTTTCATGCAACACTGGAATAAGCATAATGTTTAAATTGTAAATTGTAAAAATATGCCGACTAATTGTACATGTAAGTTTCATGCTCATTTGTAATTTTAGAATTCAACAATCAAAATTAAACTTACATGAAAATAAGTTTGATAAATCATTGGGCTTGATAAGTTACAGAGAAATGGCCCTCCAGATGTGATATAGTGATGCGGACAGGTCCCAAGGTTATAAAACTTTTCATGCTCAGCTCTGCTGCGACTAAAATTTATTCTGCTGATATTGTTAAAATACCAACATTTGTTGACAAATGCATTTGTTGGCATATCAACATTTATCAGCAGAATAAATTACAGTCTTTGGTGAAAAAACCTGAAATTTCAATTTATTTGGGCTATTTCCTCATTTATGAGCAGTCAAAATTTTAGGCTCAGCTGAGCTGAGCTTGAAAAAAGTTTTATAACCTCATGGCCAGGTGATTAATCATCATATCTGGCACATTTCTTTCAAGAGCATTATTTTGGTCATGATTATGAATTGTAATGCAGGGATAACAGACTCACTATATTACTGCATCTACAAGTGGACATAAGGCTTTAAATAAAAATATATATCATACAAAAGCTATTGTAAATTGGAAATTTTTGCTTTAGCTTGTATTTCGCGAATTTTCTATTTCCGAATAAGTAGGGAGTTCTTGAATATGCGCAAGAGTACTCGTACTGTCTTTAAATCTTATAGTAACTCTTTGTTAGCGAGAACATTGAATCACTTTGGGAATTCTAGGAAAAATGAAGTTCTCACTATCATTTGAGCCTGTGCATGAGAAAACCAACAATTTGGTGTTCCGACCAGGTCTGACACAAACCGGGCTGTACAGTCACAGAAGATGGTTAGAGGCTGGAAATTTTGGATTTAGTAAGTAGAGGAATTGTACTATTCATGTAGCAAAAACAAAGACGATGATCAGCTTCGCAGTTACTGTGAAGCTGAATTGCGGCTTTGGTTTTCGCCTATGCAAATTGTTGGTTTTCCCATCCAGCAGCTCATTTTCATTTACAGTATTTATAGTTGTGAAAGTAATTACTTGCGACCAATATTTGTTCAGGCCATCCTTCGCATCACCAGGGGCCAGTTCGAAATTAACGATGTCGATAGTTAACGATTCGTTAAAGTTTCAAACAGGAATATTACAAATACACTGTTATTTGAAAAAATGTGAGAATCCTTTGCACTGCAATTACTTTATTTGTTACTTTAGCTGATATTTGCTTAACAAATTTATGTCTTAACGATATCATTAAGCTAACGATGCTTTGAACAACTGGGTCCAGTTAGTTTTAAGGTCTAATCTTCCAATTACCAGATTGAAGGATAAAAAAGCAGCTATTGGTTTTACATATGAAGACAGTACACCAGGAGATAAGACTGAGAAAAAAGGCGGTGATGATGATGATAGTGATGACAGTGATGAAGAGAGCGATGAAGATGTTGAAACTGTCGATCTTGGTAGGTGGGAGCTTGGATAAATCATTGAGGGGTGGGGACTGGGGGAGGGGGGATTTGTGTAGATAGTGGCATGTGTGACATGTCAAACAGTTATATGTAAATCTATGTTTCATCTATGATGAATGATGATGATTGATGATGATGATGATGATGATGATGATGATGATGATGATGATAAATGATGTTGATGATGATGATGATGATGATGATGATGATGATGATGATGATGATGATGATGGTAAATGATGATGATGATGATGGTAAATGATGTTGATGATGATGGTGATGATGATGATGATGATGATGATGATGGTAAATGATGATGTTGATGATGATGATGATGATGATGATGATGATGATGATGATGATGATGATGATGATGATGATGGTAAATGATGTTGATGATGTTGATGTTGTTGATGATGATGATGATGATGATGGTAAATGATGTTGATGATGTTGATGATGATGATGATGATGATGATGATGGTAAATGATGTTGATGATGTTGATGTTGATGATGATGATGTTGATGATGATGATGATAATGGTAAATGATGTTAATGATGTTGATGATGATGATGATGATGATGATGATGATGATGGTGGTGATAAATGATGTTGATGATGATGATGATGATGATGATGATGATGATGATGATGATGATGATGATGATGATGATGATGGATGATGATGATGATGATGATGATGATGATGATGATGATGATGATGGTGATGATGATGATGATAAATTATGTTGATGTTGATGATGATGATGATGATGATGATGATGATGATGATGATGATGATTATGATGATGGTAAATGATGTTGATGATGATGATGATGATGATGATGATGATGATGATGATGATGATGATGATGATGATGATGATGATAATGATGGTAAATGATGATGATGTTGTTGATGATGATGATGATGATTGATACTTGCTCATGAGAGCTGGAGTGTGAGAGTAGTGACTGCCATCTCTTTCTAACTCATTTAACAAAGAGATTTGAGCAACTGCATGAGAAAACCAATAATCCGCATATGCGAAACCAAAGGCGCAGATCAGCTGTGCAGTAACTGCACAGCTGATCAGCGCCTTTGCTTTCGCTATGCAGATAGTACAATTCCTGTACTTTCTAAATCCAAAATTTACAGCCTGTCTAAAACCAAAATTTACAGCCCCTAGCCATTTTCTGTGCTTGTACAACTCTGTTTGTGTAGGACCTGTTCGAACCCAAATTGTTCGTTTTCTGGTGCAAAGGCTCATGTTGTTCTTTTCTTTCAGATATAACCCTAGATGTGGACACATTGACTGTAGATCAGATGGTCCAGTTGAACCAGTGTGGGGTACAGTTTGGTATGGGGGAAGATGACTATGTCAGGTATGTCATTACAAAAACCTGCCCATGTAATATGCAGATTTTACTCAAGTTGTAAAAATCTAATGAAAATTTTTGATATTTTTCTTATTTTTACTCAAAACATAAGTTGTGGGTACACGTTAGAATCGCCTCGATGGGGGGTTCTTACAAGTACCCACAATTTACGTTTTTGAGCAAAAATAAGAAAAATAGGTATACCCCTACATACCCCAGTTTTTAGCTCGACTGCAAGAAGTACATAGAGCTATTGTAGTCACCCCGGTCGTCCATGTTCCTGTTCGCATTAGCGTGCGCGTCACACTTGCGTTAAAGTTTTCTAGAAGTCCATATCTTGACAATCGCTCATCAGTCATACTTGGACCATAGATACCCTGTAGGGTTAGCTCTCATTCCATGGCATCGGGCCCCTGGGTCCAGGCCATGGGGTGGGGCTAAAGGTTAAAATTTAGAACACCTTCAAAAATGGCTATTCTTGCGTTAAAGTTTTCTAGAAGTCCACTCATCCATGATGAGAACATCTCTTATATCTGTAAACAAGATTTCTTATCTTGCAGTTATGCATCTATTATGTAAATGAACTAATTAACACCTAGAGTCTTCAGCTACATTTACCTGTATTTTGCTCATTTTCTTTTCCTCAACAATATATTAAAAATGTTATTTTTTGGTCAAATTTAACGATTGAAAAACAAAATTCAATTAACTTTTCCCACTCTTTAACGCTATAGCCTCAAATTTTTTGTATGATATAAAAACTAAACATTTATATATTTTGTATTCTTTTGACTGTGGTATCAGGTTACCTCTTAATGACCAAACAGATTAGCAGACTCTGACCACTGCAGCATTTTATTGCCATAATCACTTATGGGTGAATCAAAGCCACCTGTTATCAACAGGAAGCCTCAAAACCTCACTTCCTTATCTAACCCGACTTAGTACCTAGTTTCTCGGTAACCGCACTTTATTTTATAAGAGCATGTTCTCAGCATGATCAGAAAGCATTGATACTTGGGCCATTGATACCCTGTAGGGTTGGCTTTTATTCCATGGCATCAAAACCTTGGGTCCATGCCTGGGGGGTGGGGCTAGAGGTTAAAATCTAGAACACCATTAATAATGGCTTTTCTGTGGTATAATATTCTAAAAGTCTATATCTTGGAAACCTTTTATCAGAGGGCTTTCATATTTGGATCATAGGTACCTTGTAGGGTTGAGTTTCATTTCATGGCATCGGAACCCTGGGTCCATGCCTGGGGGGTGGGGCTAGAGGTTAAAAACTAGAACACTGTAAAAATTTGATGTACTGCTGTGTAACTTTTACCGAGTCCATATCTTGACAACAACTTATCATAAAGTATTCATACTTAATACACTTTAGGTTTCATGACATCGGACGTTTGGGTCGGAGTCAGGGGGTTGGGGCTAGAGGTCAAAATCTAGAACACTCTGAAATATTTTTTTCTGCTCTTTTTTGGCTCTTTTGCCATTACAAAAACTTGCCCATTTAATGTTTAACATTAATTGCAGTTTATGGGAAAGTGAATTGTTTTTCTAAATGACTTCTAGCCTAGCATTTATGGTCTACTTATATATACCATTGACATGCAGATTCAATTTCAGTTTTGAAAGAGCACTTAATGTTACAGTTGGCCATAGTTCACAAATAATTCACCATTATTTGTTCTTTTACCCCAAATATCCTATTAAAATTTGAGTTCCTCCCCTCTTTGCAGATTCCCGCCATCAGTGCTTGTGGCGTGAACCTGCACTCTGGGAGGACCAGTCATGGGACTGGCCCCTTATAGCCAAAGTGGATTTTCTGTTTGTAGTTGAGCGTTAAGTATTTAGAATTTTGTGATTTGTAATAAATAAACTTTACATATTTCAGTCACTCTTCAATTATCATTCTTTCCCATAAAATATAAAGTAATAAACAGAGATTTTTTTAAGCTGTAAAAAAATCAAAATTTCTGTAGAAAATTTTTGATATTTTTCTTATTTTTGCTCAAAACATACATTGTGGGTACAGGTTAGAACTGCCTCAGCGAGGACATGTTATCCTTTTGCAGGTTGTTACGTCGTGACAAAGATGAACAGGAAGCTTTACGACAGGCTAAATTACTGGAGGAGGAAAAAGCTCAATTTGCTGTAATACAAATTTTACAATATTCATTCTAATTAGTGCTTACTTTTCAAAAATACTTTTTAAAGTAACAGAATATCGTTCTAATTAGTGCACACTACAAATGAAAACAACACATAAATTGTTAAACTAACAGTGTCAAAAATATCAATGCTGGTGTCATTTAAGCATTTCAATCATTGCAAAAAAGTGATCATTTAAGGTTAAATTTTAATATGCAAATAGAGCAGTGTGCAGAAATGTACACTTTTTTTCTCAAACAACCAGAATGTGCGCTTATTGGAGTATGTATACTAATTAGAACGAATATGGTAGTTTAATTTGATCTGCCGCATAGGAAAAACAACAGTCTGCATAGGCGAAAACAAAGGCGCAGATCAGCTTCGCAGTAACTGCGAAGCTGATCAGCGCCTTTGTTTTCGCTTCACGGATAGTACAATTCCTCTTCTTTCTAAATCCAAAATTCCCAGTCTCTAACCATCTTCTGTGATAGTACAGCCCGGTTTGTGTTGGACCTGGTCGGAACCCAAATTGTTGGTTTTCACATGCACAGACTCATTTGGCATTAAGATATTGCTTAGGGAGCCCAGTTGCCTAGTAATGGTTAATGCAGTGGGCGCAAGATTAAACAGTCAGTATGTTTGACCACACTGGTGCCAGGTTGTGCCACTGAGTAAGACTGGTATTGGTTTATAGTCAGAAAGTGTTGGCTTAATCCCAACATGACTGAAAAATTGTTGACTTAGAAACTTCAATAGAAACAAAATAAGAACTAGCAAGGTAGTACAAAAAAAGAGCTGCATTATGAGAAAACCGGATTTTTGACTGCGAAAACAAAGGTGCAGATCAGCTGTGCAGTAACTGCACAGTCCCTCTTCTTCTTAAATCAGAAATTTCAAGCCTCTAGCCTGCTTCTGTTACTGCACAGGCTGGTTTGTGTCAGATCTGGTCAGAAAACTTGAAGACTGGATCTCTCATGACACGGCTCACTTGTGATCTGAGCCGCGACGCGAGAAAACCGGTCTTCAGGGTTTCTGACCAGGTCCGACACAAACCGGCCTGTACAAGCTCAGAAAAGAGCTAGAAGCTTGAAATTTCGGATTTAAGTAGAAGAGGAATTGTACTATCCGAGTAGCGAAAATAAAGGCGCTGATCAGCTTCGCGGTTACCGCGAAGCTGATCTGCGCCTTTGTTTTCGCCTAGGCAAAAATCCGGTTTTCTCACGATGCGGCTCATCTATTCCAGGGTAGGAAGTCAAGGCGGGAGAGACGAGCTTACAAGGAGAAGAAATTAGCGGGTAGAGCTTTGAGCCCCCCTAGGTAGGAAGAATAATGTTTATTAGGCCTGAAAAAAAAAGCCAAGTATATTATGTGTTTAAGATACTTCCTTCAAAGGACAGTAATGTACCTGTCATTTGTAACCACGGCCCCCCACCTATGGGAAAGGGTCGGGGATAGCCTGGCTAAAGTGCCGGGCAATTACTTATTGATTGTCCAGGCAGTACAGGGAAAATGATAGGGTTTTGATATTAAGATCCTTACCCCAGGGAGATTTTCTTTTGTGAAGGGCAGGGCAAAGAGCATGGTTTTGACCACCAGTTTGTCCCCAGGAGATTGGGTCTATAGCAGGGCATTGAAAACTAAAAAGTCACAATCCCCGCCCTTCCCGGTGGGGGAGCTGTGGTAACAATTGATTGGTGCATAAAGTGGATATGGCATAAAAACAGTGTTCCTGTACTTTCTTAGTGGCTGTACTATACATTGACACAATTATGATTTGTTAATTAATGTTGTGGTTGTAGACTCGAGGGTTTTAAGACATGTTTAGAAGCCCTTAAGACATATATTTCATCCTTCTTGCCTGGGAGCCAGATTTATAAGTTTGACCCATGGTTTCTCCAATCTTTCAGATGATACTTTAAACCAGTGAGGGTCCTGTCCCTGTATGACAAAGAAAGTGCTTGGTTCATTTCCACGTTTAAGCTGCTTCATGAGAAAACCAACAATGTGGTTTACAAAAAGGTCCTAGTCTTCTAGCTACCCATACCCCCCCCCCCCCCCTCCCCGAGGGGGAATTTTCTACACTATGATTTTCTAAAAGTACATTGAAAAAGCTATCAAACCCTGTTTTCTGCCATCTGGAAGTGGAAGCGTTTGCGTTTTATGCTATGTTTCATTATATTACCCTAAATATTCAATTTTTGCGTTTCAATAATGGGGGTACACATAGAAAACTGAAGATGACTCAGTTGTTTCTTATCCTAGACCATTGAACTTGGTCTCATTTTAATGCTTATACATAGCCTTTTTATCCAATAATAAGTAATGGAAAATATCTAATTTGCTTATTCATGAATTTTCATTAAAACATTAAAATGAAAAATGAAACATTTAAAAATTAATTATCCCCGTAAAAACTAATTTCAGGCCTAAACTATCATTGTGTCTCATTGTTTTTGTACCAATAATACTATTTGACAAATTTGTTGATGCCATGGACCTTAATGAAAATATTCTCATTTGCATTTTCATGAATATTAATGAAAATGACGAAAATCAAAATTTACTCTATTGCCATTTAAGAGTTTGAGTGGGTTGTAGGATGTACCTTGCAACCTTATGCAGCTTTCACACTTACCACGATTCGACCACGATTGGTATCGTGGTCTTCATCGTGGACCAATCGGGACTATCGTATCCAATCTTATCAGATCGCATCACCTCTTGATATCAATCGTGATAATCGGGCTAATCGTGGAAAAATTTTTGGCTGCCAAAAATTTTGCCACGATTGGCGGGACTATCGTGACCATCGCATCAGATCGTATGACATCGTAACAAATCGCAACAAATCGTATCTCATCTTGTTCCTAAATCGCGGTGATCGGGATCGACCAAAACACCGCGATCTGTTGAGATGAGTTGCGATCTCCTACGATTTGTTACGGTCTGTTACGATTCGAGAAAAAATGCCTGGCCCGATAAACTACGAGGCGATGCGAATGACTTCCGATAGGATACGATCTGATACGAGTAAATGCGATGAGACACGACAAGCCACGCTTTTGCCACGGATGCTTACGATCTGTTACGAATTATCAATACATTAAATACATCAGGCAAGATAACTTTTATTCCTTGATCAACAACAGAGAAGTAAATATCAATGTGGTCCTTTTCAGTATTAATTCGTAGTCTGAAGGATGCCAGGAAATGGCAGCAGAGACAGGGATGGAAAGGGGAAGGATAAGGCATTAATAATACACATGTCGCATTCTCGTCGTTCTCTGCTCCTCCATCATCAATGTTGTTTCGTCTTCAGAGATTAAAAACGTAATGAGGTATATGTATTGTTTTCGAAGTAAATATACCAATCGCGGTCTCATCGTGACACAATCGTGGCCACAATCACCAAAAATCAAGCCATCAGTCGTAAACTATCGCAACATATCGTATCAGTTCTTGAGACTCGTACCAGAACGCATCTAAGCGTATCAGTTCGTATCAAATCGCGGTCAAGTATCGTGATAATCGTGTCAGATCGCATTAGAATCGGGGTTTAATCGTAATAATCTTTTCGGATCGCAACTAATCATATCTATCCGGGACCAATATCGTGTCACCAGATTTTGACCGATCGCCACCCTATCGTATCAGATCGCAACAGATCGTAATCAAACGCAACGACTCGTATCAGAACGTCAAATTTTGGCAAAATGTCCCAATTAGCTGCGATTTGTCAATCGTGGTATTTGTAACAGATTGTGCTCTAGTGTGAAAGCCGCAGTAGACCAAATGCTCATGGGTGCCAATTTGGTCAGAGAATCACTTTAATGTCCATTTGAGTGATCACCCCCACCCCTAATAAGCAGAGGAATTAATGTGATACACCTCTATTACCACATGTATCTTGGCTACTGATAGACATAGAGAGCTGAAATAGGTATCAAATGATTGCTTTGGCAATGTTTTATAATCATGTAATAAGATGTATGAACAACTGGCTATCTTAATGCTCAAATATTAAAAAGAAGTTCAGATATTAGAAACGAAACAGATAAAGGAAGGGGGTATACCAAACAAAATTGCTAATATCTCAATGACCAAAAACTCTAAGAGAGCTGAAATGTGTATCAAATGATTGTTGTGATAATGTTCTATAATTATGTGATAAGATACATTCTTGATGTTCAAATATTGATAAGAACTTTCGATAGAGGAGAAAAATCACAGAACATTGGAGGGGGTATACCTACAGATATGTTTATATCTCGGCAACCAAAAGCCATAGAGAGCTGAAACTTACAACAAATGATTGCTATGATAACATTCTAAAACCCTGAAATAAGATACATTTACAATCAGACTTTTCTGCTGTTTGACTTTTGATGAAATCAATAAATATAGTAGAAAAATCACAGAAATTGGAGGGGGTATACCTATGGAAATGTTTATATCTCAGCAACCAAAAGCCATAGAGAGCAGAAATTGGTGTCAAATGATTGCGTTGACAATATTCTATAACCTTATAATAAGATATATAAGCAAGCTGACTTTTTTGTTGCTCAAATATTTAAGAAAACTTAAGATATAAGAGAAAAATCACTATCAAAGGAAGGGGGTATACCAATGAAATTGCTAATATCTCAGTGACCAATCGCTCTAGAGAGTTGAAATTGGTATCAAATGATTGGTATGATAATGTTCTATAATTGTGTGATTAGACATATAAATAATCTAACTTCCTTGTTGTTCGAATATTGATGAGAACTTTATATATTAGATAAAAATCAAAGAAAAATGATTTCTTTGACAATATTCTATAACCACGTAATAAGATATATAAACAAGCGTACTTACGTGTTGCTCAAATATTTAAGAAAACATAAGATATAGCAGAAAAATCACTGCCAAAGGAAGGAGGTATGCCAATAAAATTGCTAATATCCCAGTGACCAATAGCTTTAGAGAGCTGAAATTGGTATCAAATCATTGGTATGATAATGTTCTATAATCACATGATAAGACATATAAAAAATCGAACTTTTTTGTTGTCCAAATATTGATGAGAACTTTTAATATTAGATAAAACTCAAAGAAAAACTGGGGGGGGGGGGGGGGGGGGAGGGGGGGTATACCAATGTAAACATTTATACCTCGGCAACCCAATGTCCTAGAGAGCTGAAATTGGTATCAAATGATTGCTATGACAGTATTCTACAATCATGTAATAAAATATATAAACAAGCTTACTTTCTTGTTGCTCAAATATTTCTTGTTGCTCAAATATTTCTTGGGGGGGGGGGGTATACCAATGTAAACATTTATACCTCGGCAACCCAATGTCCTAGAGAGCTGAAATTGGTATCAAGGTATCAAATGATTGCTATGACAGTATTCTACAATCATGTAATAAAATATATAAACACGCTTACTTTCTTGTTGCTCAAATATTTCTTGGGGGGGGGGGGGGGGGGTGTATACCAATGTAAACATTTATACCTCGGCAACCCAATGTCCTAGAGAGCTGAAATTGGTATCAAATGATTGCTATGACAGTATTCTACAATCATGTAATAAAATATATAAACAAGCTTACTTTCTTGTTGCTCAAATATTTAAGAAAACATAAGTTATAGCAGAAAAATCACTGCCAAAGGAAGGAGGTATACCAGTAAAATAGCTAATATCTCGGTGACCAAGAGATCTAGAGAGCTGAAATTGGTATCATATCATTGCTAGGATTATATTCTGTAACCATGTGGTAAGACACACAAACACTCTGACTTTCTTGTTTTTCAAATATAGATAAAACTTTAAATTTAAGGGAAAAATCACAGAAAAATGGAGGGGGTATACCAATGAAAAGGTTAATAACTCAGTAACCAAAAGCTCTAGAGAGCTGAACGTGATATCAAATGATTGCTATGATACTGTTTTATAATCATATAATATGATTAATGAAAAATTAGACTTTCTTATTGTTCGAATATTGACAAGAACTTTAAAAATTAGATAAAAAAACACAGAAAAATAGAGGGGGTATACCAACGGAAACGTTTATCTCAAAAGCAAAAAACCTTGAGAGCTGAAATTGGTATCATAGGAAAAAGTTGACTATCTTGTAGCCAAAATTTAAGAAAACTTTAGATATAAGAGAAAAACATAGACAAATGAAGGGAATATACCAATAGAATTGACCAAAAGCTCTAGAGAACTGAAATTGGTATCAATTGATTGATAGGATCATATTCTATAAACAAAAAATATGAAAATAACAGAAATAATCAGATACAAGTCATTCTGTAGGTATACCAGTTCATTTTTTCATTATTTCTCTGCGATTTCTAGTTTTCATTAATATTAATGAAAAAAAAAATAGATGAACCTTATATCCTTAAATACATGTATTATATGTATAAGGGTGATAGAACATGGCCATAGCATTCATTTGATTCCACATTAGTGTTTTATCAACAGCCCAGGTACAAATGATACTATATGTATACACCCTATTTTTCCAGGATTTTTTACTTTTTAATTAATATTCATGAATATACAAATGAGATAATTTTCACATAGGCTCATGACAACAATAAATCTGTGAAATATGTCTAAACGGTGCAATATAAATGTGTCACATCTATAAGTTAGGCCTGAAATGAGTTAATTTATGGGGTTTTAATGATTTTCTACCATTTTCATGTTTTCATTAATATTCATGAATATGCAAAGTAGATATTTTGCATTACTTTTCATAGAATGAAAGGGCTGTGTCTAAGCTTTAAAAAAAGACCAAGTTCAATGGTCTAGGATTAGTAACAATTTTCTACGCCTACCCCCATTATTTCTATACAAAAGATGGTATCAGGTCATATAATAAAACATAGCGTAAAATGCAAACGCTTCCACTTCCAGAGGGCAAAAAACAGGATTTGATAGCTTTTACACTATACTTTCAGAAAATCATGGTGCAGAAAATTCCCCTGGGGGGGGGGGGGGGGGGAGGGTTTGCCCTACTGGCCATTAGGCTATCCAACACTAACCGAGCTGTACAAGCACAAAAGATGGCTAGCGGCTCGAAATTTTAGATTTAGAAAGAAGAGGAATTATACTATCCGTGTAACAAAATCAGAGACACTGATCAGCTTCGCATTTACTGTGAAGCTGATCTGCGCCTTTGTTTTCGCATATGCAAAATGTTGGTTTTCACACAAGGTGGCTCATTTGTTAGACATTTAGATGATTGTCCACAGATAATTAATCTGAAGCGTTTCTTTTCCTTCAACAGCTATGCTGCAAGAGACAGTCCCAAATATGAGCCATACAAAAGGTAAGGAAAAAAAGTGAAAATTGATAATTTTAGATAATACTGCAAACCAAAGCTTCAATTTTTGATTGAACGTTTTTCATTCTTGCAGGCTATGAGAACAAAATAACTATTCTTGCATATCTATGGGTATAGCTTCAATTGGTTGAAAGCCATGTTCAAACAGCAAAAAACAAGGTTTTGGCTGACATCATTGGTCAATATGATGTGACATCGTGTTTCGTAGAAACAAAATTGCCGACGTTGCATAAGCTCCGCATTTTTTGGTGAGTTTTTACAATGTTAATGTTATTTTCAAGAGATTTTTAGTAGATTAGAGTGAAAATGCAAGAAAATCGATCAACCATTGTTTGTTTCAGTGTTCAAACATTTGCCGGGTCACTTGGACAGGGTTTGAACACGCAGCCTGTGGCCTTGTGATCAAAGACCTTCCTTGTGATCCATTGAATGTTTGAATACTGAAAACCATGGTTGATCCCTATATTAAATCTTCTAATAGTACTGGTTATGTACTATGACGCATTGGCTATATTTAGACATTATTGACTTAGTAGATCGGGACTTTCAGCCATATAAACTCGAACTGTTGATAACACAGAGATTCACACCCAACATGGACATGTTCGGGAGAACTTCATTTTTGCTAATTTTCACATTGCCTTGTGAAAAATAAGTTCTTATTAATAAAGCATCATTCTTTGTTCGCCATGATCAATTGTGATTTTTCATGGCTTGTTACAAGTGAAACTGTGTTATAATGAGGTATAGCAAAATAATCATTTTGAGTGCCATGACATGGCTGTGTTATATTGAAATTTGCACTATTGAGGTATGTTATAATGAGGTTGACCTGTAAAAGTGTACACTATGCCATGAAAACCTTCAGTGGAAAGAATGGGTACTCTTCAGATGGCATTTTGTATGTTATGGGTGTTTTTATAAGACTTGGAAACAAATACAATGGCGCGGATCAGTAACTGCACAGCTGTGATCAGCTCCTCAGATAGTGCAATTCCTCTTCTACTTATATCCAAAGTTTCTAGCTTGATTCTGTGACTGAACAGGCCAGTTTATGTCAGACCTGGTCGGAAAGTCAAATTGTTGGTTTTCTCTTTCAAAGGCTCACATGTGTTGACCAAATGTCCCACGTACGTAACACTATGATAGTCAAATGTGAAAAATCACTAAAAGAAGTATCTTAATTTTCAGTTTCTCATGGGTTGGGATATATATTTGTTGCCTAATTTTTTGGGTATAAATTTTAAGCCTGCCAAGAAAAAGTGGTTGAATCAGCTATTATACATGCAAGCCTTAGTTTGATGGTGCCTTATTGCAGCAACTGAGATGTTATGACCTCCCAGTTTTTGGTTGAAGTCTCATAACCAGAGGACCAATGGTCCTGTAAACGCTCGCCTGAGATCTGCTGCATATACCAATAAACATGTTTGAATATTATGGTATTTAATCCCAGTGCAGGGGCAGATGAAGCCCTTGGGCCATTTCCTTTTTCAGAATAATCAATATTTTGTCCATTTGCCAATTTCCTGCTGGCTTTTTCCTTCAAATGACATTTTAACAGCTATTCCCATTCAAATGCATTGGCAACCCATGTTGACCTTGCCATAAACTGGGTCAAGGTCATCACGGGGTCATGATTTATATATACATTGTAGTACTTGAGCCATCGATGCTTCAAGCCAAGTTTCCTTGAAATCTGTCCACTGGTTCCGGAGAAGATTTTTGAGTGATTTTTAACATATATGGGCCTGGCGGCCATCTTGGTCATGTGACCTGGATTATTTATATACACATTGATTACGCCATCCTTTAGATGCTTCACATAAAATTTGGCTTTGATTGGCCAAGTGGTTTCAGAGGAGAGATGTTTGAATATTATGGAGATATACATGTATATTGGCCCGGCGTGGGGGCATATGAGCCCCTGTGGTCCATTTTTTGTCAGAATCATTAATAGTCAGTCCTATTGCCCATTTCCTGCAAGACTTTCACTTTAAATGACATTTTAAAAGTTTTCCCCATTCAAATGCATTGGCTACCTATGTTGACCTTGCCATAAAATAGGTCGAGGTCATCACAGAGTCATGATTTATATATACATTGTAGTGCTTTAGCCATCGATGTTTCATGCCAAGTTTCATTGAAATTGGTCCAACGGTTCCAGAGAAAAAGATTTTTGAAGGGTTTTTACCATATATGGGCATGGCGGCCATCTTGGTCATGTGACCTGGATTATTTATATACACATTGGTTATCCCTTCCTATTGATGCTTTACATAAAATTTGGCAGTGATTGGTAAAGCGGTTTCAGAGGAGCAGACATTTGAATATAGTGAAGATATACATGTATATTGCCCCGGGGTGGGGGCACATGAGCCCCTGGGGTCCAATTTTTTTCAGACTCATTAATATTCAGTCCTACTGCCCATTTTCTGCAAGACTTTCACTTTAAATGACATTTTAAAAGTTTTCCCCATTCAAATGCATTGGTGACCTATGTTGACCTTGCTGTAAAATAAGTCAAGGTCATCACAGGGTCATAATTTATATACACATTGTAGTGCTTGAGCCATTGATGCTTCATGCCAAGTTTCGTTGAAATCGGTCCACTGGTTCGGGAGAAGAAGATTTTTGAAGGGTTTTTACCATATATGGGCATGGCGACCATCTTGGTCATGTGACCTGGATTTCTTATATACACATTGGTTCCCCCTTCCTATAGATGCTTCATATAAAATTTGGCTTTGATTGGCCAAGCGGTTTCAGAGGAGAAGATCTTTGAAATTGTGGACGGACGACGGACGGACGGACGCCGGATCATGGCCATCCTATAAGCTCACCTTGTGAGCCTAACGGCTCAGGTGAGCTAAAAATGGTGATGATGTACCAACATGACCAACCCATAGCTATTGATTGGGATGTTAATCAACAAAGCAAATTCCCTGAATTAAATATTTGATTCCAGGAAGTCTAAATAATATAATCATTTTCTCAAACTAGGTCACCATCAAGGTCACGATCGAGGTCAAGGTCACCATCACCAAAGCGAAAGAAAGCGAAGAAACTCTACATCACAAGTTTTGGTGGGAACGAAAGCGACAGTGACACAGCACCGGAGGGGCCGGTCCAGGGTCCTGTTCTACCCCCGGGGATGGGTCCCAGTGTGAAGGAAAGTTCAGAAACGAGTTCAGAAAACAAGCCAGCAGTTTCATGGTCGGTGTTAATATTTTATTTTCATCGTGGCCTCGCGGAGTGGGATGACTGATGAAAGTATTGAACTAACATTCTGCATTAGTGCGTCAAGAGATAATTGCGGAATTAAATATAATTGTTGCAATTGAGGCAAAACAAAATGAAAACTTGAAAAGTAACACTAAGAAAAAGCAAAAGCTGGTAGAAACAGAGATTATGAACAAGTGATAGAACTACATTGTATTATTAGTACAGTGACAATGAAAAGGTGTGACCGAGTAAAATATTTAGTAAGTTGACTGGGATTTTACCAGTTAAAATGTCTTAATACTATGTTTTATCACAAGAAAGTTTGGGAGCACTTTATTTAGAGAAATCCCTCAAAAGAAGGAACATGCCTGCATTTTTTTAAAATTATTTATACCTTCTGAAAACTATGTTATGTTGCAAAATGATATTGATCATTGTGGTCTGACTTAAAATGTGCCTGGCCTTTGAACCAGGTTTGACTCTTCCGCCCCAGTAGATAAGACTAAAAGGCCATGCTATCTATGCACTGATTGGACTCCTGGAGTCTAAGCTCAAACTTTTTTGGTGTACACACAGACTGGTCTGTCTTACCATAAAAACTTTTTCTTGCATTCTAAATAAAATCTCAATTTGAGCTTTATGATAAAAAAAAAAAGAATTAGAAAACATACCATAAGAAATAACAAGATGTGCTGTGTAAAATTTTTCTTCAATATCTTTAACCTTCATTGCCATTTATTGCATGTGATGTCTCAGGCATTCTAAATTCTCATTGCAGGAGGTCTGAAAGGCTGGAAAAACTGCGCAGACAGAACAGATCTTCCAGTGCAGATTCCCCACCAACCACTGGTAAAAGGTTCAGTAAAACTAGGTCAAGGTCGCGCTCAAGGTCAAGAGGAAAAAGATCAAGAGACAGATACTCGAGGGAAAGGTCAGGACAGAGACGCTCCTGGAGTCGAAGGTCACGAGACAAACGATCAAGGTCTAGAGATCGGCGTTCTCACGATAGATCGAGAGATCGTCGCGACAGGTCGTGGAGAAAATCAAGATCTAGGTCAAAGTCAAGGTCACGGAGACGTTTTTCTTCTTCAAGGTCACGGTCCAGATCCTCAAGGTCATCTTCTAGGTCAACTTCAAGGTCACGCTCATCCAAATCCAGTTCAAGGTCAAGATCAAGGTGAGAATTAAATTTAACACTTATCCTGCTTGTTTTCCTTTTCTACGTTAACCACAAACTTAGAATCCTCTGCCATATAGTGGTTAAGCTATACATCTTGTAAACCAGGGATCTTTGGTTTGATCTGGGGAGTCCTGAGACTTTGAAATGAGACAGCTGTACAGGACAAATTGCCAAGATGCTCTATGAAGAGGCTAGAGGCTATGCTGTCATTTTTAGCTCACCTAAGCCGAAGGCTCACAAGGTGAGCTTATAGTATAGTAGTCGAGCCGGTGTCCGTCCGTCCGTGCATCCGTCTGTTTTGATTTTCAAACTTGAATATCTCTAAGGCAACGAGGCCAATTGTGATCAAATTTTATCTAAAGCATTATTGAGGAGGGGGCAAGGTCGGATCAGAACCATGGTTTCCATGGCAACAGATAGCTTCCATAGACTTAAAATTGGAAAAACATAAAAAAATCTTCTTCTCCGAAACCACAGGGCACAGAGCTTTCAAATTTTGTGTGTAGCAATGTATAATGGTCCTCTTTATAAATCCTGCCAACCATGCACCTGGGGTCCATACGGGCCCCGCCCCGGGGGGCGTCATGAGGAAAACATAAAAAAATCTTCTTCTCTGAAACCACAAGGCCCAGAGCTTTCACATTTTGTGTGTAGCAGTATGTAGTGGTCCTCTTTATAAATCCTGCTAACCATGCCCTTGGGGTTTAAAATGGCCCTGCCCCAGGGGTCATTAGTTCCCATAGACAAACAATGGGAAAAACATAAAAAAAATCTTCTTCTCCGGAACCACAAGGCCCAGAGCTTTCATATTTTGTGTGTAGCGATGTGTAGTGGTCCTTTTTATAAATCCTGCCAACCATGCCCCTGGGGTTCAAAATGGCCCTGCCCCAGGGGTCATTAGCTCCCATAGACAAACAATGGGAAAAACATAAAAAAAAATCTTCTTCTCCGAAACCACAAGGCCCAGAGCTTTCATATTTTGTGTCTAGCAATGTATAGTGGTCCTCTTTATAAATCCTGCCAGCTGTGTCCCTGGGGTCCATACGGGCGATATCAACTATAAAGCCTACAACCATCAAACCTTGCATATGGCTTCTCCTCGATGTCCGGACTCGGCTTCCACATTGACCTACTGACCTTGACCTATATTTCATGCTCCAGTGACTTTGTCATTTTTTAAGCCAACCCTTTATATCTCATCAACTATAAAGCCTACAACCATCAAACCTTGCATATGGCTTCTCCTTGATGTCCCGACTTTGCACCCACATTGATCTAGTGACCTTGACCTATATTTCGTGCTCTAGTGACTTTATCATTTTTGAAGCCAACTCTTAATATCTCATCAACTATAAAGCCTACAACCATCAAACCTTGCATATGGCTTCTCCTCGATGTCCCGACTTGGCACCCATATTGACCTACTGACCTTGACCTATATTTCATGCTCCAGTGACTTTGTCATTTTTTAAGCCAACCCTTAATATATCAACTATAAAGCCTACAACCATCAAACCTTGCATATGGCTTCTCCTCGATGTCCCGACTTTGCACCCATATTGATCTAGTGACCTTGACCTATATTTCGTGCTCTAGTAACTTTTTCATTAAAGTTTTTAAAAGTCTATATCTCTTGAACATGTTGATGGATCAAGTTGATACTTTGCATGTTGGTAGATAATGGTCTGAAGTTTTATGCAGTACCATCATGACCCACCCTGTATGACCTTGAGGTCAAGGTCACAGACTTAGAATTTTTTTGTTAAAGTTTTCGGTTAAAGTTTTTAGAAGTCTATATCTCTTGAACATGTAGATGGATCAAGTTGATACTTTGCATGTTGGTAGATATTGGTCTGAAGTTTTATGCTGTACCATTATGACCCACCCTGGTTGAACTTGAGGTCAAGGTCATGACCTTAGAAATTTTTGGTTAAAGTTTTGGGTAAAAATTTTTGAAGTCTATATATCTCTATGTTGATGGATCAAGTTGAAACTTTGCATGTTTGTGGACATTGGTCTGAAATTTTATGCTGTACCATCATGAGGCCAAGGTCATGGGTCATAGATTTTGATAAGTTTAGTGGCAAAGCACAAGTCAGGCGAGCTACGCTGTCCTGCGACAGCTCTTATTCAAGTGAACCAAAATGGCAGACAAGAGGATACACAATCCAAACAAGAGCTATTCTGCAGATGTAATTAGGGTTTCAAGGTCACATGCCCATGTATGGTAAAACCCCAATTAATTTGTCCAGTGACTGTACTTGTTGTCTCTCAGGTGAGCGATCGTTGCCCATGGGCTACTTGTTGTTGTTCCCTCTATGTTTAGTCCTAACATTGAACGTAAACTGTACTAGCACCAACTGTTTGTGTGAAGATCAAATGACAAGGCCATATTATTCACCTAAAATGTAATCGACTTACAGATGAAAATACTTTTGACAGCCACTCAGTTAAACAAGCTTTTTTCTTTAAAATACAATGAAATTTCTAGTAGTAACTCGTATAAGCCTGGCATCCTTTTTGTGGGAGATAGGCAAACAGTAAAGCCCCAGATGTGATGCCACAGAACGTGGCATACCTTCTGGGGCTATTCTGTTGGCTTAGAGAAAATTAATTGAAAAGGGGAATGAAAATTTAAAACCACTCATAATTCCCCTAAAAGTGAAAGTGATGGGGGTGTCCATTCGTCACTAATTAGTTAATTTATTACATTATTCGCTGATACAGGTCAAGGGACAGGCACCCTATAAGACGTTACAGACGTGAAAGTTTATCGTCAAAATCTAGTGACTCGGAGGATGACAAGAGATCTAGCTACAGACAATCAAGAGATTCATCATCCTACAGTAAATACAAGTGAGTTATCTTTGCTACACGGTGATAAAGGAGCTTTCATGATGTACCTATTACGAAAACTTGTCCATGCAATATATAGAGATTTTTTCACCTGTAAAAATTGAAAATTTCATCAGAAAAAAATTGATTTTTTTTTCTTATTTTTTGCTCAAAACATAGATTGTGGGTACACGTTAGAACCGCCTCGCCGAGGTGGTTCTAACGAGTACCCACAATCTATGTTTTTGAGCAAAAATAAGAAAAATAGGTATACCCCTGCAAACCCCAGTTTTACTGTATAAAAGTGGGGTTTAAGGGGGTATATATTGCACGGACTTGTTTTCCTGATGCTACAATGTATTAGCATTGTAATATTGTCTTTGAGTTTTGATAACAGGCTTCTCCAGTCTTTCTATTGAGACTTACACATTGATTCTGTTTCCTTTGACATTAGTTGTTACATGTAAAACATGGTTCAGGGGATTAAATTCAAGGGAAGTTTAATGTAGTTTTACAAATAGTTTAAGTTTTGCTTTTTTCTTCTCTACAAAGTCAAATGCTGTAAGTATGAATCAAAATTAAGAAGCAAGATTTAAACAAATTCAAATGGCTATGGAAACAGACATTTGAGCTGCGTCATGCAAACAAAGGCGCTGATCTATGCTACACAAATAGTATAAAACCTCCTCTATATAAATCCGAAATTTCAAGCTTCCAGCCATCTTCTGTGCTTTTAAAGCTTAGTTTGTGTCGTACCTGTTTGGAAACCATATTGTTGGTTTTCTGATGACGCGGCTTATTCGATATTCTGTGCATTTTAAAAGATTGTAAATTTGCAGAAGTAGATGCCTCTCCCAATTGTTTCTCCCATTTAACAGCAAATTTGAGCCACCACGTGCCTACGTGAGAAAACCATCAATTTGCATAGACGAAAACAAAGGTGCAGATCAGCTGTGCATTAACTGCTTAGCTGATCAGCGCATTTGTTTTCGCTGCATAGATAGTACAATCCTTCTTCTTTTTAAATCCGAAATTTCAAGCTTCTAGCCTGCTTCTGCGACTGTACAGGCCAATTTGTGTCAGACCTGGTCAGAATCCAAATTGTTGGTTTCCTCACGCTCAGCCTAAATTTAATTTATTTTAAACCTTTAATTTCAGATCCTTGAGTACTAAGTCTAGCAGTAGTACGCCCATTGGTAAAAGTTCCAGTCAATCTCAAGTCAGTAAGAACTTAGTACTCTATGTGTCCATATATCATTACGAAAACTTGCCCGTACAATATACGGAGATTTTTTTCAGCATTAAACATTGAAAATTTCATTGGTAAAAGTTTGATTATTTTAATATGTTTGCTCAAAACATTGATTGTGGGTACATGTTAGAACCACCTCGCCAAGTAAATAAATATGATGTCGCTGTTTTCCAGTGGATAACGTCATGTAATAAAAGTGTTATGATCACATGCGTATTAACACTTTTGCGGGAATACATAACGTCATTGACGATGTCCATAGCAACAATGTATATTTTCATTGAAAATATGACCACTTTGAAGTCGAAAAATCTTATTCTAAAGGGCATATGATAAAACGAATCTTACACTCGTGATCATTTCATATGAAATTTATTAAACTTGTCAAAGGCTTGTTTAATATTTTTCATATGAGCCACCTCGTGGAAAAACCAACAATGTGGTTTCCGACCAGGTCCGACACAAACCGGCCTGTACAAGCACAGAAAAGAGCTAGAAGCTTGAAATTTTGGATTTAAGTAGAAGAGGAACTGTACTATCCGAGTAGCGAAAACAAAGGGGCTGATCAGCTTCGCGGTTACCGCGAAGCTGATCTGCGTCTTTGTTTTCGCCTATGCAGATTGTTGGTTTTCCCATGAGGCGGCTCATATGAAATGATCACTAGTGTAAGATCCTCTATGTATTAAATTTCGACTTTTAATTCATTAAATTAGTCGCTACATCAGAAAACCATCAATCTGCATATGCAAAACCAAGAGCACAGATCAGCTGTGCATTAACTGCACAGGTGATCAACACCTCGTTTTCGCTACTCGTATAGTACAAGAGCTCTTCTACTTAAATCTAAGCTTCTGGCATTCCTCTATGATTGTACAGGCTGGTTTGTGTTGGACCTGGTCGGAAACTAAATTGTTGGTTTTCTCACGTGAAGGCTCAAATCATAGACACTATTGTAATCCTTATCAGACTGTTCTTTGAAGACATTACGAAAACATGCCCATGCAACATATGGCAATTTTTTCAGCTGTAAAAATTGAAATTTTTGGTAGAAAAAGTAGATATTTTTAATATTTTTGCTCAAAACATACATTGTGGGTACACGTTAGAACCGCCTCTGCGAGGCGGTTCTAACGAGTACCCACAATGTATGTTTTGGATTAAAAATAAGGCAATTAGGTATACCCCTGCAAACCCCAGTTTTGCTATATAAAAGTGGGGTTTAAGGGTGTATATATTACACAGACGTGTTTTCCTGAAGAGTTTGATTCAAACCTGTTTTTTCTGAAATCTTCGAAAATATAGGTTCTGCATATGTACTTTCATTTTTACGTATTGACTCTTTATCATTCTAGGCCCGGCTAACTGCGAGAGAAAAACTGCAAAAGAAAATGCAAATGGCCCTCGCAAAAACATGTAAGAAATACGAGCCGCGCCGTGAGAAAACGGGTCTTTGGGGTTTCCGACCTGGTCTGACACAAACCGGTCTGTGCAGCTACAGAATCAGGTTTGAAGCTTGAAATTATGCAAATAGGTAGAAGAGGAATTTAACTATCCGAGTAGCGAAAACAAAGGCGCTGATCAGCTTCGCGGTTACCGCGAAGCTGGTCTGCGCCTTTGATTTCGCATAGGCAATAATCCTGTTTTCTCACGATGTGGCTCATACTGTATTTTGTTCTCATAAAAGTGCAGTGGAAAAAAATAAATACAAATTCTTATTTCTATTGTTATAAGGAATAATTTTCATTTTTAGAGCATCAGATTGGGTTTAATATTCCTTCTTTTCATTAACATGCCCTAAATGCTAGAATGTTTTTTGTTTTTTTTCTTTTTAATTCAGTTTTACGTCCCTTTCAAGATTATTTCAGCTTGTATGAGACGGGCCAATCAGTAGGTGGGAAATGCTAGAATGGATGAAAAATTGGAACATTCAACTTTTTCTTTTTTCACTCTTGACTTAGATTGTTGGTACTCTTTATTTAAAAGAAAGTTAAAAACTTTGTTAGCTTAACGCTGTCGTTAAGCCCACAATTTGTTAACTATATATCGACTCAAAAGCAAATACACTGATATATTTTAATTTTTTTTCGGAAAAAATGTGAATCCTTTGTAATGCAAAGGATTCTCACATTTTTTCAACAAAAAAAAACAAAAAAAAAAACAAAAAAACAGTGTATTTGTAATATGGCCATTTGAAATTTTAACGAATCATTAACTAACAACATCATTATTTAATTTTGAACAACTGGCCCAAGGTCGGTATTAAATTTTATAATGTTATGTCTTTGTGCATTCCCTTAAATAAAGCTGATATCACCTCATAAAGGCATTTAGCCCTATAGAAATTGAGAAATGAGCCGCATCGTGAGAAAACCGGATTTTTGCCTAGGCGAAAACAAAGGCGCAGATCAGCTTCGCGGTAACCGCGAAGCTGATCAGCGCCTTTGTTTTCGCTACTCGGATAGTACAATTCCTCTTCTACTTAAATCCGAAATTTCAAGCTTCTAGCTCTTTTCTGAGCTTGTACAGGCCGGTTTGTGTCGGACCTGGTCGGAAACCCCGAAGACCGGTTTTCTCGCGTCGCGGCTCAAATAATGAATACCTCTGTTAAGTCCAGGATAAGTACTCAAATAAGGAATTGACGGGGTTTGAATAACATAGCCGTATTTTCATGATGTTATGTTGTTTACAGTAAAGGCTGACAAGAAAGCATACCAGATAAAACAGGAGAAACTGGATCAAGAGAAAATGGTGAGTTACTTCTCTTACATCAAAGATCTGACCTGGCCTTGTTTGCTGTTCCCTATGATTAAAGCCACAAAGTCCAGAAAACATGGTTACTGTAGTTTCACTAATTGAACCAGCTAGATAGAATAATGTTCTAAATTTCAAGTCTTTACATATCTCTAAGCATAATAGACCAGTTTGTCTGTTGTGTGAGATAGCTTTCCTTGTGGATATGCAAATATTAATGATTAGATTCACAAATTGCTGAGGCAGCACAGTGGTCTAGTGTCATACTCTGCATCAAGAGGTCCTGGCTTCTAAAACTGTGTCTTGTGATTATGTGAGCCGCATCGTGAGAAAACCGGATTTTTGCCTAGGCGAAAACAAAGGCGCAGATCAGCTTCGCGGTAACCGCGAAGCTGATCAGCGCCTTTGTTTTCGCTACTCGGATAGTACAACTCCTCTTCTACTTAAATCCGAAATTTCAAGCTTCTAGCTCTTTTCTGAGCTTGTACAGGCCGGTTTGTGTCGGACCTGGTCGGAAACCCCGAAGACCGGTTTTCTCGCGTCGAGGCTCGTGACTCTGAAGCCTTGAGCAAGTCACCTGTATTACCCATACTACTGGTTAAATACGCAAGAAGTGTTGGTCCTGATGTGCCTGAATAATTGTTGGCTTGAAGGTTAAGAATAAATCAGACGAATCCCAGAAAGTTCTGGATCCATCTCAACATGACTGAAAAATTGTTGACATTGATGTTAAGTGACAAATCAAATAATGAATTATTCAATACTTGTAGGACAGAGAAGAGGAGATACGTCAACGAACGTTAGAAATGAGACGACGTGAGAGAGAAAAACGTCACAGAGAGCTGGAAGAGGGGTATGCATCTCACCACAGTGACGACAGTAGTGACAATAGTGACTCGGCTCGGCGGGATAGTCCACGGAGAAAGGATAAAGACAGGGCCGATAGTGTGAAAAAACGTGAAAAGGACAAAAGTTCTGAAAGTGAAAGGAAAGGCAGTAAGGAGGATGATAGGAGGAAGAGTAAAGGGGGTAAAGAGGACAGTAATGCAGGGAGGGGTAGAGAGGATAGTCAGAGACGGGAGAGGGATGATCCCCAGAGGAGGGAGAGAGTTGGTAATGGACACAGGAGGGAGGAGCCACCACGCCCACCACCACGACCCCCTGCTAGGCAGGAAAGGAGGTAATATAACTTGTAGCATTAATTTCTCAAAAAACTTGGTGTTGAAAGAAATTTGCAGTATGTACTGGTACTCTGGAAGACTTGCTCAGGAACAGTGTGGCTAAGATAATAGACTCCCCCTTCATGACTTTAGCTGTTGACAATGGATGCTGTTGACAATGGACAAAACAAGCAGTATTTTTTGACAAATTCTTGTTTGCAAGCCGAAACATTGGGGTAGTCTTTTCAAGGACGCAAGTGCTAATGTGAGGTTGGTTTAAGATTCAAAAATATGCTTTCATCAGCTATCATAAGCCTGTGTCACACACTCATGAGTTGGAGCTACGTGTTAAGCTTCCCCCACTATTTTGGTGAACTTGTATGTCGGCTTCAAGTGTGTGACAGCTTGTAAACTTTTCCAACATAACTCGTGGCAACTCGCACGTGTGTGACAGGCCCGATAGACATGAGAAATTGAAAACAAGTTTTGACAGACAGATAGCCTGGTCATGCTTGACAGATTACTCTGCTTGGCTGGTTATGTAACCTGCAGTTTGATCTGTACTTTAAAAAATAGACTTCTAAACATTCCCGGCTGATAACCCATAACAAAGTTTATGCCTCATTGACTCCACCATATCCTATTATAAACATTACGAGTAAGAAAAAATGCTGATGGTGGTTTTGTAAATGTGCATTTTTTAAGCATATAAGGATGACAAAAAAATAGACTGTCATGTATGACTGGTGATTGATATGAAGTATGATAGTCTAGTTATTTTGACCTGTAATATGATGTGTTCCCTTTTCGGGATAGAGACAATATAGGATTATTGTAGCAAATTCTTGATTGCCAGAAAATTGTTTAATCTTTCATAAAGTATCAGTGCTACAAAACCCCAATGTTTTGAATGAACCATGTCATTTTTATGAGAAAAACTGCTTTTAGCGTAGCTGAAAAATACAGATGAGCAATAACTGCACAGTTAATCAGCATCTTAGGCTTTGTTTGCTAGATTAGACAGTATAATACCTCCATTTTCTAAATCCAAAAATTCAAACCTGTAGCCATCTTGTTTGGCTGTATATTCTGGTTTGTGTGAGACATGATCTGAAATCCTGAAGTCAGTTTTCTCGAGACACAGCTCAAATACATTTGACCGCCAGGATATTTTGAAACCAAATGAGCTGCCTCATGGGAAAACCAACAATCTGCATAGGCGAAAATAAAGACGCAGATCAGCTTTGCGGTAACCGCGAAGCTGATCAGCGCCTTTGTTTTTGCTACTCGGATAGTACAATTCCTCTTCTACTTAAATCCAAAATTTCAAGCTTCTAGCTCTTTTCTGTGCTTGTACAGATCGGTTTGTGTCGGACCTGTTCGGAAACCACATTCTTGGTTTTCCCACGAAGCGGCTCATTTATTACATTTTACATAATTATATACAAATTTATTGGAAAGTCACAACAAAATTTATTTTGCATATGTGAACAACAAAGTTGTACACAGATCAGTCTGTGCACTGCAAAGTCAGCATCTACCTTGTTTATTGCTTACATATGCATGCATTTCATCAAAATGTTAAGGACTAATAATTGCAGTGCATTTGGCTAGTTTCAGTATACTTGTGACCAAACTAGTATTTCACCTTATTGATGCACATGAGCCTTGTCATGAGAAAACAGGATTTTGGCCTATGCGAAAACAAAAGACGCAGATCAGTTGTGCAATAACTGCACAGCTGATCAGTGTCTTTGTTTTTGCTACATGGATAGTACCATCCCTCTTCTTCTTAAATTTGAAATTTCAAGTTTCCAGCATTCTTCTGTGACTGTACAGGGCAGTTTGTGTAGGACCTGGTCAGAAACCCCGAAGAGCGGATTTCTCATCATGTCGCAACTCGTATTACCTCATACATCAGATAGCCGCCATGCTGTGGTGTTTTATGGGCATATTTTGGTGTGCTTGACTGGCCGCTTTATGATAGCATCACTCAGTCACTTTACCTTTGCCCGCAGGCATGGGAGTTTGGTGATATGCTGAGCTGTAACGCCAGAAAAACGGTCTTTTGGGGTTTCCGACCAGGTCTGACGTAAACCGGCCTGTACAGTCTCAGAAGGTGGCTAGAAGCTAGAAATTTCGGATTTAAGAAGAAGGCGAATTGTTCTGTCCGTGTAGCGAAAACAAAGGCGCTGATCAGTTTCGCAGTTACTGCGAAGCTGATCTGGGGCTTTGTTTTCGTATAGGCAAAAATCTGGTTTTCTCATGACGGGGCTCATACTGATCTATTACACCTAGGTATCTGACCCATGCAAAATGTCATCAGGGTTCATTGGCCTAATGCATTTGAATTACAACGATTGAGCAAGGTCATGACAGAGTGTAATTTCGCACAAATGAAGGTATTAGGATGCTGATTTACACATTTTTTCATTACTGTTGTATATGAAGATTACTTGGACATACTAGCCAATTTAGACTTGCACATTCATGAGCTTCGGTCCATTTCCATTCAACCGTGTCAAATTCATATTAAAAAGGGGCATTCACATTTGATGTGCAATTTTTTATTTATTTGAATATGCTTTGATGAAACTAGTGAAATTGCATAAATTTTAATGCTGCTGTTAACATTAGAAAATTTGCCCATGCAATAAACAGAGATTTTTGCAGCTGTAAAAAATGAAAATTTTCAGTAGAAAAATTTCGATATTTTCAATGTGTTTGTTCAAAACATTGATTTTGGCCACATGTTAGAACCGCCTTGCCGAGGCGGTTCTAACAAGTACCCACAATCTATGTTTTGGATTAGAAATAAGAAAAATAGGTATACCCTTGCATACCCCAGTTTTATTATATAAAAGTTGGGTGTAAGGGGTAGTCATTGCACAGACATGTTTTCCTGATGATAACCAAGCATCAATTGAGCTTCCTAATGAAAAAAACTGCCTTGTGCCTATGCGAAAACAGAGCGCAGATAAGCTGTGCAGTAACTGCACAGTTCCTCCACTACTTATACCCAAAATTAGATTCTAGCTCTCTTCTGAGACTGTACAGGCCAGTTTGTGTCACACCTGGCTTGAAACCTGGAAGACCAGTTTTCTTGTGTTGCAGCTCAGTCACAGAAGCGCTTGAAACTTAGGCTATAAGTAAAAGAGGAATTGTACTATCTGAGTAGCGAAAACAAAGGCGATGATCCACTGTGCAGTTACTGCACAGCTGATGTGCGTCTTTATTTTCGCATAGGCAAAATTCTGGTTTTCTCATGACACGGCTCATTTGTAAGGAAAGTCGGAGACAGGTACAAAATGAGCTGCCTCATGGGAAAACCAACAATCTGCATAGGCGAAAACAAAGACGCAGATCAGCTTCGCGGTAACTGCGAAGCTGATCAGCGCCTTTGTTTTCGCTACTTGGATAGTACAATTCCTCTTCTACTTAAATCCGAAATTTCAAGCTTCTAGCTCTATTCTGTACTTGTACAGACTGGTTTGTGTCGGACCTGTTCGGAAACCACATACATTGTTGGTTTTCCCACGAGGCGGCTCAAATGGTTTTACTACAAGAAATATGGTAAATTTCACGTGCAGAAAAAAGGCCCAGTCCAACTTATTTAGCACTGTTGAATAATAACAGGTCTCTCATTTGTTTTATGTCAAGAAAATATAATATCAAAAACATATCTCCTCATAACCCAAAGATTATTGAACCTTTCTGTGTGTAAAATTTTTTGTAGACTGTTGCATTTTTCACTGATGTTGCTCAAATTGAGCCTCTGCTTGAGAAAACCAACAATTTGCATATGCGAAAACAAAGACACAGATCATCTGTGCAGTAACAAAGGTTCAAACGTCTATCTTTTTTCTGTGACTGTACAGACCGGTTTGTGTCGGACTTGTTTGTTTTCCTATGCAGAGGCTCATTAATTGAACATCAGAGATTATGCCCACCTTATGTCATATTTGGTTCCTGTCTTGTCATTCTGGTGTGAGTAACAGTTAATTACTTTTATGGTAAACCACTTTTATTTTGAAAAACAAAGTGCTTTGGTCACAGCTCGGTAAATATCAGATTGGTTTTTCTTTATATATGTCTAGAAATGCATTTGAAGCATTTGAGTTTTGGACAAGGCAGTGAGCTTGTGAAGCCTTAGCTTAGGTCTAAAGTTAGTATGAGAAAATAATTTGTATAAAATTGATGTATATTTAGATAAGATTTTTATTATAGTTCAAAAATAGCTTAGAATAACCTTTTCCTTAAAATGGTAAGATTGATTGAAGAAATGCATTTTGCGCTCAGTAAAATGTAATTTATTAACCTAAAGATGTACTTAAAGAAGTCATTTTCTTTGAACTATGTATTATAATTTTACTAATATGTGAAATAAGATTAATGTGTGGACTTTTGTTGAAACATAATAAATGAGCCGCATCATATTTAGCAAATGCGAAAACAAAGGTGCAGATCAGCTTCGCAGTAACTGCAAAGCTGATCAGTGCCTTTGTTTTTGCTATAGGGATATTACAGTTCCTCTACTTTCTATATTCAAAATTTCCAGCCTCAAGCCATCTTCTATGGCTGCACAGCCTGATTTGTGTCAGACCCCAATGGAAACTACATTGTTGGTTTTCTCATGAGGTGGCTCAAATGCTGTGTCATATTGGTGCATTCTGATGCCCCTTAAAATTATGTCTCCCCATGCGTCTGTCCATCCGTCTGTCTGTCCATCACAAATCGTGTCCGCTCTATAACTTGAAAACTGTTAGAGATTTTTCAATGAAACTTGGTACACTTGTAAACTACGACGAGACGATGTGTCATGCACAAGAATCGTAACTCTAGCTTGAGTATTTTTGGAGTTATTTCCCTTTGATTATTTTCGATACAATTTCGTGTCCGCTGTATAACTTGAAAACCGTTAAACATTTTTCAATGAAACTTGGTACACTTGTAAACTACGACGAGACGATGTGTCATGCACAAGAACCATAACTCTAGCTTGAGTATTTTTGGAGTTATTTACCTTTGATTATTTTTTATACAATTTCGTGTCCGCTGTATAACTTGAAAACCGTTTAAGATTTTTCAATAAAACTTGGTACACTTTTAAGCATCATCAGATGTTGTGTCATTCACAAGAACCATAACTCTGGCTTGAGTATTTTATGAGTTATTTCCCTTTGATTATTTTCCATACAATTTCGTGTCCGCTTTATAACTTGAAAACCGTAAGAGTTATTTCAATGAAACTTGGTACACTTATAAAGCACGATGAGATAATGTGTCGTGTTAAAGAACCATAACTCTTGCTTGCATATCTTTGGAGTAATTTCCCTTTGATTATTTTCCATACAATTTCGTGTCCACCCTATAACTTGAAAACCGTAAGAGAAATTTCAGTGAAACTTGGTACACTTGTAAAGCACAATGAGACGATGTGTCATGCACAAGAATTATAACTCTTGCTTTCATATCTTTGGAGTTATTTCCCTTTGATTATTTTTCCATACAATTTCATGTCCACTCTATAACTTGAAAACCATAAGAAATATTTCAATGAAACTTGGTACACTTATAAAGCACGATGAGATGATGTGTCATGCTAAAGAACCATAACACTTGCTTGCCTATCTTTGGAGTTATTTCCCTTTGATTATTTTTCATACAATTTTGTGTCTGCTCTATAACTCAAAAACCATTAGAGATTTTTCAATGAAACATGGTACACTTATAAAGCATGATGAGAGGATGTGTCATGCACAAGAATCATTACTTTGCTTTCATATCTTTGTAGTTATTTCCTTTTGATTATTTTCCATACAATTTCGTGCCCGCTCTATAACTTGAAAACCGTAAGAGATATTTCAATGAAACTTGGTACACTTATAAAACAGAATGACAGGATATGTGATGCACAAGAACTATAACTCTTGCTTGCATATTTTGGACATGCACGTAGAAAGGGGGGAGACATCAGTTTTCACATAGAAAACAAATTTTAGTTTGTATCTAATTTATTCATTATTGTTTTGCTAAGTTAGCCTTGATACCAGCATATTCCTACCAAGTATAGCACAAACCAGAAGCTTGAATAACTACGTTTAGGTAGAAGTAGTGGATTATATAACAAAAAAAAAAAGAAAAAAAATGGACACACTCAAAGGCTGCTTTGTTGCTATGTTATCTTGCTCGTGTATTGCATCTTTAACCCATTTTTGACAAATGTATTCTCCCATCGTTATCAATTGGATGAGTCCACTTTTATTTTAAGGGGCATCAGGAGTGATTTTGATTTTTATTCCATATTTCAAAGAAATTTCTCTGTGCAAACAGAATAGCCCCAGATGGGACACCACATTTTGCGGCGTCACATCTGGGGCTATACTGTTTGCCTATGTCCCACAAAAGGGACGCCAGGCTTATATGAGTTAAAGTCAAATTTGCAAAAACGCGGAGGTTTACTCATAATTTGTATGGTTCAAAGTTTAGAAGTTGTGAATTTTAAAATCGCAGCTGACCCAGTTTATTATTCTATTTTCAGATACTCTTCAAGTTCAAGGTCAAGATCAAGGTCAGGGTCACCTAAAATAAAACTGGTGTCTTACTGAATCACTGGACAACTATATATTTAACAGGATTATTGAAGTTCTGACTAAGCTGCTAAAGCAATTCTGCTTCTTAGACATTAATCGTCTAGTGGTGGGGGTCCTTGTTCTATCCTGTGACACACCACTTACATATGAGCAGTGTAAAAGAAAATTAGACGCTGCATGTGAATACCAAAAATCTGCTATTCCGACCAGGTCTGACACAAACCAGGCTGTACAGCCACAGAAGATGGCTAGAAACTTGACATTTCAGATTTATAAAAAAAAGAGGCATTGTACTATCTATGGAGTGTAAACAAAAGCGCTGATCAGCTTTGCAGTTACGCATATGCAGATTGTTGGTCGGCTGTTTAGAGGTTTCCGACCAGATCACAAACTGGCTGTACAGCAACATTTGGACATAGACTTGGCATTTTGGATTCAGAAAGTAGAGGGAATGTGCAGTCTTTGCAGAGAAAGTGAAGGTGCTGATCAGCTATGCAGTTACTAACAGCACAGCTAATCTGTGCCTTTGTCTATAGATGAGGCTTAAAGCAAGAGTTAAGTGGGTGTTTGCTAACAGAAAGTCATGGTTTTACCATGAGACATAAATGATTTCTGAATTTTGGCTGTACCTGTACATTTACTTTATAAAATTATGAGCCGCCTCGTGGGAAAACCAACAATCTGCATATGCGAAAACAAAGACGCAGATCAGCTTCGCGGTAACCGCGAAGCTGATCAGCGCCTTTGTTTTCGCTGCTCAGATAGTACAATTCCTCCTCTACTTAACTCCAAAATTTCCAGCCTCTAACCATCTTCTGTGACTGTACAGCCCGGTTTGTGTCGGACCTGGTCGGAAACCACATTGTTGGTTTTCCCACGAGACGGCTCATATTTAAGCATATCATATGCAATGTGGTTATTACATGTAATATGTATAATTAAAGTTAGTTATAGAGATTGACTTGTGGACCTAACAGTATTGCAATAGGGGAGCCCAGAAGCCTACTGGTAAAGTGTTTGAATTGAGAGGTCCTGGGCCTGAGGTTATAAAACTTTTTTCATGCTCAGCTCAGCTGAGACTAAAATTTATCCTGCTCATAAATGTCAAAATGTTGGCATTTTAACATTTATTAGCGGGACAAATTACAATCTTTGGCAATCTTAATCTGAAATTTCAACCAGTTTTGGTTATTTTAGTATTTATGAGCAGTTGAAACTTCATGCTCAGCTGAGTTGAGCATGAAAAAAAGTTCTATAACCTTGACCCCTGGCTTTTTATGCCCACTTGTGCCACTTAGTGTCCTTGAGCAAGGCACATTAATTCCCCTATTGAACCGGTTAGTATCAAGGCAGCAGTGGCTCTGTCCTGAAATGACAAAAACTTGATTATTAAGACAATAAATCTTAGTACAGAAGATAAGTTTTGTTAAACTGCATTTATGTGATTGTTTTACCCATTCTGTTTGAAAGTTTAAAATGCATGTACCTCAACCTCTTTATAACACTATTGCTGGGGACATAGTCAGTTTCTGTGTTAGCTATCCAATTTGTATTATAATCATTGTAAAACGCAATGCTCATATAGCAAAACTTATCCAGTTGGTGTCAAACAATGATCAGTGTTGAAGCCAAAACCATGTTGTAATGATGCGCGTTATAAAGAGGTCCAGGTGTAATGTATATGCTTGAAAGTTTAAAAAAACCATATATGTATTTGTTAACAAGTGCATGTAAGTAATGTTTCATGATGTTGTAAACATTTCATGATTTATATTGCAGCTGAATACTGTTGGCATTGAATAATTAAACTAATATTTGAACCATACATCTATGTTATTGAAAAAAAAAAAAAAATGTAAGGATTGAAAGATGTCGAAACAAAAAAGCTTGCCGATTTTTAGACCAGTCTATGTCTATTTTTAGCATTTGACTTAAAACACAGTGTCGTATGATGCATTTCGTATATGAAATGTATTATTGTTTCAAAGAAAAACGCATGTCATCTATTCTTTTTGATATTTGAGCTGCCACTTGGGAAAACCAACAATCTGCATAGGCGAAAACAAAAGGCGCAGATCAGCTTCGCAGTAACTGCGAAGCTGATCAGCACCTTTGTTTTTGCTACACGGATAGTACAATTCCTCTACTTTCTAAATCCAAAATTGCCAGCCTCTAACCATCTTTAGTAAATGTACAGCCCAGTTTGTGTTGGACCTGGTCGGAACCCAAATTGTTTGTTTTCTCATGCACAGGCTGATATTTTATAAGCAATACACTGAGAAATGTGCTGAACAAGATAAATGTGCATGTGTTTTTAGCTCACCTGAGCCGAAGGCTCACAAGGTGAGCTTATAGGATGGCCATGCTCTGTTGTCCGTCCGTCGTCTGTCCACAATTTCAATGATCTTCTCCTCGGAAACCGTTTGGCCGATCAAAGCCAAACTTTATGTGGAGCATCCTTAGGAAGGGGGAACGAAAGTTTATATAAATGGTCCAGGTCACATGACCAAGATGGCCGCCATGGCTATGAATAGCAAAAACCTTTAAAAATCATCTTCTCCAGAACCAGTGGGCCGATTTCCACGAAACTTGGTATGTAGCATTGAGGACGCGGGCCTATCATAGTTTATATAAATCATGACCCTAGGATGACCTTGACATATTTTACGACAAGGTCAACTTAGGTCACCAATACATTTGAATGGAGAAAAATGGTAAAATGCTTTTAAATGGGTAAAACTTACTGTGAATAGGCAAATAGACAGAAAATTAATGTTTATGGAAAAATTTTGGCCCCTGGGGGTTGTCTGCCCCTGCCCTGGGGCCATATACATGTATATTTCCATATTTTTCAAACATCTTTTTCTCTGAAACCGCTAGGCCAATCGAAGCCAAACTTCATGTGGAGCATCCTTAGGAAGAGGGAATGAAAGTTTATATAAATGATCAAGGTCACGACCAAGATGGCCGCCATGGCTTTAAATAGAAAAAAAAAACATTTAAAAATCTTCTTCTCCAGAACCAGAAGGCCAATGATTTTGAAACTTGGTGTGAAGCATCTGGGAATGGAGCTCTACAAATTTTATATAAATCATGACCCCATGACCCTGGGATGACCTTGACCTATTTTATGGCAAGGTCAACATAGGTCACTCATGCATTTGAATGAGGAAAAGTGTTAAAATGTCATTTGTAGGGAAATGGGCAAATGGACTTAAGATTGATGATTCTGAAAAAATTTGGACCCCAGGGGTCTGTCTGGCCCCACCCCGGGGCAATATACATGTATATTACAGTGATATTCAATGAAAGATCTTCTCTGCAACTGCTTGGCCAATCAAAGCCGATCTTTATGAGGAGCATTGTTAGGAAGTGGGTATGAAAGTATATATAAATGGTCAAGGTCACATGACCAAGATGGCTGCCATGGCTATAAATAGCAAAAACCTTTAAAAATCTTTTTCTCCAGAACCAGAAGGCCTATGATTTTGAAACTTGGCATGAAACATCAGGCAATGGAGCTCTACAAAGTTTATATAAATTGTGACCCTTGGATGACCTTGACCTATTTTACGGCAAGGTCAACTTAGGTCGCCCATGCATTTGAATGGGAAAAATTGTTAAAATGTCATTTGAAGGGCAAAACTTGCAGTTAATTGGCAAATAGACTGCAGTTTTACGTTTTCATAAAGAAATTGACTCCAGGGGTTGCTCTGACCTGGCCCTGGGGTTGTATACATGTATAGTACCATTCTAGTCAAACAATTTTATTGGTATATATCTCAGGTTTCAGGTGAGCATTTACAGGACCATTGGTCCTCTGGTTAGTTGTTCCGTGCTGTTAGTTCAGCCACTTCTTAATCCAAAATTTTAAGAATTAAATTCTACCTTTTTGGTCGGGAGATTTTGCCTGTGTTTTAAGGAAACCTTTAACCAGGTGCAACGCAAGCCTTGCTGCAAGGCCACTAAGGACAGAATAGCCAGAATCATAGAGTTTTGGATTTAGGACAAGTAGTGCAGTTAAGTTGCAAAAATGAAGCAAACAGCATTATAAATGGGTAAAAGCAGGTAATTTATTGACATAGATCATTTCTATTGTTTTGTTTCTGCTGTAGAAGAACGAGGAGCATGGTGGCCTAGTGGTAGGGCAAGGACTTCAGGTTTAGAGGTTGGGAGTATGCCCCCACTGGTTTTGTTTGTTGATTTTTATGCTTATGTCCCAGTCAGTAGCTATGGTCCTGTTGGGATGCTGCCTGCATTTTATGGGACTTCTAACATTTGGATATTATGACACCCAAAATGTGCTAAAGCATATCCACCCACAGCTAAGGTTTGTTATGTATGGATGGATAGACTAAGGCGTTAACCAGTCATCTAATCAGGTGATTGGCGAGTCGGTTGTAAGCTTTGCCGGGAGACACAAGCACCTCCTCTAGAGCCTGTTTGTGTCTCTTAGGAACAATCATTAAATCCCCATAGTACTGGACTACTGGTTGATAACCTGGAAGTGATAGCTCTGTCCTGACATGACTGAAAAATTGTTGGCATGTTAAACCACAAAACAAACAAATCACTGGAAGATGTTAAAAGTAAAAAAAAATGTGTCCTGATAATGTGTAAATCTCAACAATAGATTTTTGAATGAAAATGGGTTGCTTTTCAAGGCGGGAACATCAGTTCCATAATATCAGTCATAATATCCTTCTCAATTGTAAAAGAGCCTGCAATTGTTATTTTTGTCATTAAATTTGTAATATAAAATAATGTTGCTTCATGCCATTGTAGTCCAATGACAAAAAATAAATCAATTAAAAATAAATAAATAAATAAAATTTTGTCTGTCAGTTCATTTATTTGCCTCTATTTTACAAGCATACATGTGATACCTCCCTCATCATCAGGGAGACTCCAGGAAATGAGCCATAAAATTGGTCGAAATTCTTCTTAAATATACCTATTTTTCAATTAAAATTAAAAATCTCCCTGAAATGGATCAGGAAAATTCCTATGTATTCTATACATTTTTCAAAAATCTCCCTGAAATGAAAGAAAAATCTCCCTAAAGCTCCTTTTTAACTCATCACATGTATGTACAAGATAATTTCAATTTCTGTGAATATTTACTTATTTAAGCCAGGCACCCTAATTCTGGGACATAGGCAAAGAAACAGCATAGCCCCAGATGTGACACCGCAGAATGCGGCGTCCCATCTGAGGCTATTCTGTTAGCTTAATGAAAATTCATTGAAAAATGGGATAAAAATCACTCCTAGCGCCCATAAAAGTGAAAGTGGACTCTTCCAAATGATAATGGGAAAATCCATTTTTCTAAAAAGGGGTAATCTGAATTGTTCAAAACAAGACAGTTGACTTGTATACTGGTACTACCAGATGACAACCCTTTGATGGCCTTGACCTTTTTCTCATTCGCCTGTGCTTTGGAAAGGACATTGGTCATTTGTATTTCATTTCCCCAAGTATTTCATAAATGGAGATGTTACAAAGTCATATGAGAGTGTAAAGGAAGAAATTACAATGCATAACACCAGGGCCTTCATAAAAAATTGAATATATACAAAGTCCTGGGCGAGCCTTTAAGGTCCAGACCAGTGGTCCGCTGGGTAAGGTTTTCTGATAAAAAGTGATAAGTGATATTTAAAAAAAAAAAAAAAAAAAAAAAAAACAAAAAAACAAAAAAACATTAAACAACATGAACAATGAATCAAAATGATTTGAAATTGGAGTTAAAAGGATTAAATAACCTGAAATATTCCCTTCTTTTTGTATGCTGATCACCTTGGCTGTATTCTTTGACTGCTGTTGGCTGGCTACCTGTAAAATATTCTGTAAGAAAAGTAAGGTCTTAGATAATTCAATCAGCAGCATGTTCATAAACACTCAAAACACTTTGAACCACTACAGGTAAAAACCAACAAAAACGTTTTCATCAGCTTGAACAGGCACTCTTCTTGATCAGAGATTGCACAGATATTCAGTTTCAATAACAATAAGCAAGTTTGGTTAGAGATAAGTAAACTGCTGTTGCTTCTTCATAGACGACCAGTCTGACCACTGGCAGAACAAAGTGGCGGTGCTCCTCATGTTTCATACTGCGACTACTGTAAACTGTTTCACTTGGTCTCGGATCATGTCGGCTGTCTGCAGTGAACCGAAATGTTTTGGTCTAGCTCCAAGCCGCCTGTTGCGACGATAAGTCAGCGAAAGTTTGGCCTATCAGCCCTCATTCCAGATATGGTTACGTAATAAGTGCGTCAGGTAAAATAGTTTCAACAATTCCACAACACAAGTAATATATAGTACAATCAAAATCATTTGTTTTCTGTTAAAAGTGAAACCCTCGGTACACTGGTAGTTACTTTAAAAAAAAAAAAGTTGGCCCACTAGCATGAGATTTGCTATGTCCAAAGTTGGTCGACGTCAAAACCATGGAGGTATAATCTAAATCACATCAAACTAATTAGTATGGTTGACGCGCCCTTCTACTTTATCAAATGTGCTGTCGCCGTTATTACCACTTATATATGTGGACATAAAGGTAATGTTGAACCTAGTGCTAAACCGCAGTGTTCTAGAGCAGTTTACCAGTATCTAGTGTATATTCTTTACATTGTAATATGGCTGAATAGATTTCCGTTCCACCGACCTGATGTGATTAAAGCAATGGAAGACACGATAAAAAACTGCATGTTAGTTCCAGCTATTATAACAGACCAAAAATATTTTAAAGTTTGACCAATGACAGGTCAACATGTTGTAGCACGAGATTGAGTACCAGTTAAAGTTACAATTTGTATGTTTGCGATTTGATTGTGTGAACAGTTACATTCTGGTTAAACTTTCTCGAGCTACAAATGTGCCCAATCTTTGATCCGCCTAAGGTCAAAACCGTGTTATGTTTGATCCGCCGGCGGTCGAAACCAAGCTACAGTAGACTCGACAATGGCGAACCACTAAAAGGTCAAACGCTATTATTTTAAATACAACCATGGGAATGTTATTCTATTTGGTACTAAGAACATCTAACATATCTTAGCTGTACAGGAAAAAAAATAATTTTAGTTCATTCAATTTCCTAATTGGAGATAACTCTGTTGATATGATACCTCCCGCATTAGACAAAGGCGAACCAAATTCGACAATGGCGAATCAAATAGTCTATAGCCCAAAAGAAACCATTTTAGAAGGTTATTTTGCACACAAATGGTGCCATCATCATGCGAAACTAAATGGTGTTCGATGATATTGTGTTAATTTGCTTTGTGCATCACGTTCACTGTCAACAGCAAATGCCCTGTTGGAAAGGTCAATTATACCGATTTATTGCATGTCTTATTGCTTTAATGAATCAACGTAAGCCTAAAATCAAGAGGGTTAAACCACGACTTGCACCAATACTAGTTACGTCCTTCACCAAACCAAACTGTATCTGGGCGAGCCTTCAAAAGGTAGATTATCAGTACTTTGTGCACATTCTTTTTACCACATAAAGTATGATTCGCTATTGTCGAATTTACGTGTACATCTTTTCACGCTTATATCTACCTTCTATGTCATTTTTTTTATCAAAAACATGCATAATGCATAACGAGGGATAATAGGCATTACAGTAATGCAAAAATGGTTATAAACGAGGTAAGAAACACATTTTATCTGAACGACACTTTTTGCGGAACAATAAACTAGGCATCTTAGTTAAGGGGTCAAACGTTTCAGCAACCCTTATTTTATTGTCCGATGGAATTTTGACTCCATTCTTTTACCAAACATCAAGACATAGATGAAAGTAAATGACTGAGTTATATAATAACTAATATTTTGTCTAAGATTCAAGAAATTCTGCAATATCTTTACGAGTGATTCGCCATTGTCGATGATTCTCCATTGTCGAGTTCACTGTATAAGATTCTAGGTTCAGACAGACCAATGTAAGTTTCGACATTAATTTTTGCACCGCTTCCAAGACTGATGATTTATGTAACTTGCCAAGTTGTGCAAAAAACGTTAAGGTCTATCTGGTTCTTATAATGATGTTTCCAGAGAAATATTGGCCTCTAATCTCGAAAGCTTATCATTCCGAGGTAATTTGCTGCAGTGTTATATAACTAGGTTCTTTCTAAACACTGGATTCTCAGAATGAAATTGTGAGTGTGGAATTGCATTTTTGTTTTCAGTCCAGTTTTACAGACCTCTTGTCTCCAAGCTCGATATAATCATTTAAAGAAAGATTTCTCATCGTCCATACGATTCAAAACAAATGCTGGAAATGCATGAAAATGACCAGCAGTGGGTATCTCCACACAACGCAATATCTGTTCCATTCGTTTTGGTATCTTATGGGCGTTACTTTAAACTCACACGGGATCGAGAAGTACAGTTACGGTCCATGTCAGGAAAACATGTCCGTGCGATGAATACCCCCATCAAACCCCACTAAACTGGGGTATGCAGGGTATACATATTTTTCTTATTTTTGATCTAAAACAGTTTGTGGGTACTCGTTGGAACCGCCTAGGCGAGGCGGTTCTAACGTGTACCCACAATCTATGTTTTTGAGCAAAAATAAGAAAAATATCAAAAATTTTCTGAAAATTTTCATTTTTTACAATTTTAAAAATCACTGTATATTGCATGGGCAAGTTTTTGTAATGAACTCGATCGTATTTGAGCCTTCGCGCAAGAAAACAAACAATTTGGGGTTTCGACCAGGTCCCACACAAACCAGCCTGTACAGCCATAGAAGCTGACTAGAAACTTGAGATTTTGGATTTAAGAAGAGGTGTAGCGAAAATTAAGGCGCTGATCAGCTTCGCAGTTATCGCGAAGCTGGTCTGCGCCTTTGTTTCGCATCAGATTGTTGGTTATATGCAGATTGTTGGTTTTCAGGATCCGTTCTCAGTGTTTTGGTTGGGCAAATGTGTGTGTCGTAGTGACCAGCCGCGAAACACACTCGCGCTCAGAGAGGGAAACAATCAAACGCTATGTAATGACTGGTCATGTCAAATCCTTCAGTTGAAATGACATTGGAAAGTTTACAAGACTAATTGAAATCTGTTGATGAACAAGACTGAAATATGCCGACCAGAAAGAGCTCGCCAACAGATAGAAGCCATTCCATGCATTAGCTTTGTTTGTACATATCTGAGGTTTCTCAATCAACATTTTTTCAGTCATGTCGAGGCGGACATTTATTAGCATTACAGTATCATAGCTCGGAAATGTTCGCGAGAACATCAAATATATATTGTAACGCAAAAATTCCAAACTGAATTTACAGTATAGTTAACACAGCGACCCCCTTTATCCCAATGGATAGCCACATTTATACTCTTTTTCTTTGTTGACGGCCTTCACCTTGTATGGCTATGTTTTAGTTTTCAAAGAATAGTAAAACTATCTGAAAAGCCAACATGTGAATAAATAAAGTTTAACTAACCCTTGACAGTGACATGCCTTAATAGAATTGTCTGGAATCTGACAAAACATCTTTGCAGGATAAATTGAGCCGCGGCATGAGAAAACCGAATCTTGCATATGCGAAAACAAAGGCGCAGATCAGCTGTGCAGTAACTGCACAGCTGATCAGCGCCTTTATTTTCGCTTCGAGGATATTACAATCACTTTCCTTTTTATATCCAAAATTTCAAGATTCTATCCTTTTTCTGTGACTGTACAGTCCAGTTTGTGACAGACCGGGTCGGAATCCCCGAAGACCGGTTTCCTCGCGTCTCGGCTCAATGGAAGCCGGAACCTAAATACGCGAGTCTGGCTAACCTTGTTAAAACCCAAAGAAATTCTTCCGGCGAAAATTAAAGTATAAGATATACAATTAATAAAACCTGTAAAGGGCAGGTTTTGATAGATTAAAACTTAACTAGCCGGATCAATCTGGGCCTGCATTAATTTTGTTCCAACCAAACTCGATAAGACGAGCTCCTTGACAAGGTTAGGAGAAATTTTTCTTCATTTTCGACCCAATCATTATTGACGTGGCGTCAAATTCGACTTACGGAGATCAGATAATGCCTACATGGTCACAATTTCAGTCGAAGATAACCGTTGCAATGTGAAATTATTCCACGTTTCTTGACTAATTGAATCACAGGATTTCAACTCGAAGATTAAAGAAGATTCAAGTAAAATAAACCACGGCGCACGGAAATGGTCCTTAACACTGGGTTGTGGACAATACATACCCCAGTCTTTTCATGTAATAGGATATTTTGAATTCGATCGCGCCGGATTTTAGTAGACCTAGTCTTGTAGATTAAGGTACATTTCGAGTACCCATCGATGAAGGCCTGTAAAAAAATTATTTACCCTTGTTGCACCTGCAAGACAGACGACAAAAACGTCTGCAAAATTCGAAATTGCGTCTGCATTTTTACAGAATTTTAGTTAAAACCGAAATAAGTAGTAAATTCAATCAGTATCTGCTTATTTAGCTACTATTGTATGTGTTTGGCACCTAATTGTGTCGGACAAGCCTATCGATACGGTACGCGGCTCTCCAATCAAATGCCACCAGAGGACAAAAACAAGACCGAGAATTAAAGAATGGTCGTTCATTGGAATCTCAGAAGGCTGCTATCTGAAAAAATGACACGGTTTGGGAAGTTTGTCAATCTAATTGTCAAAATTAGAAGGAACGAAGCCAGGAAAATATTTCTACAATTAGTTCTAATGAAATTTCTGCCTACTGTAGGTTTTTGGTGTCTCTCATGGCTGAAAAAAGGTCACGCGGTGTCACGTGACGGTGACAGTTTGATTGGAAAGCAAAAACCGCGCGAATGATTGTGTCGTCTGCTGACAAGTTTTGGATGAATTTCTCTAATAATTCAGCGAAATTTGTTTGGAGAAAATGAAAACCTTTTGAACTGCATCACACCGAGGGCAAGAATGTGTTTTCTGGACCGTCAAAAGGACATCCGAGAAAGAAACAGCAGTGGTGCCATGGTAAAGGAAATCACCAAAAAGCCTAGGATTTATTCGTTTCAAGTATTGTTGGTGAGATTAAAAAAAACAAACAAAAAAAACAAAAACAACAAAAAACAAAAAACAAAAAAAAAAAAAAAAAAAATGGTCTCGTGTTCATGTTAATTGCTGTAACACAACGTTGACACAAAATAACGCTGCCGAAGCGTGCCGGATGCACCTAGCTGGAAATGAGCTGGTGAAATCTGGTTCATAGTAGATCTACGTGTTTCTAAATTTGAGCCTCGACGTGAGAAAACCGGTCTTCGGGGTTTCCGACCAGGTCCGACACAAACCGGCCTGTACAAGCTCAGAAAAGAGCTAGAAGCTTGAAATTTCGGATTTAAGTAGAAGAGGAATTGTACTATCCGAGTAGCGAAAACAACGGCGCTGATCAGCTTCGCGGTTACCGCGAATCTGATCTGCGCCTTTGTTTTCGCCAAGGCAAAAATCCGGTTTTCTCACGATGCGGCTCATTTAATGTGTTGTTTTATGTTCCTATGTCTTTGTGTTATGTTGCTATTTCGTTCCCGCCTGGTATCCGTAGCAATTGGATGGGATTCTGAATTTAATTGGACCAATTCCAGTTGTTTCTACTCGCGTTACAAAACAGGGCTCCCATGTTTGTTGTGTGGCAGTCTTAAAAGTCTACCCATACTTACAAGTACATTAAATGCCCTTATAAGTCAAACTTTTATGATGGTACACGAGCCGTTTTCACCTTCGAACATGAACCTCGATCTCTAAAACCAGTGTAGAACAGCTTACTGTCCATCGACGCTTATTGTCCACCAACGAGTCGCTACGCTTATTGTCGTCGATGGACACTAAGCGTCGATGTTGTTATGGTCAGCAATGCCAACGCTTATAGTTCACGAAGAAAAGAATACAAAGAATATAAAACAGAACAACTGTGGTAATGATTTTGTTAAATAAATAAATATCTAAATAAATATATATGAAAAATATACATGGATACAGTTGTCTTAGTACATCTTGACCACCACTTACCAGACAACATTCTAGCTTGGACCATACATTTCGAGAACTTACCCATGCACTAAACAGAGATTTTTTTTCAGCTGTAAAAATTGAAAATTTCATCAAAAATAATTTAGATATTTTTAATATTTGAGTTCAAAATATTATAGATTGTGGATACATGTTAGAACCGCCTCGCCGAGTACCCACAATCTATGTTTTAAACCCTAAGTTTTTCTATATAAAAGTGGGGTATGAGGGGGTATACATTACACGGACATGTTATCCTGATGAGTATCTTACCCTGTATGGATATCATCGAAAAATGAAATGTTTGTAGAAGTGTGAGGGCAATGAGCGGTTGCGGTTGCTATACTGTGGACAATTAGCAGTAGCAACTGCAACACACATTGTCAAAGTAATCTATACTTAAATGCAAAAGTTTCGCATCAATTTACATCAATTTACATCAATTTTTTAATGCTTTAGATTGTCAGTGCAAGAATGTTTTTAAAAATATATTTATGCCCCTACAAAATGAGTAAACGGGGATTTGATCGCATGTTTTCGTTCTGAAGTTTATGTTTTTAAACAATTTGCGTCGAAAATATGGAGGCGTATTTCGATTCGAAAGCAAACAGTATCAGTTGGTAGCCTGGTGTCTGAACAAGCAGAAAACTTGGAAATATTTGTTTGTCAGCACTTCTAGTTGCTGTGTTTCCTTATTGACGTCAGCTTATTTTAAACAGCAATTACATGTTCATTATGCATATCTTTTTGTCACCTGTGCAATGTATCAAGGGCTACATTATGACATTAAATGAGTTTTATTACTGATATTCGTTTATGTTTTGTAAACCCCAGTTTTTTTCTATATAAAGGTGGGTATGAGGGGTATACATTACACGGACATGTTATCCTGATGAGTATCTTCCTGTATGGATAGCATCGAACTATGTTTGTAGAAGTGTTACATGTGGGCAATAAGCGTTGCGGTTGCTTTAAAGCTTATTGTTCACCGTGAACAATAAGCGTTGCGGTCCCTACGCTTACAGTCCACCGTGGACAATAAGCTTATTGTTCACTGTGGACAATTAGAAGTAGCAACTGCAACACATATTCGGAGAAAAAGATGTTTGAACATGGAAATGTATAGGACAGACAATCCGCTTGGGACAATGTATTTTATAAACATAAATCTTCTGTCTATTTGCCTACTCCCAGCAATATTTCCCCCAGTTCATTACATACGTGAAAAAGTACTTTAGGGTCCAAGGTCTAGTCATACTTACTTATATTGTGAAAGAAATATGACCATATATACCCACTGAGTGTCGAGATAAAAGGAAAAATCACTGAACCATGAACTTAGGTTACAGTGACCAAGGAATAAATTAGGGTTAAAGGTCTTGTCATACGCAAATATACCATGAATGAAGCATGTTCACATAGTAGCAATTGAGTGCCAAGATACAAGGCAAAAATCACTGAACCGTGAAATTAGGTCACAGTGACCTATAAGTATTTTAGGCTCAAAGGTCTGGTCATACTTATTCATAATCTGAAAGAAGTATGAAAATATACCAACTGAGTGTCAAGATACAAGGCAAAATCACTGAACCATGAAATTGGGTCAAAGTTCTTGTCATACACAAACATTATGTGAAAGGAATATGTTCATAAACCAATTGAGTGCCAAGATATAAGGCAAATTCGCTGAACCGTGAAATTAGGTCACAGTAACCTTTAAGTATACTGGGGTCAAAGGTCTGGTCATATTCACTCATTCTCTGAAAGAAGTATGAAAATATACCAACTGAGTGTCAAGATATAAAGCAAAATCACTGAACCGTGAAATGTCATAGTGACCTATAACTATACTGGGGTCAAAGGTCTGGTCATACTCACTCATAATCTGAAAGAAGTACGAAAATATACTGAGTGTCAAGATATAGGGCAAAATCACTGGACTATGGAAAGTATGTCAAACCAATCTTACCGTCATGACACACGGCATTGTCACAAAGTTGAAAGATGAATGACCCACCATCTTCCTAAGTTGTTTCTATTTAGAAACAAAAAGAAAGAAAAAAAAAAAAATTCTGCGAGTTCTAGATTTTTACCTGTAGCCCCACCCATTGACTCAGAGGTCCGATGTCACGGAACCTAAAGTGTATGAAGTATGAATGCTTTTTGATAAGTTGTTGTCAAGATATGGACTCTTTGTACAAGTTACACAGCAGTACATCAATTTTTACAGCGTTCTAGTTTTTAACCTCTAGCCCCACCCCCTAGGCATGGACCCAGGGATCTGATGCCATGAAATGAAACACAACCCTACAGGGTATTAAAGCTCTCTGATAAAAGGTTTTCAAGATGTAGACTTCTAGAATGAATACTATATCACAGAAAAAGCCCTTATTAATGGTAATCCCCACCCCCTGGCATGGACCCAAGGATCCGATGCCATGGAATGAAAGCCAACCCAATAGTGAGGGTCGAGATGTATTCCCGTGCGATTTTCGTGCTAAAATTGATTTCTTTGCTTTAAATGATTGTTTGTGTGTTATTATTTTGATAAATGATGGGGTTCAATTTTTCCGACTCCTCGAGCCAATTCTGTGGGCTCTTTTTCTAGGCCACGCCCATTTTTGCGCATAAACTACACTGTTGACACTTGTTGTGTTGTTTCTGCCACTAAAACTAGCTTTTTACCTTGTATTTTGCATCTTAAACCCCCTTAAGTAGGCTATGTTACATCATAAATACTTTTATGGTAGGTATTGGCGATGTAAGCACAGTATATCTCTAAAACATAGTGGGTGGGGTAATTTTATGGGGGAAATAGGTATGAAAATTAACCAAACTCTGTCACCGTCGTATAATGACACTGAAAGAAAACAAAAACATATCAAGCAGATGAATATCATGTAATTAACAATTGTAAACATGGTATTATCTTAGCGGTCCCATAATTAACTATATACGAGGGTCATTCAATAAGTAATGCGAATTTGCGTGCAATTTATTCTATGTTAGAATTATATGCCTTTAACTCTGTTTCTGAATATAATAAGCTAAATTCGTTAGGATTAAGCTATTGCATGTTTGATGATGTCTACGCAGTGCCTATACATATTATACTCGAAGGTCGTTAAAAATATAATAGACACAGATGTAATTTCGCGCATTGCCCTGTACATGTAATGCATACAAATACACACATAGCATTATTAAGATACCACTGCGCTAGAATCGATCTTAATGGCTAATATTATGTAAGAATACACACTTCTGGTGAATTAAATAGTGCCATGTAAACGCGATATTGTTGAGATTTTAATAATTGTATGATAGTTTCAAATAATGGATTAACCGAAAGCCCATGCATTATATTGAATAAATTATCGTTAATAACATCCGACAATGATTTAAACGCCATACAAGTTCACAAAAATAGGCAACCACTACACATTAGAGTCATCTTGTTGGCTGAAAGCAGCAAAGACGCCCATAATTAATCAATCAAAGTGATATAAATAGCAATGTATTGCAGGGTATAGTCACTTACATCGACATCGGTAATACCTCTGCAAACACCTGTGTACTTTCCATAATATGCATCTGAAAGGACAAATATCTATGCCAAGGGTGGTCGGGTGGGATATGGGCACCAGCCTATTTGGGCCTAAAGAAATAGATGGGCTGCGTTTGCCCCTACGGTAATGACTGACCTGCCTAGGAAAAGTGGTTCAAGTCTTAGTGGCTTAGTTGGTGGTAATATTTGAAGCACTTTTTGGCTGTCATGACATCCTCATTATGGGTAAAGTCTAATAAAATAACGGCAACGTCCCGACATGACTTTAGCTGTTGGTTTGGACATTAAGCATCAACTCAAACAAACAACACAAAATATATATTCCAACAACACATTAATAGTGTCGTTTTGATGCAAAATGGAGTGCCCTGTATGTGTTTCTTTGGTTACACAATTTGCAAAATTTGTTGTCTTATTCACTTCATTACAAAGATTTAATTGTACTATTGCATTAAAGTGATATGTCTAGATTACTGACAAGAATATGTAGGGGCCTGGATAGCGTATTTGATAACAAACGTACTTGTC